>CP136066.1:22938686-24138686 GCA_032622095.1 Siphonodentalium dalli
TTTCATTCAAGTATTACATGTACATTGTATAGCAATCTGAACGATTCAAACATTTCCGTTTTCACAACACACGACCCTGGTAATAGGGCGATGAGCTTAAAGGGGTACTGTACGCCATTTTCAATAAATTCCCGGTGATAACAACGATCTAATATCGATAATATATATAAAACTATATAAGTAATTTGAGTCGAAGATGTATTATGTAAACGTTCAGGTTAATAGATTATCTAAAAATCAAAGTTATTAATTTGATATAAATTTAATTTATGGCAAGAGCCATAAATTAAATTACGAATTTCCATGTACAAGACGTAATCAAAAGCATTCACGGATAGTGGACTGGGCAACGCGTGTAACAAATTATGCATATAATATAACATTTATTTGATATATTTGCTTGAAAACTGTCCAAAAATTACTCGACAACGGCAATTGGTATTTTCGCATTCCGACTAATCTGCCATCCGTAACATTACTTCGTACTCAGCAGACTTTCAAATAATGGAAATCTGGTTACCCCATTCTACGACTAAGAGGCTATAGAAACCAACAACAACATTTGAGAAGAGCATCCCTTTAACTCGTTGAAATTTCCCGCTCCCAAAAAATCCATTCCCCCATTAATCACCAGTTCAAAATATTTAGATATATATGTACAATTAATCAAATAAACAGCACTTCATCCTTTAATAGCAACCACAACGCACCGCAGGCGCGTTGTTGCTTTTCATGTTTAGGCGTGAATGACGTCATTAATTTTTACAATACCATGAAACAGCATTTCGATGCGATGAAAATCCGGACAAGAAAAATGGGTTAAAAATCACGTGACTTCCGCTTCGCTTTCGCATAGAATCATGGGAACAATAATATCCCAAAAAGAAACGGTGACACAGAATCGGAAGTGGACCAACGGGATGGTTATAAAATTAACAACTTTAGTTTTTCTGAACAATTCCTACGTGATTTTGGCCTATAGATTAGTTTCGTTTGACCAATTTCGTTGGTTAGCTGAATAAAATCAGCGAAGACGTCATGACATGGTCCATGACGTCATTTGCGTCATTTGGTGTCGTGGGCTAGAATCCAGAAAAAAATGGTCTCCGCAGGAAACACTGATTTCACATTAGTATACTAGACTTGGTTGCATTTATAACCGTTTTCGCAAAAGATATATGCGAAAATAGCACAAGCAAACGTGCCTGCTTCAGAATCAAATTACCACAGTTGAATAGCCAAGGATGTACCCTTTCCAACAATGTATAGCACGACATCGTGTGTTGCGCCGATGTTTACTTATGGTGTTTTGTAATAACGATCCCGCCTTAGCTGCGTGTAATTTTCCTCCGGACAAATTGCTCAGCGAAAAATCCCCCTAATAGGCGGACAACACATTCAATAAGTTCCCGTCTCGCAACGATTTGGCCTCACAGACATATCAGCGGCTTATCAATTCCTTCGAGATAAATGATTGAACCAATCTACCCTAACAAGGGGGATTTTTTCACGGTTGTATGTCGCGCGAATAGTATTGGCTGGCTGCCAGGTATTCACACTCAACATCGGAACGCGGCTTATTATTTGAAATCATTTGTGAGCAGTGGTGGCAGCGAGGAAGTCAAATGATATGTCCATCATAACATGGGTCGCCTTCGTTGGTGAAGTTGGAATTAAGCCTCAACCAAATTTGTTGTCAAGTTGATGTGGGGGGCTTATATGACCTTGACCTTGACCATAAAATGACCTTGACCTCTGTTGAAAGACATCTCACTTAAAGGGCCATTTTGCTAGATATGTGTTGCGATGTACGCGCTAATGTCAATATGCAGAGGCCTTTTATAGCTATCCTTTAGAAATATACCGGTATTGAGGCTCCTACATACTCGAGTCTGTATCTGACGAACAGAAACATGGGAGTACGATATCAATTTAAACTTGACCTCCATAAAGAATCTATTATATATTTGAAGAAAGTTTGTGGTCTGTGCGTGTGGGTGTGTGTGTATGTATGTGTGTGTGTGTTTCCGCGATGGAATCGGAAACGGCTAACCGATTTTGATGAAACTTGGTACGGGTATGTAGTTTGACCTGAGGACTAACATGGGTATATCCGTTTGCCCGTGCGGCGTGACATTGACCTTCAAATGACCTTGAACTCAAGTTCTCCGCTGAGCCGATTTTCACCAAATTTGGTATGTGGGGGTAGTTTCAGGCGCTGAGCAATTTCGTCACACCCGGATGCCCGTGCGGCGTGAACTTGATATTTTAAATGACATTGAACTGTATCTGGGTATCCACTGGCCCAATTTCCACCATTTTTTGGGGGTGTTGGTGTAGATGGGGATGCCAACAAATTTCGTCTCACCCACATGTCCGTCAGACAGGTACCCAGCTAAAACCTAATGTATAGTTTGTGACTTTTGTCTGTTAGCTATGGTCGGGAAAACTGCCAGTTTATTCAATAACGTCACATTAATCAATAATGCAGTGTTTGTGTCTTGGTAATGGCGGCAATATATATATAATCGGATGGGTGATTTTCTATAAACTGAAGACCTCTCTAAACCGAACAGAAAGGCCGGTCCAAAGGGTGTTCGGTTTAGATAGGTTTTACTGTATATGTCGTATACGCATATGTTAAAGTCATATTAATTTTTTAGCTTTCTGAAAAGATGTTTATTGGTCCATATGGTGAAGAAAAATTGAGAGCCAACTTTTAGGGAGAAACACTTTCATTTCCACAGACACTTCTCATGGTTTCCTATCCAGTGGGAAGAGCTGACAATAAAATATGATATGATGAATACGATGAAACAAAGTAACAAACCCAATAGCTGGGTGGAGTATGATATGATAGCACAACTCACCCGAGCTTCCTCCACACACAAACGCGTCTGAACCCATAGAGAGCCCCACATAGACTAGAGCAGATAACACTCTGTAGTGCATGCTTCCATCTGTGTCAGGCTCCCAATGGGTTAAACATTAAGCTTCCTCCACACTAAATGTGTCTGAACCCATATAGAGCCCCACATAGACTAGAGCAGATAACACTCTGTAGTGCATGCTTCCGTCTGCGTCAGGCTCCCAATGGGTTAAACATTAAACATTAAGCTTTCTCCATATATGACCACACACAAATAAACATGCTGAAGCGATGCCAAATGAGGTCCCACATGATGAATTTGGCGACAATAGCCCACTGTATAGGGTATCATCACTAAATTCACCCTCTGGCAACCTCATTCTGATCAAGATAGCCTATGCTACCAATGAAAGACCACGCATTAAAAACACTGATATAGACTGAGCTATATTATATAGACCACCAAAGCATTGCATGACTGATGAAATTGATCTACCAAATTTCATTTACATGTCAAACTTCAGCTACGCGAATGCTTACTGACTTCATTATTGCTCATGGTACCATTTCGATATTCTATAACAGAGATAGCCACAAAGAATGCTCACTTAATTGGTTAAATCCAAATTTTATTCAGTTATTGATAATATTTAATTATATACAGACTTAACATCGTAAAGAAGTTAATAAATTGATACTGGTACGGCCACTCAGTCAAGTGATATCTACATATAGGTATAGGAAATCTGACTTTCAGGGGATCTGGTTCACCATTTTTACTGGAAAACCCCATGCTAAATATAGAAAACCACAGACCAGTACCCAGCAGGAGTCAGAAAGGAATTATGACTGGTGCGCTCTGGTACAGAGTGTACAGTAATGCTCTAAATAAGCGACTCCTTATAAGCAGAATTATGGGTAATTTTTCAGGATTTAGTCGGAAATATGGCTTGTTGCCATTCATCGGAAAGCTCTCACTGAGAACTTTCCGATGAATGTCAACAAGCCATATTTCCGACTAAATCCTGAAAAATTACCCATAATTCTGCTGTGGTTAAGGAGTCGATTATTTAGGGCAATATTGTATTTGTGTGAGAGGAATCTGCAGGTGGAAGAAGGATGAGGACACGATGATGCGGTCACAGACAACACAATCACGATAAAATCTGCTTATATATAAATATCAATTATATACAGATAGAGTAGCATTCATATAAATATTAGATTTGTACAAAATTTTATGAGAATTAACTTTGTTAGAGTCACATTCGTTATTTATTCCATGGAATAGTGCAGTGCGTATTACACTTTATATTACGGCGAATATATGTAGTCCGAGACATAATTACGCCGTATTATATCAGCAATAATGAGATTGGTCTAGAATAGGATTCCTTCTGCATTTTCTATTGTCTGCTCATATTTCCTGACCATCCCTCCAAATGAATAATAGGACATTCCAATGTATACAATGGGAGAATCCATTTAGTATAGAAAGGGTTAAAATCATTATAATAAACCCATCAGATTACATTAACTCTTTCATGAGGTTCATGACGGGAGCTGCGCTGGTGCAGCATTAAAGATCCTGTGCCAGTGCATTCTCTTATATATATACGGGTCTCGCAAATATAATAGAATTCACTGGCTTACAAAGTCAAGATAAATATTGTTATGCCAATGTATTCTCTTATATACGTGAGGCTTCATATGGGAGGCTCGCATATATAAGAGAATGCATTGGCACAGGGTTTTTGCCAAATTTCATAAAGCTCCAGTCATGGAAGGGTTAACAGCAATTTATTGGGGAATATATATTTGTCACAAATGTAAAAAAAATTGTGTGAATATAACAATGCACTCCTTTCACAAGAATGCCATGGAATAAATAACATGTGTCTATGGGAGATCAACTTAATCTTCACAGGAGTAGCACTATTTGATAGCGCAGCAAGGAAAAACAAATCACTCAGTTTATAAATTAATGTCATTGTCATACATATAACCAAATCTTGAAATAACTCCGCTGTTAATGAGCATACATGTATCATCAGTACATGAATTCTGCTGGTTAAAAAAACATTATGCAGCATAAAGATCCCGTGCCAGTGAATTCTCTTATATATGTGAGTCTCCCATAGGGAGCCTCGCATATATAAGAAAATGCACAAAATGAATTGAGTCAGGTGTAACGTGATTGTTCAGAGTTTCTTACCGTTGACCAGTCAGTTATTTCAAGAATTGGTTATCTTGTGAGGTTAATACAGCTACAGTAATGCCCTAAGTAATCGACTCTTTTAACCATAGCAGAATTATGGGTAACTTTTCAGGATTTAGTCGGAAATATGGCTTGTTGCCATTCATCGGAAAGCTCTCGCCGAGAGCTTTCTGATGAATGGCAACAAGCCATATTTTCGACTAAATCCTGAAAAGTTACCCATAATTCTGCTGTGGTTAAGGAGTCAATTAATTAGAGCATTACTGTATTTGAAACTTCTCTAACATTATTTTGAGGATTTGAAGGTTGAGGTTATTCAAGAACAACATAATGGCAAGTTGCGACTTTACACAAAACTTTAAAAGTGCACTCATGTATTCAATTCCCAGGTGCTGTGCCACTATTTCCAAAGTTCAAAGCAATAACAATGTTATAACGTTCAACAAACATGAAGGTTTATGGTACCAGTGTGATTCCAGTATAATTCGGCACTGAGAACTTAAAGATGGTCTATTACTTCCTAACAAGTTTTATATACATCTATGCTCTAATTACTTGACCCTTTTAACAAGGTTATAGGCTGGCAATGGCCGCTGTCATACCACAAGTCAACCGTAGTGAAGTAGTATCACAGGGAATGCTAGCGGTTGACATGCGATATCCGCCGGTAATCTTACTGTGATAATATTTTTAACTGTGATAACCAAGTAAATTACTGCCGAGTTAATTGTTTTTGTGACCGCAAAATGACAAGTTCAATCTAGAAATTTTGAAACACTGAGCGTTCAATGTCCCGCGCCATTTTCATTCAAGTATTACATGTACATTGTATAGCAATCTGAACGATTCAAACATTTCCGTTTTCACAACACACGACCCTGGTAATAGGGCGATGAGCTTAAAGGGGTACTGTACGCCATTTTCAATAAATTCCCGGTGATAACAACGATCTAATATCGATAATATATATAAAACTATATAAGTAATTTGAGTCGAAGATGTATTATGTAAACGTTCAGGTTAATAGATTATCTAAAAATCAAAGTTATTAATTTGATATAAATTTAATTTATGGCAAGAGCCATAAATTAAATTACGAATTTCCATGTACAAGACGTAATCAAAAGCATTCACGGATAGTGGACTGGGCAACGCGTGTAACAAATTATGCATATAATATAACATTTATTTGATATATTTGCTTGAAAACTGTCCAAAAATTACTCGACAACGGCAATTGGTATTTTCGCATTCCGACTAATCTGCCATCCGTAACATTACTTCGTACTCAGCAGACTTTCAAATAATGGAAATCTGGTTACCCCATTCTACGACTAAGAGGCTATAGAAACCAACAACAACATTTGAGAAGAGCATCCCTTTAACTCGTTGAAATTTCCCGCTCCCAAAAAATCCATTCCCCCATTAATCACCAGTTCAAAATATTTAGATATATATGTACAATTAATCAAATAAACAGCACTTCATCCTTTAATAGCAACCACAACGCACCGCAGGCGCGTTGTTGCTTTTCATGTTTAGGCGTGAATGACGTCATTAATTTTTACAATACCATGAAACAGCATTTCGATGCGATGAAAATCCGGACAAGAAAAATGGGTTAAAAATCACGTGACTTCCGCTTCGCTTTCGCATAGAATCATGGGAACAATAATATCCCAAAAAGAAACGGTGACACAGAATCGGAAGTGGACCAACGGGATGGTTATAAAATTAACAACTTTAGTTTTTCTGAACAATTCCTACGTGATTTTGGCCTATAGATTAGTTTCGTTTGACCAATTTCGTTGGTTAGCTGAATAAAATCAGCGAAGACGTCATGACATGGTCCATGACGTCATTTGCGTCATTTGGTGTCGTGGGCTAGAATCCAGAAAAAAATGGTCTCCGCAGGAAACACTGATTTCACATTAGTATACTAGACTTGGTTGCATTTATAACCGTTTTCGCAAAAGATATATGCGAAAATAGCACAAGCAAACGTGCCTGCTTCAGAATCAAATTACCACAGTTGAATAGCCAAGGATGTACCCTTTCCAACAATGTATAGCACGACATCGTGTGTTGCGCCGATGTTTACTTATGGTGTTTTGTAATAACGATCCCGCCTTAGCTGCGTGTAATTTTCCTCCGGACAAATTGCTCAGCGAAAAATCCCCCTAATAGGCGGACAACACATTCAATAAGTTCCCGTCTCGCAACGATTTGGCCTCACAGACATATCAGCGGCTTATCAATTCCTTCGAGATAAATGATTGAACCAATCTACCCTAACAAGGGGGATTTTTTCACGGTTGTATGTCGCGCGAATAGTATTGGCTGGCTGCCAGGTATTCACACTCAACATCGGAACGCGGCTTATTATTTGAAATCATTTGTGAGCAGTGGTGGCAGCGAGGAAGTCAAATGATATGTCCATCATAACATGGGTCGCCTTCGTTGGTGAAGTTGGAATTAAGCCTCAACCAAATTTGTTGTCAAGTTGATGTGGGGGGCTTATATGACCTTGACCTTGACCATAAAATGACCTTGACCTCTGTTGAAAGACATCTCACTTAAAGGGCCATTTTGCTAGATATGTGTTGCGATGTACGCGCTAATGTCAATATGCAGAGGCCTTTTATAGCTATCCTTTAGAAATATACCGGTATTGAGGCTCCTACATACTCGAGTCTGTATCTGACGAACAGAAACATGGGAGTACGATATCAATTTAAACTTGACCTCCATAAAGAATCTATTATATATTTGAAGAAAGTTTGTGGTCTGTGCGTGTGGGTGTGTGTGTATGTATGTGTGTGTGTGTTTCCGCGATGGAATCGGAAACGGCTAACCGATTTTGATGAAACTTGGTACGGGTATGTAGTTTGACCTGAGGACTAACATGGGTATATCCGTTTGCCCGTGCGGCGTGACATTGACCTTCAAATGACCTTGAACTCAAGTTCTCCGCTGAGCCGATTTTCACCAAATTTGGTATGTGGGGGTAGTTTCAGGCGCTGAGCAATTTCGTCACACCCGGATGCCCGTGCGGCGTGAACTTGATATTTTAAATGACATTGAACTGTATCTGGGTATCCACTGGCCCAATTTCCACCATTTTTTGGGGGTGTTGGTGTAGATGGGGATGCCAACAAATTTCGTCTCACCCACATGTCCGTCAGACAGGTACCCAGCTAAAACCTAATGTATAGTTTGTGACTTTTGTCTGTTAGCTATGGTCGGGAAAACTGCCAGTTTATTCAATAACGTCACATTAATCAATAATGCAGTGTTTGTGTCTTGGTAATGGCGGCAATATATATATAATCGGATGGGTGATTTTCTATAAACTGAAGACCTCTCTAAACCGAACAGAAAGGCCGGTCCAAAGGGTGTTCGGTTTAGATAGGTTTTACTGTATATGTCGTATACGCATATGTTAAAGTCATATTAATTTTTTAGCTTTCTGAAAAGATGTTTATTGGTCCATATGGTGAAGAAAAATTGAGAGCCAACTTTTAGGGAGAAACACTTTCATTTCCACAGACACTTCTCATGGTTTCCTATCCAGTGGGAAGAGCTGACAATAAAATATGATATGATGAATACGATGAAACAAAGTAACAAACCCAATAGCTGGGTGGAGTATGATATGATAGCACAACTCACCCGAGCTTCCTCCACACACAAACGCGTCTGAACCCATAGAGAGCCCCACATAGACTAGAGCAGATAACACTCTGTAGTGCATGCTTCCATCTGTGTCAGGCTCCCAATGGGTTAAACATTAAGCTTCCTCCACACTAAATGTGTCTGAACCCATATAGAGCCCCACATAGACTAGAGCAGATAACACTCTGTAGTGCATGCTTCCGTCTGCGTCAGGCTCCCAATGGGTTAAACATTAAACATTAAGCTTTCTCCATATATGACCACACACAAATAAACATGCTGAAGCGATGCCAAATGAGGTCCCACATGATGAATTTGGCGACAATAGCCCACTGTATAGGGTATCATCACTAAATTCACCCTCTGGCAACCTCATTCTGATCAAGATAGCCTATGCTACCAATGAAAGACCACGCATTAAAAACACTGATATAGACTGAGCTATATTATATAGACCACCAAAGCATTGCATGACTGATGAAATTGATCTACCAAATTTCATTTACATGTCAAACTTCAGCTACGCGAATGCTTACTGACTTCATTATTGCTCATGGTACCATTTCGATATTCTATAACAGAGATAGCCACAAAGAATGCTCACTTAATTGGTTAAATCCAAATTTTATTCAGTTATTGATAATATTTAATTATATACAGACTTAACATCGTAAAGAAGTTAATAAATTGATACTGGTACGGCCACTCAGTCAAGTGATATCTACATATAGGTATAGGAAATCTGACTTTCAGGGGATCTGGTTCACCATTTTTACTGGAAAACCCCATGCTAAATATAGAAAACCACAGACCAGTACCCAGCAGGAGTCAGAAAGGAATTATGACTGGTGCGCTCTGGTACAGAGTGTACAGTAATGCTCTAAATAAGCGACTCCTTATAAGCAGAATTATGGGTAATTTTTCAGGATTTAGTCGGAAATATGGCTTGTTGCCATTCATCGGAAAGCTCTCACTGAGAACTTTCCGATGAATGTCAACAAGCCATATTTCCGACTAAATCCTGAAAAATTACCCATAATTCTGCTGTGGTTAAGGAGTCGATTATTTAGGGCAATATTGTATTTGTGTGAGAGGAATCTGCAGGTGGAAGAAGGATGAGGACACGATGATGCGGTCACAGACAACACAATCACGATAAAATCTGCTTATATATAAATATCAATTATATACAGATAGAGTAGCATTCATATAAATATTAGATTTGTACAAAATTTTATGAGAATTAACTTTGTTAGAGTCACATTCGTTATTTATTCCATGGAATAGTGCAGTGCGTATTACACTTTATATTACGGCGAATATATGTAGTCCGAGACATAATTACGCCGTATTATATCAGCAATAATGAGATTGGTCTAGAATAGGATTCCTTCTGCATTTTCTATTGTCTGCTCATATTTCCTGACCATCCCTCCAAATGAATAATAGGACATTCCAATGTATACAATGGGAGAATCCATTTAGTATAGAAAGGGTTAAAATCATTATAATAAACCCATCAGATTACATTAACTCTTTCATGAGGTTCATGACGGGAGCTGCGCTGGTGCAGCATTAAAGATCCTGTGCCAGTGCATTCTCTTATATATATACGGGTCTCGCAAATATAATAGAATTCACTGGCTTACAAAGTCAAGATAAATATTGTTATGCCAATGTATTCTCTTATATACGTGAGGCTTCATATGGGAGGCTCGCATATATAAGAGAATGCATTGGCACAGGGTTTTTGCCAAATTTCATAAAGCTCCAGTCATGGAAGGGTTAACAGCAATTTATTGGGGAATATATATTTGTCACAAATGTAAAAAAAATTGTGTGAATATAACAATGCACTCCTTTCACAAGAATGCCATGGAATAAATAACATGTGTCTATGGGAGATCAACTTAATCTTCACAGGAGTAGCACTATTTGATAGCGCAGCAAGGAAAAACAAATCACTCAGTTTATAAATTAATGTCATTGTCATACATATAACCAAATCTTGAAATAACTCCGCTGTTAATGAGCATACATGTATCATCAGTACATGAATTCTGCTGGTTAAAAAAACATTATGCAGCATAAAGATCCCGTGCCAGTGAATTCTCTTATATATGTGAGTCTCCCATAGGGAGCCTCGCATATATAAGAAAATGCACAAAATGAATTGAGTCAGGTGTAACGTGATTGTTCAGAGTTTCTTACCGTTGACCAGTCAGTTATTTCAAGAATTGGTTATCTTGTGAGGTTAATACAGCTACAGTAATGCCCTAAGTAATCGACTCTTTTAACCATAGCAGAATTATGGGTAACTTTTCAGGATTTAGTCGGAAATATGGCTTGTTGCCATTCATCGGAAAGCTCTCGCCGAGAGCTTTCTGATGAATGGCAACAAGCCATATTTTCGACTAAATCCTGAAAAGTTACCCATAATTCTGCTGTGGTTAAGGAGTCAATTAATTAGAGCATTACTGTATTTGAAACTTCTCTAACATTATTTTGAGGATTTGAAGGTTGAGGTTATTCAAGAACAACATAATGGCAAGTTGCGACTTTACACAAAACTTTAAAAGTGCACTCATGTATTCAATTCCCAGGTGCTGTGCCACTATTTCCAAAGTTCAAAGCAATAACAATGTTATAACGTTCAACAAACATGAAGGTTTATGGTACCAGTGTGATTCCAGTATAATTCGGCACTGAGAACTTAAAGATGGTCTATTACTTCCTAACAAGTTTTATATACATCTATGCTCTAATTACTTGACCCTTTTAACAAGGTTATAGGCTGGCAATGGCCGCTGTCATACCACAAGTCAACCGTAGTGAAGTAGTATCACAGGGAATGCTAGCGGTTGACATGCGATATCCGCCGGTAATCTTACTGTGATAATATTTTTAACTGTGATAACCAAGTAAATTACTGCCGAGTTAATTGTTTTTGTGACCGCAAAATGACAAGTTCAATCTAGAAATTTTGAAACACTGAGCGTTCAATGTCCCGCGCCATTTTCATTCAAGTATTACATGTACATTGTATAGCAATCTGAACGATTCAAACATTTCCGTTTTCACAACACACGACCCTGGTAATAGGGCGATGAGCTTAAAGGGGTACTGTACGCCATTTTCAATAAATTCCCGGTGATAACAACGATCTAATATCGATAATATATATAAAACTATATAAGTAATTTGAGTCGAAGATGTATTATGTAAACGTTCAGGTTAATAGATTATCTAAAAATCAAAGTTATTAATTTGATATAAATTTAATTTATGGCAAGAGCCATAAATTAAATTACGAATTTCCATGTACAAGACGTAATCAAAAGCATTCACGGATAGTGGACTGGGCAACGCGTGTAACAAATTATGCATATAATATAACATTTATTTGATATATTTGCTTGAAAACTGTCCAAAAATTACTCGACAACGGCAATTGGTATTTTCGCATTCCGACTAATCTGCCATCCGTAACATTACTTCGTACTCAGCAGACTTTCAAATAATGGAAATCTGGTTACCCCATTCTACGACTAAGAGGCTATAGAAACCAACAACAACATTTGAGAAGAGCATCCCTTTAACTCGTTGAAATTTCCCGCTCCCAAAAAATCCATTCCCCCATTAATCACCAGTTCAAAATATTTAGATATATATGTACAATTAATCAAATAAACAGCACTTCATCCTTTAATAGCAACCACAACGCACCGCAGGCGCGTTGTTGCTTTTCATGTTTAGGCGTGAATGACGTCATTAATTTTTACAATACCATGAAACAGCATTTCGATGCGATGAAAATCCGGACAAGAAAAATGGGTTAAAAATCACGTGACTTCCGCTTCGCTTTCGCATAGAATCATGGGAACAATAATATCCCAAAAAGAAACGGTGACACAGAATCGGAAGTGGACCAACGGGATGGTTATAAAATTAACAACTTTAGTTTTTCTGAACAATTCCTACGTGATTTTGGCCTATAGATTAGTTTCGTTTGACCAATTTCGTTGGTTAGCTGAATAAAATCAGCGAAGACGTCATGACATGGTCCATGACGTCATTTGCGTCATTTGGTGTCGTGGGCTAGAATCCAGAAAAAAATGGTCTCCGCAGGAAACACTGATTTCACATTAGTATACTAGACTTGGTTGCATTTATAACCGTTTTCGCAAAAGATATATGCGAAAATAGCACAAGCAAACGTGCCTGCTTCAGAATCAAATTACCACAGTTGAATAGCCAAGGATGTACCCTTTCCAACAATGTATAGCACGACATCGTGTGTTGCGCCGATGTTTACTTATGGTGTTTTGTAATAACGATCCCGCCTTAGCTGCGTGTAATTTTCCTCCGGACAAATTGCTCAGCGAAAAATCCCCCTAATAGGCGGACAACACATTCAATAAGTTCCCGTCTCGCAACGATTTGGCCTCACAGACATATCAGCGGCTTATCAATTCCTTCGAGATAAATGATTGAACCAATCTACCCTAACAAGGGGGATTTTTTCACGGTTGTATGTCGCGCGAATAGTATTGGCTGGCTGCCAGGTATTCACACTCAACATCGGAACGCGGCTTATTATTTGAAATCATTTGTGAGCAGTGGTGGCAGCGAGGAAGTCAAATGATATGTCCATCATAACATGGGTCGCCTTCGTTGGTGAAGTTGGAATTAAGCCTCAACCAAATTTGTTGTCAAGTTGATGTGGGGGGCTTATATGACCTTGACCTTGACCATAAAATGACCTTGACCTCTGTTGAAAGACATCTCACTTAAAGGGCCATTTTGCTAGATATGTGTTGCGATGTACGCGCTAATGTCAATATGCAGAGGCCTTTTATAGCTATCCTTTAGAAATATACCGGTATTGAGGCTCCTACATACTCGAGTCTGTATCTGACGAACAGAAACATGGGAGTACGATATCAATTTAAACTTGACCTCCATAAAGAATCTATTATATATTTGAAGAAAGTTTGTGGTCTGTGCGTGTGGGTGTGTGTGTATGTATGTGTGTGTGTGTTTCCGCGATGGAATCGGAAACGGCTAACCGATTTTGATGAAACTTGGTACGGGTATGTAGTTTGACCTGAGGACTAACATGGGTATATCCGTTTGCCCGTGCGGCGTGACATTGACCTTCAAATGACCTTGAACTCAAGTTCTCCGCTGAGCCGATTTTCACCAAATTTGGTATGTGGGGGTAGTTTCAGGCGCTGAGCAATTTCGTCACACCCGGATGCCCGTGCGGCGTGAACTTGATATTTTAAATGACATTGAACTGTATCTGGGTATCCACTGGCCCAATTTCCACCATTTTTTGGGGGTGTTGGTGTAGATGGGGATGCCAACAAATTTCGTCTCACCCACATGTCCGTCAGACAGGTACCCAGCTAAAACCTAATGTATAGTTTGTGACTTTTGTCTGTTAGCTATGGTCGGGAAAACTGCCAGTTTATTCAATAACGTCACATTAATCAATAATGCAGTGTTTGTGTCTTGGTAATGGCGGCAATATATATATAATCGGATGGGTGATTTTCTATAAACTGAAGACCTCTCTAAACCGAACAGAAAGGCCGGTCCAAAGGGTGTTCGGTTTAGATAGGTTTTACTGTATATGTCGTATACGCATATGTTAAAGTCATATTAATTTTTTAGCTTTCTGAAAAGATGTTTATTGGTCCATATGGTGAAGAAAAATTGAGAGCCAACTTTTAGGGAGAAACACTTTCATTTCCACAGACACTTCTCATGGTTTCCTATCCAGTGGGAAGAGCTGACAATAAAATATGATATGATGAATACGATGAAACAAAGTAACAAACCCAATAGCTGGGTGGAGTATGATATGATAGCACAACTCACCCGAGCTTCCTCCACACACAAACGCGTCTGAACCCATAGAGAGCCCCACATAGACTAGAGCAGATAACACTCTGTAGTGCATGCTTCCATCTGTGTCAGGCTCCCAATGGGTTAAACATTAAGCTTCCTCCACACTAAATGTGTCTGAACCCATATAGAGCCCCACATAGACTAGAGCAGATAACACTCTGTAGTGCATGCTTCCGTCTGCGTCAGGCTCCCAATGGGTTAAACATTAAACATTAAGCTTTCTCCATATATGACCACACACAAATAAACATGCTGAAGCGATGCCAAATGAGGTCCCACATGATGAATTTGGCGACAATAGCCCACTGTATAGGGTATCATCACTAAATTCACCCTCTGGCAACCTCATTCTGATCAAGATAGCCTATGCTACCAATGAAAGACCACGCATTAAAAACACTGATATAGACTGAGCTATATTATATAGACCACCAAAGCATTGCATGACTGATGAAATTGATCTACCAAATTTCATTTACATGTCAAACTTCAGCTACGCGAATGCTTACTGACTTCATTATTGCTCATGGTACCATTTCGATATTCTATAACAGAGATAGCCACAAAGAATGCTCACTTAATTGGTTAAATCCAAATTTTATTCAGTTATTGATAATATTTAATTATATACAGACTTAACATCGTAAAGAAGTTAATAAATTGATACTGGTACGGCCACTCAGTCAAGTGATATCTACATATAGGTATAGGAAATCTGACTTTCAGGGGATCTGGTTCACCATTTTTACTGGAAAACCCCATGCTAAATATAGAAAACCACAGACCAGTACCCAGCAGGAGTCAGAAAGGAATTATGACTGGTGCGCTCTGGTACAGAGTGTACAGTAATGCTCTAAATAAGCGACTCCTTATAAGCAGAATTATGGGTAATTTTTCAGGATTTAGTCGGAAATATGGCTTGTTGCCATTCATCGGAAAGCTCTCACTGAGAACTTTCCGATGAATGTCAACAAGCCATATTTCCGACTAAATCCTGAAAAATTACCCATAATTCTGCTGTGGTTAAGGAGTCGATTATTTAGGGCAATATTGTATTTGTGTGAGAGGAATCTGCAGGTGGAAGAAGGATGAGGACACGATGATGCGGTCACAGACAACACAATCACGATAAAATCTGCTTATATATAAATATCAATTATATACAGATAGAGTAGCATTCATATAAATATTAGATTTGTACAAAATTTTATGAGAATTAACTTTGTTAGAGTCACATTCGTTATTTATTCCATGGAATAGTGCAGTGCGTATTACACTTTATATTACGGCGAATATATGTAGTCCGAGACATAATTACGCCGTATTATATCAGCAATAATGAGATTGGTCTAGAATAGGATTCCTTCTGCATTTTCTATTGTCTGCTCATATTTCCTGACCATCCCTCCAAATGAATAATAGGACATTCCAATGTATACAATGGGAGAATCCATTTAGTATAGAAAGGGTTAAAATCATTATAATAAACCCATCAGATTACATTAACTCTTTCATGAGGTTCATGACGGGAGCTGCGCTGGTGCAGCATTAAAGATCCTGTGCCAGTGCATTCTCTTATATATATACGGGTCTCGCAAATATAATAGAATTCACTGGCTTACAAAGTCAAGATAAATATTGTTATGCCAATGTATTCTCTTATATACGTGAGGCTTCATATGGGAGGCTCGCATATATAAGAGAATGCATTGGCACAGGGTTTTTGCCAAATTTCATAAAGCTCCAGTCATGGAAGGGTTAACAGCAATTTATTGGGGAATATATATTTGTCACAAATGTAAAAAAAATTGTGTGAATATAACAATGCACTCCTTTCACAAGAATGCCATGGAATAAATAACATGTGTCTATGGGAGATCAACTTAATCTTCACAGGAGTAGCACTATTTGATAGCGCAGCAAGGAAAAACAAATCACTCAGTTTATAAATTAATGTCATTGTCATACATATAACCAAATCTTGAAATAACTCCGCTGTTAATGAGCATACATGTATCATCAGTACATGAATTCTGCTGGTTAAAAAAACATTATGCAGCATAAAGATCCCGTGCCAGTGAATTCTCTTATATATGTGAGTCTCCCATAGGGAGCCTCGCATATATAAGAAAATGCACAAAATGAATTGAGTCAGGTGTAACGTGATTGTTCAGAGTTTCTTACCGTTGACCAGTCAGTTATTTCAAGAATTGGTTATCTTGTGAGGTTAATACAGCTACAGTAATGCCCTAAGTAATCGACTCTTTTAACCATAGCAGAATTATGGGTAACTTTTCAGGATTTAGTCGGAAATATGGCTTGTTGCCATTCATCGGAAAGCTCTCGCCGAGAGCTTTCTGATGAATGGCAACAAGCCATATTTTCGACTAAATCCTGAAAAGTTACCCATAATTCTGCTGTGGTTAAGGAGTCAATTAATTAGAGCATTACTGTATTTGAAACTTCTCTAACATTATTTTGAGGATTTGAAGGTTGAGGTTATTCAAGAACAACATAATGGCAAGTTGCGACTTTACACAAAACTTTAAAAGTGCACTCATGTATTCAATTCCCAGGTGCTGTGCCACTATTTCCAAAGTTCAAAGCAATAACAATGTTATAACGTTCAACAAACATGAAGGTTTATGGTACCAGTGTGATTCCAGTATAATTCGGCACTGAGAACTTAAAGATGGTCTATTACTTCCTAACAAGTTTTATATACATCTATGCTCTAATTACTTGACCCTTTTAACAAGGTTATAGGCTGGCAATGGCCGCTGTCATACCACAAGTCAACCGTAGTGAAGTAGTATCACAGGGAATGCTAGCGGTTGACATGCGATATCCGCCGGTAATCTTACTGTGATAATATTTTTAACTGTGATAACCAAGTAAATTACTGCCGAGTTAATTGTTTTTGTGACCGCAAAATGACAAGTTCAATCTAGAAATTTTGAAACACTGAGCGTTCAATGTCCCGCGCCATTTTCATTCAAGTATTACATGTACATTGTATAGCAATCTGAACGATTCAAACATTTCCGTTTTCACAACACACGACCCTGGTAATAGGGCGATGAGCTTAAAGGGGTACTGTACGCCATTTTCAATAAATTCCCGGTGATAACAACGATCTAATATCGATAATATATATAAAACTATATAAGTAATTTGAGTCGAAGATGTATTATGTAAACGTTCAGGTTAATAGATTATCTAAAAATCAAAGTTATTAATTTGATATAAATTTAATTTATGGCAAGAGCCATAAATTAAATTACGAATTTCCATGTACAAGACGTAATCAAAAGCATTCACGGATAGTGGACTGGGCAACGCGTGTAACAAATTATGCATATAATATAACATTTATTTGATATATTTGCTTGAAAACTGTCCAAAAATTACTCGACAACGGCAATTGGTATTTTCGCATTCCGACTAATCTGCCATCCGTAACATTACTTCGTACTCAGCAGACTTTCAAATAATGGAAATCTGGTTACCCCATTCTACGACTAAGAGGCTATAGAAACCAACAACAACATTTGAGAAGAGCATCCCTTTAACTCGTTGAAATTTCCCGCTCCCAAAAAATCCATTCCCCCATTAATCACCAGTTCAAAATATTTAGATATATATGTACAATTAATCAAATAAACAGCACTTCATCCTTTAATAGCAACCACAACGCACCGCAGGCGCGTTGTTGCTTTTCATGTTTAGGCGTGAATGACGTCATTAATTTTTACAATACCATGAAACAGCATTTCGATGCGATGAAAATCCGGACAAGAAAAATGGGTTAAAAATCACGTGACTTCCGCTTCGCTTTCGCATAGAATCATGGGAACAATAATATCCCAAAAAGAAACGGTGACACAGAATCGGAAGTGGACCAACGGGATGGTTATAAAATTAACAACTTTAGTTTTTCTGAACAATTCCTACGTGATTTTGGCCTATAGATTAGTTTCGTTTGACCAATTTCGTTGGTTAGCTGAATAAAATCAGCGAAGACGTCATGACATGGTCCATGACGTCATTTGCGTCATTTGGTGTCGTGGGCTAGAATCCAGAAAAAAATGGTCTCCGCAGGAAACACTGATTTCACATTAGTATACTAGACTTGGTTGCATTTATAACCGTTTTCGCAAAAGATATATGCGAAAATAGCACAAGCAAACGTGCCTGCTTCAGAATCAAATTACCACAGTTGAATAGCCAAGGATGTACCCTTTCCAACAATGTATAGCACGACATCGTGTGTTGCGCCGATGTTTACTTATGGTGTTTTGTAATAACGATCCCGCCTTAGCTGCGTGTAATTTTCCTCCGGACAAATTGCTCAGCGAAAAATCCCCCTAATAGGCGGACAACACATTCAATAAGTTCCCGTCTCGCAACGATTTGGCCTCACAGACATATCAGCGGCTTATCAATTCCTTCGAGATAAATGATTGAACCAATCTACCCTAACAAGGGGGATTTTTTCACGGTTGTATGTCGCGCGAATAGTATTGGCTGGCTGCCAGGTATTCACACTCAACATCGGAACGCGGCTTATTATTTGAAATCATTTGTGAGCAGTGGTGGCAGCGAGGAAGTCAAATGATATGTCCATCATAACATGGGTCGCCTTCGTTGGTGAAGTTGGAATTAAGCCTCAACCAAATTTGTTGTCAAGTTGATGTGGGGGGCTTATATGACCTTGACCTTGACCATAAAATGACCTTGACCTCTGTTGAAAGACATCTCACTTAAAGGGCCATTTTGCTAGATATGTGTTGCGATGTACGCGCTAATGTCAATATGCAGAGGCCTTTTATAGCTATCCTTTAGAAATATACCGGTATTGAGGCTCCTACATACTCGAGTCTGTATCTGACGAACAGAAACGTGGGAGTACGATATCAATTTAAACTTGACCTCCATAAAGAATCTATTATATATTTGAAGAAAGTTTGTGGTCTGTGCGTGTGGGTGTGTGTGTATGTATGTGTGTGTGTGTTTCCGCGATGGAATCGGAAACGGCTAACCGATTTTGATGAAACTTGGTACGGGTATGTAGTTTGACCTGAGGACTAACATGGGTATATCCGTTTGCCCGTGCGGCGTGACATTGACCTTCAAATGACCTTGAACTCAAGTTCTCCGCTGAGCCGATTTTCACCAAATTTGGTATGTGGGGGTAGTTTCAGGCGCTGAGCAATTTCGTCACACCCGGATGCCCGTGCGGCGTAAACTTGATATTTTAAATGACATTGAACTGTATCTGGGTATCCACTGGCCCAATTTCCACCATTTTTTGGGGGTGTTGGTGTAGATGGGGATGCCAACAAATTTCGTCTCACCCACATGTCCGTCAGACAGGTACCCAGCTAAAACCTAATGTATAGTTTGTGACTTTTGTCTGTTAGCTATGGTCGGGAAAACTGCCAGTTTATTCAATAACGTCACATTAATCAATAATGCAGTGTTTGTGTCTTGGTAATGGCGGCAATATATATATAATCGGATGGGTGATTTTCTATAAACTGAAGACCTCTCTAAACCGAACAGAAAGGCCGGTCCAAAGGGTGTTCGGTTTAGATAGGTTTTACTGTATATGTCGTATACGCATATGTTAAAGTCATATTAATTTTTTAGCTTTCTGAAAAGATGTTTATTGGTCCATATGGTGAAGAAAAATTGAGAGCCAACTTTTAGGGAGAAACACTTTCATTTCCACAGACACTTCTCATGGTTTCCTATCCAGTGGGAAGAGCTGACAATAAAATATGATATGATGAATACGATGAAACAAAGTAACAAACCCAATAGCTGGGTGGAGTATGATATGATAGCACAACTCACCCGAGCTTCCTCCACACACAAACGCGTCTGAACCCATAGAGAGCCCCACATAGACTAGAGCAGATAACACTCTGTAGTGCATGCTTCCATCTGTGTCAGGCTCCCAATGGGTTAAACATTAAGCTTCCTCCACACTAAATGTGTCTGAACCCATATAGAGCCCCACATAGACTAGAGCAGATAACACTCTGTAGTGCATGTTTCCGTCTGCGTCAGGCTCCCAATGGGTTAAACATTAAACATTAAGCTTTCTCCATATATGACCACACACAAATAAACATGCTGAAGCGATGCCAAATGAGGTCCCACATGATGAATTTGGCGACAATAGCCCACTGTATAGGGTATCATCACTAAATTCACCCTCTGGCAACCTCATTCTGATCAAGATAGCCTATGCTACCAATGAAAGACCACGCATTAAAAACACTGATATAGACTGAGCTATATTATATAGACCACCAAAGCATTGCATGACTGATGAAATTGATCTACCAAATTTCATTTACATGTCAAACTTCAGCTACGCGAATGCTTACTGACTTCATTATTGCTCATGGTACCATTTCGATATTCTATAACAGAGATAGCCACAAAGAATGCTCACTTAATTGGTTAAATCCAAATTTTATTCAGTTATTGATAATATTTAATTATATACAGACTTAACATCGTAAAGAAGTTAATAAATTGATACTGGTACGGCCACTCAGTCAAGTGATATCTACATATAGGTATAGGAAATCTGACTTTCAGGGGATCTGGTTCACCATTTTTACTGGAAAACCCCATGCTAAATATAGAAAACCACAGACCAGTACCCAGCAGGAGTCAGAAAGGAATTATGACTGGTGCGCTCTGGTACAGAGTGTACAGTAATGCTCTAAATAAGCGACTCCTTATAAGCAGAATTATGGGTAATTTTTCAGGATTTAGTCGGAAATATGGCTTGTTGCCATTCATCGGAAAGCTCTCACTGAGAACTTTCCGATGAATGTCAACAAGCCATATTTCCGACTAAATCCTGAAAAATTACCCATAATTCTGCTGTGGTTAAGGAGTCGATTATTTAGGGCAATATTGTATTTGTGTGAGAGGAATCTGCAGGTGGAAGAAGGATGAGGACACGATGATGCGGTCACAGACAACACAATCACGATAAAATCTGCTTATATATAAATATCAATTATATACAGATAGAGTAGCATTCATATAAATATTAGATTTGTACAAAATTTTATGAGAATTAACTTTGTTAGAGTCACATTCGTTATTTATTCCATGGAATAGTGCAGTGCGTATTACACTTTATATTACGGCGAATATATGTAGTCCGAGACATAATTACGCCGTATTATATCAGCAATAATGAGATTGGTCTAGAATAGGATTCCTTCTGCATTTTCTATTGTCTGCTCATATTTCCTGACCATCCCTCCAAATGAATAATAGGACATTCCAATGTATACAATGGGAGAATCCATTTAGTATAGAAAGGGTTAAAATCATTATAATAAACCCATCAGATTACATTAACTCTTTCATGAGGTTCATGACGGGAGCTGCGCTGGTGCAGCATTAAAGATCCTGTGCCAGTGCATTCTCTTATATATATACGGGTCTCGCAAATATAATAGAATTCACTGGCTTACAAAGTCAAGATAAATATTGTTATGCCAATGTATTCTCTTATATACGTGAGGCTTCATATGGGAGGCTCGCATATATAAGAGAATGCATTGGCACAGGGTTTTTGCCAAATTTCATAAAGCTCCAGTCATGGAAGGGTTAACAGCAATTTATTGGGGAATATATATTTGTCACAAATGTAAAAAAAATTGTGTGAATATAACAATGCACTCCTTTCACAAGAATGCCATGGAATAAATAACATGTGTCTATGGGAGATCAACTTAATCTTCACAGGAGTAGCACTATTTGATAGCGCAGCAAGGAAAAACAAATCACTCAGTTTATAAATTAATGTCATTGTCATACATATAACCAAATCTTGAAATAACTCCGCTGTTAATGAGCATACATGTATCATCAGTACATGAATTCTGCTGGTTAAAAAAACATTATGCAGCATAAAGATCCCGTGCCAGTGAATTCTCTTATATATGTGAGTCTCCCATAGGGAGCCTCGCATATATAAGAAAATGCACAAAATGAATTGAGTCAGGTGTAACGTGATTGTTCAGAGTTTCTTACCGTTGACCAGTCAGTTATTTCAAGAATTGGTTATCTTGTGAGGTTAATACAGCTACAGTAATGCCCTAAGTAATCGACTCTTTTAACCATAGCAGAATTATGGGTAACTTTTCAGGATTTAGTCGGAAATATGGCTTGTTGCCATTCATCGGAAAGCTCTCGCCGAGAGCTTTCTGATGAATGGCAACAAGCCATATTTTCGACTAAATCCTGAAAAGTTACCCATAATTCTGCTGTGGTTAAGGAGTCAATTAATTAGAGCATTACTGTATTTGAAACTTCTCTAACATTATTTTGAGGATTTGAAGGTTGAGGTTATTCAAGAACAACATAATGGCAAGTTGCGACTTTACACAAAACTTTAAAAGTGCACTCATGTATTCAATTCCCAGGTGCTGTGCCACTATTTCCAAAGTTCAAAGCAATAACAATGTTATAACGTTCAACAAACATGAAGGTTTATGGTACCAGTGTGATTCCAGTATAATTCGGCACTGAGAACTTAAAGATGGTCTATTACTTCCTAACAAGTTTTATATACATCTATGCTCTAATTACTTGACCCTTTTAACAAGGTTATAGGCTGGCAATGGCCGCTGTCATACCACAAGTCAACCGTAGTGAAGTAGTATCACAGGGAATGCTAGCGGTTGACATGCGATATCCGCCGGTAATCTTACTGTGATAATATTTTTAACTGTGATAACCAAGTAAATTACTGCCGAGTTAATTGTTTTTGTGACCGCAAAATGACAAGTTCAATCTAGAAATTTTGAAACACTGAGCGTTCAATGTCCCGCGCCATTTTCATTCAAGTATTACATGTACATTGTATAGCAATCTGAACGATTCAAACATTTCCGTTTTCACAACACACGACCCTGGTAATAGGGCGATGAGCTTAAAGGGGTACTGTACGCCATTTTCAATAAATTCCCGGTGATAACAACGATCTAATATCGATAATATATATAAAACTATATAAGTAATTTGAGTCGAAGATGTATTATGTAAACGTTCAGGTTAATAGATTATCTAAAAATCAAAGTTATTAATTTGATATAAATTTAATTTATGGCAAGAGCCATAAATTAAATTACGAATTTCCATGTACAAGACGTAATCAAAAGCATTCACGGATAGTGGACTGGGCAACGCGTGTAACAAATTATGCATATAATATAACATTTATTTGATATATTTGCTTGAAAACTGTCCAAAAATTACTCGACAACGGCAATTGGTATTTTCGCATTCCGACTAATCTGCCATCCGTAACATTACTTCGTACTCAGCAGACTTTCAAATAATGGAAATCTGGTTACCCCATTCTACGACTAAGAGGCTATAGAAACCAACAACAACATTTGAGAAGAGCATCCCTTTAACTCGTTGAAATTTCCCGCTCCCAAAAAATCCATTCCCCCATTAATCACCAGTTCAAAATATTTAGATATATATGTACAATTAATCAAATAAACAGCACTTCATCCTTTAATAGCAACCACAACGCACCGCAGGCGCGTTGTTGCTTTTCATGTTTAGGCGTGAATGACGTCATTAATTTTTACAATACCATGAAACAGCATTTCGATGCGATGAAAATCCGGACAAGAAAAATGGGTTAAAAATCACGTGACTTCCGCTTCGCTTTCGCATAGAATCATGGGAACAATAATATCCCAAAAAGAAACGGTGACACAGAATCGGAAGTGGACCAACGGGATGGTTATAAAATTAACAACTTTAGTTTTTCTGAACAATTCCTACGTGATTTTGGCCTATAGATTAGTTTCGTTTGACCAATTTCGTTGGTTAGCTGAATAAAATCAGCGAAGACGTCATGACATGGTCCATGACGTCATTTGCGTCATTTGGTGTCGTGGGCTAGAATCCAGAAAAAAATGGTCTCCGCAGGAAACACTGATTTCACATTAGTATACTAGACTTGGTTGCATTTATAACCGTTTTCGCAAAAGATATATGCGAAAATAGCACAAGCAAACGTGCCTGCTTCAGAATCAAATTACCACAGTTGAATAGCCAAGGATGTACCCTTTCCAACAATGTATAGCACGACATCGTGTGTTGCGCCGATGTTTACTTATGGTGTTTTGTAATAACGATCCCGCCTTAGCTGCGTGTAATTTTCCTCCGGACAAATTGCTCAGCGAAAAATCCCCCTAATAGGCGGACAACACATTCAATAAGTTCCCGTCTCGCAACGATTTGGCCTCACAGACATATCAGCGGCTTATCAATTCCTTCGAGATAAATGATTGAACCAATCTACCCTAACAAGGGGGATTTTTTCACGGTTGTATGTCGCGCGAATAGTATTGGCTGGCTGCCAGGTATTCACACTCAACATCGGAACGCGGCTTATTATTTGAAATCATTTGTGAGCAGTGGTGGCAGCGAGGAAGTCAAATGATATGTCCATCATAACATGGGTCGCCTTCGTTGGTGAAGTTGGAATTAAGCCTCAACCAAATTTGTTGTCAAGTTGATGTGGGGGGCTTATATGACCTTGACCTTGACCATAAAATGACCTTGACCTCTGTTGAAAGACATCTCACTTAAAGGGCCATTTTGCTAGATATGTGTTGCGATGTACGCGCTAATGTCAATATGCAGAGGCCTTTTATAGCTATCCTTTAGAAATATACCGGTATTGAGGCTCCTACATACTCGAGTCTGTATCTGACGAACAGAAACATGGGAGTACGATATCAATTTAAACTTGACCTCCATAAAGAATCTATTATATATTTGAAGAAAGTTTGTGGTCTGTGCGTGTGGGTGTGTGTGTATGTATGTGTGTGTGTGTTTCCGCGATGGAATCGGAAACGGCTAACCGATTTTGATGAAACTTGGTACGGGTATGTAGTTTGACCTGAGGACTAACATGGGTATATCCGTTTGCCCGTGCGGCGTGACATTGACCTTCAAATGACCTTGAACTCAAGTTCTCCGCTGAGCCGATTTTCACCAAATTTGGTATGTGGGGGTAGTTTCAGGCGCTGAGCAATTTCGTCACACCCGGATGCCCGTGCGGCGTGAACTTGATATTTTAAATGACATTGAACTGTATCTGGGTATCCACTGGCCCAATTTCCACCATTTTTTGGGGGTGTTGGTGTAGATGGGGATGCCAACAAATTTCGTCTCACCCACATGTCCGTCAGACAGGTACCCAGCTAAAACCTAATGTATAGTTTGTGACTTTTGTCTGTTAGCTATGGTCGGGAAAACTGCCAGTTTATTCAATAACGTCACATTAATCAATAATGCAGTGTTTGTGTCTTGGTAATGGCGGCAATATATATATAATCGGATGGGTGATTTTCTATAAACTGAAGACCTCTCTAAACCGAACAGAAAGGCCGGTCCAAAGGGTGTTCGGTTTAGATAGGTTTTACTGTATATGTCGTATACGCATATGTTAAAGTCATATTAATTTTTTAGCTTTCTGAAAAGATGTTTATTGGTCCATATGGTGAAGAAAAATTGAGAGCCAACTTTTAGGGAGAAACACTTTCATTTCCACAGACACTTCTCATGGTTTCCTATCCAGTGGGAAGAGCTGACAATAAAATATGATATGATGAATACGATGAAACAAAGTAACAAACCCAATAGCTGGGTGGAGTATGATATGATAGCACAACTCACCCGAGCTTCCTCCACACACAAACGCGTCTGAACCCATAGAGAGCCCCACATAGACTAGAGCATATAACACTCTGTAGTGCATGCTTCCATCTGTGTCAGGCTCCCAATGGGTTAAACATTAAGCTTCCTCCACACTAAATGTGTCTGAACCCATATAGAGCCCCACATAGACTAGAGCAGATAACACTCTGTAGTGCATGTTTCCGTCTGCGTCAGGCTCCCAATGGGTTAAACATTAAACATTAAGCTTTCTCCATATATGACCACACACAAATAAACATGCTGAAGCGATGCCAAATGAGGTCCCACATGATGAATTTGGCGACAATAGCCCACTGTATAGGGTATCATCACTAAATTCACCCTCTGGCAACCTCATTCTGATCAAGATAGCCTATGCTACCAATGAAAGACCACGCATTAAAAACACTGATATAGACTGAGCTATATTATATAGACCACCAAAGCATTGCATGACTGATGAAATTGATCTACCAAATTTCATTTACATGTCAAACTTCAGCTACGCGAATGCTTACTGACTTCATTATTGCTCATGGTACCATTTCGATATTCTATAACAGAGATAGCCACAAAGAATGCTCACTTAATTGGTTAAATCCAAATTTTATTCAGTTATTGATAATATTTAATTATATACAGACTTAACATCGTAAAGAAGTTAATAAATTGATACTGGTACGGCCACTCAGTCAAGTGATATCTACATATAGGTATAGGAAATCTGACTTTCAGGGGATCTGGTTCACCATTTTTACTGGAAAACCCCATGCTAAATATAGAAAACCACAGACCAGTACCCAGCAGGAGTCAGAAAGGAATTATGACTGGTGCGCTCTGGTACAGAGTGTACAGTAATGCTCTAAATAAGCGACTCCTTATAAGCAGAATTATGGGTAATTTTTCAGGATTTAGTCGGAAATATGGCTTGTTGCCATTCATCGGAAAGCTCTCACTGAGAACTTTCCGATGAATGTCAACAAGCCATATTTCCGACTAAATCCTGAAAAATTACCCATAATTCTGCTGTGGTTAAGGAGTCGATTATTTAGGGCAATATTGTATTTGTGTGAGAGGAATCTGCAGGTGGAAGAAGGATGAGGACACGATGATGCGGTCACAGACAACACAATCACGATAAAATCTGCTTATATATAAATATCAATTATATACAGATAGAGTAGCATTCATATAAATATTAGATTTGTACAAAATTTTATGAGAATTAACTTTGTTAGAGTCACATTCGTTATTTATTCCATGGAATAGTGCAGTGCGTATTACACTTTATATTACGGCGAATATATGTAGTCCGAGACATAATTACGCCGTATTATATCAGCAATAATGAGATTGGTCTAGAATAGGATTCCTTCTGCATTTTCTATTGTCTGCTCATATTTCCTGACCATCCCTCCAAATGAATAATAGGACATTCCAATGTATACAATGGGAGAATCCATTTAGTATAGAAAGGGTTAAAATCATTATAATAAACCCATCAGATTACATTAACTCTTTCATGAGGTTCATGACGGGAGCTGCGCTGGTGCAGCATTAAAGATCCTGTGCCAGTGCATTCTCTTATATATATACGGGTCTCGCAAATATAATAGAATTCACTGGCTTACAAAGTCAAGATAAATATTGTTATGCCAATGTATTCTCTTATATACGTGAGGCTTCATATGGGAGGCTCGCATATATAAGAGAATGCATTGGCACAGGGTTTTTGCCAAATTTCATAAAGCTCCAGTCATGGAAGGGTTAACAGCAATTTATTGGGGAATATATATTTGTCACAAATGTAAAAAAAATTGTGTGAATATAACAATGCACTCCTTTCACAAGAATGCCATGGAATAAATAACATGTGTCTATGGGAGATCAACTTAATCTTCACAGGAGTAGCACTATTTGATAGCGCAGCAAGGAAAAACAAATCACTCAGTTTATAAATTAATGTCATTGTCATACATATAACCAAATCTTGAAATAACTCCGCTGTTAATGAGCATACATGTATCATCAGTACATGAATTCTGCTGGTTAAAAAAACATTATGCAGCATAAAGATCCCGTGCCAGTGAATTCTCTTATATATGTGAGTCTCCCATAGGGAGCCTCGCATATATAAGAAAATGCACAAAATGAATTGAGTCAGGTGTAACGTGATTGTTCAGAGTTTCTTACCGTTGACCAGTCAGTTATTTCAAGAATTGGTTATCTTGTGAGGTTAATACAGCTACAGTAATGCCCTAAGTAATCGACTCTTTTAACCATAGCAGAATTATGGGTAACTTTTCAGGATTTAGTCGGAAATATGGCTTGTTGCCATTCATCGGAAAGCTCTCGCCGAGAGCTTTCTGATGAATGGCAACAAGCCATATTTTCGACTAAATCCTGAAAAGTTACCCATAATTCTGCTGTGGTTAAGGAGTCAATTAATTAGAGCATTACTGTATTTGAAACTTCTCTAACATTATTTTGAGGATTTGAAGGTTGAGGTTATTCAAGAACAACATAATGGCAAGTTGCGACTTTACACAAAACTTTAAAAGTGCACTCATGTATTCAATTCCCAGGTGCTGTGCCACTATTTCCAAAGTTCAAAGCAATAACAATGTTATAACGTTCAACAAACATGAAGGTTTATGGTACCAGTGTGATTCCAGTATAATTCGGCACTGAGAACTTAAAGATGGTCTATTACTTCCTAACAAGTTTTATATACATCTATGCTCTAATTACTTGACCCTTTTAACAAGGTTATAGGCTGGCAATGGCCGCTGTCATACCACAAGTCAACCGTAGTGAAGTAGTATCACAGGGAATGCTAGCGGTTGACATGCGATATCCGCCGGTAATCTTACTGTGATAATATTTTTAACTGTGATAACCAAGTAAATTACTGCCGAGTTAATTGTTTTTGTGACCGCAAAATGACAAGTTCAATCTAGAAATTTTGAAACACTGAGCGTTCAATGTCCCGCGCCATTTTCATTCAAGTATTACATGTACATTGTATAGCAATCTGAACGATTCAAACATTTCCGTTTTCACAACACACGACCCTGGTAATAGGGCGATGAGCTTAAAGGGGTACTGTACGCCATTTTCAATAAATTCCCGGTGATAACAACGATCTAATATCGATAATATATATAAAACTATATAAGTAATTTGAGTCGAAGATGTATTATGTAAACGTTCAGGTTAATAGATTATCTAAAAATCAAAGTTATTAATTTGATATAAATTTAATTTATGGCAAGAGCCATAAATTAAATTACGAATTTCCATGTACAAGACGTAATCAAAAGCATTCACGGATAGTGGACTGGGCAACGCGTGTAACAAATTATGCATATAATATAACATTTATTTGATATATTTGCTTGAAAACTGTCCAAAAATTACTCGACAACGGCAATTGGTATTTTCGCATTCCGACTAATCTGCCATCCGTAACATTACTTCGTACTCAGCAGACTTTCAAATAATGGAAATCTGGTTACCCCATTCTACGACTAAGAGGCTATAGAAACCAACAACAACATTTGAGAAGAGCATCCCTTTAACTCGTTGAAATTTCCCGCTCCCAAAAAATCCATTCCCCCATTAATCACCAGTTCAAAATATTTAGATATATATGTACAATTAATCAAATAAACAGCACTTCATCCTTTAATAGCAACCACAACGCACCGCAGGCGCGTTGTTGCTTTTCATGTTTAGGCGTGAATGACGTCATTAATTTTTACAATACCATGAAACAGCATTTCGATGCGATGAAAATCCGGACAAGAAAAATGGGTTAAAAATCACGTGACTTCCGCTTCGCTTTCGCATAGAATCATGGGAACAATAATATCCCAAAAAGAAACGGTGACACAGAATCGGAAGTGGACCAACGGGATGGTTATAAAATTAACAACTTTAGTTTTTCTGAACAATTCCTACGTGATTTTGGCCTATAGATTAGTTTCGTTTGACCAATTTCGTTGGTTAGCTGAATAAAATCAGCGAAGACGTCATGACATGGTCCATGACGTCATTTGCGTCATTTGGTGTCGTGGGCTAGAATCCAGAAAAAAATGGTCTCCGCAGGAAACACTGATTTCACATTAGTATACTAGACTTGGTTGCATTTATAACCGTTTTCGCAAAAGATATATGCGAAAATAGCACAAGCAAACGTGCCTGCTTCAGAATCAAATTACCACAGTTGAATAGCCAAGGATGTACCCTTTCCAACAATGTATAGCACGACATCGTGTGTTGCGCCGATGTTTACTTATGGTGTTTTGTAATAACGATCCCGCCTTAGCTGCGTGTAATTTTCCTCCGGACAAATTGCTCAGCGAAAAATCCCCCTAATAGGCGGACAACACATTCAATAAGTTCCCGTCTCGCAACGATTTGGCCTCACAGACATATCAGCGGCTTATCAATTCCTTCGAGATAAATGATTGAACCAATCTACCCTAACAAGGGGGATTTTTTCACGGTTGTATGTCGCGCGAATAGTATTGGCTGGCTGCCAGGTATTCACACTCAACATCGGAACGCGGCTTATTATTTGAAATCATTTGTGAGCAGTGGTGGCAGCGAGGAAGTCAAATGATATGTCCATCATAACATGGGTCGCCTTCGTTGGTGAAGTTGGAATTAAGCCTCAACCAAATTTGTTGTCAAGTTGATGTGGGGGGCTTATATGACCTTGACCTTGACCATAAAATGACCTTGACCTCTGTTGAAAGACATCTCACTTAAAGGGCCATTTTGCTAGATATGTGTTGCGATGTACGCGCTAATGTCAATATGCAGAGGCCTTTTATAGCTATCCTTTAGAAATATACCGGTATTGAGGCTCCTACATACTCGAGTCTGTATCTGACGAACAGAAACGTGGGAGTACGATATCAATTTAAACTTGACCTCCATAAAGAATCTATTATATATTTGAAGAAAGTTTGTGGTCTGTGCGTGTGGGTGTGTGTGTATGTATGTGTGTGTGTGTTTCCGCGATGGAATCGGAAACGGCTAACCGATTTTGATGAAACTTGGTACGGGTATGTAGTTTGACCTGAGGACTAACATGGGTATATCCGTTTGCCCGTGCGGCGTGACATTGACCTTCAAATGACCTTGAACTCAAGTTCTCCGCTGAGCCGATTTTCACCAAATTTGGTATGTGGGGGTAGTTTCAGGCGCTGAGCAATTTCGTCACACCCGGATGCCCGTGCGGCGTGAACTTGATATTTTAAATGACATTGAACTGTATCTGGGTATCCACTGGCCCAATTTCCACCATTTTTTGGGGGTGTTGGTGTAGATGGGGATGCCAACAAATTTCGTCTCACCCACATGTCCGTCAGACAGGTACCCAGCTAAAACCTAATGTATAGTTTGTGACTTTTGTCTGTTAGCTATGGTCGGGAAAACTGCCAGTTTATTCAATAACGTCACATTAATCAATAATGCAGTGTTTGTGTCTTGGTAATGGCGGCAATATATATATAATCGGATGGGTGATTTTCTATAAACTGAAGACCTCTCTAAACCGAACAGAAAGGCCGGTCCAAAGGGTGTTCGGTTTAGATAGGTTTTACTGTATATGTCGTATACGCATATGTTAAAGTCATATTAATTTTTTAGCTTTCTGAAAAGATGTTTATTGGTCCATATGGTGAAGAAAAATTGAGAGCCAACTTTTAGGGAGAAACACTTTCATTTCCACAGACACTTCTCATGGTTTCCTATCCAGTGGGAAGAGCTGACAATAAAATATGATATGATGAATACGATGAAACAAAGTAACAAACCCAATAGCTGGGTGGAGTATGATATGATAGCACAACTCACCCGAGCTTCCTCCACACACAAACGCGTCTGAACCCATAGAGAGCCCCACATAGACTAGAGCAGATAACACTCTGTAGTGCATGCTTCCATCTGTGTCAGGCTCCCAATGGGTTAAACATTAAGCTTCCTCCACACTAAATGTGTCTGAACCCATATAGAGCCCCACATAGACTAGAGCAGATAACACTCTGTAGTGCATGCTTCCGTCTGCGTCAGGCTCCCAATGGGTTAAACATTAAACATTAAGCTTTCTCCATATATGACCACACACAAATAAACATGCTGAAGCGATGCCAAATGAGGTCCCACATGATGAATTTGGCGACAATAGCCCACTGTATAGGGTATCATCACTAAATTCACCCTCTGGCAACCTCATTCTGATCAAGATAGCCTATGCTACCAATGAAAGACCACGCATTAAAAACACTGATATAGACTGAGCTATATTATATAGACCACCAAAGCATTGCATGACTGATGAAATTGATCTACCAAATTTCATTTACATGTCAAACTTCAGCTACGCGAATGCTTACTGACTTCATTATTGCTCATGGTACCATTTCGATATTCTATAACAGAGATAGCCACAAAGAATGCTCACTTAATTGGTTAAATCCAAATTTTATTCAGTTATTGATAATATTTAATTATATACAGACTTAACATCGTAAAGAAGTTAATAAATTGATACTGGTACGGCCACTCAGTCAAGTGATATCTACATATAGGTATAGGAAATCTGACTTTCAGGGGATCTGGTTCACCATTTTTACTGGAAAACCCCATGCTAAATATAGAAAACCACAGACCAGTACCCAGCAGGTGACAGAGTCAGAAAGGAATTATGACTGGTGCGCTCTGGTACAGAGTGTACAGTAATGCTCTAAATAAGCGACTCCTTATAAGCAGAATTATGGGTAATTTTTCAGGATTTAGTCGGAAATATGGCTTGTTGCCATTCATCGGAAAGCTCTCACTGAGAACTTTCCGATGAATGTCAACAAGCCATATTTCCGACTAAATCCTGAAAAATTACCCATAATTCTGCTGTGGTTAAGGAGTCGATTATTTAGGGCAATATTGTATTTGTGTGAGAGGAATCTGCAGGTGGAAGAAGGATGAGGACACGATGATGCGGTCACAGACAACACAATCACGATAAAATCTGCTTATATATAAATATCAATTATATACAGATAGAGTAGCATTCATATAAATATTAGATTTGTACAAAATTTTATGAGAATTAACTTTGTTAGAGTCACATTCGTTATTTATTCCATGGAATAGTGCAGTGCGTATTACACTTTATATTACGGCGAATATATGTAGTCCGAGACATAATTACGCCGTATTATATCAGCAATAATGAGATTGGTCTAGAATAGGATTCCTTCTGCATTTTCTATTGTCTGCTCATATTTCCTGACCATCCCTCCAAATGAATAATAGGACATTCCAATGTATACAATGGGAGAATCCATTTAGTATAGAAAGGGTTAAAATCATTATAATAAACCCATCAGATTACATTAACTCTTTCATGAGGTTCATGACGGGAGCTGCGCTGGTGCAGCATTAAAGATCCTGTGCCAGTGCATTCTCTTATATATATACGGGTCTCGCAAATATAATAGAATTCACTGGCTTACAAAGTCAAGATAAATATTGTTATGCCAATGTATTCTCTTATATACGTGAGGCTTCATATGGGAGGCTCGCATATATAAGAGAATGCATTGGCACAGGGTTTTTGCCAAATTTCATAAAGCTCCAGTCATGGAAGGGTTAACAGCAATTTATTGGGGAATATATATTTGTCACAAATGTAAAAAAAATTGTGTGAATATAACAATGCACTCCTTTCACAAGAATGCCATGGAATAAATAACATGTGTCTATGGGAGATCAACTTAATCTTCACAGGAGTAGCACTATTTGATAGCGCAGCAAGGAAAAACAAATCACTCAGTTTATAAATTAATGTCATTGTCATACATATAACCAAATCTTGAAATAACTCCGCTGTTAATGAGCATACATGTATCATCAGTACATGAATTCTGCTGGTTAAAAAAACATTATGCAGCATAAAGATCCCGTGCCAGTGAATTCTCTTATATATGTGAGTCTCCCATAGGGAGCCTCGCATATATAAGAAAATGCACAAAATGAATTGAGTCAGGTGTAACGTGATTGTTCAGAGTTTCTTACCGTTGACCAGTCAGTTATTTCAAGAATTGGTTATCTTGTGAGGTTAATACAGCTACAGTAATGCCCTAAGTAATCGACTCTTTTAACCATAGCAGAATTATGGGTAACTTTTCAGGATTTAGTCGGAAATATGGCTTGTTGCCATTCATCGGAAAGCTCTCGCCGAGAGCTTTCTGATGAATGGCAACAAGCCATATTTTCGACTAAATCCTGAAAAGTTACCCATAATTCTGCTGTGGTTAAGGAGTCAATTAATTAGAGCATTACTGTATTTGAAACTTCTCTAACATTATTTTGAGGATTTGAAGGTTGAGGTTATTCAAGAACAACATAATGGCAAGTTGCGACTTTACACAAAACTTTAAAAGTGCACTCATGTATTCAATTCCCAGGTGCTGTGCCACTATTTCCAAAGTTCAAAGCAATAACAATGTTATAACGTTCAACAAACATGAAGGTTTATGGTACCAGTGTGATTCCAGTATAATTCGGCACTGAGAACTTAAAGATGGTCTATTACTTCCTAACAAGTTTTATATACATCTATGCTCTAATTACTTGACCCTTTTAACAAGGTTATAGGCTGGCAATGGCCGCTGTCATACCACAAGTCAACCGTAGTGAAGTAGTATCACAGGGAATGCTAGCGGTTGACATGCGATATCCGCCGGTAATCTTACTGTGATAATATTTTTAACTGTGATAACCAAGTAAATTACTGCCGAGTTAATTGTTTTTGTGACCGCAAAATGACAAGTTCAATCTAGAAATTTTGAAACACTGAGCGTTCAATGTCCCGCGCCATTTTCATTCAAGTATTACATGTACATTGTATAGCAATCTGAACGATTCAAACATTTCCGTTTTCACAACACACGACCCTGGTAATAGGGCGATGAGCTTAAAGGGGTACTGTACGCCATTTTCAATAAATTCCCGGTGATAACAACGATCTAATATCGATAATATATATAAAACTATATAAGTAATTTGAGTCGAAGATGTATTATGTAAACGTTCAGGTTAATAGATTATCTAAAAATCAAAGTTATTAATTTGATATAAATTTAATTTATGGCAAGAGCCATAAATTAAATTACGAATTTCCATGTACAAGACGTAATCAAAAGCATTCACGGATAGTGGACTGGGCAACGCGTGTAACAAATTATGCATATAATATAACATTTATTTGATATATTTGCTTGAAAACTGTCCAAAAATTACTCGACAACGGCAATTGGTATTTTCGCATTCCGACTAATCTGCCATCCGTAACATTACTTCGTACTCAGCAGACTTTCAAATAATGGAAATCTGGTTACCCCATTCTACGACTAAGAGGCTATAGAAACCAACAACAACATTTGAGAAGAGCATCCCTTTAACTCGTTGAAATTTCCCGCTCCCAAAAAATCCATTCCCCCATTAATCACCAGTTCAAAATATTTAGATATATATGTACAATTAATCAAATAAACAGCACTTCATCCTTTAATAGCAACCACAACGCACCGCAGGCGCGTTGTTGCTTTTCATGTTTAGGCGTGAATGACGTCATTAATTTTTACAATACCATGAAACAGCATTTCGATGCGATGAAAATCCGGACAAGAAAAATGGGTTAAAAATCACGTGACTTCCGCTTCGCTTTCGCATAGAATCATGGGAACAATAATATCCCAAAAAGAAACGGTGACACAGAATCGGAAGTGGACCAACGGGATGGTTATAAAATTAACAACTTTAGTTTTTCTGAACAATTCCTACGTGATTTTGGCCTATAGATTAGTTTCGTTTGACCAATTTCGTTGGTTAGCTGAATAAAATCAGCGAAGACGTCATGACATGGTCCATGACGTCATTTGCGTCATTTGGTGTCGTGGGCTAGAATCCAGAAAAAAATGGTCTCCGCAGGAAACACTGATTTCACATTAGTATACTAGACTTGGTTGCATTTATAACCGTTTTCGCAAAAGATATATGCGAAAATAGCACAAGCAAACGTGCCTGCTTCAGAATCAAATTACCACAGTTGAATAGCCAAGGATGTACCCTTTCCAACAATGTATAGCACGACATCGTGTGTTGCGCCGATGTTTACTTATGGTGTTTTGTAATAACGATCCCGCCTTAGCTGCGTGTAATTTTCCTCCGGACAAATTGCTCAGCGAAAAATCCCCCTAATAGGCGGACAACACATTCAATAAGTTCCCGTCTCGCAACGATTTGGCCTCACAGACATATCAGCGGCTTATCAATTCCTTCGAGATAAATGATTGAACCAATCTACCCTAACAAGGGGGATTTTTTCACGGTTGTATGTCGCGCGAATAGTATTGGCTGGCTGCCAGGTATTCACACTCAACATCGGAACGCGGCTTATTATTTGAAATCATTTGTGAGCAGTGGTGGCAGCGAGGAAGTCAAATGATATGTCCATCATAACATGGGTCGCCTTCGTTGGTGAAGTTGGAATTAAGCCTCAACCAAATTTGTTGTCAAGTTGATGTGGGGGGCTTATATGACCTTGACCTTGACCATAAAATGACCTTGACCTCTGTTGAAAGACATCTCACTTAAAGGGCCATTTTGCTAGATATGTGTTGCGATGTACGCGCTAATGTCAATATGCAGAGGCCTTTTATAGCTATCCTTTAGAAATATACCGGTATTGAGGCTCCTACATACTCGAGTCTGTATCTGACGAACAGAAACGTGGGAGTACGATATCAATTTAAACTTGACCTCCATAAAGAATCTATTATATATTTGAAGAAAGTTTGTGGTCTGTGCGTGTGGGTGTGTGTGTATGTATGTGTGTGTGTGTTTCCGCGATGGAATCGGAAACGGCTAACCGATTTTGATGAAACTTGGTACGGGTATGTAGTTTGACCTGAGGACTAACATGGGTATATCCGTTTGCCCGTGCGGCGTGACATTGACCTTCAAATGACCTTGAACTCAAGTTCTCCGCTGAGCCGATTTTCACCAAATTTGGTATGTGGGGGTAGTTTCAGGCGCTGAGCAATTTCGTCACACCCGGATGCCCGTGCGGCGTGAACTTGATATTTTAAATGACATTGAACTGTATCTGGGTATCCACTGGCCCAATTTCCACCATTTTTTGGGGGTGTTGGTGTAGATGGGGATGCCAACAAATTTCGTCTCACCCACATGTCCGTCAGACAGGTACCCAGCTAAAACCTAATGTATAGTTTGTGACTTTTGTCTGTTAGCTATGGTCGGGAAAACTGCCAGTTTATTCAATAACGTCACATTAATCAATAATGCAGTGTTTGTGTCTTGGTAATGGCGGCAATATATATATAATCGGATGGGTGATTTTCTATAAACTGAAGACCTCTCTAAACCGAACAGAAAGGCCGGTCCAAAGGGTGTTCGGTTTAGATAGGTTTTACTGTATATGTCGTATACGCATATGTTAAAGTCATATTAATTTTTTAGCTTTCTGAAAAGATGTTTATTGGTCCATATGGTGAAGAAAAATTGAGAGCCAACTTTTAGGGAGAAACACTTTCATTTCCACAGACACTTCTCATGGTTTCCTATCCAGTGGGAAGAGCTGACAATAAAATATGATATGATGAATACGATGAAACAAAGTAACAAACCCAATAGCTGGGTGGAGTATGATATGATAGCACAACTCACCCGAGCTTCCTCCACACACAAACGCGTCTGAACCCATAGAGAGCCCCACATAGACTAGAGCAGATAACACTCTGTAGTGCATGCTTCCATCTGTGTCAGGCTCCCAATGGGTTAAACATTAAGCTTCCTCCACACTAAATGTGTCTGAACCCATATAGAGCCCCACATAGACTAGAGCAGATAACACTCTGTAGTGCATGCTTCCGTCTGCGTCAGGCTCCCAATGGGTTAAACATTAAACATTAAGCTTTCTCCATATATGACCACACACAAATAAACATGCTGAAGCGATGCCAAATGAGGTCCCACATGATGAATTTGGCGACAATAGCCCACTGTATAGGGTATCATCACTAAATTCACCCTCTGGCAACCTCATTCTGATCAAGATAGCCTATGCTACCAATGAAAGACCACGCATTAAAAACACTGATATAGACTGAGCTATATTATATAGACCACCAAAGCATTGCATGACTGATGAAATTGATCTACCAAATTTCATTTACATGTCAAACTTCAGCTACGCGAATGCTTACTGACTTCATTATTGCTCATGGTACCATTTCGATATTCTATAACAGAGATAGCCACAAAGAATGCTCACTTAATTGGTTAAATCCAAATTTTATTCAGTTATTGATAATATTTAATTATATACAGACTTAACATCGTAAAGAAGTTAATAAATTGATACTGGTACGGCCACTCAGTCAAGTGATATCTACATATAGGTATAGGAAATCTGACTTTCAGGGGATCTGGTTCACCATTTTTACTGGAAAACCCCATGCTAAATATAGAAAACCACAGACCAGTACCCAGCAGGTGACAGAGTCAGAAAGGAATTATGACTGGTGCGCTCTGGTACAGAGTGTACAGTAATGCTCTAAATAAGCGACTCCTTATAAGCAGAATTATGGGTAATTTTTCAGGATTTAGTCGGAAATATGGCTTGTTGCCATTCATCGGAAAGCTCTCACTGAGAACTTTCCGATGAATGTCAACAAGCCATATTTCCGACTAAATCCTGAAAAATTACCCATAATTCTGCTGTGGTTAAGGAGTCGATTATTTAGGGCAATATTGTATTTGTGTGAGAGGAATCTGCAGGTGGAAGAAGGATGAGGACACGATGATGCGGTCACAGACAACACAATCACGATAAAATCTGCTTATATATAAATATCAATTATATACAGATAGAGTAGCATTCATATAAATATTAGATTTGTACAAAATTTTATGAGAATTAACTTTGTTAGAGTCACATTCGTTATTTATTCCATGGAATAGTGCAGTGCGTATTACACTTTATATTACGGCGAATATATGTAGTCCGAGACATAATTACGCCGTATTATATCAGCAATAATGAGATTGGTCTAGAATAGGATTCCTTCTGCATTTTCTATTGTCTGCTCATATTTCCTGACCATCCCTCCAAATGAATAATAGGACATTCCAATGTATACAATGGGAGAATCCATTTAGTATAGAAAGGGTTAAAATCATTATAATAAACCCATCAGATTACATTAACTCTTTCATGAGGTTCATGACGGGAGCTGCGCTGGTGCAGCATTAAAGATCCTGTGCCAGTGCATTCTCTTATATATATACGGGTCTCGCAAATATAATAGAATTCACTGGCTTACAAAGTCAAGATAAATATTGTTATGCCAATGTATTCTCTTATATACGTGAGGCTTCATATGGGAGGCTCGCATATATAAGAGAATGCATTGGCACAGGGTTTTTGCCAAATTTCATAAAGCTCCAGTCATGGAAGGGTTAACAGCAATTTATTGGGGAATATATATTTGTCACAAATGTAAAAAAAATTGTGTGAATATAACAATGCACTCCTTTCACAAGAATGCCATGGAATAAATAACATGTGTCTATGGGAGATCAACTTAATCTTCACAGGAGTAGCACTATTTGATAGCGCAGCAAGGAAAAACAAATCACTCAGTTTATAAATTAATGTCATTGTCATACATATAACCAAATCTTGAAATAACTCCGCTGTTAATGAGCATACATGTATCATCAGTACATGAATTCTGCTGGTTAAAAAAACATTATGCAGCATAAAGATCCCGTGCCAGTGAATTCTCTTATATATGTGAGTCTCCCATAGGGAGCCTCGCATATATAAGAAAATGCACAAAATGAATTGAGTCAGGTGTAACGTGATTGTTCAGAGTTTCTTACCGTTGACCAGTCAGTTATTTCAAGAATTGGTTATCTTGTGAGGTTAATACAGCTACAGTAATGCCCTAAGTAATCGACTCTTTTAACCATAGCAGAATTATGGGTAACTTTTCAGGATTTAGTCGGAAATATGGCTTGTTGCCATTCATCGGAAAGCTCTCGCCGAGAGCTTTCTGATGAATGGCAACAAGCCATATTTTCGACTAAATCCTGAAAAGTTACCCATAATTCTGCTGTGGTTAAGGAGTCAATTAATTAGAGCATTACTGTATTTGAAACTTCTCTAACATTATTTTGAGGATTTGAAGGTTGAGGTTATTCAAGAACAACATAATGGCAAGTTGCGACTTTACACAAAACTTTAAAAGTGCACTCATGTATTCAATTCCCAGGTGCTGTGCCACTATTTCCAAAGTTCAAAGCAATAACAATGTTATAACGTTCAACAAACATGAAGGTTTATGGTACCAGTGTGATTCCAGTATAATTCGGCACTGAGAACTTAAAGATGGTCTATTACTTCCTAACAAGTTTTATATACATCTATGCTCTAATTACTTGACCCTTTTAACAAGGTTATAGGCTGGCAATGGCCGCTGTCATACCACAAGTCAACCGTAGTGAAGTAGTATCACAGGGAATGCTAGCGGTTGACATGCGATATCCGCCGGTAATCTTACTGTGATAATATTTTTAACTGTGATAACCAAGTAAATTACTGCCGAGTTAATTGTTTTTGTGACCGCAAAATGACAAGTTCAATCTAGAAATTTTGAAACACTGAGCGTTCAATGTCCCGCGCCATTTTCATTCAAGTATTACATGTACATTGTATAGCAATCTGAACGATTCAAACATTTCCGTTTTCACAACACACGACCCTGGTAATAGGGCGATGAGCTTAAAGGGGTACTGTACGCCATTTTCAATAAATTCCCGGTGATAACAACGATCTAATATCGATAATATATATAAAACTATATAAGTAATTTGAGTCGAAGATGTATTATGTAAACGTTCAGGTTAATAGATTATCTAAAAATCAAAGTTATTAATTTGATATAAATTTAATTTATGGCAAGAGCCATAAATTAAATTACGAATTTCCATGTACAAGACGTAATCAAAAGCATTCACGGATAGTGGACTGGGCAACGCGTGTAACAAATTATGCATATAATATAACATTTATTTGATATATTTGCTTGAAAACTGTCCAAAAATTACTCGACAACGGCAATTGGTATTTTCGCATTCCGACTAATCTGCCATCCGTAACATTACTTCGTACTCAGCAGACTTTCAAATAATGGAAATCTGGTTACCCCATTCTACGACTAAGAGGCTATAGAAACCAACAACAACATTTGAGAAGAGCATCCCTTTAACTCGTTGAAATTTCCCGCTCCCAAAAAATCCATTCCCCCATTAATCACCAGTTCAAAATATTTAGATATATATGTACAATTAATCAAATAAACAGCACTTCATCCTTTAATAGCAACCACAACGCACCGCAGGCGCGTTGTTGCTTTTCATGTTTAGGCGTGAATGACGTCATTAATTTTTACAATACCATGAAACAGCATTTCGATGCGATGAAAATCCGGACAAGAAAAATGGGTTAAAAATCACGTGACTTCCGCTTCGCTTTCGCATAGAATCATGGGAACAATAATATCCCAAAAAGAAACGGTGACACAGAATCGGAAGTGGACCAACGGGATGGTTATAAAATTAACAACTTTAGTTTTTCTGAACAATTCCTACGTGATTTTGGCCTATAGATTAGTTTCGTTTGACCAATTTCGTTGGTTAGCTGAATAAAATCAGCGAAGACGTCATGACATGGTCCATGACGTCATTTGCGTCATTTGGTGTCGTGGGCTAGAATCCAGAAAAAAATGGTCTCCGCAGGAAACACTGATTTCACATTAGTATACTAGACTTGGTTGCATTTATAACCGTTTTCGCAAAAGATATATGCGAAAATAGCACAAGCAAACGTGCCTGCTTCAGAATCAAATTACCACAGTTGAATAGCCAAGGATGTACCCTTTCCAACAATGTATAGCACGACATCGTGTGTTGCGCCGATGTTTACTTATGGTGTTTTGTAATAACGATCCCGCCTTAGCTGCGTGTAATTTTCCTCCGGACAAATTGCTCAGCGAAAAATCCCCCTAATAGGCGGACAACACATTCAATAAGTTCCCGTCTCGCAACGATTTGGCCTCACAGACATATCAGCGGCTTATCAATTCCTTCGAGATAAATGATTGAACCAATCTACCCTAACAAGGGGGATTTTTTCACGGTTGTATGTCGCGCGAATAGTATTGGCTGGCTGCCAGGTATTCACACTCAACATCGGAACGCGGCTTATTATTTGAAATCATTTGTGAGCAGTGGTGGCAGCGAGGAAGTCAAATGATATGTCCATCATAACATGGGTCGCCTTCGTTGGTGAAGTTGGAATTAAGCCTCAACCAAATTTGTTGTCAAGTTGATGTGGGGGGCTTATATGACCTTGACCTTGACCATAAAATGACCTTGACCTCTGTTGAAAGACATCTCACTTAAAGGGCCATTTTGCTAGATATGTGTTGCGATGTACGCGCTAATGTCAATATGCAGAGGCCTTTTATAGCTATCCTTTAGAAATATACCGGTATTGAGGCTCCTACATACTCGAGTCTGTATCTGACGAACAGAAACGTGGGAGTACGATATCAATTTAAACTTGACCTCCATAAAGAATCTATTATATATTTGAAGAAAGTTTGTGGTCTGTGCGTGTGGGTGTGTGTGTATGTATGTGTGTGTGTGTTTCCGCGATGGAATCGGAAACGGCTAACCGATTTTGATGAAACTTGGTACGGGTATGTAGTTTGACCTGAGGACTAACATGGGTATATCCGTTTGCCCGTGCGGCGTGACATTGACCTTCAAATGACCTTGAACTCAAGTTCTCCGCTGAGCCGATTTTCACCAAATTTGGTATGTGGGGGTAGTTTCAGGCGCTGAGCAATTTCGTCACACCCGGATGCCCGTGCGGCGTGAACTTGATATTTTAAATGACATTGAACTGTATCTGGGTATCCACTGGCCCAATTTCCACCATTTTTTGGGGGTGTTGGTGTAGATGGGGATGCCAACAAATTTCGTCTCACCCACATGTCCGTCAGACAGGTACCCAGCTAAAACCTAATGTATAGTTTGTGACTTTTGTCTGTTAGCTATGGTCGGGAAAACTGCCAGTTTATTCAATAACGTCACATTAATCAATAATGCAGTGTTTGTGTCTTGGTAATGGCGGCAATATATATATAATCGGATGGGTGATTTTCTATAAACTGAAGACCTCTCTAAACCGAACAGAAAGGCCGGTCCAAAGGGTGTTCGGTTTAGATAGGTTTTACTGTATATGTCGTATACGCATATGTTAAAGTCATATTAATTTTTTAGCTTTCTGAAAAGATGTTTATTGGTCCATATGGTGAAGAAAAATTGAGAGCCAACTTTTAGGGAGAAACACTTTCATTTCCACAGACACTTCTCATGGTTTCCTATCCAGTGGGAAGAGCTGACAATAAAATATGATATGATGAATACGATGAAACAAAGTAACAAACCCAATAGCTGGGTGGAGTATGATATGATAGCACAACTCACCCGAGCTTCCTCCACACACAAACGCGTCTGAACCCATAGAGAGCCCCACATAGACTAGAGCAGATAACACTCTGTAGTGCATGCTTCCATCTGTGTCAGGCTCCCAATGGGTTAAACATTAAGCTTCCTCCACACTAAATGTGTCTGAACCCATATAGAGCCCCACATAGACTAGAGCAGATAACACTCTGTAGTGCATGCTTCCGTCTGCGTCAGGCTCCCAATGGGTTAAACATTAAACATTAAGCTTTCTCCATATATGACCACACACAAATAAACATGCTGAAGCGATGCCAAATGAGGTCCCACATGATGAATTTGGCGACAATAGCCCACTGTATAGGGTATCATCACTAAATTCACCCTCTGGCAACCTCATTCTGATCAAGATAGCCTATGCTACCAATGAAAGACCACGCATTAAAAACACTGATATAGACTGAGCTATATTATATAGACCACCAAAGCATTGCATGACTGATGAAATTGATCTACCAAATTTCATTTACATGTCAAACTTCAGCTACGCGAATGCTTACTGACTTCATTATTGCTCATGGTACCATTTCGATATTCTATAACAGAGATAGCCACAAAGAATGCTCACTTAATTGGTTAAATCCAAATTTTATTCAGTTATTGATAATATTTAATTATATACAGACTTAACATCGTAAAGAAGTTAATAAATTGATACTGGTACGGCCACTCAGTCAAGTGATATCTACATATAGGTATAGGAAATCTGACTTTCAGGGGATCTGGTTCACCATTTTTACTGGAAAACCCCATGCTAAATATAGAAAACCACAGACCAGTACCCAGCAGGTGACAGAGTCAGAAAGGAATTATGACTGGTGCGCTCTGGTACAGAGTGTACAGTAATGCTCTAAATAAGCGACTCCTTATAAGCAGAATTATGGGTAATTTTTCAGGATTTAGTCGGAAATATGGCTTGTTGCCATTCATCGGAAAGCTCTCACTGAGAACTTTCCGATGAATGTCAACAAGCCATATTTCCGACTAAATCCTGAAAAATTACCCATAATTCTGCTGTGGTTAAGGAGTCGATTATTTAGGGCAATATTGTATTTGTGTGAGAGGAATCTGCAGGTGGAAGAAGGATGAGGACACGATGATGCGGTCACAGACAACACAATCACGATAAAATCTGCTTATATATAAATATCAATTATATACAGATAGAGTAGCATTCATATAAATATTAGATTTGTACAAAATTTTATGAGAATTAACTTTGTTAGAGTCACATTCGTTATTTATTCCATGGAATAGTGCAGTGCGTATTACACTTTATATTACGGCGAATATATGTAGTCCGAGACATAATTACGCCGTATTATATCAGCAATAATGAGATTGGTCTAGAATAGGATTCCTTCTGCATTTTCTATTGTCTGCTCATATTTCCTGACCATCCCTCCAAATGAATAATAGGACATTCCAATGTATACAATGGGAGAATCCATTTAGTATAGAAAGGGTTAAAATCATTATAATAAACCCATCAGATTACATTAACTCTTTCATGAGGTTCATGACGGGAGCTGCGCTGGTGCAGCATTAAAGATCCTGTGCCAGTGCATTCTCTTATATATATACGGGTCTCGCAAATATAATAGAATTCACTGGCTTACAAAGTCAAGATAAATATTGTTATGCCAATGTATTCTCTTATATACGTGAGGCTTCATATGGGAGGCTCGCATATATAAGAGAATGCATTGGCACAGGGTTTTTGCCAAATTTCATAAAGCTCCAGTCATGGAAGGGTTAACAGCAATTTATTGGGGAATATATATTTGTCACAAATGTAAAAAAAATTGTGTGAATATAACAATGCACTCCTTTCACAAGAATGCCATGGAATAAATAACATGTGTCTATGGGAGATCAACTTAATCTTCACAGGAGTAGCACTATTTGATAGCGCAGCAAGGAAAAACAAATCACTCAGTTTATAAATTAATGTCATTGTCATACATATAACCAAATCTTGAAATAACTCCGCTGTTAATGAGCATACATGTATCATCAGTACATGAATTCTGCTGGTTAAAAAAACATTATGCAGCATAAAGATCCCGTGCCAGTGAATTCTCTTATATATGTGAGTCTCCCATAGGGAGCCTCGCATATATAAGAAAATGCACAAAATGAATTGAGTCAGGTGTAACGTGATTGTTCAGAGTTTCTTACCGTTGACCAGTCAGTTATTTCAAGAATTGGTTATCTTGTGAGGTTAATACAGCTACAGTAATGCCCTAAGTAATCGACTCTTTTAACCATAGCAGAATTATGGGTAACTTTTCAGGATTTAGTCGGAAATATGGCTTGTTGCCATTCATCGGAAAGCTCTCGCCGAGAGCTTTCTGATGAATGGCAACAAGCCATATTTTCGACTAAATCCTGAAAAGTTACCCATAATTCTGCTGTGGTTAAGGAGTCAATTAATTAGAGCATTACTGTATTTGAAACTTCTCTAACATTATTTTGAGGATTTGAAGGTTGAGGTTATTCAAGAACAACATAATGGCAAGTTGCGACTTTACACAAAACTTTAAAAGTGCACTCATGTATTCAATTCCCAGGTGCTGTGCCACTATTTCCAAAGTTCAAAGCAATAACAATGTTATAACGTTCAACAAACATGAAGGTTTATGGTACCAGTGTGATTCCAGTATAATTCGGCACTGAGAACTTAAAGATGGTCTATTACTTCCTAACAAGTTTTATATACATCTATGCTCTAATTACTTGACCCTTTTAACAAGGTTATAGGCTGGCAATGGCCGCTGTCATACCACAAGTCAACCGTAGTGAAGTAGTATCACAGGGAATGCTAGCGGTTGACATGCGATATCCGCCGGTAATCTTACTGTGATAATATTTTTAACTGTGATAACCAAGTAAATTACTGCCGAGTTAATTGTTTTTGTGACCGCAAAATGACAAGTTCAATCTAGAAATTTTGAAACACTGAGCGTTCAATGTCCCGCGCCATTTTCATTCAAGTATTACATGTACATTGTATAGCAATCTGAACGATTCAAACATTTCCGTTTTCACAACACACGACCCTGGTAATAGGGCGATGAGCTTAAAGGGGTACTGTACGCCATTTTCAATAAATTCCCGGTGATAACAACGATCTAATATCGATAATATATATAAAACTATATAAGTAATTTGAGTCGAAGATGTATTATGTAAACGTTCAGGTTAATAGATTATCTAAAAATCAAAGTTATTAATTTGATATAAATTTAATTTATGGCAAGAGCCATAAATTAAATTACGAATTTCCATGTACAAGACGTAATCAAAAGCATTCACGGATAGTGGACTGGGCAACGCGTGTAACAAATTATGCATATAATATAACATTTATTTGATATATTTGCTTGAAAACTGTCCAAAAATTACTCGACAACGGCAATTGGTATTTTCGCATTCCGACTAATCTGCCATCCGTAACATTACTTCGTACTCAGCAGACTTTCAAATAATGGAAATCTGGTTACCCCATTCTACGACTAAGAGGCTATAGAAACCAACAACAACATTTGAGAAGAGCATCCCTTTAACTCGTTGAAATTTCCCGCTCCCAAAAAATCCATTCCCCCATTAATCACCAGTTCAAAATATTTAGATATATATGTACAATTAATCAAATAAACAGCACTTCATCCTTTAATAGCAACCACAACGCACCGCAGGCGCGTTGTTGCTTTTCATGTTTAGGCGTGAATGACGTCATTAATTTTTACAATACCATGAAACAGCATTTCGATGCGATGAAAATCCGGACAAGAAAAATGGGTTAAAAATCACGTGACTTCCGCTTCGCTTTCGCATAGAATCATGGGAACAATAATATCCCAAAAAGAAACGGTGACACAGAATCGGAAGTGGACCAACGGGATGGTTATAAAATTAACAACTTTAGTTTTTCTGAACAATTCCTACGTGATTTTGGCCTATAGATTAGTTTCGTTTGACCAATTTCGTTGGTTAGCTGAATAAAATCAGCGAAGACGTCATGACATGGTCCATGACGTCATTTGCGTCATTTGGTGTCGTGGGCTAGAATCCAGAAAAAAATGGTCTCCGCAGGAAACACTGATTTCACATTAGTATACTAGACTTGGTTGCATTTATAACCGTTTTCGCAAAAGATATATGCGAAAATAGCACAAGCAAACGTGCCTGCTTCAGAATCAAATTACCACAGTTGAATAGCCAAGGATGTACCCTTTCCAACAATGTATAGCACGACATCGTGTGTTGCGCCGATGTTTACTTATGGTGTTTTGTAATAACGATCCCGCCTTAGCTGCGTGTAATTTTCCTCCGGACAAATTGCTCAGCGAAAAATCCCCCTAATAGGCGGACAACACATTCAATAAGTTCCCGTCTCGCAACGATTTGGCCTCACAGACATATCAGCGGCTTATCAATTCCTTCGAGATAAATGATTGAACCAATCTACCCTAACAAGGGGGATTTTTTCACGGTTGTATGTCGCGCGAATAGTATTGGCTGGCTGCCAGGTATTCACACTCAACATCGGAACGCGGCTTATTATTTGAAATCATTTGTGAGCAGTGGTGGCAGCGAGGAAGTCAAATGATATGTCCATCATAACATGGGTCGCCTTCGTTGGTGAAGTTGGAATTAAGCCTCAACCAAATTTGTTGTCAAGTTGATGTGGGGGGCTTATATGACCTTGACCTTGACCATAAAATGACCTTGACCTCTGTTGAAAGACATCTCACTTAAAGGGCCATTTTGCTAGATATGTGTTGCGATGTACGCGCTAATGTCAATATGCAGAGGCCTTTTATAGCTATCCTTTAGAAATATACCGGTATTGAGGCTCCTACATACTCGAGTCTGTATCTGACGAACAGAAACGTGGGAGTACGATATCAATTTAAACTTGACCTCCATAAAGAATCTATTATATATTTGAAGAAAGTTTGTGGTCTGTGCGTGTGGGTGTGTGTGTATGTATGTGTGTGTGTGTTTCCGCGATGGAATCGGAAACGGCTAACCGATTTTGATGAAACTTGGTACGGGTATGTAGTTTGACCTGAGGACTAACATGGGTATATCCGTTTGCCCGTGCGGCGTGACATTGACCTTCAAATGACCTTGAACTCAAGTTCTCCGCTGAGCCGATTTTCACCAAATTTGGTATGTGGGGGTAGTTTCAGGCGCTGAGCAATTTCGTCACACCCGGATGCCCGTGCGGCGTGAACTTGATATTTTAAATGACATTGAACTGTATCTGGGTATCCACTGGCCCAATTTCCACCATTTTTTGGGGGTGTTGGTGTAGATGGGGATGCCAACAAATTTCGTCTCACCCACATGTCCGTCAGACAGGTACCCAGCTAAAACCTAATGTATAGTTTGTGACTTTTGTCTGTTAGCTATGGTCGGGAAAACTGCCAGTTTATTCAATAACGTCACATTAATCAATAATGCAGTGTTTGTGTCTTGGTAATGGCGGCAATATATATATAATCGGATGGGTGATTTTCTATAAACTGAAGACCTCTCTAAACCGAACAGAAAGGCCGGTCCAAAGGGTGTTCGGTTTAGATAGGTTTTACTGTATATGTCGTATACGCATATGTTAAAGTCATATTAATTTTTTAGCTTTCTGAAAAGATGTTTATTGGTCCATATGGTGAAGAAAAATTGAGAGCCAACTTTTAGGGAGAAACACTTTCATTTCCACAGACACTTCTCATGGTTTCCTATCCAGTGGGAAGAGCTGACAATAAAATATGATATGATGAATACGATGAAACAAAGTAACAAACCCAATAGCTGGGTGGAGTATGATATGATAGCACAACTCACCCGAGCTTCCTCCACACACAAACGCGTCTGAACCCATAGAGAGCCCCACATAGACTAGAGCAGATAACACTCTGTAGTGCATGCTTCCATCTGTGTCAGGCTCCCAATGGGTTAAACATTAAGCTTCCTCCACACTAAATGTGTCTGAACCCATATAGAGCCCCACATAGACTAGAGCAGATAACACTCTGTAGTGCATGCTTCCGTCTGCGTCAGGCTCCCAATGGGTTAAACATTAAACATTAAGCTTTCTCCATATATGACCACACACAAATAAACATGCTGAAGCGATGCCAAATGAGGTCCCACATGATGAATTTGGCGACAATAGCCCACTGTATAGGGTATCATCACTAAATTCACCCTCTGGCAACCTCATTCTGATCAAGATAGCCTATGCTACCAATGAAAGACCACGCATTAAAAACACTGATATAGACTGAGCTATATTATATAGACCACCAAAGCATTGCATGACTGATGAAATTGATCTACCAAATTTCATTTACATGTCAAACTTCAGCTACGCGAATGCTTACTGACTTCATTATTGCTCATGGTACCATTTCGATATTCTATAACAGAGATAGCCACAAAGAATGCTCACTTAATTGGTTAAATCCAAATTTTATTCAGTTATTGATAATATTTAATTATATACAGACTTAACATCGTAAAGAAGTTAATAAATTGATACTGGTACGGCCACTCAGTCAAGTGATATCTACATATAGGTATAGGAAATCTGACTTTCAGGGGATCTGGTTCACCATTTTTACTGGAAAACCCCATGCTAAATATAGAAAACCACAGACCAGTACCCAGCAGGTGACAGAGTCAGAAAGGAATTATGACTGGTGCGCTCTGGTACAGAGTGTACAGTAATGCTCTAAATAAGCGACTCCTTATAAGCAGAATTATGGGTAATTTTTCAGGATTTAGTCGGAAATATGGCTTGTTGCCATTCATCGGAAAGCTCTCACTGAGAACTTTCCGATGAATGTCAACAAGCCATATTTCCGACTAAATCCTGAAAAATTACCCATAATTCTGCTGTGGTTAAGGAGTCGATTATTTAGGGCAATATTGTATTTGTGTGAGAGGAATCTGCAGGTGGAAGAAGGATGAGGACACGATGATGCGGTCACAGACAACACAATCACGATAAAATCTGCTTATATATAAATATCAATTATATACAGATAGAGTAGCATTCATATAAATATTAGATTTGTACAAAATTTTATGAGAATTAACTTTGTTAGAGTCACATTCATTATTTATTCCATGGAAAAGTGCAGTGCGTATTACACTTTATATTACGGCGAATATACGTAGTCCGAGACATAATTACGCCGTATTATATCAGCAATAATGAGATTGGTCTAGAATAGGATTCCTTCTGCATTTTCTATTGTCTGTTGTCTGCTCATATTTCCTGACCATCCCTCCAAATGAATAATAGGACATTCCAATGTATACAATGGGAGAATCCATTTAGTATAGAAAGGGTTAAAATCATTATAATAAACCCATCAGATTACATTAACTCTTTCATGAGGTTCATGACGGGAGCTGCGCTGGTGCAGCATTAAAGATCCTGTGCCAGTGCATTCTCTTATATATATACGGGTCTCGCAAATATAATAGAATTCACTGGCTTACAAAGTCAAGATAAATATTGTTATGCCAATGTATTCTCTTATATATGTGAGGCTTCATATGGGAGGCTCGCATATATAAGAGAATGCATTGGCACAGGGTTTTTGCCAAATTTCATAAAGCTCCAGTCATGGAAGGGTTAACAGCAATTTATGTCCTAAGAAATCATTGGGGAATATATATTTGTCACAAATGTAAAAAATTTTGTGTGAATATAACAATGTACTCCTTTCACAAGAATGCCATGGAATAAATAACATGTGTCTATGGGAGATCAACTTAATCTTCACAGGAGTAGCACTATTTGATAGCGCAGCAAGGAAAAACAAATCACTCAATTTATAAATTAATGTCATTGTCATACATATAACCAAATCTTGAAATAACTCCGCTGTTAATGAGCATACGTGTATCATCAGTACATGCATTCTGCTGGTTAAAAAAACATTATGCAGCATAAAGATCCCATGTCAGTGAATTCTCTTATATATGCGAGTCTCCCATAGGGAGCCTCGCATTTATAAGAAAATGCACAAAAGGAATTGAGTCAGGTGTAACGTGATTGTTCAGAGTTTCTTACCGTTGACCAGTCAGTTATTTCAAGAATTGGTTAATACAGCTACAGTAATGCCCTAAGTAATCGACTCCTTAACCACAGCAAAATAATGGGTAACTTTTCAGGATTGAGTCGGAAATATGGCTTGTTGCCATTCATCGGAAAGCTCTCCCTGAGAACTTTCCGATGAATGGCAACAAGCCATATTTTCGACTAAATCCTGAAAAGTCACCCATAATTCTGCTGTGGTTAAGGAGTCGATTAATTATAACATTACTGTATATTCTAAATCAATGATCAACAATATATTTCATATGACTAAACTCTAAATCGCTGAACAATTACATTTCTTGTGAATTTCATGTGACTAAATTCTAAATCAATGAATAGCAATATATATATCTTGTGAGGTTCATATAACTATTTCAGGGACCAGCTTGGAGAGCGACTTGGGAGACATCTTCTCCCTAAAATGTGCCACTTCTCCCATATTTTGTCCTTCGGAGAATTGCCTTCTCTCTCATATACCAGTATGCATAATTACTTGTGTGTCCCTACATCAATTTTAAACTATATTTTCTGATAATAATCGTGTCCTTACTTATTATACCGGTAATCATTTTATAAATGGGCTATTTTATTGCATAATACTAATTGGATCATAGAATGGTGATGTTGGGGTATAAACTAATTATGACTTCTCCTTGATAAAACAGCCCACTTCTCACTATTACTAGTAACCTTTAGACTGGTCCCTGTGAACTGGTCTAGATAGAAGTGACGTCTCCCAATTTGAAATCTCTAGGCTGGTCCCTAGACTATATTCTAAATCAGTGACCTAATGATACAGTCTCTAGTCGTCAAATAAATTATAATGAAATAGTAGATAGTTCGGATATAATCACGTAGACTATAGTCCCAAGTTAATGATATATTAATCTCAACGACTCGCACATTTCCGTTTTCATAACACACGGCCCTGCTAATAAGGTGATGAGATTAACTCGTTGATACATAGATGTCAATGGAGCAGAATTTATTCACTGCACCAAACTTAATCATGCATTAAATAGTGATAAATAGTAATAAATAGCAATAATTAGCTCAAGTTTAACAGACGAGGCTACCAGTTAACCCTTTCAGTGCCAGGGGCCGATCTCATCATTAAATTCCTCCACACACAAATGTGTCTGAACCCATAGAGAGCCCCACATAGACTAGAGCAGATACCACTATGTAGTGCATGATTCCGTCTGTCAGGCTCCCTGTGGGTTAAACATTAAGCTTCCTCCACACTAAATGTGTCTGAACCCATAGAGAGCCCCACAGACTAGAGCAGATAACACTCTGTAGTGCATGCTTCCGTCTGTCAGGCTCCCAATGGGTTAAACATTAAGCTTCCTCCACACTAAATGTGTCTGAACCCATATAGAGCCCCACATAGACTAGAGCAGATAACACTCTGTAGTGCATGGTTTCCGTCTGTCAGGCTCCCAATGGGTTAAACATTAAGCTTCCTCCACACTAAATGTGTCTGAACCCATAGAGAGCCCCACAGACTAGAGCAGATAACACTCTGTAGTGCATGCTTCGTTCTGTGTCAGGCTCCCTATGGGTTAAACATTAAGCTTCCTTAACGTGGTCCATGACGTCATTTGCGTCATTTGGTGTTGTGGGCTAGAATCCAGACAAAATTGGTCTCCGCGGGAAACACTGATTTCACATCAGTATACTAGACTTGGTTGCATTTATAACCGTTTTCGCAAAAGATATATGCGAAAATAGCACAAGCAAACGTGCCTGCTTCAGAATCAAATTACCACAGTTGAATAGCCAAGAATGTACCCTTTCCAACAATGTATAGCACGACATCGTGTGTTGCGCCGATGTTTACTTATGGTGTTTTGTAATAACAATCCCGCCTTAGCTGCGTGTAATTTTCCTCCGGACAAATTGCTTAGCGAAAAATCCCCCTAATAGGCAGACAACATATTCAATAAGTTCCCGTCTCGCAACGATTTGGCCTCACAGACATATCAGCGGCTTATCAATTCCTTCGAGATAAATGATTGAACCAATCTACCCTAACAAGGGGGATTTTTCACGGTTGTATGTCGCGCGAATAGTATTGGCTGGCTGCCAGGTATTCACACCCAACATCGGAACGCGGCTTATTATTTGAAATCATTTGTGAGCAGTGGTGGCAGCGAGGAAGTCAAATTATATGTCCATCATAACATGGGTCGCCTTCGTTGGAGAAAGTGGAATTAAGCCTCAACCAAATTTGTTGTCAAGTTGATGTGGGGGGCTTATATAACCGTGACCTTGACCATAAAACGACCTTGACCTCTGTTGAAAGACATCTCACTTAAATGGCCATTTTGCTAGATATGTGTTGCGATGTACGCGCTCATGTCAATATTCAGAGGCCTTTTATAGCTATCATTTAGAAATATACCGCTATCGAGGCTCCTACATACTCGAGTCTGTATCTGACGAACAGAAACATGGGAGTACGATATCAATTTAAACTTGACCTCCATAAAGAATCTATTATATATTTGAGGAAAGTTTGTGGTCTGTGCGTGTGGGTGTTTGGGTATGTATGTGTGCGTGTGTGTGTGTGTTTCCGCGATGGAATCGGAAACGGCTAACCGATTTTGACGAAACTTGGTACGGGTATGTAATTTGACATGAGGACTAACATGGGTATATCCGTTTGCCCGTGCGGCGTGGCCTTGACCTTCAAATGACCTTGAACTCAAGTTCTCCGCTGAGCCGATTTTCATCAAATTTGGTATGTTGGGGTAGTTTCAGGCGCTGAGCAATTTCGTCACACCCGGATGCCCGTGCGGCGTGAACTTGAGATTTTAAATGACACTGAACTGTATCTGGGTATCCACTGGGCCGATTTCCACCATTTTTTGGGGGTGTTGGTGTAGATGGGGATGCCGACAAATTTCTCACCCACATGCCCGTCAGACAGGTACCCAGCTAAAACCTAATGTATAGTTTGTGACTTCTGTCTGTTAGCTATGGCCGGGAAAACTTCCGGACGGATTTCGACGAAACTTGATACCTAAGTGTACGTTTGTCCGGGAAGTGTTTTGGACGGGTCAAAGTGTGATGCTTGATCTTCAAAATGGTCGATTCAAGATCAAATCGGGTAATAATGGCGGATTTCGACGATATTCGATGGCTAGGGATACTTTTGTCCGGGCAGTGTTTTGGACGGCTTAACTCGTAACCCCGACCTGACATTGACATTCAAAACGGTAAATTCAAGGTCAAATCTGGTCAAATTTCGCATAACTAGATCCGACGAAGCACCACGTGTGGTTGCCCCGTTACGTGTCACGTACGATCATATTAACGTGTCACACGTATAAGGTGAAGGCCATTATTCAGTTACCTTCACCTCTAGCGTTCCACGGTGCACTCGCTCCCAGACTCTGATTCCACGGTGCACTCGCTCCCGGACTCTGGTACCTATACATATTGTTTCCGTAACTATACATTCTGGACTCCTCGACCTACGACCTTTGGGGCCAACGGTGACGGAATCTGACGAGGTTTGCCGAATGTCCGTAACTAGTGTCAGAACTGCACTAAAAAAATAATGTCATAATTTAGAGCACACCACAAAACTCAAACTTCACAAAAAAGGGTTAGTTCTTTTACCTATGTGGAATCATAGGGAAGATGTGCGATATATTTGTTTATGCTAAACACACACAAGGCTATTGACCAATCACGGCCCAGTGTCTATTTTATTCTCTCCTATATAATCCTCCCGCATCCGCCGGATGTCACTCCGAACCATATTTACACCAGTGTAACCAAAGCAGACGAGTCGTCAATCCGGTCGTCCACACTATTTGTACAAATAAATGAAGTTCACTTGTCACCTCCAGGGCTCCGTGGTTTTGGTCCTTGTAACCTTGGCATTTAATACTGTTTATTCTGGTGTACAGTAATGCTCTAAATAAGCGACTCCTTATAAGCAGAATTATGGGTAATTTTTCAGGATTTAGTCGGAAATATGGCTTGTTGCCATTCATCGGAAAGCTCTCACTGAGAACTTTCCGATGAATGTCAACAAGCCATATTTCCGACTAAATCCTGAAAAATTACCCATAATTCTGCTGTGGTTAAGGAGTCCATTATTTAGGGCAATATTGTATTTGTGTGAGAGGAATCTGCAGGTGGAAGAAGGATGAGGACACGATGATGCGGTCACAGACAACACAATCACGATAAAATCTGCTTATATATAAATATCAATTATATACAGATAGAGTAGCATTCATATAAATATTAGATTTGTACAAAATTTTATGAGAATTAACTTTGTTAGAGTCACATTCGTTATTTATTCCATGGAAAAGTGCAGTGCGTAATTACACTTTATATTACGGCGAATATATGTTGTCCGAGACATAATTACGCCGTATTATATCAGCAATAATGAGATTGGTCTAGAATAGGATTCCTTCTGCATTTTCTATTGTCTGTTGTCTGCTCATATTTCCTGACCATCCCTCCAAATGAATAATAGGACATTCCAATGTATACAATGGGAGAATCCATTTAGTATAGAAAGGGTTAAAATCATTATAATAAACCCATCAGATTACATTAACTCTTTCATGAGGTTCATGACGGGAGCTGCGCTGGTGCAGCATTAAAGATCCTGTGCCAGTGCATTCTCTTATATATATACGGGTCTCGCAAATATAATAGAATTCACTGGCTTACAAAGTCAAGATAAATATTGTTATGCCAATGTATTCTCTTATATATGTGAGGCTTCATATGGGAGGCTCGCATATATAAGAGAATGCATTGGCACAGGGTTTTTGCCAAATTTCATAAAGCTCCAGTCATGGAAGGGTTAACAGCAATTTATGTCCTAAGAAATCATTGGGGAATATATATTTGTCACAAATGTAAAAAAATTTGTGTGAATATAACAATGTACTCCTTTCACAAGAATGCCATGGAATAAATAACATGTGTCTATGGGAGATCAACTTAATCTTCACAGGAGTAGCACTATTTGATAGCGCAGCAAGGAAAAACAAATCACTCAATTTATAAATTAATGTCATTGTCATACATATAACCAAATCTTGAAATAACTCCGCTGTTAATGAGCATACGTGTATCATCAGTACATGCATTCTGCTGGTTAAAAAAACATTATGCAGCATAAAGATCCCATGTCAGTGAATTCTCTTATATATGCGAGTCTCCCATAGGGAGCCTCGCATTTATAAGAAAATGCACAAAAGGAATTGAGTCAGGTGTAACGTGATTGTTCAGAGTTTCTTACCGTTGACCAGTCAGTTATTTTAAGAATTGGTTAATACAGCTACAGTAATGCCCTAAGTAATCGACTCCTTAACCACAGCAAAATAATGGGTAACTTTTCAGGATTGAGTCGGAAATATGGCTTGTTGCCATTCATCGGAAAGCTCTCCCTGAGAACTTTCCGATGAATGGCAACAAGCCATATTTTCGACTAAATCCTGAAAAGTCACCCATAATTCTGCTGTGGTTAAGGAGTCGATTAATTATAACATTACTGTATATTCTAAATCAATGATCAACAATATATTTCATATGACTAAACTCTAAATCGCTGAACAATTACATTTCTTGTGAATTTCATGTGACTAAATTCTAAATCAATGAATAGCAATATATATATCTTGTGAGGTTCATATAACTATTTCAGGGACCAGCTTGGAGAGCGACTTGGGAGACATCTTCTCCCTAAAATGTGCCACTTCTCCCATATTTTGTCCTTCGGAGAATTGCCTTCTCTCTCATATACCAGTATGCATAATTACTTGTGTGTCCCTACATCAATTTTAAACTATATTTTCTGATAATAATCGTGTCCTTACTTATTATACCGGTAATCATTTTATAAATGGGCTATTTTATTGCATAATACTAATTGGATCATAGAATGGTGATGTTGGGGTATAAACTAATTATGACTTCTCCTTGATAAAACAGCCCACTTCTCACTATTACTAGTAACCTTTAGACTGGTCCCTGTGAACTGGTCTAGATAGAAGTGACTTCTCCCAATTTGAAATCTCTAGGCTGGTCCCTAGACTATATTCTAAATCAGTGACCTAATGATACAGACTCTAGTCGTCAAATAAATTATAATGAAATAGTAGATAGTTCGGATATAATCACGTAGACTATAGTCCCAAGTTAATGATATATAGATCTCAACGACTCGCACATTTCCGTTTTCATAACACACGGCCCTGCTAATAAGGTGATGAGATTAACTCGTTGATACATAGATGTCAATGGAGCAGAATTTATTCACTGCACCAAACTTAATCATGCATTAAATAGTGATAAATAGTAATAAATAGCAATAATTAGCTCAAGTTTAACAGACGAGGCTACCAGTTAACCCTTTCAGTGCCAGGGGCCGATCTCATCATTAAATTCCTCCGCACACAAATGTGTCTGAACCCATAGAGAGCCCCACATAGACTAGAGCAGATAACACTCTGTAGTGCATGATTCCGTCTGTCAGGCTCCCTGTGGGTTAAACATTAAGCTTCCTCCACACTAAATGTGTCTGAACCCATAGAGAGCCCCACATAGACTAGAGCAGATAACACTCTGTAGTGCATGGTTTCCGTCTGTCAGGCTCCCTGTGGGTTAAACATTAAGCTTCCTCCACACTAAATGTGTCTGAACCCATAGAGAGCCCCACAGACTAGAGCAGATAACACTCTGTGGTGCATGCTTCCGTCTGTCAGGCTCCCAATGGGTTAAACATTAAGCTTCCTCCACACTAAATGTATCTGAACCCATAGAGAGCCCCACATAGACTAGAGCAGATAACACTATGTATTGCATGATTCCGTCTGTCAGGCTCCCTGTGGGTTAAACATTAAGCTTCCTCCACACTAAATGTGTCTGAACCCATAGAGAGCCCCACAGACTAGAGCAGATAACACTCTGTAGTGCATGCTTCCGTCTGTCAGGCTCCCAATGGGTTGAACATTAAGCTTCCTCCACACTAAATGTGTCTGAACCCATATAGAGCCCCACAGACTAGAGCAGATAACACTCTGTAGTGCATGGTTTCCGTCTGTCAGGCTCCCAATGGGTTAAACATTAAGCTTCCTCCACACTAAATGTGTCTGAACCCATAGAGAGCCCCACAGACTAGAGCAGATAACACTCTGTAGTGCATGCTTCGTTCTGTGTCAGGCTCCCTATGGGTTAAACATTAAGCTTCCTTAACGTGGTCCATGACGTCATTTGCGTCATTTGGTGTTGTGGGCTAGAATCCAGACAAAATTGGTCTCCGCGGGAAACACTGATTTCACATCAGTATACTAGACTTGGTTGCATTTATAACCGTTTTCGCAAAAGATATATGCGAAAATAGCACAAGCAAACGTGCCTGCTTCAGAATCAAATTACCACAGTTGAATAGCCAAGAATGTACCCTTTCCAACAATGTATAGCACGACATCGTGTGTTGCGCCGATGTTTACTTATGGTGTTTTGTAATAACGATCCCGCCTTAGCTGCGTGTAATTTTCCTCCGGACAAATTGCTTAGCGAAAAATCCCCCTAATAGGCGGACAACATATTCAATAAGTTCCCGTCTCGCAACGATTTGGCCTCACAGACATATCAGCGGCTTATCAATTCCTTCGAGATAAATGATTGAACCAATCTACCCTAACAAGGGGGATTTTTCACGGTTGTATGTCGCGCGAATAGTATTGGCTGGCTGCCAGGTATTCACACCCAACATCGGAACGCGGCTTATTATTTGAAATCATTTGTGAGCAGTGGTGGCAGCGAGGAAGTCAAATTATATGTCCATCATAACATGGGTCGCCTTCGTTGGAGAAATTGGAATTAAGCCTCAACCAAATTTGTTGTCAAGTTGATGTGGGGGGCTTATATAACCGTGACCTTGACCATAAAACGACCTTGACCTCTGTTGAAAGACATCTCACTTAAATGGCCATTTTGCTAGATATGTGTTGCGATGTACGCGCTCATGTCAATATTCAGAGGCCTTTTATAGCTATCATTTAGAAATATACCGCTATCGAGGCTCCTACATACTCGAGTCTGTATCTGACGAACAGAAACATGGGAGTACGATATCAATTTAAACTTGACCTCCATAAAGAATCTATTATATATTTGAGGAAAGTTTGTGGTCTGTGCGTGTGGGTGTTTGGGTATGTATGTGTGCGTGTGTGTGTGTGTTTCCGCGATGGAATCGGAAACGGCTAACCGATTTTGACGAAACTTGGTACGGGTATGTAGTTTGACATGAGGACTAACATGGGTATATCCGTTTGCCCGTGCGGCGTGTCCTTGACCTTCAAATGACCTTGAACTCAAGTTCTCCGCTGAGCCGATTTTCATCAAATTTGGTATGTGGGGGTAGTTTCAGGCGCTGAGCAATTTCGTCACACCCGGATGCCCGTGCGGCGTGAACTTGAGATTTTAAATGACACTGAACTGTATCTGGGTATCCACTGGGCCGATTTCCACCATTTTTTGGGGGTGTTGGTGTAGATGGGGATGCCGACAAATTTCTCACCCACATGCCCGTCAGACAGGTACCCAGCTAAAACCTAATGTATAGTTTGTGACTTCTGTCTGTTAGCTATGGCCGGGAAAACTTCCGGACGGATTTCGACGAAACTTGATACCTAAGTGTACGTTTGTCCGGGAAGTGTTTTGGACGGGTCAAAGTGTGATGCTTGATCTTCAAAATGGTCGATTCAAGATCAAATCGGGTAATAATGGCGGATTTCGACGATATTCGATGGCTAGGGATACTTTTGTCCGGGCAGTGTTTTGGACGGCTTAACTCGTAACCCCGACCTGACATTGACATTCAAAACGGTAAATTCAAGGTCAAATCTGGTCAAATTTCGCATAACTAGATCCGACGAAGCACCACGTGTGGTTGCCCCGTTACGTGTCACGTACGATCATATTAACGTGTCACACGTATAAGGTGAAGGCCATTATTCAGTTACCTTCACCTCTAGCGTTCCACGGTGCACTCGCTCCCAGACTCTGATTCCACGGTGCACTCGCTCCCGGACTCTGGTACCTATACATATTGTTTCCGTAACTATACATTCTGGACTCCTCGACCTACGACCTTTGGGGCCAACGGTGACGGAATCTGACGAGGTTTGCCGAATGTCCGTAACTAGTGTCAGAACTGCACTAAAAAAATAATGTCATAATTTAGAGCACACCACAAAACTCAAACTTCACAAAAAAGGGTTAGTTCTTTTACCTATGTGGAATCATAGGGAAGATGTGCGATATATTTGTTTATGCTAAACACACACAAGGCTATTGACCAATCACGGCCCAGTGTCTATTTTATTCTCTCCTATATAATCCTCCCGCATCCGCCGGATGTCACTCCGAACCATATTTACACCAGTGTAACCAAAGCAGACGAGTCGTCAATCCGGTCGTCCACACTATTTGTACAAATAAATGAAGTTCACTTGTCACCTCCATGGCTCCGTGGTTTTGGTCCTTGTAACCTTGGCATTTAATACTGTTTATTCTGGTGTCTAATCTAAATCAGACGGTTGAAAGCAATGTTTGATTCACTGATGTTCCCAGAATAAATTTTTGTATTGCTAAAAAGACACTTCAAATAAAGCCACACACTTACTCGGGGGTGGGTGACATGGCAGCTTTTTTGTGTGGCTGACGATATAGCAGAAGAAAGTGGTCGGTACAGATTATTAGAAGGGGTTAATTATTCAGGAGACGGTATAAGATTCAGTACAAAATTTATTCAATAGAACTCTATATGTGGTAAAAACAGCTCACACAATGACCAAAATAAATTAGGATGATATGAAGTCATAATTTAAAACATGATTATTTCTCACAGAAATATTGTATAAAATCATGATGGACCATGGTCTTATGTTGTTGAAATCGAACAATAAAAATGTCTCATTGTAAAATTCAATAAAATTGTGATGGCAATGGTCTGATTATGATAACCTGAATGCATGTTAACCCTTTACCCAACAGAACGCCCAGAAACGCCCGAATGAAGCTTCAACAGCCTAAATTATCTTTAGTCTGTCTCAATAAAACCATACACATATGGATATCATTGGAACCGGCTCATTGCCCACATTGTGATAGTTACAGTTATACCCTGTGCCAATGCATTCTCTTATATATGCGAGTCGACCATAGGTCGCCTCGCATATATAAGAGAATGCATTGGCCTAAAACAAATCTTTTTTTAACACTTTTTACCATTTTTTCTTACATTCTTTAACAATTTTATAATTTTTAATGTGTTAAGCCAATGCATTCTCTTATATATGCGAGGCGACCTATGGTCGACTCGCATATATAAGAGAATGCATTGGCACAGGGCCCTTCTGTTGGGTAAAGGGTTAAAGAACTGGCAGCAATTAGTGATAACAATAGTATAGTGCATTATGGGATTGCTGTGAATAACCACGTGGTAAGCGTTGGTATAAACAGGTCTGGTACATCTTCAATCCAGCTATTATAGTTGGATATGGCTATTTGTGCTGTTTCAGTCATCATGAAATATATTTACTATGATCATTCAATTTTAATAAAATTTATGAACGATCGATCATTCTGCCCACTGTTGTTATCACTTCGAAGTGGCTCTGCACAGAGATGTGCACTACCATTGTTTCCACACAAAGAAGCAAATTTTGAATTTTGTCATTTAACTGTAATAGTATACACCTATTGACTGTATTGAGGTGGAATAGCGAGAACTATTTAATCGAGGTGGTGTCTTTTGATCATGGAGCAGGACTGTTGAAGCCTCTGTAAATAGTCCCGCTTGCTGTCAGAAGACACTACTCAGGGAAAATAGTCCTTGCGATTTCATCCCAAGGCAAATGATAGGTGTTATTATATATGGCAATTCTCGTCTCGGGCCAACACTTGATATGGCAATTCTCGTCTCGGGCCAACCCTTGATGTCAGCAAATACTACTATTTGACATGTCACTGCGCCTCATCCAATCAAAAGGCAATACGACCCTCAACTCTACGTGTATAAGAGTGGAATATAACTATAACAGCTGAATTGTATTGCATGCCAGACCTGAGAATTATGAATTTACTGATGAACATGTAATTGCGGACTTCTCAGATTGTGAGACAAGCCCACAAGAAAGATGGAGCATGATATGAATTAACCCTTTCATGACGTTCTTCATGACACAGGTCCCTGGCATAATAGACCCCAATCACCCAAAGACATCTCATATGTATGTCTGGGTGGTTGGGGTCTATTATGCCAGGGATCTGTAGTTCATGACAGGAGCTGCGCTGGTGCAGCATTAAAATATCCTGTACCAGTGCATTTTCTTATATATCCGAGTCTCCCATAGGGATTCTCGCATATATAAGAGAATGAACTGGCTTAACAAGGTAAAGGTAAATATTGTTAGGCCAATGTATTCCCTTATACATGCGAGGCTACCTATGGGCGACTCGCATATATAAGAGAATAGAATGGCACAGGTTTTAGCAAAATATCAGGAAGCAACAGTCATGGAAGGGTTAACAGTTTCATCTTGTGATAACACACAATTATGACTTCTCAAACATGTGGACAAAAATGAGTGGAAGAAATCTGAATATCAGATTCAACAAGATGAGGTGTGCCATGTATTCCCACGGACAAGGCGCTTTGATATCAGCTGACATCAACCTGGATATAGTGTGTCTGACAATTGCAGAATGAGGTTCCCAGAGGGTGAATTTAGTGGGCTATGATAAAAAAAATTCACCCTCTGGAAGCCTCATTCTGCTTACGCCTCAACTGCTATGGGAGACCTAGGATCAGATTGAAGTTCCCCAGTTGACGTTGGTGATGTTCACCCATTAGTCACCTCATTTATACATATCCATATAGGCTTGGCTGATATGTGCTTTGTGCCATATACCCCAAGGACGTGAGCCAGAAACGTTTTCCACACTGGCCTGGCACAGTCATTAATTTTTCAAATAAAATCTCCAATTTAAAGGACCCATAGTTTTGGCAATTTCAAATTTTGAAGATAAGTGAATTGAATTTCAATGCGCAGAGCTTCAAATCAAAAAATCAAAAGATCATTCACAAAAACTACTTGATAGAATAAAATGAAGGTGGATAGTCGCAAAACACTCTCTTCAGTTTCAAGTCAACACACAGTAATTATACCAAATTTAAAAGTTGAAAATTTGTATTTTGGTTGATAATTGATTACACTTTCATGACGGGAGCTCCGCTGGTGCAGCATACTGCCAGTTTATTCAATAAAGTCACATTAATCAATAATGCAGTGTTTGTGTCTTGGTAATGGCGGCAATATATATATAATCGGATGGGTGATTTTCTATAAACTGAAGACCTCTCTAAACCGAACAGAAAGGCCGGTCCAAAGGGTGTTCGGTTTAGATAGGTTTTACTGTATATGTCGTATACGCATATGTTAAAGTCATATTAATTTTTTAGCTTTCTGAAAAGATGTTTATTGGTCCATATGGTGAAGAAAAATTGAGAGCCAACTTTTAGGGAGAAAAACTTTCATTTCCACAGACACTTCTCATGGTTTCCTATCCAGTGGGAAGAGCTGACAATAAAATATGATATGATGAATACGATGAAACAAAGTAACAAACCCAATAGCTGGGTGGAGTATGATATGATAGCACAACTCACCCGAGCTTCCTCCACACACAAATGTGTCTGAACCCATAGAGAGCCCCACATAGACTAGAGCAGATAACACTCTGTAGTGCATGCTTCCATCTGTGTCAGGCTCCCAATGGGTTAAACATTAAGCTTCCTCCACACTAAATGTGTCTGAACCCATATAGAGCCCCACATAGACTAGAGCAGATAACACTCTGTGTTGTGCATGCTTCCGTCTGTGTCAGGCTCCCTATGGGTTAAACATTAAACATTAAGCTTTCTCCATATATGACCACACACAAATAAACATGCTGAAGCGATGCCAAATGAGGTCCCACATGATGAATTTGGCGACAATAGCCCACTGTATAAGGTATCATCACTAAATTCACCCTCTGGCAACCTCATTCTGATCAAGATAGCCTATGCTACCAATGAAAGACCACGCATTAAAAACACTGATATAGACTGAGCTATATTATATAGACCACCAAAGCATTGCATGACTGATGAAATTGATCTACCAAATTTCATTTACATGTCAAACTTCAGCTACGCGAATGCTTACTGACTTCATTATTGCTCATGGTACCATTTTGATATTCTATAACAGAGATAGCCACAAAGAATGCTCACTTAATTGGTTAAATCCAAATTTTATTCAGTTATTGATAATATTTAATTATATACAGACTTAACATCGTAAAGAAGTTAATAAATTGATACTGGTACCGCCACTCAGTCAAGTGATATCTACATATAGGTATAGGAAATCTGACTTTCAGGGGATCTGGTTCACCATTTTTACTGGAAAACCCCATGCTAAATATAGAAAACCACAGACCAGTACCCAGCAGGTGACAGAGTCAGAAAGGAATTATGACTGGTGCGCTCTGGTACAGAGTGTACAGTAATGCTCTAAATAAGCGACTCCTTATAAGCAGAATTATGGGTAATTTTTCAGGATTTAGTCGGAAATATGGCTTGTTGCCATTCATCGGAAAGCTCTCACTGAGAACTTTCCGATGAATGTCAACAAGCCATATTTCCGACTAAATCCTGAAAAATTACCCATAATTCTGCTGTGGTTAAGGAGTCGATTATTTAGGGCAATATTGTATTTGTGTGAGAGGAATCTGCAGGTGGAAGAAGGATGAGGACACGATGATGCGGTCACAGACAACACAATCACGATAAAATCTGCTTATATATAAATATCAATTATATACAGATAGAGTAGCATTCATATAAATATTAGATTTGTACAAAATTTTATGAGAATTAACTTTGTTAGAGTCACATTCGTTATTTATTCCATGGAAAAGTGCAGTGCGTATTACACTTTATATTACGGCGAATATATGTAGTCCGAGACATAATTACGCCGTATTATATCAGCAATAATGAGATTGGTCTAGAATAGGATTCCTTCTGCATTTTCTATTGTCTGTTGTCTGCTCATATTTCCTGACCATCCCTCCAAATGAATAATAGGACATTCCAATGTATACACTGGGAGAATCCATTTAGTATAGAAAGGGTTAAAATCATTATAATAAACCCATCAGATTACATTAACTCTTTCATGAGGTTCATGACGGGAGCTGCGCTGGTGCAGCATTAGAGATCCTGTGCCAGTGCATTCTCTTATATATATACGGGTCTCGCAAATATAATAGAATTCACTGGCTTACAAAGTCAAGATAAATATTGTTATGCCAATGTATTCTCTTATATATGTGAGGCTTCATATGGGAGGCTCGCATATATAAGAGAATGCATTGGCACAGGGTTTTTGCCAAATTTCATAAAGCTCCAGTCATGGAAGGGTTAACAGCAATTTATGTCCTAAGAAATCATTGGGGAATATATATTTGTCACAAATGTAAAAAAAATTGTGTGAATATAACAATGTACTCCTTTTACAAGAATGCCATGGAATAAATAACATGTGTCTATGGGAGATCAACTTAATCTTCACAGGAGTAGCACTATTTGATAGCGCAGCAAGGAAAAACAAATCACTCAATTTATAAATTAATGTCATTGTCATACATATAACCAAATCTTGAAATAACTCCGCTGTTAATGAGCATACATGTATCATCAGTACATGAATTCTGCTGGTTAAAAAAACATTATGCAGCATAAAGATCCCATGTCAGTAAATTCTCTTATATATGCGAGTCTCCCATAGGGAGCCTCGCATTTATAAGAAAATGCACAAAAGGAATTGAGTCAGGTGTAACGTGATTGTTCAGAGTTTCTTACCGTTGACCAGTCAGTTATTTCAAGAATTGGTTAATACAGCTACAGTAATGCCCTAAGTAATCGACTCCTTAACCACAGCAAAATAATGGGTAACTTTTCAGGATTGAGTCGGAAATATGGCTTGTTGCCATCCATCGGAAAGCTCTCCCTGAGAACTTTCCGATGAATGGCAACAAGCCATATTTTCGACTAAATCCTGATAAGTCACCCATAATTCTGCTGTGGTTAAGGAGTCGATTAATTATAACATTACTGTATATTCTAAATCAATGATCAACAATATATTTCATATGACTAAACTCTAAATCGCTGAACAATTACATTTCTTGTGAATTTCATGTGACTAAATTCTAAATCAATGAATAGCAATATATATATCTTGTGAGGTTCATATAACTATTTCAGGGACCAGCTTGGAGAGCGACTTGGGAGACATCTTCTCCCTAAAATGTGCCACTTCTCCCATATTTTGTCCTTCGGAGAATTGCCTTCTCTCTCATATACCAGTATGCATAATTACTTGTGTGTCCCTACATCAATTTTAAACTATATTTTCTGATAATAATCGTGTCCTTACTTATTATACCGGTAATCATTTTATAAATGGGCTATTTTATTGCATAATACTAATTGGATCATAGAATGGTGATGTTGGGGTATAAACTAATTATGACTTCTCCTTGATAAAACAGCCCACTTCTCACTATTACTAGTAACCTTTAGACTGGTCCCTGTGAACTGGTCTAGATAGAAGTGACTTCTCCCAATTTGAAATCTCTAGGCTGGTCCCTAGACTATATTCTAAATCAGTGACCTAATGATACAGACTCTAGTCGTCAAATAAATTATAATGAAATAGTAGATAGTTCGGATATAATCACGTAGACTATAGTCCCAAGTTAATGATATATAGATCTCAACGACTCGCACATTTCCGTTTTCATAACACACGGCCCTGCTAATAAGGTGATGAGATTAACTCGTTGATACATAGATGTCAATGGAGCAGAATTTATTCACTGCACCAAACTTAATCATGCATTAAATAGTGATAAATAGTAATAAATAGCAATAATTAGCTCAAGTTTAACAGACGAGGCTACCAGTTAACCCTTTCAGTGCCAGGGGCCGATCTCATCATTAAATTCCTCCGCACACAAATGTGTCTGAACCCATAGAGAGCCCCACATAGACTAGAGCAGATAACACTCTGTAGTGCATGATTCCGTCTGTCAGGCTCCCTGTGGGTTAAACATTAAGCTTCCTCCACACTAAATGTGTCTGAACCCATAGAGAGCCCCACATAGACTAGAGCAGATAACACTCTGTAGTGCATGGTTTCCGTCTGTCAGGCTCCCTGTGGGTTAAACATTAAGCTTCCTCCACACTAAATGTGTCTGAACCCATAGAGAGCCCCACAGACTAGAGCAGATAACACTCTGTGGTGCATGCTTCCGTCTGTCAGGCTCCCAATGGGTTAAACATTAAGCTTCCTCCACACTAAATGTATCTGAACCCATAGAGAGCCCCACATAGACTAGAGCAGATAACACTATGTATTGCATGATTCCGTCTGTCAGGCTCCCTGTGGGTTAAACATTAAGCTTCCTCCACACTAAATGTGTCTGAACCCATAGAGAGCCCCACAGACTAGAGCAGATAACACTCTGTAGTGCATGCTTCCGTCTGTCAGGCTCCCAATGGGTTGAACATTAAGCTTCCTCCACACTAAATGTGTCTGAACCCATATAGAGCCCCACAGACTAGAGCAGATAACACTCTGTAGTGCATGGTTTCCGTCTGTCAGGCTCCCAATGGGTTAAACATTAAGCTTCCTCCACACTAAATGTGTCTGAACCCATAGAGAGCCCCACAGACTAGAGCAGATAACACTCTGTAGTGCATGCTTCGTTCTGTGTCAGGCTCCCTATGGGTTAAACATTAAGCTTCCTTAACGTGGTCCATGACGTCATTTGCGTCATTTGGTGTTGTGGGCTAGAATCCAGACAAAATTGGTCTCCGCGGGAAACACTGATTTCACATCAGTATACTAGACTTGTTTGCATTTATAACCGTTTTCGCAAAAGATATATGCGAAAATAGCACAAGCAAACGTGCCTGCTTCAGAATCAAATTACCACAGTTGAATAGCCAAGAATGTACCCTTTCCAACAATGTATAGCACGACATCGTGTGTTGCGCCGATGTTTACTTATGGTGTTTTGTAATAACGATCCCGCCTTAGCTGCGTGTAATTTTCCTCCGGACAAATTGCTTAGCGAAAAATCCCCCTAATAGGCGGACAACATATTCAATAAGTTCCCGTCTCGCAACGATTTGGCCTCACAGACATATCAGCGGCTTATCAATTCCTTCGAGATAAATGATTGAACCAATCTACCCTAACAAGGGGGATTTTTCACGGTTGTATGTCGCGCGAATAGTATTGGCTGGCTGCCAGGTATTCACACCCAACATCGGAACGCGGCTTATTATTTGAAATCATTTGTGAGCAGTGGTGGCAGCGAGGAAGTCAAATTATATGTCCATCATAACATGGGTCGCCTTCGTTGGAGAAATTGGAATTAAGCCTCAACCAAATTTGTTGTCAAGTTGATGTGGGGGGCTTATATAACCGTGACCTTGACCATAAAACGACCTTGACCTCTGTTGAAAGACATCTCACTTAAATGGCCATTTTGCTAGATATGTGTTGCGATGTACGCGCTCATGTCAATATTCAGAGGCCTTTTATAGCTATCATTTAGAAATATACCGCTATCGAGGCTCCTACATACTCGAGTCTGTATCTGACGAACAGAAACATGGGAGTACGATATCAATTTAAACTTGACCTCCATAAAGAATCTATTATATATTTGAGGAAAGTTTGTGGTCTGTGCGTGTGGGTGTTTGGGTATGTATGTGTGCGTGTGTGTGTGTGTTTCCGCGATGGAATCGGAAACGGCTAACCGATTTTGACGAAACTTGGTACGGGTATGTAGTTTGACATGAGGACTAACATGGGTATATCCGTTTGCCCGTGCGGCGTGTCCTTGACCTTCAAATGACCTTGAACTCAAGTTCTCCGCTGAGCCGATTTTCATCAAATTTGGTATGTGGGGGTAGTTTCAGGCGCTGAGCAATTTCGTCACACCCGGATGCCCGTGCGGCGTGAACTTGAGATTTTAAATGACACTGAACTGTATCTGGGTATCCACTGGGCCGATTTCCACCATTTTTTGGGGGTGTTGGTGTAGATGGGGATGCCGACAAATTTCTCACCCACATGCCCGTCAGACAGGTACCCAGCTAAAACCTAATGTATAGTTTGTGACTTCTGTCTGTTAGCTATGGCCGGGAAAACTTCCGGACGGATTTCGACGAAACTTGATACCTAAGTGTACGTTTGTCCGGGAAGTGTTTTGGACGGGTCAAAGTGTGATGCTTGATCTTCAAAATGGTCGATTCAAGATCAAATCGGGTAATAATGGCGGATTTCGACGATATTCGATAGCTAGGGATACTTTTGTCCGGGCAGTGTTTTGGACGGCTTAACTCGTAACCCCGACCTGACATTGACATTCAAAACGGTAAATTCAAGGTCAAATCTGGTCAAATTTCGCATAACTAGATCCGATGAAGCACCACGTGTGGTTGCCCCGTTACGTGTCACGTACGATCATATTAACGTGTCACACGTATAAGGTGAAGGCCATTATTCAGTTACCTTCACCTCTAGCGTTCCACGGTGCACTCGCTCCCAGACTCTGATTCCACGGTGCACTCGCTCCCGGACTCTGGTACCTATACATATTGTTTCCGTAACTATACATTCTGGACTCCTCGACCTACGACCTTTGGGGCCAACGGTGACGGAATCTGACGAGGTTTGCCGAATGTCCGTAACTAGTGTCAGAACTGCACTAAAAAAATAATGTCATAATTTAGAGCACACCACAAAACTCAAACTTCACAAAAAAGGGTTAGTTCTTTTACCTATGTGGAATCATAGGGAAGATGTGCGATATATTTGTTTATGCTAAACACACACAAGGCTATTGACCAATCACGGCCCAGTGTCTATTTTATTCTCTCCTATATAATCCTCCCGCATCCGCCGGATGTCACTCCGAACCATATTTACACCAGTGTAACCAAAGCAGACGAGTCGTCAATCCGGTCGTCCACACTATTTGTACAAATAAATGAAGTTCACTTGTCACCTCCATGGCTCCGTGGTTTTGGTCCTTGTAACCTTGGCATTTAATACTGTTTATTCTGGTGTCTAATCTAAATCAGACGGTTGAAAGCAATGTTTGATTCACTGATGTTCCCAGAATAAATTTTTGTATTGCTAAAAAGACACTTCAAATAAAGCCACACACTTACTCGGGGGTGGGTGACATGGCAGCTTTTTTGTGTGGCTGACGATATAGCAGAAGAAAGTGGTCGGTACAGATTATTAGAAGGGGTTAATTATTCAGGAGACGGTATAAGATTCAGTACAAAATTTATTCAATAGAACTCTATATGTGGTAAAAACAGCTCACACAATGACCAAAATAAATTAGGATGATATGAAGTCATAATTTAAAACATGATTATTTCTCACAGAAATATTGTATAAAATCATGATGGACCATGGTCTTATGTTGTTGAAATCGAACAATAAAAATGTCTCATTGTAAAATTCAATAAAATTGTGATGGCAATGGTCTGATTATGATAACCTGAATGCATGTTAACCCTTTACCCAACAGAACGCCCAGAAACGCCCGAATGAAGCTTCAACAGCCTAAATTATCTTTAGTCTGTCTCAATAAAACCATACACATATGGATATCATTGGAACCGGCTCATTGCCCACATTGTGATAGTTACAGTTATACCCTGTGCCAATGCATTCTCTTATATATGCGAGTCGACCATAGGTCGCCTCGCATATATAAGAGAATGCATTGGCCTAAAAAAAATCTTTTTTTAACACTTTTTACCATTTTTTCTTACATTCTTTAACAATTTTATAATTTTTAATGTGTTAAGCCAATGCATTCTCTTATATATGCGAGGCGACCTATGGTCGACTCGCATATATAAGAGAATGCATTGGCACAGGGCCCTTCTGTTGGGTAAAGGGTTAAAGAACTGGCAGCAATTAGTGATAACAATAGTATAGTGCATTATGGGATTGCTGTGAATAACCACGTGGTAAGCGTTGGTATAAACAGGTCTGGTACATCTTCAATCCAGCTATTATAGTTGGATATGGCTATTTGTGCTGTTTCAGTCATCATGAAATATATTTACTATGATCATTCAATTTTAATAAAATTTATGAACGATCGATCATTCTGCCCACTGTTGTTATCACTTCGAAGTGGCTCTGCACAGAGATGTGCACTACCATTGTTTCCACACAAAGAAGCAAATTTTGAATTTTGTCATTTAACTGTAATAGTATACACCTATTGACTGTATTGAGGTGGAATAGCGAGAACTATTTAATCGAGGTGGTGTCTTTTGATCATGGAGCAGGACTCTTGAAGCCTCTGTAAATAGTCCCGCTTGCTGTCAGAAGACACTACTCAGGGAAAATAGTCCTTGCGATTTCATCCCAAGGCAAATGATAGGTGTTATTATATATGGCAATTCTCGTCTCGGGCCAACACTTGATATGGCAATTCTCGTCTCGGGCCAACCCTTGATGTCAGCAAATACTACTATTTGACATGTCACTGCGCCTCATCCAATCAAAAGGCAATACGACCCTCAACTCTACGTGTATAAGAGTGGAATATAACTATAACAGCTGAATTGTATTGCATGCCAGACCTGAGAATTATGAATTTACTGATGAACATGTAATTGCGGACTTCTCAGATTGTGAGACAAGCCCACAAGAAAGATGGAGCATGATATGAATTAACCCTTTCATGACGTTCTTCATGACACAGGTCCCTGGCATAATAGACCCCAATCACCCAAAGACATCTCATATGTATGTCTGGGTGGTTGGGGTCTATTATGCCAGGGATCTGTGGTTCATGACAGGAGCTGCGCTGGTGCAGCATTAAAATATCCTGTACCAGTGCATTTTCTTATATATCCGAGTCTCCCATAGGGATTCTCGCATATATAAGAGAATGAACTGGCTTAACAAGGTAAAGGTAAATATTGTTAGGCCAATGTATTCCCTTATACATGCGAGGCTACCTATGGGCGACTCGCATATATAAGAGAATAGAATGGCACAGGTTTTAGCAAAATATCAGGAAGCAACAGTCATGGAAGGGTTAACAGTTTCATCTTGTGATAACACACAATTATGACTTCTCAAACATGTGGACAAAAATGAGTGGAAGAAATCTGAATATCAGATTCAACAAGATGAGGTGTGCCATGTATTCCCACGGACAAGGCGCTTTGATATCAGCTGACATCAACCTGGATATAGTGTGTCTGACAATTGCAGAATGAGGTTCCCAGAGGGTGAATTTAGTGGGCTATGATAAAAAAAATTCGCCCTCTGGAAGCCTCATTCTGCTTACGCCTCAACTGCTATGGGAGACCTAGGATCAGATTGAAGTTCCCCAGTTGACGTTGGTGATGTTCACCCATTAGTCACCTCATTTATACATATCCATATAGGCTTGGCTGATATGTGCTTTGTGCCATATACCCCAAGGACGTGAGCCAGAAACGTTTTCCACACTGGCCTGGCACAGTCATTAATTTTTCAAATAAAATCTCCAATTTAAAGGACCCATAGTTTTGGCAATTTCAAATTTTGAAGATAAGTGAATTGAATTTCAATGCGCAGAGCTTCAAATCAAAAAATCAAAAGATCATTCACAAAAACTACTTGATAGAATAAAATGAAGGTGGATAGTCGCAAAACACTCTCTTCAGTTTCAAGTCAACACACAGTAATTATACCAAATTTAAAAGTTGAAAATTTGTATTTTGGTTGATAATTGATTACACTTTCATGACGGGAGCTCCGCTGGTGCAGCATACTGCCAGTTTATTCAATAAAGTCACATTAATCAATAATGCAGTGTTTGTGTCTTGGTAATGGCGGCAATATATATATAATCGGATGGGTGATTTTCTATAAACTGAAGACCTCTCTAAACCGAACAGAAAGGCCGGTCCAAAGGGTGTTCGGTTTAGATAGGTTTTACTGTATATGTCGTATACGCATATGTTAAAGTCATATTAATTTTTTAGCTTTCTGAAAAGATGTTTATTGGTCCATATGGTGAAGAAAAATTGAGAGCCAACTTTTAGGGAGAAAAACTTTCATTTCCACAGACACTTCTCATGGTTTCCTATCCAGTGGGAAGAGCTGACAATAAAATATGATATGATGAATACGATGAAACAAAGTAACAAACCCAATAGCTGGGTGGAGTATGATATGATAGCACAACTCACCCGAGTTTCCTCCACACACAAATGTGTCTGAACCCATAGAGAGCCCCACATAGACTAGAGCAGATAACACTCTGTAGTGCATGCTTCCATCTGTGTCAGGCTCCCAATGGGTTAAACATTAAGCTTCCTCCACACTAAATGTGTCTGAACCCATATAGAGCCCCACATAGACTAGAGCAGATAACACTCTGTGTTGTGCATGCTTCCGTCTGTGTCAGGCTCCCTATGGGTTAAACATTAAACATTAAGCTTTCTCCATATATGACCACACACAAATAAACATGCTGAAGCGATGCCAAATGAGGTCCCACATGATGAATTTGGCGACAATAGCCCACTGTATAAGGTATCATCACTAAATTCACCCTCTGGCAACCTCATTCTGATCAAGATAGCCTATGCTACCAATGAAAGACCACGCATTAAAAACACTGATATAGACTGAGCTATATTATATAGACCACCAAAGCATTGCATGACTGATGAAATTGATCTACCAAATTTCATTTAGATGTCAAACTTCAGCTACGCGAATGCTTACTGACTTCATTATTGCTCATGGTACCATTTCGATATTCTATAACAGAGATAGCCACAAAGAATGCTCACTTAATTGGTTAAATCCAAATTTTATTCAGTTATTGATAATATTTAATTATATACAGACTTAACATCGTAAAGAAGTTAATAAATTTATACTGGTACGGCCACTCAGTCAAGTGATATCTACATATAGGTATAGGAAATCTGACTTTCAAGGGATCTGGTTCACCATTTTTACTGGAAAACCCCATGCTAAATATAGAAAACCACAGACCAGTACCCAGCAGGTGACAGAGTCAGAAAGGAATTATGACTGGTGCGCTCTGGTACAGAGTGTACAGTAATGCTCTAAATAAGCGACTCCTTATAAGCAGAATTATGGGTAATTTTTCAGGATTTAGTCGGAAATATGGCTTGTTGCCATTCATCGGAAAGCTCTCACTGGAACTTTCCGATGAATGTCAACAAGCCATATTTCCGACTAAATCCTGAAAAATTACCAATAATTCTGCTGTGGTTAAGGAGTCGATTATTTAGGGCAATATTGTATTTGTGTGAGAGGAATCTGCAGGTGGAAGAAGGATGAGGACACGATGATGCGGTCACAGACAACACAATCACGATAAAATCTGCTTATATATAAATATCAATTATATACAGATAGAGTAGCATTCATATAAATATTAGATTTGTACAAAATTTTATGAGAATTAACTTTGTTAGAGTCACATTAGTTATTTATTCCATGGAAAAGTGCAGTGCGTAATTACACTTTATATTACGGCGAATATATGTAGTCCGAGACATAATTACGCCGTATTATATCAGCAATAATGAGATTGGTCTAGAATAGGATTCCTTCTGCATTTTCTATTGTCTGCTCATATTTCCTGACCATCCCTCCAAATGAATAATAGGACATTCCAATGTATACTTTCATAACTGAGTGGGAAAATCCATTTAGTACAGAAAGGGTTAAAATCATTATAATAAACCCATCAGATTACATTAACTCTTTCATGAGGTTCATGACGGGAACTGCGCTCGTGCAGCATTAAAGATCCTGTGCCAGTGCATTCTCTTATATATACGGGTCTCGCAAATATAAGAGAATTCACTGGCTTACTAAGTCAAGATAAATATTGTTATGCCAATGTATTGTCTTATATATGTGAGGCTTCATATGGGAGGCTCGCATATATAAGAGAATGCATTGGCACAGGGTTTTCGCCAAATTTCAGAAAGCTCCAGTCATGGAAGGGTTAACAGCAATTTATGTCCTAAGAAATCATTGGGGAATATCTATTTGTCAAAAATGTAACAAATTTTGTGTGAATATAACAATGTACTCCTTTCACAAGAATGCCATGGAATAAATAACATGTGTCTATGGGAGATCAACTTAATCTTCACAGGAGTAGCACTATTTGATAGCGCAGCAAGGAAAAACAAATCACTCAATTTATAAATTAATGTCATTGTCATACATATAACCAAATCTTGAAATAACTCCGCTGTTAATGAGCATACATGTATCATTAGTACATGCATTCTGCTGGTTAAAAAAACATTATGCAGCATAAAGATCCCATGTCAGTGAATTCTCTTATATATGCGAGTCTCCCATAGGGAGCCTCGCATTTATAAGAAAATGCACAAAAGGAATTGAGTCAGGTGTAACGTGATTGTTCAGAGTTTCTTACCGTTGACCAGTCAGTTATTTCAAGAATTGGTTAATACAGCTACAGTAATGCCCTAAGTAATCGACTCCTTAACCACAGCAAAATAATGGGTAACTTTTCAGGATTTAGTCGGAAATATGGCTTGTTGCCATTCATTGGAAAGCTCTCCCTGAGAACTTTCCGATGAATGGCAACAAGCCATATTTTCGACTAAATCCTGATAAGTCACCCATAATTCTGCTGTGGTTAAGGAGTCGATTAATTATAACATTACTGTATATTCTAAATCAATGATCAACAATATATTTCATATGACTAAACTCTAAATCGCTGAACAATTACATTTCTTGTGAATTTCATGTGACTAAATTCTAAATCAATGAATAGCAATATATATATATATCTTGTGAGGTTCATATAACTATTTCAGGGACCAGCTTGGAGAGCGACTTGGGAGACATCTTCTCCCTAAAATGTGCCACTTCTCCCATATTTTGTCCTTCGGAGAATTGCCTTCTCTCTCATATACCAGTATGCATAATTACTTGTGTGTCCCTACATCAATTTTAAACTATATTTTCTGATAATAATCGTGTCCTTACTTATTATAACGGTAATCATTTTATAAATGGGCTATTTTATTGCATAATACTAATTGGATCATAGAATGGTGATGTTGGGGTATAAACTAATTATGACTTCTCCTTGATAAAACAGCCCACTTCTCACTATTACTAGTAACCTTTAGACTGGTCCCTGTGAACTGGTCTAGATAGAAGTGACTTCTCCCAATTTGAAATCTCTAGGCTGGTCCCTAGACTATATTCTAAATCAGTGACCTAATGATACAGTCTCTAGTCGTCAAATAAATTATAATGAAATAGTAGATAGTTCGGATATAATCACGTAGACTATAGTCCCAAGTTAATGATATATAGATCTCAACGACTCGCACATTTCCGTTTTCACAACACACGGCCCTGCTAATAAGGTGATGAGATTAACTCGTTGATACATAGATGTCAATGGAGCAGAATTTATTCACTGCACCAAACTTAATCATGCATTAAATAGTGATAAATAGTAATAAATAGCAATAATTAGCTCAAGTTTAACAGACGAGGCTACCAGTTAACCCTTTCAGTGCCAGGGGCCGATCTCATCATTAAATTCATCCACACACAAATGTGTCTGTACCCATAGAGAGCCCCACATATACTAGAGCAGATAACACTCTGTAGTGCAAGCTTCCATCTGTGTCAGGCTCCCTATGGGTTAAACATTAAGCTTCCTCCACACTAAATGTGTCTGAACCCATAGAGAGCCCCACAGACTAGAGCATATAACACTCTGTAGTGCATGCTTCGTTCTGTGTCAGGCTCCCTATGGGTTAAACATTAAGCTTCCTTAACGTGGTCCATGACGTCATTTGCGTCATTTGGTGTTGTGGGCTAGAATCCAGACAAAATTGGTCTCCGTGGGAAACACTGATTTCACATCAGTATACTAGACTTGGTTGCATTTATAACCGTTTTCGCAAAAGATATATGCGAAAATAGCACAAGCAAACGTGCCTGCTTCAGAATCAAATTACCACAGTTGAATAGCCAATAATGTACCCTTTCCAACAATGTATAGCACGACATCGTGTGTTGCGCCGATGTTTACTTATGGTGTTTTGTAATAACGATCCCGCCTTAGCTGCGTGTAATTTTCCTCCGGACAAATTGCTTAGCGAAAAATCCCCCTAATAGGCGGACAACATATTCAATAAGTTCCCGTCTCGCAACGATTTGGCCTCACAGACATATCAGCGGCTTATCAATTCCTTCGAGATAAATGATTGAACCAATCTACCCTAACAAGGGGGATTTTTCACGGTTGTATGTCGCGCGAATAGTATTGGCTGGCTGCCAGGTATTCACACCCAACATCGGAACGCGGCTTATTATTTGAAATCATTTGTGAGCAGTGGTGGCAGCGAGGAAGTCAAATTATATGTCCATCATAACATGGGTCGCCTTCGTTGGAGAAAGTGGAATTAAGCCTCAACCAAATTTGTTGTCAAGTTGATGTTGGGGGCTTATATAACCGTGACCTTGACCATAAAACGACCTTGACCTCTGTTGAAAGACATCTCACTTAAATGGCCATTTTGCTAGATATGTGTTGCGATGTACGCGCTCATGTCAATATTCAGAGGCCTTTTATAGCTATCATTTAGAAATATACCGGTATCGAGGCTCCTACATACTCGAGTCTGTATCTGACGAACAGAAACATGGGAGTACGATATCAATTTAAACTTGACCTCCATAAAGAATCTATTATATATTTGAGGAAAGTTTGTGGTCTGTGCGTGTGGGTGTTTGGGTATGTATGTGTGCGTGTGTGTGTGTGTTTTCGCGATGGAATCGGAAACGGCTAACCGATTTTGACGAAACTTGGTACGGGTATGTAGTTTGACATGAGGACTAACATGGGTATATCCGTTTGCCCGTGCGGCGTGACTTTGACCTTCAAATGACCTTGAACTCAAGTTCTCCGCTGAGCCGATTTTCATCAAATTTGGTATGTGGGGGTAGTTTCAGGCGCTGAGCAATTTCGTCACACCCGGATGCCCGTGCGGTGTGAACTTGAGATTTTAAATGACACTGAACTGTATCTGGGTATCCACTGGGCCGATTTCCACCATTTTTTGGGGGTGTTGGTGTAGATGGGGATGCCGACAAATTTCTCACCCACATGCCCGTCAGACAGGTACCCAGCTAAAACCTAATGTATAGTTTGTGACTTCTGTCTGTTAGCTATGGCCGGGAAAACTTCCGGACGGATTTCGACGAAACTTGATACCTAAGTGTACGTTTGTCCGGGAAGTGTTTTGGACGGGTCAAAGTGTGATGCTTGATCTTCAAAATGGTCGATTCAAGATCAAATCGGGTAATAATGGCGGATTTCGACGATATTCGATAGCTAGGGATACTTTTGTCCGGGCAGTGTTTTGGACGGCTTAACTCGTAACCCCGACCTGACATTGAGATTCAAAACGGTAAATTCAAGGTCAAATCTGGTCAAATTTCGCATAACTAGATCCGACGAAGCACCACGTGTGGTTGCCCCGTTACGTGTCACGTACGATCATATTAACGTGTCACATGTATAAGGTGAAGGCCATTATTCAGTTACCTTCACCTCTAGCGTTCCACGGTGCACTCGCTCCCGGACTCTGGTACCTATACATATTGTTTCCGTAACTATACATTCTGGACTCCTCGACCTACGACCTTTGGGGCCAACGGTGACGGAATCTGACGAGGTTTGCCGAATGTCCGTAACTAGTGTCAGAACTGCACTAAAAAAATAATGTCATAATTTAGAGCACACCACAAAACTCAAACTTCACAAAAAAGGGTTAGTTCTTTTACCTATGTGGAATCATAGGGAAGATGTGCGATATATTTGTTTATGCTAAACACACACAAGGCTATTGACCAATCACGGCCCAGTGTCTATTTTATTCTCTCCTATATAATCCTCCCGCATCCGCCGGATGTCACTCCGAACCATATTTACACCAGTGTAACCAAAGCAGACGAGTCGTCAATCCGGTCGTCCACACTATTTGTACAAATAAATGAAGTTCACTTGTCACCTCCAGGGCTCCGTGGTTTTGGTCCTTGTAACCTTGGCATTTAATACTGTTTATTCTGGTGTCTAATCTAAATCAGACGGTTGAAAGCAATGTTTGATTCACTGATGTTCCCAGAATAAATTTTTGTATTGCTAAAAAGACACTTCAAATAAAGCCACACACTTACTCGGGGGTGGGTGACATTGCAGCTTTTTTGTGTGGCTGACGATATAGCAGAAGAAAGTGGTCGGTACAGATTATTAGAAGGGGTTAATTATTCAGGAGACGGTATAAGATTCAGTACAAAATTTATTCAATAGAACTCTATATGTGGTAAAAACAGCTCACACAATGACCAAAATAAATTAGGATGATATGAAGTCATAATTTAAAACATGATTATTTCTCACAGAAATATTGTATAAAATCATGATGGACCATGGTCTTATGTTGTTGAAATCGAACAATAAAAATGTCTCATTGTAAAATTCAATAAAATTGTGATGGCAATGGTCTGATTATGATAACCTGAATGCATGTTAACCCTTTACCCAACAGAACGCCCAGAAACGCCCGAATGAAGCTTCAACAGCCTAAATTATCTTTAGTCTGTCTCAATAAAACCATACACATATGGATATCATTGGAACCGGCTCATTGCCCACATTGTGATAGTTACAGTTATACCCTGTGCCAATGCATTCTCTTATATATGCGAGTCGACCATAGGTCGCCTCGCATATATAAGAGAATGCATTGGCCTAAAAAAAATCTTTTTTTAACACTTTTTACCATTTTTTCTTACATTCTTTAACAATTTTATAATTTTTAATGTGTTAAGCCAATGCATTCTCTTATATATGCGAGGCGACCTATGGTCGACTCGCATATATAAGAGAATGCATTGGCACAGGGCCCTTCTGTTGGGTAAAGGGTTAAAGAACTGGCAGCAATCAGTGATAACAATAGTATAGTGCATTATGGGATTGCTGTGAATAACCACGTGGTAAGAGTTGGTATAAACAGGTCTGGTACATCTTCAATCCAGCTATTATAGTTGGATATGGCTATTTGTGCTGTTTCAGTCATCATGAAATATATTTACTATGATCATTCAATTTTAATAAAATTTATGAACGATCGATCATTCTGCCCACTGTTGTTATCACTTCGAAGTGGCTCTGCACAGAGATGTGCACTACCATTGTTTCCACACAAAGAAGCAAATTTTGAATTTTGTCATTTAACTGTAATAGTATACACCTATTGACTGTATTGAGGTGGAATAGCGAGAACTATTTAATCGAGGTGGTGTCTTTTGATCATGGAGCAGGACTGTTGAAGCCTCTGTAAATAGTCCCGCTTGCTGTCAGAAGACACTACTCAGGGAAAATAGTCCTTGCGATTTCATCCCAAGGCAAATGATAGGTGTTATTATATATGGCAATTCTCGTCTCGGGCCAACACTTGATATGGCAATTCTCGTCTCGGGCCAACCCTTGATGTCAGCAAATACTACTATTTGACATGTCACTGCGCCTCATCCAATCAAAAGGCAATACGACCCTCAACTCTACGTGTATAAGAGTGGAATATAACTTTAACAGCTGAATTGTATTGCATGCCAGACCTGAGAATTATGAATTTACTGATGAACATGTAATTGCGGACTTCTCAGATTGTGAGACAAGCCCACAAGAAAGATGGAGCATGATATGAATTAACCCTTTCATGACGTTCTTCATGACACAGGTCCCTGGCATAATAGACCCCAATCACCCAAAGACATCTCATATATATGTCTGGGTGGTTGGGGTCTATTATGCCAGGGATCTGTGGTTCATGACAGGAGCTGCGCTGGTGCAGCATTAAAATATCCTGTACCAGTGCATTTTCTTATATATCCGAGTCTCCCATAGGGATTCTCGCATATATAAGAGAATGAACTGGCTTAACAAGGTAAAGGTAAATATTGTTAGGCCAATGTATTCCCTTATACATGCGAGGCTAACTATGGCAGACTCGGATATATAAGAGAATAGAATGGCACAGGTTTTAGCAAAATTTCAGGAAGCAACAGTCATGGAAGGGTTAACAGTTTCATCTTGTGATAACACACAATTATGACTTCTCAAACATGTGGACAAAAATGAGTGGAAGAAATCTGAATATCAGATTCAACAAGATGAGGTGTGCCATGTATTCCCACGGACAAGGCGCTTTGATATCAGCTGACATCAGCCTGGATATAGTGTGTCTGACAATTGCAGAATGAGGTTCCCAGAGGGTGAATTTAGTGGGCTATGATAAAAAAAATTCACCCTCTGGAAGCCTCATTCTGCTTACGCCTCAACTGCTATGGGAGACCTAGGATCAGATTGAAGTTCCCCAGTTGACGTTGGTGATGTTCACCCATTAGTCACCTCATTTATACATATCCATATAGGCTTGGCTGATATGTGCTTTGTGCCATATACCCCAAGGACGTGAGCCAGAAACGTTTTCCACACTGGCCTGGCACAGTCATTAATTTTTCAAATAAAATCTCCAATTTAAAGGACCCATAGTTTTGGCAATTTCAAATTTTGAAGATAAGTGAATTGAATTTCAATGCAAAGAGCTTCAAATCAAAAAATCAAAAGATCATTCACAAAAACTACTTGATAGAATAAAATGAAGGTGGATAGTCGCAAAACACTCTCTTCAGTTTCAAGTCAACACACAGTAATTATACCAAATTTAAAAGTTGAAAATTTGTATTTTGGTTGATAATTGATTACACTTTCATGACGGGAGCTCCGCTGGTGCAGCATACTGCCAGTTTATTCAATAAAGTCACATTAATCAATAATGCAGTGTTTGTGTCTTGGTAATGGCGGCAATATATATATATAATCGGATGGGTGATTTTCTATAAACTGAAGACCTCTCTAAACCGAACAGAAAGGCCGGTCCAAAGGGTGTTCGGTTTAGATAGGTTTTACTCTATATGTCGTATACGCATATGTTAAAGTCATATTAATTTTTTAGCTTTCTGAAAAGATGTTTATTGGTCCATATGGTGAAGAAAAATTGAGAGCCAACTTTTAGGGAGAAACACTTTCATTTCCACAGACACTTCTCATGGTTTCCTATCCAGTGGGAAGAGCTGACAATAAAATATGATATGATGAATACGATGAAACAAAGTAACAAACCCAATAGCTGGGTGGAGTATGATATGATAGCACAACTCACCCGAGCTTCCTCCACACACAAACGCGTCTGAACCCATAGAGAGCCCCACATAGACTAGAGCAGATCACACTCTGTAGTGCATGCTTCCATCTGTGTCAGGCTCCCAATGGGTTAAACATTAAGCTTCCTCCACACTAAATGTGTCTGAACCCATATAGAGCCCCACATAGACTAGAGCAGATAACACTCTGTAGTGCATGCTTCCGTCTGCGTCAGGCTCCCAATGGGTTAAACATTAAACATTAAGCTTTCTCCATATATGACCACACACAAATAAACATGCTGAAGCGATGCCAAATGAGGTCCCACATGATGAATTTGGCGACAATAGCCCACTGTATAGGGTATCATCACTAAATTCACCATCTGGCAACCTCATTCTGATCAAGATAGCCTATGCTACCAATGAAAGACCACGCATTAAAAACACTGATATAGACTGAGCTATATTATATAGACCACCAAAGCATTGCATGACTGATGAAATAGATCTACCAAATTTCATTTACATGTCAAACTTCAGCTACGCGAATGCTTACTGACTTCATTATTGCTCATGGTACCATTTCGATATTCTATAACAGAGATAGCCACAAAGAATGCTCACTTAATTGGTTAAATCCAAATTTTATTCAGTTATTGATAATATTTAATTATATACAGACTTAACATCGTAAAGAAGTTAATAAATTGATACTGGTACGGCCACTCAGTCAAGTGATATCTACATATAGGTATAGGAAATCTGACTTTCAGGGGATCTGGTTCACCATTTTTACTGGAAAACCCCATGCTAAATATAGAAAACCACAGACCAGTACCCAGCAGGTGACAGAGTCAGAAAGGAATTATGACTGGTGCGCTCTGGTACAGAGTGTACAGTAATGCTCTAAATAAGCGACTCCTTATAAGCAGAATTATGGGTAACTTTTCAGGATTTAGTCGGAAATATGGCTTGTTGCCATTCATCGGAAAGCTCTCACTGAGAACTTTCCGATGAATGTCAACAAGCCATATTTCCGACTAAATCCTGAAAAATTACCCATAATTCTGCTGTGGTTAAGGAGTCGATTATTTAGGGCAATATTGTATTTGTGTGAGAGAAATCTGCAGGTGGAAGAAGGATGAGGACACGATGATGCGGTCACAGACAACACAATCACGATAAAATCTGCTTATATATAAATATCAATTATATACAGATAGGGTAGCATTCATATAAATATTAGATTTGTACAAAATTTTATGAGAATTAACTTTGTTAGAGTCACATTAGTTATTTATTCCATGGAAAAGTGCAGTGCGTAATTACACTTTATATTACGGCGAATATATGTAGTCCGAGACATAATTACGCCGTATTATATCAGCAATAATGAGATTGGTCTAGAATAGGATTCCTTCTGCATTTTCTATTGTCTGCTCATATTTCCTGACCATCCCTCCAAATGAATAATAGGACATTCCAATGTATACTTTCATAACTGAGTGGGAAAATCCATTTAGTACAGAAAGGGTTAAAATCATTATAATAAACCCATCAGATTACATTAACTCTTTCATGAGGTTCATGACGGGAACTGCGCTGGTGCAGCATTAAAGATCCTGTGCCAGTGCATTCTCTTATATATATACGGGTCTCGCAAATATAAGAGAATTCACTGGCTTACTAAGTCAAGATAAATATTGTTATGCCAATGTATTGTCTTATATATGTGAGGCTTCATATGGGAGGCTCGCATATATAAGAGAATGCATTGGCACAGGGTTTTCGCCAAATTTCAGAAAGCTCCAGTCATGGAAGGGTTAACAGCAATTTATGTCCTAAGAAATCATTGGGGAATATCTATTTGTCAAAAATGTAACAAATTTTGTGTGAATATAACAATGTACTCCTTTCACAAGAATGCCATGGAATAAATAACATGTGTCTATGGGAGATCAACTTTATCTTCACAGGAGTAGCACTATTTGATAGCGCAGCAAGGAAAAACAAATCACTCAATTTATAAATTAATGTCATTGTCATACATATAACCAAATCTTGAAATAACTCCGCTGTTAATGAGCATACATGTATCATCAGTACATGCATTCTGCTGGTTAAAAAAACATTATGCAGCATAAAGATCCCATGTCAGTGAATTCTCTTATATATGCGAGTCTCCCATAGGGAGCCTCGCATTTATAAGAAAATGCACAAAAGGAATTGAGTCAGGTGTAACGTGATTGTTCAGAGTTTCTTACCGTTGACCAGTCAGTTATTTCAAGAATTGGTTAATACAGCTACAGTAATGCCCTAAGTAATCGACTCCTTAACCACAGCAAAATAATGGGTAACTTTTCAGGATTGAGTCGGAAATATGGCTTGTTGCCATTCATCGGAAAGCTCTCCCTGAGAACTTTCCGATGAATGGCAACAAGCCATATTTCCGACTAAATCCTGATAAGTCACCCATAATTCTGCTGTGGTTAAGGAGTCGATTAATTATAACATTACTGTATATTCTAAATCAATGATCAACAATATATTTCATATGACTAAACTCTAAATCGCTGAACAATTACATTTCTTGTGAATTTCATGTGACTAAATTCTAAATCAATGAATAGCAATATATATATATCTTGTGAGGTTCATATAACTATTTCAGGGACCAGCTTGGAGAGCGACTTGGGAGACATCTTCTCCCTAAAATGTGCCACTTCTCCCATATTTTGTCCTTCGGAGAATTGCCTTCTCTCTCATATACCAGTATGCATAATTACTTGTGTGTCCCTACATCAATTTTAAACTATATTTTCTGATAATAATCGTGTCCTTACTTATTATACCGGTAATCATTTTATAAATGGGCTATTTTATTGCATAATACTAATTGGATCATAGAATGGTGATGTTGGGGTATAAACTAATTATGACTTCTCCTTTATAAAACAGCCCACTTCTCACTATTACTAGTAACCTTTAGACTGGTCCCTGTGAACTGGTCTAGATAGAAGTGACTTCTCCCAATTTGAAATCTCTAGGCTGGTCCCTAGACTATATTCTAAATCAGTGACCTAATGATACAGTCTCTAGTCGTCAAATAAATTATAATGAAATAGTAGATAGTTCGGATATAATCACGTAGACTATAGTCCCAAGTTAATGATATATTAATCTCAACGACTCGCACATTTCCGTTTTCATAACACACGGCCCTGCTAATAAGGTGAGGAGCTTAACTCGTTGATACATAGATGTCAATGGAGCAGAATTTATTCACTGCACCAAACTTAATCATGCACTAAATAGTGATAAATAGTAATAAATAGCAATAATTAGCTCAAGTTTAACAGACGAGGCTACCAGTTAACCCTTTCAGTGCCAGGGGCCGATCTCATCATTAAATTTCTCCACACACAAATGTGTCTGAACCCATAGAGAGCCCCACATAGACTAGAGCAGATAACACTATGTAGTGCATGATTCCGTCTGTCAGGCTCCCTGTGGGTTAAACATTAAGCTTCCTCCACACTAAATGTGTCTGAACCCATAGATAGCCCCACATAGACTAGAGCAGATAACACTATGTAGTGCATGGTTTCCGTCTGTCAGGCTCCCAATGGGTTAAACATTAAGCTTCCTCCACACTAAATGTATCTGAACCCATAGAGAGCCCCACATAGACTAGAGCAGATAACACTATGTAGTGCATGATTCCGTCTGTCAGGCTCCCTGTGGGTTAAACATTAAGCTTCCTCCACACTAAATGTGTCTGAACCCATAGAGAGCCCCACAGACTAGAACAGATAACACTCTGTAGTGCATGCTTCCGTCTGTCAGGCTCCCAATGGGTTAAACATTAAGCTTCCTCCACACTAAATGTATCTGAACCCATAGAGAGCCCCACATAGACTAGAGCAGATAACACTCTGTAGTGCATGCTTCCTTCTGTCAGGCTCCCAATGGGTTAAACATTACGCTTCCTCCACACTAAATGTATCTGAACCCATAGAGAGCCCCACATAGACTAGAGCAGATAACACTCTGTAGTGCATGCTTCCGTCTGTCAGGCTCCCAATGGGTTAAACATTAAGCTTCCTCCACACTAAATGTATCTGAACCCATAGAGAGCCCCACATAGACTAGAGCAGATAACACTATGTAGTGCATGATTCCGTCTGCCAGGCTCCCTGTGGGTTAAACATTAAGCTTCCTCCACACTAAATGTGTCTGAACCCATAGAGAGCCCCACAGACTAGAGCAGATAACACTCTGTAGTGCATGCTTCCGTCTGTCAGGCTCCCAATGGGTTAAACATTAAGCTTCCTCCACACTAAATGTGTCTGAAACCATATAGAGCCCCACATAGACTAGAGCAGATAACACTCTGTAGTGCATGGTTTCCGTCTGTCAGGCTCCCAATGGGTTAAACATTAAGCTTCCTCCACACTAAATGTGTCTGAACCCATAGAGAGCCCCACAGACTAGAGCAGATAACACTCTGTAGTGCATGCTTCGTTCTGTGTCAGGCTCCCTATGGGTTAAACATTAAGCTTCCTTAACGTGGTCCATGACGTCATTTGCGTCATTTGGTGTTGTGGGCTAGAATCCAGACAAAATTGGTCTCCGCGGGAAACACTGATTTCACATCAGTATACTAGACTTGGTTGCATTTATAACCGTTTTCGCAAAAGATATATGCGAAAATAGCACAAGCAAACGTGCCTGCTTCAGAATCAAATTACCACAGTTGAATAGCCAAGAATGTACCCTTTCCAACAATGTATAGCACGACATCGTGTGTTGCGCCGATGTTTACTTATGGTGTTTTGTAATAACGATCCCGCCTTAGCTGCGTGTAATTTTCCTCCGGACAAATTGCTTAGCGAAAAATCCCCCTAATAGGCGGACAACATATTCAATAAGTTCCCGTCTCGCAACGATTTGGCCTCACAGACATATCAGCGGCTTATCAATTCCTTCGAGATAAATGATTGAACCAATCTACCCTAACAAGGGGGATTTGTTCACGGTTGTATGTCGCGCGAATAGTATTGGCTGGCTGCCAGGTATTCACACTCAACATCGGAACGCGGCTTATTATTTGAAATCATTTGTGAGCAATGGTGGCGGCGAGGAAGTCAAATTATATGTCCATCATAACATGGGTCGCCTTCGTTGGAAAAGCTGGAATTAAGCCTCAACCAAATTTGTTGTCAAGTTGATGTGGGGGGCTTATATGACATTGACCTTGACCATAAAACGACCTTGACCTCTGTTGAAAGACATCTCACTTAAAGGGCCATTTTGCTATATATGTGTTGCGATGTACGCGCTCATGTCAATATTCAGAGGCCTTTTATAGCTATCCTTTAGAAATATACCGGCATCGAGGCTCCTACATACTCGAGTCTGTATCTGACGAACAGAAACATGGGAGTACGATATCAATTTAAACTTGACCTCCATAAAGAATCTATTATATATTTGAGGAAAGTTTGTGGTCTGTGCGTGTGGGTGTGTGTGTATGTATGTGTGTGTGTGTGTTTCCGCGATGGAATCGGAAACGGCTAACCGATTTTGACGAAACTTGGTACGGGTATGTAGTTTGACCTGAGGACTAACATGGGTATATCCGTTTGCCCGTGCGGCGTGACCTTGACCTTCAAATGACCTTGAACTCAAGTTCTCCGCTGAGCCGATTTTCACCAAATTTGGTATGTGGGGGTAGTTTCAGGCGCTGAGCAATTTCGTCACACCCGGATGCCCGTGCGGCGTGAACTTGAGATTTTAAATGACATTGAACTGTATCTGGGTATCCACTGGGCAGATTTCCACCATTTTTGGGGGGTGTTGGTGTAGATGGGGATGCCAACAAATTTCGTCTCACCCACATGCCCGTCAGACAGGTACCCAGCTAAAACCTAATGTATAATTTGTGACTTTTGTCTGTTAGCTATGGCCGGGAAAACTTCCGGACGGATTTCGACTTTCGACGATATTCGATAGCTAGGGATACTTTTGTCCGGGCAGTGTTTTGGACGGCTTAACTCGTAACCCCGACCTGACATTGACATTCAAAACGGTAAATTCAAGGTCAAATCTGGTCAAATTTCGCATAACTAGATCTGACGAAGCACCGCGTGTGGTTGCCCCGTTACGTGTCACGTACGATCATATTAACGTGTCACATGTATAAGGTGAAGGCCATTATTCAGTTATCTTCAACTCTAGCGTTCCACGGTGCACTCGCTCCCAGACTCTGATTCCACGGTGCACTCGCTCCCGGACTCTGGTACCTATACATATTGTTTCCGTAACTATACATTCTGGACGACTCCTCGACCTATGACCTCTGGGGCCAACGGTGACGCAATCTGACGAGGTTTGCCGAATGTCCGTAACTAGTGTCAGAACTGCACTAAAAAAATAATGTCATAATTTAGAGCACACCACAAAACTCAAACTTCACATAAAAGGGTTAGTTCTTTTACCTATGTGGAATCATAGGGAAGATGTGTGATATATTTTTGTATGCTAAACACACACAAGGCTATTGACCAATCAGGGCCCAGTGTCTATTTTATTCTCTCCTATATAATCCTCCCGCATCCGCCAGATGTCACTCCGAACCATATTTACACCAGTGTAACCAAAACAGACGAGTCGTCAATCCGGTCGTCCACACTATGTGTACAAATAAATAAAGTTCACTTGTCACCTCCAGGGCTCCGTGGTTATGGTCCTTGTAACCTTGGCATTTAATACTGTTTATTCTGGTGTCTAATCTAAATCAGACGGTTGAAAGCAATGTTTGATTCACTGATGTTCCCAGAATAATTTTTTTTATTGCTAAAAAGACACTTCAAATAAAGCCACACACTTACTCGGGGGTGGGTGCAGGGAAGGATCCAGGGCTCTTTTGATACCTGTTACAGGTTTGGGCGCCCAAACTCTGGTGGCCTAAATGTCCCCAAATTGCAAGTGGATAGTTTTATTAAAGCTGAATTTTCTATATTTTGAAGGAAATCTTCTATTATAATTCAACAACATGCAATGCAAATCATCAATAATATACAGTTGATATAGAGCCTTTATTTGATTAATCAAGTGCCCAGTGAGAACTATTTTAACCCTTTAATGACTGGGGCTTCTTGAAATTTTGCAAAAATCCTGTGCCAATGCATTCTCTTATATAAATGAGAGTCTCCCATCTAAGGAGCCTTGCATATATAAGATAATACATTGGCCTTTATCTTGACCTTGTAAGCCAGTGCATTCTCTTATGCGGGATCTTTAATGCTGCACATAAGGGAGGGGGCAACCCCCTCCCGTACCTACCCCCATCTCGGGCCTACGGCCCTTGGGATATGCCTTCGGCATATCATGGTCCCAAAACAGGTGTCCCCCAAAAAATCGCTGGACCCATCCCTGGGTGGGTGACATGGCAGCCTTTTTGTGTGGCTGACGCTAGCAGAAGAAAGTGGTCGGTACAGATTATTAGAGGGGGTTAATTATTCAGGAGACGGTATAAGATTCAGTACAAAATTTATTCAATAGAACTCTATATGTGGTAAAAACAGCTCACACAATGACCAAAATAAATTAGGATGATATGAAGTCATAATTTAAAACATGATTATTTCTCACAGAAATATTGTATAAAATCATCATGGACCATGGTCTTATGTTGTTGAAATCGAACAATAAAAATGTCTCATTGTAAAAATCAATAAAATTGTGATGGCAATGATCTGATTATGATAACCTGAATGCATGTTAAGGTCCATGGGATGTGGTGACAAAAAGCAACAGGAAACCGAAGCCTGAGATAGGGCTTTGTGTAACTCAATTTCAACCGCACAACTGTTTGTACACATACTACACAAAATCCCAAAAAAGAAATATATGAACATTAAATCAATAGCTCCCAATTGAACGTGAAACTTTGGCGAACATTCAACGTTTTCTTGTTACAAATTTCCACCACATCAAATAGACTTTAACCCTTTACCCAACAAACCGGCCAAATAAAGATTCAACAGCCTAAAATATCTTCGGTCTGTCTCAATAGAACCATACACATATGGATATCATTGGAACCGGCTCCTTGACCACATTGTGATAGTTACAGTTATGCCCTGTGCCAATGCATTCTCTTATATATGCGAGTCGACCATAGGTCGCCTCGCATATATAAGAGAATGCATTGGCCTAAAAAAAATCTTTTTTTAACACTTTTTACCATTTTTTCTTACATTCTTTAACAATTTTATAATTTTTAATGTGTTAAGCCAATGCATTCTCTTATATATGCGAGGCGACCTATGGTCGACTCGCATATATAAGAGAATGCATTGGCACAGGGCCCTTCTGTTGGGTAAAGGGTTAAAGAACTGGCAGCAATCAATGATAACAATAGTATAGTGCATATAGGATTGCTGTGAATAACCACGTGGTAAGCGTTGGTATAAACAGGTCTGGTACATCTTCAATCCAGCTATTATAGTTGGATATGGCTATTTGTGCTGTTTCAGTCATCACGAAATATATTTACTATGATCGTTCAATTTTAATAAAATTTAAGAACGATCGATCATTCCGCCCACTGTTGTTATCACTTCGAAGTGGCTGTGCAGAGAGTAGTGCACTATACCATTGTTTCCACACAAAGAAGCAAATTTTGGATTTTGTCATTTAACTGTAATAGAATACACCTATTGACTGTATTGAGGTGGAATAGCGAGAAATATTTAATCGAGATGGTGTCTTTTGATCATTGAGCAGGACTGTTGAAGCCTCTGTAAATAGTCCCGCTTGCTGTCAGAAGACACTACTCAGGGAAAATAGTCCTTGCGATTTCATCCCAAGGCAAATGATAGGTGTTATTTTATATGGCAATTCTCGTCTCGGGCCAACACTTGATATGGCAATTCTCGTCTCGGGCCAACCCTTGATGTCAGCAAATACTACTATTTGACATGTCACTGCGCCTCATCCAATCAAAAGGCAATACGACCCTCAACTCTACGTGTATAAGAGTGGAATATAACTATAACAGCTGAATTGTATTGCATGCCAGACCTGAGAATTATGAATTTACTGATGAACATGTAATTGCGGACTTCTCAGATTGTGAGACAAGCCCACAAGAAAGATGGAGCATGATATGAATTAACCCTTTCATGACGTTCTTCGTGACACAGGTCCCTGGCATAATAGACCCCAATCACCCAAAGACATCTCATATATATGTCTGGGTGGTTGGGGTCTATTATGCCAGGGATCTGTGGTTCATGACAGGAGCTGCGCTGGTGCAGCATTAAAATATCCTGTACCAGTGCATTTTCTTATATATCCGAGTCTCCCATAGGGATTCTCGCATATATAAGAGAATGAACTGGCTTAATCATTTACCCAACAAACCGGCCAAAACCAGCCAAATAAAGATTCAACAGCCTAAAATATCTTCGGTCTGTCTCAATAGAACCATACAAATATGGATATCATTGGAACCGGCTCCTTGACCACATTGTGATAGTTACAGTTATGCCCTGTGCCAATGCATTCTCTTATATATGCGAGTCGACCATAGGTCGCCTCGCATATATAAGAGAATGCATTGGCCTAAAAAAAACTTTTTTTAACACTTTTTACCATTTTTTCTTACATTCTTTAACAATTTTATAATTTTTAATGTGTTAAGCCAATGCATTCTCTTATATATGCGAGGCGACCTATGGTCGACTCGCATATATAAGAGAATGCATTGGCACAGGGCCGTTCTGTTGGGTAAAGGGTTAACAAGGTAAAGGTAAATATTGTTAGGCCAATGTATTCCCTTATACATGCGAGGCTAACTATGGCAGACTCGGATATATAAGAGAATAGAATGGCACAGGTTTTAGCAAAATATCAGGAAGCAACAGTCATGGAAGGGTTAACGGTTTCATCTTGTGATAACACACAATTATGACTTCTCAAACATGTGGACAAAAATGAGTGGAAGAAATCTGAATATCAGATTCAACAAGATGAGGTGTGCCATGTATTCCCACGGACAAGGCGCTTTGATATCAGCTGACATCAGCCTGGATATAGTGTGTCTGACAATTGCAGAATGAGGTTCCCAGAGGGTGAATTTAGTGGGCTATGATAAAAAAAATTCACCCTCTGGAAGCCTCATTCTGCTTACGCCTCAACTGCTATGGGAGACCTAGGATCAGATTGAAGTTCCCCAGTTGACGTTGGTGATGTTCACCCATTAGTCACCTCATTTATACATATCCATATAGGCTTGGCTGATATGTGCTTTGTGCCATATACCCCAAGGACGTGAGCCAGAAACGTTTTCCACACTGGCCTGGCACAGTCATTAATTTTTCAAATAAAATCTCCAATTTAAAGGACCCATAGTTTTGGCAATTTCAAATTTTGAAGATAAGTGAATTGAATTTCAATGCAAAGAGCTTCAAATCAAAAAATCAAAAGATCATTCACAAAAACTACTTGATAGAATAAAATGAAGGTGGATAGTCGCAAAACACTCTCTTCAGTTTCAAGTCAACACACAGTAATTATACCAAATTTAAAAGTTGAAAATTTGTATTTTGGTTGATAATTGATTACACTTTCATGACGGGAGCTCCGCTGGTGCAGCATACTGCCAGTTTATTCAATAAAGTCACATTAATCAATAATGCAGTGTTTGTGTCTTGGTAATGGCGGCAATATATATATAATCGGATGGGTGATTTTCTATAAACTGAAGACCTCTCTAAACCGAACAGAAAGGCCGGTCCAAAGGGTGTTCGGTTTAGATAGGTTTTACTGTATATGTCGTATACGCATATGTTAAAGTCATATTAATTTTTTAGCTTTCTGAAAAGATGTTTATTGGTCCATATGGTGAAGAAAAATTGAGAGCCAACTTTTAGGGAGAAACACTTTCATTTCCACAGACACTTCTCATGGTTTCCTATCCAGTGGGAAGAGCTGACAATAAAATATGATATGATGAATACGATGAAACAAAGTAACAAACCCAATAGCTGGGTGGAGTATGATATGATAGCACAACTCACCCGAGCTTCCTCCACACACAAATGTGTCTGAACCCATATGGAGCCCCACATAGACTAGAGCAGATAACACTCTGTAGTGCATGCTTCCATCTGTGTCAGGCTCCCAATGGGTTAAACATTAAGCTTCCTCCACACTAAATGTGTCTGAACCCATATAGAGCCCCACATAGACTAGAGCAGATAACACTCTGTGTTGTGCATGCTTCCGTCTGTGTCAGGCTCCCTATGGGTTAAACATTAAACATTAAGCTTTCTCCATATATGACCACACACAAATAAACATGCTGAAGCGATGCCAAATGAGGTCCCACATGATGAATTTGGCGACAATAGCCCACTGTATAGGGTATCATCACTAAATTCACCCTCTGGCAACCTCATTCTGATCAAGATAGCCTATGCTACCAATGAAAGACCACGCATTAAAAACACTGATATAGACTGAGCTATATTATATAGACCACCAAAGCATTGCATGACTGATGAAATTGATCTACCAAATTTCATTTACATGTCAAACTTCAGCTACGCGAATGCTTACTGACTTCATTATTGCTCATGGTACCATTTCGATATTCTATAACAGAGATAGCCACAAAGAATGCTCACTTAATTGGTTAAATCCAAATTTTATTCAGTTATTGATAATATTTAATTATATACAGACTTAACATCGTAAAGAAGTTAATAAATTGATACTGGTACGGCCACTCAGTCAAGTGATATCTACATATAGGTATAGGAAATCTGACTTTCAGGGGATCTGGTTCACCATTTTTACTGGAAAACCCCATGCTAAATATAGAAAACCACAGACCAGTACCCAGCAGGTGACAGAGTCAGAAAGGAATTATGACTGGTGCGCTCTGGTACAGAGTGTACAGTAATGCTCTAAATAAGCGACTCCTTATAAGCAGAATTATGGGTAATTTTTCAGGATTTAGTCGGAAATATGGCTTGTTGCCATTCATCGGAAAGCTCTCACTGAGAACTTTCCGATGAATGTCAACAAGCCATATTTCCGACTAAATCCTGAAAAATTACCCATAATTCTGCTGTGGTTAAGGAGTCGATTATTTAGGGCAATATTGTATTTGTGTGAGAGAAATCTGCAGGTGGAAGAAGGATGAGGACACGATGATGCGGTCACAGACAACACAATCACGATAAAATCTGCTTATATATAAATATCAATTATATACAGATAGAGTAGCATTCATATAAATATTAGATTTGTACAAAATTTTATGAGAATTAACTTTGTTAGAGTCACATTCGTTATTTATTCCATGGAAAAGTGCAGTGCGTAATTACACTGTATATTACGGCGAATATATGTAGTCCGAGACATAATTACGCCGTATTATATCAGCAATAATGAGATTGGTCTAGAATAGGATTCCTTCTGCATTTTCTATTGTCTGTTGTCTGCTCATATTTCCTGACCATCCCTCCAAATGAATAATAGGACATTCCAATGTATACAATGGGAGAATCCATTTAGTATAGAAAGGGTTAAAATCATTATAATAAACCCATCAGATTACATTAACTCTTTCATGAGGTTCATGACGGGAGCTGCGCTGGTGCAGCATTAAAGATCCTGTGCCAGTGCATTCTCTTATATATATACGGGTCTCGCAAATATAATAGAATTCACTGGCTTACAAAGTCAAGATAAATATTGTTATGCCAATGTATTCTCTTATATATGTGAGGCTTCATATGGGAGGCTCGCATATATAAGAGAATGCATTGGCACAGGGTTTTTGCCAAATTTCATAAAGCTCCAGTCATGGAAGGGTTAACAGCAATTTATGTCCTAAGAAATCATTGGGGAATATATATTTGTCACAAATGTAAAAAAAATTGTGTGAATATAACAATGTACTCCTTTCACAAGAATGCCATGGAATAAATAACATGTGTCTATGGGAGATCAACTTAATCTTCACAGGAGTAGCACTATTTGATAGCGCAGCAAGGAAAAACAAATCACTCAATTTATAAATTAATGTCATTGTCATACATATAACCAAATCTTGAAATAACTCCGCTGTTAATGAGCATACATGTATCATCAGTACATGAATTCTGCTGGTTAAAAAAACATTATGCAGCATAAAGATCCCGTGCCAGTGAATTCTCTTATATATGTGAGTCTCCCATAGGGAGCCTCGCATATATAAGAAAATGCACAAAATGAATTGAGTCAGGTGTAACGTGATTGTTCAGAGTTTCTTACCGTTGACCAGTCAGTTATTTCAAGAATTGGTTATCTTGTGAGGTTAATACAGCTACAGTAATGCCCTAAGTAATCGACTCTTTTAACCATAGCAGAATTATGGGTAACTTTTCAGGATTTAGTCGGAAATATGGCTTGTTGCCATTCATCGGAAAGCTCTCGCCGAGAGCTTTCCGATGAATGGCAACAAGCCATATTTTCGACTAAATCCTGAAAAGTTACCCATAATTCTGCTGTGGTTAAGGAGTCAATTAATTAGAGCATTACTGTATTTGAAACTTCTCTAACATTATTTTGAGGATTTGAAGGTTGAGGTTATTCAAGAACAACATAATGGCAAGTTGCGACTTTACACAAAACTTTAAAAGTGCACTCATGTATTCAATTCCCAGGTGCTGTGCCACTATTTCCAAAGTTCAAAGCAATAACAATGTTATAACGTTCAACAAACATGAAGGTTTATGGTACCAGTGTGATTCCAGTATAATTCGGTACTGAGAACTTAAAGATGGTCTATTACTTCCTAACAAGTTTTATATACATCTATGCTCTAATTACTTGACCCTTTTAACAAGGTTATAGGCTGGCAATGGCCGCTGTCATACCACAAGTCAACCGTATAGTGAAGTAGTATCACAGGGAATGCTAGCGGTTGACATGCGATATCCGCCGGTAATCTTACTGTGATAATATTTTTAACTGTGATAACCAAGTAACTTACTGCCGAGTTAATTGTTTTTGTGACCGCAAAATGACAAGTTCAATCTAGAAATTTTGAAACACTGAGCGTTCAATGTCCCGCGCCATTTCCATTCAAGTATTACATGTACATTGTATAGCAATCTGAACGATTCAAACATTTCCGTTTTCACAACACACGACCCTGGTAATAAGGCGATGAGCTTAAAGGGGTACTGTACGCCATTTTCAATAAATTCCCGGTGATAACAACGATCTAATATCGATAATATATAGAAAACTATATAAGTAATTTGAGTCGAAGATGTATTATGTAAACGTTCAGGTTAATAGAATATCTAAAAATCAAAGTTATTAATTTGATATAAATTTAATTTATGGCAAGAGCCATAAATTAAATTACGAATTTCCATGTACAAGACGTAATCAAAAGCATTCACGGATAGTGGACTGGGCAACGCGTGTAACAAATTATGCATATAATATAACATTTATTTGATATATTTGCTTGAAAACTGTCCAAAAATTACTCGACAACGGCAATTGGTATTTTCGCATTCCGACTAATCTGCCATCCGTAACATTATACTTCGTACTCAGCAGACTTTCAAATAATGGAAATCTGGTTACCCCATTCTACGACTAAGAGGCTATAGAAACCAACAACAACATTTGAGAAGAGCATCCCTTTAACTCGTTGAAATTTCCCGTTCCCAAAAAATCCATTCCCCCATTAATCACCTGTTCAAAATATTTAGATATATATGTACAATTAATCAAATAAACAGCACTTCATCCTTTAATAGCAACCACAACGCGCCGCATGCGCGTTGTTGCTTTTCAAGTTTAGGCGTGAATGACGTCATTAATTTTTACAATACCATGAAACAGCATTTCGACGCGATGAAAATCCGGACAAGAAAAATGGGTTAAAAATCACGTGACTTCTGCTTCGCTTTCGCATAGAATCATGGGAACAATAATATCCCAAAAAGAAACGGTGACACAGAATCGGAAGTGGACCAACGGGATGGTTATAAAATTAACAACTTTAGTTTTTTCTGAACCATTCCTACGTGATTTTGGCCTATATATTAGTTTCGTTTGACCAATTTCGTTGGTTAGCTGAATAAAATCAGCGAAGACGTCATGACATGGGCCATGACGTCATTTGCGTCATTTGGTGTTGTGGGCTAGAATCCAGAAAAAAATTGGTCTCCGCAGGAAACACTGATTTCACATCAGTATACTAGACTTGGTTGCATTTATAACCGTTTTCGCAAAAGATATATGCGAAAATAGCACAAGCAAACGTGCCTGCTTCAGAATCAAATTACCACAGTTGAATAGCCAAGGATGTACCCTTTCCAACAATGTATAGCACGACATCGTGTGTTGCGCCGATGTTTACTTATGGTGTTTTGTAATAACGATCCCGCCTTAGCTGCGTGTAATTTTCCTCCGGACAAATTGCTTAGCGAAAAATCCCCCTAATAGGCGGACAACATATTCAATAAGTTCCCGTCTCGCAACGATTTGGCCTCACAGACATATCAGCGGCTTATCAATTCCTTCGAGATAAATGATTGAACCAATCTACCCTAACAAGGGGGATTTTTTCACGGTTGTATGTCGCGCGAATAGTATTGGCTGGCTGCCAGGTATTCACACTCAACATCGGAACGCGGCTTATTATTTGAAATCATTTGTGAGCAGTGGTGGCGGCGAGGAAGTCAAATTATATGTCCATCATAACATGGGTCGCCTTCGTTGGAAAAGCTGGAATTAAGCCTCAACCAAATTTGTTGTCAAGTTGATGTGGGGGGCTTATATGACATTGACCTTGACCATAAAACGACCTTGACCTCTGTTGAAAGACATCTCACTTAAAGGGCCATTTTGCTAGATATGTGTTGCGATGTACGCGCTCATGTCAATATTCAGAGGCCTTTTATAGCTATCCTTTAGAAATATACCGGCATCGAGGCTCCTACATACTCGAGTCTGTATCTGACGAACAGAAACATGGGAGTACGATATCAATTTAAACTTGACCTCCATAAAGAATCTATTATATATTTGAGGAAAGTTTGTGGTCTGTGCGTGTGGGTGTGTGTGTATGTATGTGTGTGTGTTTCCGCGATGGAATCGGAAACGGCTAACCGATTTTGACGAAACTTGGTACGGGTATGTAGTTTGACCCGAGGACTAACATGGGTATATCCGTTTGCCCGTGCGGCGTGACCTTGACCTTCAAATGACCTTGAACTCAAGTTCTCCGCTGAGCCGATTTTCACCAAATTTGGTATGTGGGGGTAGTTTCAGGCGCTGAGCAATTTCGTCACACCCGGATGCCGGTGCGGCGTGAACTTGAGATTTTAAATGACATTGAACTGTATCTGGGTATCCACTGGGCAGATTTCCACCATTTTTTGGGGGTGTTGGTGTAGATGGGGATGCCAACAAATTTCGTCTCACCCACATGCCCGTCAGACAGGTACCCAGCTAAAACCTAATGTATAGTTTGTGACTTTTGTCTGTTAGCTATGGCCGGGAAAACTTCCGGACGGATTTCGACGAAACTTGATACCTAAGTGTACGTTTGTCCGGGAAGTGTTTTGGACGGGTCAAAGTGTGATGCTTGATCTTCAAAATGGTCGATTCAAGATCAAATCGGGTAATAGTGGCGGATTTCGACGATATTCGGTAGCTAGGGATACTTTTGTCCGGGCAGTGTTTTGGACGGCTTAACTCGTAACCCCGACCTGACATTGACATTCAAAACGGTAAATTCAAGGTCAAATCTGGTCAAATTTCGCATAACTAGATCCGACGAAGCACCGCGTGTGGTTGCCCCGTTACGTGTCACGTACGATCATATTAACGTGTCACATGTATAAGGTGAAGGCCATTATTCAGTTATCTTCAACTCTAGCGTTCCACGGTGCACTCGCTCCCAGACTCTGATTCCACGGTGCACTCGCTCCCGGACTCTGGTACCTATACATATTGTTTCCGTAACTATACATTCTGGACTCCTCGACCTATGACCTCTGGGGCCAACGGTGACGCAATCTGACGAGGTTTGCCGAATGTCCGTAACTAGTGTCAGAACTGCACTAAAAAAATAATGTCATAATTTAGAGCACACCACAAAACTCAAACTTCACATAAAAGGGTTAGTTCTTTTACCTATGTGGAATCATAGGGAAGATGTGTGATATATTTTTTTATGCTAAACACACACAAGGCTATTGACCAATCAGGGCCCAGTGTCTATTTTATTCTCTCCTATAGAATCCTCCCGCATCCGCCAGATGTCACTCCGAACCATATTTACACCAGTGTAACCAAAACAGACGAGTCGTCAATCCGGTCGTCCACACTATGTGTACAAATAAATAAAGTTCACTTGTCACCTCCAGGGCTCCGTGGTTATGGTCCTTGCAACCTTGGCATTTAATACTGTTTATTCTGGTGTCTAATCTAAATCAGACGGTTGAAAGCAATGTTTGATTCACTGATGTTCCCAGAATAAATTTTTTTATTGCTAAAAAGACACTTCAAATAAAGCCACACACTTACTCGGGGGTGGGTGCAGGGAAGGATCCAGGGCTCCTTTGATACCTGTTACAGGTTTGGGCGCCCAAACTCTGGTGGCCTAAATGTCCCCAAATTGCAAGTGGATAGTTTTATTAAAGCTGAATTTTCTATATTTTGAAGGAAATCTTCTATTATAATTCAACAACATGCAATGCAAATCATCAATAATATACAGTTGATATAGAGCCTTTATTTGATTAATCAAGTGCCCAGTGAGAACTATTTTAACCCTTTAATGACTGGGGCTTCTTGAAATTTTGCAAAAATCCTGTGCCAATGCATTCTCTTATATAAATGAGAGTCTCCCATCTAAGGAGCCTTGCATATATAAGATAATACATTGGCCTTTATCTTGACCTTGTAAGCCAGTGCATTCTCTTATGCGGGATCTTTAATGCTGCACATAAGGGAGGGGGCAACCCCCTCCCGTACCTACCCCCATCTCGGGCCTACGGCCCTTGGGATATGCCTTCGGCATATCATGGTCCCAAAACAGGTGTCCCCCAAAAAATCGCTGGACCCATCCCTGGGTGGGTGACATGGCACCCTTTTTGTGTGGCTGACGCTAGCAGAAGAAAGTGGTCGGTACAGATTATTAGAAGGGGTTAATTATTCAGGAGACGGTATAAGATTCAGTACAAAATTTATTCAATAGAACTCTATATGTGGTAAAAACAGCTCACACAATGACCAAAATAAATTAGGATGATATGAAGTCATAATTTAAAACATGATTATTTCTCACAGAAATATTGTATAAAATCATGATGGACCATGGTCTTATGTTGTTGAAATCGAACAATAAAAATGTCTCATTGTAAAATTCAATAAAATTGTGATGGCAATGGTCTGATTATGATAACCTGAATGCATGTTAAGGTCCATGGGATGTGGTGACAAAAAGCAACAGGAAACCGAAGCCTGAGATAGGGCTTTGTAACTCAATTTCAATCGCACAACTGTTCTATAGTACACATACTACACAAAATCCCAAAAAAGAAATATATGAACATTAAATCAATAGCTCCCAATTGAACGTGAAACTTTGGCGAACATTCAACATTTTCTTGTTACAAATTTCCACCACATCAAATAGACTTTAACCCTTTACCCAACAGAAGGGCCCTGTGCCAATGCATTCTCTTATATATGCGAGTCGACCATAGGTCGCCTCGCATATATAAGAGAATGCATTGGCTTAACACATTAAAAATTATAAAATTGTTAAAGAATGTAAGAAAAAATGGTAAAAAGTGTTAAAAAAAGATTTGTTTTAGGCCAATGCATTCTCTTATATATGCGAGGCGACCTATGGTCGACTCGCATATATAAGAGAATGCATTGGCACAGTGCATAACTGTAACTATCACAATGTGGTCAAGGAGCCGGTTCCAGTGATATCCATATTTGTATGGTTCTATTGAGACAGACCGAAGATATTTTAGGCTGTTGAAGCTTTATTTGGCCGGTTTGTTGGGTAAAGGGTTAAAGAATTGGCAGCAATCAGTGATAACAATAGTATAGTGCATATAGGATTGCTGTGAATAACCACGTGGTAAGCGTTGGTATCAACAGGTCTGGTACATCTTCAATCCAGCTATTATAGTTGGATATGGCTATTTGTGCTGTTTCAGTCATCATGAAATATATTTACTATGATCATTCAATTTTAATAAAATTTATGAACGATCGATCATTCCGCCCACTGTTGTTATCACTTCGAAGTGGCTGTGCACAGATGTGCACTACCATTGTTTCCACACAAAGCAAATTTTGAATTTTGTCATTTAACTGTAATAGTATACACCTATTGACTGTATTGAGGTGGAATAGCGAGAACTATTTAATCGAGGTGGTGTCTTTTGATCATTGAGCAGGACTGTTGAAGCCTCTGTAAATAGTCCCGCTTGCTGTCAGAAGACACTACTCAGGGAAAATAGTCCTTGCGATTTCATCCCAAGGCAAATGATAGGTGTTATTATATATGGCAATTCTCGTCTCGGGCCAACACTTGATATGACAATTCTCGTCTCGGACCAACCCTTGATGTCAGCAAATACTACTATTTGACATGTCACTGCGCCTCATCCAATCAAAAGGCAGTTTGACCCTCAACTCTACGTATATAACAGTGGAATATAACTATAACAGCTGAATTGTATTGCATGCCAGACCTGAGAATTATGAATTTACTGATGAACATATAATTGCGGACTTCTCAGATTTTGAGACAAGCCCACAAGAAAGATGGAGCATGATATGAATTAACCCTTTCATGACGTTCTTCATGACACAGGTCCCTCGCATAATAGACCCCAATCACCCAAAGACATCTTATATATATGTCTGGGTGGTTGGGGTCTATTATGCCAGGGACCTGTGGTTCATGACAGGAGCTGCGCTGGTGCAGCATTAAAATATCCTGTACCAGTGCATTTTCTTATATATCCGAGTCTCCCATAGGGATTCTCGCATATATAAGAGAATGAACTGGCTTAATCATTTACCCAACAAACCGGCCAAAACCAGCCAAATAAAGATTCAACAGCCTAAAATATCTTCGGTCTGTCTCAATAGAACCATACAAATATGGATATCATTGGAACCGGCTCCTTGACCACATTGTGATAGTTACAGTTATGCCCTGTGCCAATGCATTCTCTTATATATGCGAGTCGACCATAGGTCGCCTCGCATATATAAGAGAATGCATTGGCCTAAAAAAAACTTTTTTTAACACTTTTTACCATTTTTTCTTACATTCTTTAACAATTTTATAATTTTTAATGTGTTAAGCCAATGCATTCTCTTATATATGCGAGGCGACCTATGGTCGACTCGCATATATAAGAGAATGCATTGGCACAGGGCCGTTCTGTTGGGTAAAGGGTTAACAAGGTAGAGGTAAATATTGTTAGGCCAATGTATTGTCTTATACATGCGAGGCTAACTATGGCATACTCGGATATATAAGAGAATAGAATGGCACAGGTTTTTAGCAAAATATCAGGAAGCAACAGTCATGGAAGGGTTAACGGTTTCATCTTGTGATAACACACAATTATGACTTCTCAAACATGTGGACAAAAATGAGTGGAAGAAATCTGAATATCAGATTCAACAAGATGAGGTGTGCCATGTATTCCCACGGACAAGGCGCTTTGATATCAGCTGACATCAGCCTGGATATAGTGTGTCTGACAATTGCAGAATGAGGTTCCCAGAGGGTGAATTTAGTGGGCTATGATAAAAAAAATTCACCCTCTGGAAGCCTCATTCTGCTTACGCCTCAACTGCTATGGGAGACCTAGGATCAGATTGAAGTTCCCCAGTTGACGTTGGTGATGTTCACCCATTAGTCACCTCATTTATACATATCCATATGGGCTTGGCTGATATGTGCTTTGTGCCATATACCCCAAGGACGTGAGCCAGAAACGTTTTCCACACTGGCCTGGCACAGTCATTAATTTATCAAATAAAATCTCCAATTTAAAGGACCAATAGTGTTGGCAATTTCAAATTTTGAAGATAAGTGAATTGAATTTCAATGCAAAGAGCTTCAAATAAAAAAATCAAAAGATCATTCACAAAAACTACTTGATAGAATAAAATGAAGGTGGATAGTCGCAAAACACTCTCTTCAGTTTCAAGTCAACACACAGTAATTATACCAAATTTAACAGTTGAAAATTTGTATTTTGGTTGATAATTGATTACTTTCATGACGGGAGCTCCGCTGGTGCAGCAAACTGCCAGTTTATTCAATAAAGTCACATTAATCAATAATGCAGTGTTTGTGTCTTGGTAATGGCGGCAATATATATAATCGGATGGGTGATTTTCTATAAACTGAAGACCTCTCTAAACCGAACAGAAAGGCCGGTCCAAAGGGTGTTCGGTTTAGATAGGGTTTTACTGTATATGTCGTATACGCATATGTTAAAGTCATATTAATTTTTTAGCTTTCTGAAAAGATGTTTATTGGTCCATATGGTGAAGAAAAATTGAGAGCCAACTTTTAGGGAGAAACACTTTCATTTCCACAGACACTTCTCATGGTTTCCTATCCAGTGGGAAGAGCTGACAATAAAATATGATATGATGAATACGATGAAACAAAGTAACAAACCCAATAGCTGGGTGGAGTATGATATGATAGCACAACTCACCCGAGCTTCCTCCACACACAAACGCGTCTGAACCCATAGAGAGCCCCACATAGACTAGAGCAGATAACACTCTGTAGTGCATGCTTCCATCTGTGTCAGGCTCCCAATGGGTTAAACATTAAGCTTCCTCCACACTAAATGTGTCTGAACCCATATAGAGCCCCACATAGACTAGAGCAGATAACACTCTGTAGTGCATGCTTCCGTCTGCGTCAGGCTCCCAATGGGTTAAACATTAAACATTAAGCTTTCTCCATATATGACCACACACAAATAAACATGCTGAAGCGATGCCAAATGAGGTCCCACATGATGAATTTGGCGACAATAGCCCACTGTATAGGGTATCATCACTAAATTCACCCTCTGGCAACCTCATTCTGATCAAGATAGCCTATGCTACCAATGAAAGATCACGCATTAAAAACACTGATATAGACTGAGCTATATTATATAGACCACCAAAGCATTGCATGACTGATGAAATTGATCTAACAAATTTCATTTACATGTCAAACTTCAGCTACGCGAATGCTTACTGACTTCATTATTGCTCATGGTACCATTTCGATATTCTATAACAGAGATAGCCACAAAGAATGCTCACTTAATTGGTTAAATCCAAATTTTATTCAGTTATTGATAATATTTAATTATATACAGACTTAACATCGTAAAGAAGTTAATAAATTGATACTGGTACGGCCACTCAGTCAAGTGATATATACATATAGGTATAGGAAATCTGACTTTCAGGGGATCTGGTTCACCATTTTTACTGGAAAACCCCATGCTAAATATAGAAAACCACAGACCAGTACCCAGCAGGTGACAGAGTCAGAAAGGAATTATGACTGGTGCGCTCTGGTACAGAGTGTACAGTAATGCTCTAAATAAGCGACTCCTTATAAGCAGAATTATGGGTAATTTTTCAGGATTTAGTCGGAAATATGGCTTGTTGCCATTCATCGGAAAGCTCTCACTGAGAACTTTCCGATGAATGTCAACAAGCCATATTTCCGACTAAATCCTGATAAATTACCAATAATTCTGCTATGGTTAAGGAGTCGATTATTTAGGGCAATATTGTATTTGTGTGAGAGGAATCTGCAGGTGGAAGAAGGATGAGGACACGATGATGCGGTCACAGACAACACAATCACGATAAAATCTGCTTATATATAAATATCAATTATATACAGATAGAGTAGCATTCATATAAATATTAGATTTGTACAAAATTTTATGAGAATTAACTTTGTTAGAGTCACATTCGTTATTTATTCCATGGTAAAGTGCAGTGCGTATTACACTTTATATTACGGCGAATATATGTAGTCCGAGACATAATTACGCCGTATTATATCAGCAATAATGAGATTGGTCTAGAATAGGATTCCTTCTGCATTTTCTATTGTCTGTTGTCTGCTCATATTTCCTGACCATCCCTCCAAATGAATAATAGGACATTCCAATGTATACACTGGGAGAATCCATTTAGTATAGAAAGGGTTAAAATCATTATAATAAACCCATCAGATTACATTAACTCTTTCATGAGGTTCATGACGGGAGCTGCGCTGGTGCAGCATTAAAGATCCTGTGCCAGTGCATTCTCTTATATATATACGGGTCTCGCAAATATAATAGAATTCACTGGCTTACAAAGTCAAGATAAATATTGTTATGCCAATGTATTCTCTTATATACGTGAGGCTTCATATGGGAGGCTCGCATATATAAGAGAATGCATTGGCACAGGGTTTTTGCCAAATTTCATAAAGCTCCAGTCATGGAAGGGTTAACAGCAATTTATTGGGGAATATATATTTGTCACAAATGTAAAAAAAATTGTGTGAATATAACAATGTACTCCTTTCACAAGAATGCCATGGAATAAATAACATGTGTCTATGGGAGATCAACTTAATCTTCACAGGAGTAGCACTATTTGATAGCGCAGCAAGGAAAAACAAATCACTCAGTTTATAAATTAATGTCATTGTCATACATATAACCAAATCTTGAAATAACTCCGCTGTTAATGAGCATACATGTATCATCAGTACATGAATTCTGCTGGTTAAAAAAACATTATGCAGCATAAAGATCCCGTGCCAGTGAATTCTCTTATATATGTGAGTCTCCCATAGGGAGCCTCGCATATATAAGAAAATGCACAAAATGAATTGAGTCAGGTGTAACGTGATTGTTCAGAGTTTCTTACCGTTGACCAGTCAGTTATTTCAAGAATTGGTTATCTTGTGAGGTTAATACAGCTACAGTAATGCCCTAAGTAATCGACTCTTTTAACCATAGCAGAATTATGGGTAACTTTTCAGGATTTAGTCGGAAATATGGCTTGTTGCCATTCATCGGAAAGCTCTCGCCGAGAGCTTTCTGATGAATGGCAACAAGCCATTTTTTCGACTAAATCCTGAAAAGTTACCCATAATTCTGCTGTGGTTAAGGAGTCAATTAATTAGAGCATTACTGTATTTGAAACTTCTCTAACATTATTTTGAGGATTTGAAGGTTGAGGTTATTCAAGAACAACATAATGGCAAGTTGCGACTTTACACAAAACTTTAAAAGTGCACTCATGTATTCAATTCCCAGGTGCTGTGCCACTATTTCCAAAGTTCAAAGCAATAACAATGTTATAACGTTCAACAAACATGAAGGTTTATGGTACCAGTGTGATTCCAGTATAATTCGGCACTGAGAACTTAAAGATGGTCTATTACTTCCTAACAAGTTTTATATACATCTATGCTCTAATTACTTGACCCTTTTAACAAGGTTATAGGCTGGCAATGGCCGCTGTCATACCACAAGTCAACCGTAGTGAAGTAGTATCACAGGGAATGCTAGCGGTTGACATGCGATATCCGCCGGTAATCTTACTGTGATAATATTTTTAACTGTGATAACCAAGTAAATTACTGCCGAGTTAATTGTTTTTGTGACCGCAAAATGACAAGTTCAATCTAGAAATTTTGAAACACTGAGCGTTCAATGTCCCGCGCCATTTTCATTCAAGTATTACATGTACATTGTATAGCAATCTGAACGATTCAAACATTTCCGTTTTCACAACACACGACCCTGGTAATAGGGCGATGAGCTTAAAGGGGTACTGTACGCCATTTTCAATAAATTCCCGGTGATAACAACGATCTAATATCGATAATATATATAAAACTATATAAGTAATTTGAGTCGAAGATGTATTATGTAAACGTTCAGGTTAATAGATTATCTAAAAATCAAAGTTATTAATTTGATATAAATTTAATTTATGGCAAGAGCCATAAATTAAATTACGAATTTCCATGTACAAGACGTAATCAAAAGCATTCACGGATAGTGGACTGGGCAACGCGTGTAACAAATTATGCATATAATATAACATTTATTTGATATATTTGCTTGAAAACTGTCCAAAAATTACTCGACAACGGCAATTGGTATTTTCGCATTCCGACTAATCTGCCATCCGTAACATTACTTCGTACTCAGCAGACTTTCAAATAATGGAAATCTGGTTACCCCATTCTACGACTAAGAGGCTATAGAAACCAACAACAACATTTGAGAAGAGCATCCCTTTAACTCGTTGAAATTTCCCGCTCCCAAAAAATCCATTCCCCCATTAATCACCAGTTCAAAATATTTAGATATATATGTACAATTAATCAAATAAACAGCACTTCATCCTTTAATAGCAACCACAACGCGCCGCATGCGCGTTGTTGCTTTTCAAGTTTAGGCGTGAATGACGTCATTAATTTTTACAATACCATGAAACAGCATTTCGACGCGATGAAAATCCGGACAAGAAAAATGGGTTAAAAATCACGTGACTTCTGCTTCGCTTTCGCATAGAATCATGGGAACAATAATATCCCAAAAAGAAACGGTGACACAGAATCGGAAGTGGACCAACGGGATGGTTATAAAATTAACAACTTTAGTTTTTTCTGAACCATTCCTACGTGATTTTGGCCTATATATTAGTTTCGTTTGACCAATTTCGTTGGTTAGCTGAATAAAATCAGCGAAGACGTCATGACATGGGCCATGACGTCATTTGCGTCATTTGGTGTTGTGGGCTAGAATCCAGAAAAAAATTGGTCTCCGCAGGAAACACTGATTTCACATCAGTATACTAGACTTGGTTGCATTTATAACAGTTTTCGCAAAAGATATATGCGAAAATAGCACAAGCAAACGTGCCTGCTTCAGAATCAAATTACCACAGTTGAATAGCCAAGGATGTACCCTTTCCAACAATGTATAGCACGACATCGTGTGTTGCGCCGATGTTTACTTATGGTGTTTTGTAATAACGATCCCGCCTTAGCTGCGTGTAATTTTCCTCCGGACAAATTGCTTAGCGAAAAATCCCCCTAATAGGCGGACAACATATTCAATAAGTTCCCGTCTCGCAACGATTTGGCCTCACAGACATATCAGCGGCTTGTCAATTCCTTCGAGATAAATGATTGAACCAATCTACCCTAACAAGGGGGATTTTTTCACGGTTGTATGTCGCGCGAATAGTATTGGCTGGCTGCCAGGTATTCACACTCAACATCGGAACGCGGCTTATTATTTGAAATCATTTGTGAGCAGTGGTGGCAGCGAGGAAGTCAAATTATATGTCCATCATAACATGGGTCGCCTTCGTTGGAAAAGCTGGAATTAAGCCTCAACCAAATTTGTTGTCAAGTTGATGTGGGGGGCTTATATGACATTGACCTTGACCATAAAACGACCTTGACCTCTGTTGAAAGACATCTCACTTAAAGGGCCATTTTGCTAGATATGTGTTGCGATGTACGCGCTCATGTCAATATTCAGAGGCCTTTTATAGCTATCCTTTAGAAATATACCGGCATCGAGGCTCCTACATACTCGAGTCTGTATCTGACGAACAGAAACATGGGAGTACGATATCAATTTAAACTTGACCTCCATAAAGAATCTATTATATATTTGAGGAAAGTTTGTGGTCTGTGCGTGTGGGTGTGTGTGTATGTATGTGTGTGTGTGTGTTTCCGCGATGGAATCGGAAACGGCTAACCGATTTTGACGAAACTTGGTACGGGTATGTAGTTTGACCCGAGGACTAACATGGGTATATCCGTTTGCCCGTGCGGCGTGACCTTGACCTTCAAATGACCTTGAACTCAAGTTCTCCGCTGAGCCGATTTTCACCAAATTTGGTATGTGGGGGTAGTTTCAGGCGCTGAGCAATTTCGTCACACCCGGATGCCCGTGCGGCGTGAACTTGAGATTTTAAATGACATTGAACTGTATCTGGGTATCCACTGGGCAGATTTCCACCATTTTTTTGGGGGTGTTGGTGTAGATGGGGATGCCAACAAATTTCGTCTCACCCACATGCCCGTCAGACAGGTACCCAGCTAAAACCTAATGTATAGTTTGTGACTTTTGTCTGTTAGCTATGGCCGGGAAAACTTCCGGACGGATTTCGACGAAACTTGATACCTAAGTGTACGTTTGTCCGGGAAGTGTTTTGGACGGGTCAAAGTGTGATGCTTGATCTTCAAAATGGTCGATTCAAGATCAAATCGGGTAATAGTGGCGGATTTCGACGATATTCGGTAGCTAGGGATACTTTTGTCCGGGCAGTGTTTTGGACGGCTTAACTCGTAACCCCGACCTGACATTGACATTCAAAACGGTAAATTCAAGGTCAAATCTGGTCAAATTTCGCATAACTAGATCCGACGAAGCACCGCGTGTGGTTGCCCCGTTACGTGTCACGTACGATCATATTAACGTGTCACATGTATAAGGTGAAGGCCATTATTCAGTTATCTTCAACTCTAGCGTTCCACGGTGCACTCGCTCCCAGACTCTGATTCCACGGTGCACTCGCTCCCGGACTCTGGTACCTATACATATTGTTTCCGTAACTATACATTCTGGACTCCTCGACCTATGACCTCTGGGGCCAACGGTGACGCAATCTGACGAGGTTTGCCGAATGTCCGTAACTAGTGTCAGAACTGCACTAAAAAAATAATGTCATAATTTAGAGCACACCACAAAACTCAAACTTCACATAAAAGGGTTAGTTCTTTTACCTATGTGGAATCATAGGGAAGATGTGTGATATATTTTTTTATGCTAAACACACACAAGGCTATTGACCAATCAGGGCCCAGTGTCTATTTTATTCTCTCCTATAGAATCCTCCCGCATCCGCCAGATGTCACTCCGAACCATATTTACACCAGTGTAACCAAAACAGACGAGTCGTCAATCCGGTCGTCCACACTATGTGTACAAATAAATAAAGTTCACTTGTCACCTCCAGGGCTCCGTGGTTATGGTCCTTGCAACCTTGGCATTTAATACTGTTTATTCTGGTGTCTAATCTAAATCAGACGGTTGAAAGCAATGTTTGATTCACTGATGTTCCCAGAATAAATTTTTTTATTGCTAAAAAGACACTTCAAATAAAGCCACACACTTACTCGGGGGTGGGTGCAGGGAAGGATCCAGGGCTCCTTTGATACCTGTTACAGGTTTGGGCGCCCAAACTCTGGTGGCCTAAATGTCCCCAAATTGCAAGTGGATAGTTTTATTAAAGCTGAATTTTCTATATTTTGAAGGAAATCTTCTATTATAATTCAACAACATGCAATGCAAATCATCAATAATATACAGTTGATATAGAGCCTTTATTTGATTAATCAAGTGCCCAGTGAGAACTATTTTAACCCTTTAATGACTGGGGCTTCTTGAAATTTTGCAAAAATCCTGTGCCAATGCATTCTCTTATATAAATGAGAGTCTCCCATCTAAGGAGCCTTGCATATATAAGATAATACATTGGCCTTTATCTTGACCTTGTAAGCCAGTGCATTCTCTTATGCGGGATCTTTAATGCTGCACATAAGGGAGGGGGCAACCCCCTCCCGTACCTACCCCCATCTCGGGCCTACGGCCCTTGGGATATGCCTTCGGCATATCATGGTCCCAAAACAGGTGTCCCCCAAAAAATCGCTGGACCCATCCCTGGGTGGGTGACATGGCACCCTTTTTGTGTGGCTGACGCTAGCAGAAGAAAGTGGTCGGTACAGATTATTAGAAGGGGTTAATTATTCAGGAGACGGTATAAGATTCAGTACAAAATTTATTCAATAGAACTCTATATGTGGTAAAAACAGCTCACACAATGACCAAAATAAATTAGGATGATATGAAGTCATAATTTAAAACATGATTATTTCTCACAGAAATATTGTATAAAATCATGATGGACCATGGTCTTATGTTGTTGAAATCGAACAATAAAAATGTCTCATTGTAAAATTCAATAAAATTGTGATGGCAATGGTCTGATTATGATAACCTGAATGCATGTTAAGGTCCATGGGATGTGGTGACAAAAAGCAACAGGAAACCGAAGCCTGAGATAGGGCTTTGTAACTCAATTTCAATCGCACAACTGTTCTATAGTACACATACTACACAAAATCCCAAAAAAGAAATATATGAACATTAAATCAATAGCTCCCAATTGAACGTGAAACTTTGGCGAACATTCAACATTTTCTTGTTACAAATTTCCACCACATCAAATAGACTTTAACCCTTTACCCAACAGAAGGGCCCTGTGCCAATGCATTCTCTTATATATGCGAGTCGACCATAGGTCGCCTCGCATATATAAGAGAATGCATTGGCTTAACACATTAAAAATTATAAAATTGTTAAAGAATGTAAGAAAAAATGGTAAAAAGTGTTAAAAAAAGATTTGTTTTAGGCCAATGCATTCTCTTATATATGCGAGGCGACCTATGGTCGACTCGCATATATAAGAGAATGCATTGGCACAGTGCATAACTGTAACTATCACAATGTGGTCAAGGAGCCGGTTCCAGTGATATCCATATTTGTATGGTTCTATTGAGACAGACCGAAGATATTTTAGGCTGTTGAAGCTTTATTTGGCCGGTTTGTTGGGTAAAGGGTTAAAGAATTGGCAGCAATCAGTGATAACAATAGTATAGTGCATATAGGATTGCTGTGAATAACCACGTGGTAAGCGTTGGTATCAACAGGTCTGGTACATCTTCAATCCAGCTATTATAGTTGGATATGGCTATTTGTGCTGTTTCAGTCATCATGAAATATATTTACTATGATCATTCAATTTTAATAAAATTTATGAACGATCGATCATTCCGCCCACTGTTGTTATCACTTCGAAGTGGCTGTGCACAGATGTGCACTACCATTGTTTCCACACAAAGCAAATTTTGAATTTTGTCATTTAACTGTAATAGTATACACCTATTGACTGTATTGAGGTGGAATAGCGAGAACTATTTAATCGAGGTGGTGTCTTTTGATCATTGAGCAGGACTGTTGAAGCCTCTGTAAATAGTCCCGCTTGCTGTCAGAAGACACTACTCAGGGAAAATAGTCCTTGCGATTTCATCCCAAGGCAAATGATAGGTGTTATTATATATGGCAATTCTCGTCTCGGGCCAACACTTGATATGACAATTCTCGTCTCGGACCAACCCTTGATGTCAGCAAATACTACTATTTGACATGTCACTGCGCCTCATCCAATCAAAAGGCAGTTTGACCCTCAACTCTACGTATATAACAGTGGAATATAACTATAACAGCTGAATTGTATTGCATGCCAGACCTGAGAATTATGAATTTACTGATGAACATATAATTGCGGACTTCTCAGATTTTGAGACAAGCCCACAAGAAAGATGGAGCATGATATGAATTAACCCTTTCATGACGTTCTTCATGACACAGGTCCCTCGCATAATAGACCCCAATCACCCAAAGACATCTTATATATATGTCTGGGTGGTTGGGGTCTATTATGCCAGGGACCTGTGGTTCATGACAGGAGCTGCGCTGGTGCAGCATTAAAATATCCTGTACCAGTGCATTTTCTTATATATCCGAGTCTCCCATAGGGATTCTCGCATATATAAGAGAATGAACTGGCTTAATCATTTACCCAACAAACCGGCCAAAACCAGCCAAATAAAGATTCAACAGCCTAAAATATCTTCGGTCTGTCTCAATAGAACCATACAAATATGGATATCATTGGAACCGGCTCCTTGACCACATTGTGATAGTTACAGTTATGCCCTGTGCCAATGCATTCTCTTATATATGCGAGTCGACCATAGGTCGCCTCGCATATATAAGAGAATGCATTGGCCTAAAAAAAACTTTTTTTAACACTTTTTACCATTTTTTCTTACATTCTTTAACAATTTTATAATTTTTAATGTGTTAAGCCAATGCATTCTCTTATATATGCGAGGCGACCTATGGTCGACTCGCATATATAAGAGAATGCATTGGCACAGGGCCGTTCTGTTGGGTAAAGGGTTAACAAGGTAGAGGTAAATATTGTTAGGCCAATGTATTGTCTTATACATGCGAGGCTAACTATGGCATACTCGGATATATAAGAGAATAGAATGGCACAGGTTTTTAGCAAAATATCAGGAAGCAACAGTCATGGAAGGGTTAACGGTTTCATCTTGTGATAACACACAATTATGACTTCTCAAACATGTGGACAAAAATGAGTGGAAGAAATCTGAATATCAGATTCAACAAGATGAGGTGTGCCATGTATTCCCACGGACAAGGCGCTTTGATATCAGCTGACATCAGCCTGGATATAGTGTGTCTGACAATTGCAGAATGAGGTTCCCAGAGGGTGAATTTAGTGGGCTATGATAAAAAAAATTCACCCTCTGGAAGCCTCATTCTGCTTACGCCTCAACTGCTATGGGAGACCTAGGATCAGATTGAAGTTCCCCAGTTGACGTTGGTGATGTTCACCCATTAGTCACCTCATTTATACATATCCATATGGGCTTGGCTGATATGTGCTTTGTGCCATATACCCCAAGGACGTGAGCCAGAAACGTTTTCCACACTGGCCTGGCACAGTCATTAATTTATCAAATAAAATCTCCAATTTAAAGGACCAATAGTGTTGGCAATTTCAAATTTTGAAGATAAGTGAATTGAATTTCAATGCAAAGAGCTTCAAATAAAAAAATCAAAAGATCATTCACAAAAACTACTTGATAGAATAAAATGAAGGTGGATAGTCGCAAAACACTCTCTTCAGTTTCAAGTCAACACACAGTAATTATACCAAATTTAACAGTTGAAAATTTGTATTTTGGTTGATAATTGATTACTTTCATGACGGGAGCTCCGCTGGTGCAGCAAACTGCCAGTTTATTCAATAAAGTCACATTAATCAATAATGCAGTGTTTGTGTCTTGGTAATGGCGGCAATATATATAATCGGATGGGTGATTTTCTATAAACTGAAGACCTCTCTAAACCGAACAGAAAGGCCGGTCCAAAGGGTGTTCGGTTTAGATAGGGTTTTACTGTATATGTCGTATACGCATATGTTAAAGTCATATTAATTTTTTAGCTTTCTGAAAAGATGTTTATTGGTCCATATGGTGAAGAAAAATTGAGAGCCAACTTTTAGGGAGAAACACTTTCATTTCCACAGACACTTCTCATGGTTTCCTATCCAGTGGGAAGAGCTGACAATAAAATATGATATGATGAATACGATGAAACAAAGTAACAAACCCAATAGCTGGGTGGAGTATGATATGATAGCACAACTCACCCGAGCTTCCTCCACACACAAACGCGTCTGAACCCATAGAGAGCCCCACATAGACTAGAGCAGATAACACTCTGTAGTGCATGCTTCCATCTGTGTCAGGCTCCCAATGGGTTAAACATTAAGCTTCCTCCACACTAAATGTGTCTGAACCCATATAGAGCCCCACATAGACTAGAGCAGATAACACTCTGTAGTGCATGCTTCCGTCTGCGTCAGGCTCCCAATGGGTTAAACATTAAACATTAAGCTTTCTCCATATATGACCACACACAAATAAACATGCTGAAGCGATGCCAAATGAGGTCCCACATGATGAATTTGGCGACAATAGCCCACTGTATAGGGTATCATCACTAAATTCACCCTCTGGCAACCTCATTCTGATCAAGATAGCCTATGCTACCAATGAAAGATCACGCATTAAAAACACTGATATAGACTGAGCTATATTATATAGACCACCAAAGCATTGCATGACTGATGAAATTGATCTAACAAATTTCATTTACATGTCAAACTTCAGCTACGCGAATGCTTACTGACTTCATTATTGCTCATGGTACCATTTCGATATTCTATAACAGAGATAGCCACAAAGAATGCTCACTTAATTGGTTAAATCCAAATTTTATTCAGTTATTGATAATATTTAATTATATACAGACTTAACATCGTAAAGAAGTTAATAAATTGATACTGGTACGGCCACTCAGTCAAGTGATATATACATATAGGTATAGGAAATCTGACTTTCAGGGGATCTGGTTCACCATTTTTACTGGAAAACCCCATGCTAAATATAGAAAACCACAGACCAGTACCCAGCAGGTGACAGAGTCAGAAAGGAATTATGACTGGTGCGCTCTGGTACAGAGTGTACAGTAATGCTCTAAATAAGCGACTCCTTATAAGCAGAATTATGGGTAATTTTTCAGGATTTAGTCGGAAATATGGCTTGTTGCCATTCATCGGAAAGCTCTCACTGAGAACTTTCCGATGAATGTCAACAAGCCATATTTCCGACTAAATCCTGATAAATTACCAATAATTCTGCTATGGTTAAGGAGTCGATTATTTAGGGCAATATTGTATTTGTGTGAGAGGAATCTGCAGGTGGAAGAAGGATGAGGACACGATGATGCGGTCACAGACAACACAATCACGATAAAATCTGCTTATATATAAATATCAATTATATACAGATAGAGTAGCATTCATATAAATATTAGATTTGTACAAAATTTTATGAGAATTAACTTTGTTAGAGTCACATTCGTTATTTATTCCATGGTAAAGTGCAGTGCGTATTACACTTTATATTACGGCGAATATATGTAGTCCGAGACATAATTACGCCGTATTATATCAGCAATAATGAGATTGGTCTAGAATAGGATTCCTTCTGCATTTTCTATTGTCTGTTGTCTGCTCATATTTCCTGACCATCCCTCCAAATGAATAATAGGACATTCCAATGTATACACTGGGAGAATCCATTTAGTATAGAAAGGGTTAAAATCATTATAATAAACCCATCAGATTACATTAACTCTTTCATGAGGTTCATGACGGGAGCTGCGCTGGTGCAGCATTAAAGATCCTGTGCCAGTGCATTCTCTTATATATATACGGGTCTCGCAAATATAATAGAATTCACTGGCTTACAAAGTCAAGATAAATATTGTTATGCCAATGTATTCTCTTATATACGTGAGGCTTCATATGGGAGGCTCGCATATATAAGAGAATGCATTGGCACAGGGTTTTTGCCAAATTTCATAAAGCTCCAGTCATGGAAGGGTTAACAGCAATTTATTGGGGAATATATATTTGTCACAAATGTAAAAAAAATTGTGTGAATATAACAATGTACTCCTTTCACAAGAATGCCATGGAATAAATAACATGTGTCTATGGGAGATCAACTTAATCTTCACAGGAGTAGCACTATTTGATAGCGCAGCAAGGAAAAACAAATCACTCAGTTTATAAATTAATGTCATTGTCATACATATAACCAAATCTTGAAATAACTCCGCTGTTAATGAGCATACATGTATCATCAGTACATGAATTCTGCTGGTTAAAAAAACATTATGCAGCATAAAGATCCCGTGCCAGTGAATTCTCTTATATATGTGAGTCTCCCATAGGGAGCCTCGCATATATAAGAAAATGCACAAAATGAATTGAGTCAGGTGTAACGTGATTGTTCAGAGTTTCTTACCGTTGACCAGTCAGTTATTTCAAGAATTGGTTATCTTGTGAGGTTAATACAGCTACAGTAATGCCCTAAGTAATCGACTCTTTTAACCATAGCAGAATTATGGGTAACTTTTCAGGATTTAGTCGGAAATATGGCTTGTTGCCATTCATCGGAAAGCTCTCGCCGAGAGCTTTCTGATGAATGGCAACAAGCCATTTTTTCGACTAAATCCTGAAAAGTTACCCATAATTCTGCTGTGGTTAAGGAGTCAATTAATTAGAGCATTACTGTATTTGAAACTTCTCTAACATTATTTTGAGGATTTGAAGGTTGAGGTTATTCAAGAACAACATAATGGCAAGTTGCGACTTTACACAAAACTTTAAAAGTGCACTCATGTATTCAATTCCCAGGTGCTGTGCCACTATTTCCAAAGTTCAAAGCAATAACAATGTTATAACGTTCAACAAACATGAAGGTTTATGGTACCAGTGTGATTCCAGTATAATTCGGCACTGAGAACTTAAAGATGGTCTATTACTTCCTAACAAGTTTTATATACATCTATGCTCTAATTACTTGACCCTTTTAACAAGGTTATAGGCTGGCAATGGCCGCTGTCATACCACAAGTCAACCGTAGTGAAGTAGTATCACAGGGAATGCTAGCGGTTGACATGCGATATCCGCCGGTAATCTTACTGTGATAATATTTTTAACTGTGATAACCAAGTAAATTACTGCCGAGTTAATTGTTTTTGTGACCGCAAAATGACAAGTTCAATCTAGAAATTTTGAAACACTGAGCGTTCAATGTCCCGCGCCATTTTCATTCAAGTATTACATGTACATTGTATAGCAATCTGAACGATTCAAACATTTCCGTTTTCACAACACACGACCCTGGTAATAGGGCGATGAGCTTAAAGGGGTACTGTACGCCATTTTCAATAAATTCCCGGTGATAACAACGATCTAATATCGATAATATATATAAAACTATATAAGTAATTTGAGTCGAAGATGTATTATGTAAACGTTCAGGTTAATAGATTATCTAAAAATCAAAGTTATTAATTTGATATAAATTTAATTTATGGCAAGAGCCATAAATTAAATTACGAATTTCCATGTACAAGACGTAATCAAAAGCATTCACGGATAGTGGACTGGGCAACGCGTGTAACAAATTATGCATATAATATAACATTTATTTGATATATTTGCTTGAAAACTGTCCAAAAATTACTCGACAACGGCAATTGGTATTTTCGCATTCCGACTAATCTGCCATCCGTAACATTACTTCGTACTCAGCAGACTTTCAAATAATGGAAATCTGGTTACCCCATTCTACGACTAAGAGGCTATAGAAACCAACAACAACATTTGAGAAGAGCATCCCTTTAACTCGTTGAAATTTCCCGCTCCCAAAAAATCCATTCCCCCATTAATCACCAGTTCAAAATATTTAGATATATATGTACAATTAATCAAATAAACAGCACTTCATCCTTTAATAGCAACCACAACGCGCCGCATGCGCGTTGTTGCTTTTCAAGTTTAGGCGTGAATGACGTCATTAATTTTTACAATACCATGAAACAGCATTTCGACGCGATGAAAATCCGGACAAGAAAAATGGGTTAAAAATCACGTGACTTCTGCTTCGCTTTCGCATAGAATCATGGGAACAATAATATCCCAAAAAGAAACGGTGACACAGAATCGGAAGTGGACCAACGGGATGGTTATAAAATTAACAACTTTAGTTTTTTCTGAACCATTCCTACGTGATTTTGGCCTATATATTAGTTTCGTTTGACCAATTTCGTTGGTTAGCTGAATAAAATCAGCGAAGACGTCATGACATGGGCCATGACGTCATTTGCGTCATTTGGTGTTGTGGGCTAGAATCCAGAAAAAAATTGGTCTCCGCAGGAAACACTGATTTCACATCAGTATACTAGACTTGGTTGCATTTATAACAGTTTTCGCAAAAGATATATGCGAAAATAGCACAAGCAAACGTGCCTGCTTCAGAATCAAATTACCACAGTTGAATAGCCAAGGATGTACCCTTTCCAACAATGTATAGCACGACATCGTGTGTTGCGCCGATGTTTACTTATGGTGTTTTGTAATAACGATCCCGCCTTAGCTGCGTGTAATTTTCCTCCGGACAAATTGCTTAGCGAAAAATCCCCCTAATAGGCGGACAACATATTCAATAAGTTCCCGTCTCGCAACGATTTGGCCTCACAGACATATCAGCGGCTTATCAATTCCTTCGAGATAAATGATTGAACCAATCTACCCTAACAAGGGGGATTTTTTCACGGTTGTATGTCGCGCGAATAGTATTGGCTGGCTGCCAGGTATTCACACTCAACATCGGAACGCGGCTTATTATTTGAAATCATTTGTGAGCAGTGGTGGCAGCGAGGAAGTCAAATTATATGTCCATCATAACATGGGTCGCCTTCGTTGGAAAAGCTGGAATTAAGCCTCAACCAAATTTGTTGTCAAGTTGATGTGGGGGGCTTATATGACATTGACCTTGACCATAAAACGACCTTGACCTCTGTTGAAAGACATCTCACTTAAAGGGCCATTTTGCTAGATATGTGTTGCGATGTACGCGCTCATGTCAATATTCAGAGGCCTTTTATAGCTATCCTTTAGAAATATACCGGCATCGAGGCTCCTACATACTCGAGTCTGTATCTGACGAACAGAAACATGGGAGTACGATATCAATTTAAACTTGACCTCCATAAAGAATCTATTATATATTTGAGGAAAGTTTGTGGTCTGTGCGTGTGGGTGTGTGTGTATGTATGTGTGTGTGTGTGTTTCCGCGATGGAATCGGAAACGGCTAACCGATTTTGACGAAACTTGGTACGGGTATGTAGTTTGACCCGAGGACTAACATGGGTATATCCGTTTGCCCGTGCGGCGTGACCTTGACCTTCAAATGACCTTGAACTCAAGTTCTCCGCTGAGCCGATTTTCACCAAATTTGGTATGTGGGGGTAGTTTCAGGCGCTGAGCAATTTCGTCACACCCGGATGCCCGTGCGGCGTGAACTTGAGATTTTAAATGACATTGAACTGTATCTGGGTATCCACTGGGCAGATTTCCACCATTTTTTTGGGGGTGTTGGTGTAGATGGGGATGCCAACAAATTTCGTCTCACCCACATGCCCGTCAGACAGGTACCCAGCTAAAACCTAATGTATAGTTTGTGACTTTTGTCTGTTAGCTATGGCCGGGAAAACTTCCGGACGGAATTCGACGAAACTTGATACCTAAGTGTACGTTTGTCCGGGAAGTGTTTTGGACGGGTCAAAGTGTGATGCTTGATCTTCAAAATGGTCGATTCAAGATCAAATCGGGTAATAGTGGCGGATTTCGACGATATTCGATAGCTAGGGATACTTTTGTCCGGGCAGTGTTTTGGACGGCTTAACTCGTAACCCCGACCTGACATTGACATTCAAAACGGTAAATTCAAGGTCAAATCTGGTCAAATTTCGCATAACTAGATCCGACGAAGCACCGCGTGTGGTTGCCCCGTTACGTGTCACGTACGATCATATTAACGTGTCACATGTATAAGGTGAAGGCCATTATTCAGTTATCTTCAACTCTAGCGTTCCACGGTGCACTCGCTCCCAGACTCTTGATTCCACGGTGCACTCGCTCCCGGACTCTGGTACCTATACATATTGTTTCCGTAACTATACATTCTGGACTCCTCGACCTATGACCTCTGGGGCCAACGGTGACGCAATCTGACGAGGTTTGCCGAATGTCCGTAACTAGTGTCAGAACTGCACTAAAAAAATAATGTCATAATTTAGAGCACACCACAAAACTCAAACTTCACATAAAAGGGTTAGTTCTTTTACCTATGTGGAATCATAGGGAAGATGTGTGATATATTTTGTTATGCTAAACACACACAAGGCTATTGACCAATCAGGGCCCAGTGTCTATTTTATTCTCTCCTATTTAATCCACAGTCGCCATATTTTCTATTGTTCTCCCTTGCACAATATCCAGCCGATTGCCCACTGGTAACAATAGCTGTGGATTATTTAAACAATAAGTGTGCATTATTTTAACAATAACTGTGGAATATTAAAATATTCCCCAGGTATTGTCATAACAATCGCAAGTCATTGTTTGCTGTGTTCTCCACTTGCTGACACACACGGAATGTAAAATTGGTGTGACCAATCAATCAATCAAATAAGAAACTGAACAGTCTTAGGTGATTATAATGATCATAGGGATACTAAGAAAGACGGTGGGTGGAATTTGTTTAATGTAATAACAACATTTTTACATCAATGTTAGACAATTCGGACTAGAAAAATATATATCACCCCTGGTCAAGTGGTCCAGCAATATACTGAATTATGATCTAGTTATGTGTTAATTTATTGTACTATTAATATGTGTATTATAAATAAAATTATCCTATCCTATCCTATCTGATATGATGCGGTTGGGTCCTGCTGAATTGCTCTGATGATGGTAGGGCAAACTGATGCTGTTAACAAATAGTACCGTGAGTTCCACAACGAATTAAAACAATGTACAAGCTAAAATTGAAGTCTGCTCTTGTGTGAGTTTGGACAATATGCATAGCAAATGCATTGCTCAACGCCACATATGCTAAGTCAGTGTCGTAATTTGGTTGCGAACAAACAATATATTTATTAGATTTATTAGTTAAGTTACCAGTGTGATTATGGGAATAAGTGGTTTGAAGGTCTAAATTATGCTCGCGTTTGTTATATTCGTATAAGGCCTCTGTATGCCGCACATAGCCTAGTTCAAGAGATTGAATTGAGAAAGTTCGGTTCCCCAACTTCTTTGGCATTGAACAATAAAGAGCGTTCCTTGTTAATACATTCCTGGTGTGGTATTAATAAAGAGTGTTTTTCTCTCACTTGTGTGCGAACTATTTAAAACAGCTGAAAAATATATGTTATATTAACATTTATTTTCAGAGCACACAAAGCCGGTATATCACTGGGGCTCTCCTCGCCTTTGTCGATTATGCAGAAGCTTCAAGTCAATACAAAAAAAAATAATAATAATGATTTTCACAAAGAAATGGTCGAAAAATCTCCCCACATTCAAGTATGGAGGCTGTAGCCTAGAAATAGTTAAAGAATTCACTTATTTGGGGGGGGGGGGGTAAATTATTTTATAATCGTCGATTCCGCCAGAACATAAAGAAAACAGTTACAAACCGGAATGTGAAATTGTTAATTTCGGAATTAGACAATTCGGACTAGAAAAAATATATTCCACCCCGGTCAAGTGGTCCTGCTAATCTGCTATGATGCGGTTGGGTCCTACTGAATTTCTCTGATGATGTTAGGGCAAACTGATGCTGATAACAAATACTACCATTAAATATTTTTTAATTTGTCTTTTTCGCGGTGTTGCGATAATCTGAACATATCCACGAAAAGCCATTATGCGTATCAAACATTCAAAACATATTTATTGCGAAATATGTTTAATACTGGTTGTATTAGTTGTTGAAATTCGACTATATTTTCGTACGATGGTGTACGTAAACACACACAAGTTGTGCTCTGCTTACATAACACAGAGCAATTCGATTGGTTATTCATACACAATGATATAAACGCTCTTTATTATTTCCATATCAGGAAAACAGTAATAAATAACGCTCTTTATGTTTACCATATCCGGATCTAAACAAAAGCCAGAAAACGTAACATGTTTTGCTTTTGTTTACATGCCAAAGGGGAAGAAATCGACAATAACATACTGCTTATGTCATATTTCTGATTGCTATAAGAACAAAGTCTGTCTATATTTCACTATTTATGGCGGTTTTTGACGGATGGGAATATTTTAACAGCATACCCACCGCCAACGCCGCCCGTATCTTTAACGACACATTTGCATTGTATTTGAGACTTGTTCTAATAATGAAAAACTTACGAAGGTGGAGCCTTCTTATAACACGGAATCACTCCCACGATATAATTTTCTGGTAAATGCTAAATATTTAAATGTTGATAATCCAAATCAGTTCGTAATGTCGGGTACACCACACTATAACTTAAGTGGATTAGTTACGTTGATTACATGGATTTTAATAAAATGTTAAGAATTTGATGTCAAAATGCTGAAATTGAAGATCGTTTTATACGGGTAACGACTACTATATATTTATAGTAAATAAACCTCATTCGATAACTTACGTTGGTCAAGAACTCCTTGTAAATCCAACTTCGAATTCATGGAAATAAATCAGATAAACAGTACAATACGAAAACGACTCATCGAAAGATTTTTTTATTCCAATATTAACGGAAAACATCAGTTTGATCATCGGCTGGATTGTCATTTACCTCCGGGTGCTTGTGATGTTTATTTCGCTTATAAAATGAACGCCATGCTGATAACATATAACTATGTAATATCCATTTAGATAACGTCGACACAGAAAGTTTAGAAAATTACTTCATTCCCTGTTCGAATGCGGAGTTTGTTCACGTCACGTTTTACTGACAAAATTCACTCTTCTCACATTCAATTTACAAATGCGCCCGAGAACGACGTGTTAATTAATTAGATTAAAGCGTGTGGTAAGCTAATCGGCGACAAAGGCAATATCATGTTTGGGGCTACCTATAACTGATATCCCGATAACCACTCATCATAACTGGATTGTCAACGCGGCTCAGTGCATACCAACTCAATGCGACAATTTTGATTTGTGACAATGCAGCGAGGACGAGCAGTATCAGGCCAAGCAAAATAAATGTTTGTTGTAACTGGAAGGTGTCCATGCACATATGCACTGGTGTCAATTAGACTTCCGCCCATGTGTTATCTGAGATATAACATAATGTGAGTCAAAAATATTGTGTTCATATTGGTTTATAAATGCACAGCTAAGTAGGATATATAGCAGGATTGGCCATATTTCATGGGGGGGGGGGGTGGCGCTTGACCCATTTTTAATGACAATTTTAATTCCAAATCTCCAGATCACTATTTAAAGTGGCAACTGAATTTGCGTACAAATCTTTATTTGTCTGACAGATTCGGAAATTGTTTAATGGTCATGTTCACATTTTTTGTTAAAACTTTTATTGACTTTTAGTTGAATATATCATGCATTGTAATGTCATTGACAAATTTCCAAGTAATACTATAGGTAAAATTAAATTTCGTCTTGTTATTCTTTAAATACTGAGGATTAAGCCAGATATTCCCCTCGCTGTCGGCCATTCGTCCAAATATCACCTCGGCTTCGCCTCGGTGAATTATTTCTCCGAATGCCCGACAGCTCGGGGAATATCCTATACATAATCCTCCCGCATCCGCCAGATGTCACTCCGAACCATATTTACACCAGTGTAACCAAAACAGACGAGTCGTCAATCCGGTCGTCCACACTATGTGTACAAATAAATAAAGTTCACTTGTCACCTCCAGGGCTCCGTGGTTATGGTCCTTGTAACCTTGGCATTTAATACTGTTTATTCTGGTGTCTAATCTAAATCAGACGGTTGAAAGCAATGTTTGATTCACTGATGTTCCCAGAATAATTTTTTTTATTGCTAAAAAGACACTTCAAATAAAGCCACACACTTACTCGGGGGTGGGTGCAGGGAAGGATCCAGGGCTCTTTTGATACCTGTTACAGGTTTGGGCGCCCAAACTCTGGTGGCCTAAATGTCCCCAAATTGCAAGTGGATAGTTTTATTAAAGCTGAATTTTCTATATTTTGAAGGAAATCTTCTATTATAATTCAACAACATGCAATGCAAATCATCAATAATATACAGTTGATATAGAGCCTTTATTTGATTAATCAAGTGCCCAGTGAGAACTATTTTAACCCTTTAATGACTGGGGCTTCTTGAAATTTTGCAAAAATCCTGTGCCAATGCATTCTCTTATATAAATGAGAGTCTCCCATCTAAGGAGCCTTGCATATATAAGATAATACATTGGCCTTTATCTTGACCCTGTAAGCCAGTGCATTCTCTTATGCGGGATCTTTAATGCTGCACATAAGGGAGGGGGCAACCCCCTCCCGTACCTACCCCCATTACGGGCCTACGGCCCTTGGGATATGCCTTCGGCATATCATGGTCCCAAAACAGGTGTCCCCCAAAAAATCGCTGGACCCATCCCTGGGTGGGTGACATGGCAGCCTTTTTGTGTGGCTGACGCTAGCAGAAGAAAGTGGTCGGTACAGATTATTAGAAAGGGTTAATTATTCAGGAGACGGTATAAGATTCAGTACAAAATTTATTCAATAGAACTCTATATGTGGTAAAAACAGCTCACACAATGACCAAAATAAATTAGGATGATATGAAGTCATAATTTAAAACATGATTATTTCTCACAGAAATATTGTATAAAATCATCATGGACCATGGTCTTATGTTGTTGAAATCGAACAATAAAAATGTCTCATTGTAAAATTCAATAAAATTGTGATGGCAATGGTCTGATTATGATAACCTGAATGCATGTTAAGGTCCATGGGATGTGGTGACAAAAAGCAACAGGAAACCGAAGCCTGAGATAGGGCTTTGTAACTCAATTTCAATCGCACAACTGTTCTATATAGTACACATACTACACAAAATCCCAAAAAAGAAATATATGAACATTAAATCAATAGCTCCCAATTGAACGTGAAACTTTGGCGAACATTCAACATTTTCTTGTTACAAATTTCCACCACATCAAATAGACTTTAACCCTTTACCCAACAAACCGGCCAAAACGGCCAAATAAAGATTCAACAGCCTAAAATATCTTCGGTCTGTCTCAATAGAACCATACAAATATGGATATCATTGGAACCGGCTCCTTGACCACATTGTGATAGTTACAGTTATGCACTGTGCCAATGCATTCTCTTATATATGCGAGTCGACCATAGGTCGCCTCGCATATATAAGAGAATGCATTGGCCTAAAAAACAATTATAATTTTTTCTTACATTTGTTAACAATTAATATGTGTTAAGCCAATGCATTCTCTTATATATGCGAGGCGACCTATGGTCGACTCGCATATATAAGAGAATGCATTGGCACAGGGCCCTTATGTTGGGTAAAGGGTTCAAGAACTGGCAGCAATCAGTGATAACAATAGTATAGTGCATATAGGATTGCTGTGAATAACCACGTGGTAAGCGTTGGTATCAACAGGTCTGGTACATCTTCAATCCAGCTATTATAGTTGGATATGGCTATTTGTGCTGTTTCAGTCATCACAAAATATATTTACTATTATCATTCAATTTTAATAAAATTTATGAACGATCGATCATTCCGCCCACTGTTGTTATCACTTCGACGTGTCTGTGTACAGAGATGTGCACTACCATTGTTTCCACACAAAGAAGCAAATTTTGGATTTTGTCATTTAACTGTAATAGAATACACCTATTGACTGTATTGAGGTGGAATAGCGAGAACTATTTAATCGAGGTGGTGTCTTTTGATCATTGAGCAGGACTTTTGAAGCCTCTGTAAATAGTCCCGCTTGCCGTCAGAAGACACTACTCGGGGAAAATAGTCCTTGCGATTTCATTCCAAGGCAAATGATAGGTGTTATTATATATGGCAATTCTCGTCTCGGGCCAACACTTGATATGGCAATTCTCGTCTCGGGCCAACCCTTGATGTCAGCAAATACTACTATTTGACATGTCACTGCGCCTCATCCAATCAAAAGGCAATATGACCCTCAACTCTACGTATATAACAGTGGAATATAACTATAACAGCTGAATTGTATTGCATGCCAGACCTGAGAATTATGAATTTACTGATGAACATATAATTGCGGACTTCTCAGATTTTGAGACAAGCCCACAAGAAAGATGGAGCATGATATGAATTAACCCTTTCATGACGTTCTTCATGACACAGGTCCCTGGCATAATAGACCCCAATCACCCAAAGACATCTTATATATATGTCTGGGTGGTTGGGGTCTATTATGCCAGGGACCTGTGGTTCATGACAGGAGCTGCGCTGGTGCAGCATCAAAATATCCTGTACCAGTGCATTTTCTTATATATCCGAGTCTCCCATAGGGATTCTCGCATATATAAGAGAATGAACTGGCTTAACAAGGTAAAGGTAAATATTGTTAGGCCAATGTATTCTCTTATATATGAGGCTACCTATGGGCGACTCGCATATATAAGAGAATAGAATGGCACAGGTTTTAGCAAAATATCAGGAAGCAACAGTCATGGAAGGGTTAACAGTTTCATCTTGTGATAACACACAATTATGACTTCTCAAACATGTGGACAAAAATGAGTGGAAGAAATCTGAATATCAGATTCAACAAGATGAGGTGTGCCATGTATTCCCACGGACAAGGCGCTTTGATATCAGCTGACATCAGCCTGGATATAGTGTGTCTGACAATTGCAGAATGAGGTTCACAGAGGGTGAATTTAGTGGGCTATGATAAAAAAAATTCACCCTCTGGAAGCCTCATTCTGCTTACGCCTCAACTGCTATGGGAGACCTAGGATCAGATTGAAGTTCCCCAGTTGACGTTGGTGATGTTCACCCATTAGTCACCTCATTTATACATATCCATATAGGCTTGGCTGATATGTGCTTTGTGCTATATACCCCAAGGACGTGAGCCAGAAACGTTTTCCACACTGGCCTGGCACAGTCATTAATTTTTCAAATAAAATCTCCAATTTAAAGGACCCATAGTTTTGGCAATTTCAAATTTTGAAGATAAGTGAATTGAATTTCAATGCAAAGAGCTTCAAATCAAAAAATCAAAAGATCATTCACAAAAACTATTTGATAGAATAAAATGAAGGTGGATAGTCGCAAAACACTCTCTTCAGTTTCAAGTCAACACACAGTAATTATACCAAATTTAAAAGTTGAAAATTTGTATTTTGGTTGATAATTGATTACACTTTCATGACGGGAGCTCCGCTGGTGCAGCATACTGCCAGTTTATTCAATAAAGTCACATTAATCAATAATGCAGTGTTTGTGTCTTGGTAATGGCGGCAATATATATATAATCGGATGGGTGATTTTCTATAAACTGAAGACCTCTCTAAACCGAACAGAAAGGCCGGTCCAAAGGGTGTTCGGTTTAGATAGGTTTTACTGTATATGTCGTATACGCATATGTTAAAGTCATATTAATTTTTTAGCTTTCTGAAAAGATGTTTATTGGTCCATATGGTGAAGAAAAATTGAGAGCCAACTTTTAGGGAGAAACACTTTCATTTCCACAGACACTTCTCATGGTTTCCTATCCAGTGGGAAGAGCTGACAATAAAATATGATATGATGAATACGATGAAACAAAGTAACAAACCCAATAGCTGGGTGGAGTATGATATGATAGCACAACTCACCCGAGCTTCCTCCACACACAAACGCGTCTGAACCCATAGAGAGCCCCACATAGACTAGAGCAGATAACACTCTGTAGTGCATGCTTCCATCTGTGTCAGGCTCCCAATGGGTTAAACATTAAGCTTCCTCCACACTAAATGTGTCTGAACCCATATAGAGCCCCACATAGACTAGAGCAGATAACACTCTGTAGTGCATGCTTCCGTCTGCGTCAGGCTCCCAATGGGTTAAACATTAAACATTAAGCTTTCTCCATATATGACCACACACAAATAAACATGCTGAAGCGATGCCAAATGAGGTCCCACATGATGAATTTGGCGACAATAGCCCACTGTATAGGGTATCATCACTAAATTCACCCTCTGGCAACCTCATTCTGATCAAGATAGCCTATGCTACCAATGAAAGACCACGCATTAAAAACACTGATATAGACTGAGCTATATTATATAGACCACCAAAGCATTGCATGACTGATGAAATTGATCTACCAAATTTCATTTACATGTCAAACTTCAGCTACGCGAATGCTTACTGACTTCATTATTGCTCATGGTACCATTTCGATATTCTATAACAGAGATAGCCACAAAGAATGCTCACTTAATTGGTTAAATCCAAATTTTATTCAGTTATTGATAATATTTAATTATATACAGACTTAACATCGTAAAGAAGTTAATAAATTGATACTGGTACGGCCACTCAGTCAAGTGATATCTACATATAGGTATAGGAAATCTGACTTTCAGGGGATCTGGTTCACCATTTTTACTGGAAAACCCCATGCTAAATATAGAAAACCACAGACCAGTACCCAGCAGGTGACAGAGTCAGAAAGGAATTATGACTGGTGCGCTCTGGTACAGAGTGTACAGTAATGCTCTAAATAAGCGACTCCTTATAAGCAGAATTATGGGTAATTTTTCAGGATTTAGTCGGAAATATGGCTTGTTGCCATTCATCGGAAAGCTCTCACTGAGAACTTTCCGATGAATGTCAACAAGCCATATTTCCGACTAAATCCTGAAAAATTACCCATAATTCTGCTGTGGTTAAGGAGTCGATTATTTAGGGCAATATTGTATTTGTGTGAGAGGAATCTGCAGGTGGAAGAAGGATGAGGACACGATGATGCGGTCACAGACAACACAATCACGATAAAATCTGCTTATATATAAATATCAATTATATACAGATAGAGTAGCATTCATATAAATATTAGATTTGTACAAAATTTTATGAGAATTAACTTTGTTAGAGTCACATTCATTATTTATTCCATGGAAAAGTGCAGTGCGTATTACACTTTATATTACGGCGAATATATGTTGTCCGAGACATAATTACGCCGTATTATATCAGCAATAATGAGATTGGTCTAGAATAGGATTCCTTCTGCATTTTCTATTGTCTGTTGTCTGCTCATATTTCCTGACCATCCCTCCAAATGAATAATAGGACATTCCAATGTATACAATGGGAGAATCCATTTAGTATAGAAAGGGTTAAAATCATTATAATAAACCCATCAGATTACATTAACTCTTTCATGAGGTTCATGACGGGAGCTGCGCTGGTGCAGCATTAAAGATCATGTGCCAGTGCATTCTCTTATATATATACGGGTCTCGCAAATATAATAGAATTCACTGGCTTACAAAGTCAAGATAAATATTGTTATGCCAATGTATTCTCTTATATATGTGAGGCTTCATATGGGAGGCTCGCATCTATAAGAGAATGCATTGGCACAGGGTTTTCGCCAAATTTCATAAAGCTCCAGTCATGGAAGGGTTAACAGCAATTTATGTCCTAAGAAATCATTGGGGAATATCTATTTGTCACAAATGTAACAAATTTTGTGTGAATATAACAATGTACTCCTTTCACAAGAATGCCATGGAATAAATAACATGTGTCTATGGGAGATCAACTTAATCTTCACAGGAGTAGCACTATTTGATAGCGCAGCAAGGAAAAACAAATCACTCAATTTATAAATTAATGTCATTGTCATACATATAACCAAATCTTGAAATAACTCCGCTGTTAATGAGCATACATGTATCATCAGTACATGAATTCTGCTGGTTAAAAAAACATTATGCAGCATAAAGATCCCATGTCAGTGAATTCTCTTATATATGCGAGTCTCCCACAGGGAGCCTCGCATATATAAGAAAATGCACAAAAGGAATTGAGTCAGGTGTAACGTGATTGTTCAGAGTTTCTTACCGTTGACCAGTCAGTTATTTCAAGAATTGGTTATCTTGTGAGGTTAATACAGCTACAGTAATGCCCTAAGTAATCGACTCTTTTAACCATAGCAGAATTATGGGTAACTTTTCAGGATTTAGTCGGAAATATGGCTTGTTGCCATTTATCGGAAAGCTCTCGCCGATGTTTACTTATGGTGTTTTGTAATAACGATCCCGCCTTAGCTGCGTGTAATTTTCCTCCGGACAAATTGCTTAGCGAAAAATCCCCCTAATAGGCAGACAACATATTCAATAAGTTCCCGTCTCGCAACGATTTGGCCTCACAGACATATCAGCGGCTTATCAATTCCTTCGAGATAAATGATTGAACCAATCTACCCTAACAAGGGGGATTTTTCACGGTTGTATGTCGCGCGAATAGTATTGGCTGGCTGCCAGGTATTCACACCCAACATCGGAACGCGGCTTATTATTTGAAATCATTTGTGAGCAGTGGTGGCAGCGAGGAAGTCAAATTATATGTCCATCATAACATGGGTCGCCTTCGTTGGAGAAAGTGGAATTAAGCCTCAACCAAATTTGTTGTCAAGTTGATGTGGGGGGCTTATATAACCGTGACCTTGACCATAAAACGACCTTGACCTCTGTTGAAAGACATCTCACTTAAATGGCCATTTTGCTAGATATGTGTTGCGATGTACGCGCTCATGTCAATATTCAGAGGCCTTTTATAGCTATCATTTAGAAATATACCGCTATCGAGGCTCCTACATACTCGAGTCTGTATCTGACGAACAGAAACATGGGAGTACGATATCAATTTAAACTTGACCTCCATAAAGAATCTATTATATATTTGAGGAAAGTTTGTGGTCTGTGCGTGTGGGTGTTTGGGTATGTATGTGTGCGTGTGTGTGTGTGTTTCCGCGATGGAATCGGAAACGGCTAACCGATTTTGACGAAACTTGGTACGGGTATGTAGTTTGACATGAGGACTAACATGGGTATATCCGTTTGCCCGTGCGGCGTGGCCTTGACCTTCAAATGACCTTGAACTCAAGTTCTCCGCTGAGCCGATTTTCATCAAATTTGGTATGTGGGGGTAGTTTCAGGCGCTGAGCAATTTCGTCACACCCGGATGCCCGTGCGGCGTGAACTTGAGATTTTAAATGACACTGAACTGTATCTGGGTATCCACTGGGCCGATTTCCACCATTTTTTGGGGGTGTTGGTGTAGATGGGGATGCCGACAAATTTCTCACCCACATGCCCGTCAGACAGGTACCCAGCTAAAACCTAATGTATAGTTTGTGACTTCTGTCTGTTAGCTATGGCCGGGAAAACTTCCGGACGGATTTCGACGAAACTTGATACCTAAGTGTACGTTTGTCCGGGAAGTGTTTTGGACGGGTCAAAGTGTGATGCTTGATCTTCAAAATGGTCGATTCAAGATCAAATCGGGTAATAATGGCGGATTTCGACGATATTCGATAGCTAGGGATACTTTTGTCCGGGCAGTGTTTTGGACGGCTTAACTCGTAACCCCGACCTGACATTGACATTCAAAACGGTAAATTCAAGGTCAAATCTGGTCAAATTTCGCATAACTAGATCCGACGAAGCACCACGTGTGGTTGCCCCGTTACGTGTCACGTACGATCATATTAACGTGTCACACGTATAAGGTGAAGGCCATTATTCAGTTACCTTCACCTCTAGCGTTCCACGGTGCACTCGCTCCCAGACTCTGATTCCACGGTGCACTCGCTCCCGGACTCTGGTACCTATACATATTGTTTCCGTAACTATACATTCTGGACTCCTCGACCTACGACCTTTGGGGCCAACGGTGACGGAATCTGACGAGGTTTGCCGAATGTCCGTAACTAGTGTCAGAACTGCACTAAAAAAATAATGTCATAATTTAGAGCACACCACAAAACTCAAACTTCACAAAAAAGGGTTAGTTCTTTTACCTATGTGGAATCATAGGGAAGATGTGCGATATATTTGTTTATGCTAAACACACACAAGGCTATTGACCAATCACGGCCCAGTGTCTATTTTATTCTCTCCTATATAATCCTCCCGCATCCGCCGGATGTCACTCCGAACCATATTTACACCAGTGTAACCAAAGCAGACGAGTCGTCAATCCGGTCGTCCACACTATTTGTACAAATAAATGAAGTTCACTTGTCACCTCCAGGGCTCCGTGGTTTTGGTCCTTGTAACCTTGGCATTTAATACTGTTTATTCTGGTGTCTAATCTAAATCAGACGGTTGAAAGCAATGTTTGATTCACTGATGTTCCCAGAACAAATTTTTGTATTGCTAAAAAGACACTTCAAATAAAGCCACACACTTACTCGGGGGTGGGTGACATGGCAGCTTTTTTGTGTGGCTGACGATATAGCAGAAGAAAGTGGTCGGTACAGATTATTAGAAGGGGTTAATTATTCAGGAGACGGTATAAGATTCAGTACAAAATTTATTCAATAGAACTCTATATGTGGTAAAAACAGCTCACACAATGACCAAAATAAATTAGGATGATATGAAGTCATAATTTAAAACATGATTATTTCTCACAGAAATATTGTATAAAATCATGATGGACCATGGTCTTATGTTGTTGAAATCGAACAATAAAAATGTCTCATTGTAAAATTCAATAAAATTGTGATGGCAATGGTCTGATTATGATAACCTGAATGCATGTTAACCCTTTACCCAACAGAACGCCCAGAAACGCCCGAATGAAGCTTCAACAGCCTAAATTATCTTTAGTCTGTCTCAATAAAACCATACACATATGGATATCATTGGAACCGGCTCATTGCCCACATTGTGATAGTTACAGTTATACCCTGTGCCAATGCATTCTCTTATATATGCGAGTCGACCATAGGTCGCCTCGCATATATAAGAGAATGCATTGGCCTAAAAAAAATATTTTTTTAACACTTTTTACCATTTTTTCTTACATTCTTTAACAATTTTATAATTTTTAATGATTTAAGCCAATGCATTCTCTTATATATGCGAGGCGACCTATGGTCGACTCGCATATATAAGAGAATGCATTGGCACAGGGCCCTTCTGTTGGGTAAAGGGTTAAAGAACTGGCAGCAATCAGTGATAACAATAGTATAGTGCATTATGGGATTGCTGTGAATAACCACGTGGTAAGAGTTGGTATAAACAGGTCTGGTACATCTTCAATCCAGCTATTATAGTTGGATATGGCTATTTGTGCTGTTTCAGTCATCATGAAATATATTTACTATGATCATTCAATTTTAATAAAATTTATGAACGATCGATCATTCTGCCCACTGTTGTTATCACTTCGAAGTGGCTCTGCACAGAGATGTGCACTACCATTGTTTCCACACAAAGAAGCAAATTTTGAATTTTGTCATTTAACTGTAATAGTATACACCTATTGACTGTATTGAGGTGGAATAGCGAGAACTATTTAATCGAGGTGGTGTCTTTTGATCATGGAGCAGGACTGTTGAAGCCTCTGTAAATAGTCCCGCTTGCTGTCAGAAGACACTACTCAGGGAAAATAGTCCTTGCGATTTCATCCCAAGGCAAATGATAGGTGTTATTATATATGGCAATTCTCGTCTCGGGCCAACACTTGATATGGCAATTCTCGTCTCGGGCCAACCCTTGATGTCAGCAAATACTACTATTTGACATGTCACTGCGCCTCATCCAATCAAAAGGCAATACGACCCTCAACTCTACGTGTATAAGAGTGGAATATAACTATAACAGCTGAATTGTATTGCATGCCAGACCTGAGAATTATGAATTTACTGATGAACATGTAATTGCGGACTTCTCAGATTGTGAGACAAGCCCACAAGAAAGATGGAGCATGATATGAATTAACCCTTTCATGACGTTCTTCATGACACAGGTCCCTGGCATAATAGACCCCAATCACCCAAAGACATCTCATATATATGTCTGGGTGGTTGGGGTCTATTATGCCAGGGATCTGTGGTTCATGACAGGAGCTGCGCTGGTGCAGCATTAAAATATCCTGTACCAGTGCATTTTCTTATATATCCGAGTCTCCCATAGGGATTCTCGCATATATAAGAGAATGAACTGGCTTAATCATTTACCCAACAAACCGGCCAAAACCAGCCAAATAAAGATTCAACAGCCTAAAATATCTTCGGTCTGTCTCAATAGAACCATACAAATATGGATATCATTGGAACCGGCTCCTTGACCACATTGTGATAGTTACAGTTATGCCCTGTGCCAATGCATTCTCTTATATATGCGAGTCGACCATAGGTCGCCTCGCATATATAAGAGAATGCATTGGCCTAAAAAAAACTTTTTTTAACACTTTTTACCATTTTTTCTTACATTCTTTAACAATTTTATAATTTTTAATGTGTTAAGCCAATGCATTCTCTTATATATGCGAGGCGACCTATGGTCGACTCGCATATATAAGAGAATGCATTGGCACAGGGCCGTTCTGTTGGGTAAAGGGTTAACAAGGTAAAGGTAAATATTGTTAGGCCAATGTATTCCCTTATACATGCGAGGCTAACTATGGCAGACTCGGATATATAAGAGAATAGAATGGCACAGGTTTTAGCAAAATATCAGGAAGCAACAGTCATGGAAGGGTTAACGGTTTCATCTTGTGATAACACACAATTATGACTTCTCAAACATGTGGACAAAAATGAGTGGAAGAAATCTGAATATCAGATTCAACAAGATGAGGTGTGCCATGTATTCCCACGGACAAGGCGCTTTGATATCAGCTGACATCAGCCTGGATATAGTGTGTCTGACAATTGCAGAATGAGGTTCCCAGAGGGTGAATTTAGTGGGCTATGATAAAAAAAATTCACCCTCTGGAAGCCTCATTCTGATCAAGATAGCCTATGCTACCAATGAAAGACCACGCATTAAAAACACTGATATAGACTGAGCTATATTATATAGACCACCAAAGCATTGCATGACTGATGAAATTGATCTACCAAATTTCATTTACATGTCAAACTTCAGCTACGCGAATGCTTACTGACTTCATTATTGCTCATGGTACCATTTCGATTTTCTATAACAGAGATAGCCACAAAGAATGCTCACTTAATTGGTTAAATCCAAATTTTATTCAGTTATTGATAATATTTAATTATATACAGACTTAACATCGTAAAGAAGTTAATAAATTGATACTGGTACGGCCACTCAGTCAAGTGATATCTACATATAGGTATAGGAAATCTGACTTTCAGGGGATCTGGTTCACCATTTTTACTGGAAAACCCCATGCTAAATATAGAAAACCACAGACCAGTACCCAGCAGGTGACAGAGTCAGAAAGGAATTATGACTGGTGCGCTCTGGTACAGAGTGTACAGTAATGCTCTAAATAAGCGACTCCTTATAAGCAGAATTATGGGTAATTTTTCAGGATTTAGTCGGAAATATGGCTTGTTGCCATTCATCGGAAAGCTCTCACTGAGAACTTTCCGATGAATGTCAACAAGCCATATTTCCGACTAAATCCTGAAAAATTACCCATAATTCTGCTGTGGTTAAGGAGTCGATTATTTAGGGCAATATTGTATTTGTGTGAGAGGAATCTGCAGGTGGAAGAAGGATGAGGACACGATGATGCGGTCACAGACAACACAATCACGATAAAATCTGCTTATATATAAATATCAATTATATACAGATAGAGTAGCATTCATATAAATATTAGATTTGTACAAAATTTTATGAGAATTAACTTTGTTAGAGTCACATTCGTTATTTATTCCATGGAAAAGTGCAGTGCGTATTACACTTTATATTACGGCGAATATATGTCGTCCGAGACATAATTACGCCGTATTATATCAGCAATAATGAGATTGGTCTAGAATAGGATTCCTTCTGCATTTTCTATTGTCTGTTGTCTGCTCATATTTCCTGACCATCCCTCCAAATGAATAATAGGACATTCCAATGTATACAATGGGAGAATCCATTTAGTATAGAAAGGGTTAAAATCATTATAATAAACCCATCAGATTACATTAACTCTTTCATGAGGTTCATGACGGGAGCTGCGCTGGTGCAGCATTAAAGATCCTGTGCCAGTGCATTCTCTTATATATATACGGGTCTCGCAAATATAATAGAATTCACTGGCTTACAAAGTCAAGATAAATATTGTTATGCCAATGTATTCTCTTATATATGTGAGGCTTCATATGGGAGGCTCACATATATAAGAGAATGCATTGGCACAGGGTTTTTGCCAAATTTCATAAAGCTCCAGTCATGGAAGGGTTAACAGCAATTTATGTCCTAAGAAATCATTGGGGAATATCTATTTGTCACAAATGTAACAAATTTTGTGTGAATATAACAATGTACTCCTTTCACAAGAATGCCATGGAATAAATAACATGTGTCTATGGGAGATCAACTTAATCTTCACAGGAGTAGCACTATTTGATAGCGCAGCAAGGAAAAACAAATCACTCAATTTATAAATTAATGTCATTGTCATACATATAACCAAATCGTGAAATAACTCCGCTGTTAATGAGCATACATGTATCATCAGTACATGAATTCTGCTGGTTAAAAAAACATTATGCAGCATAAAGATCCCGTGCCAGTGAATTCTCTTATATATGTGAGTCTCCCATAGGGAGCCTCGCATTTATAAGAAAATGCACAAAAGGAATTGAGTCAGGTGTAACGTGATTGTTCAGAGTTTCTTACCGTTGACCAGTCAGTTATTTCAAGAATTGGTTAATACAGCTACAGTAATGCCCTAAGTAATCGACTCCTTAACCACAGCAAAATAATGGGTAACTTTTCAGGATTGAGTCGGAAATATGGCTTGTTGCCATTCATCGGAAAGCTCTCCCTGAGAACTTTCCGATGAATGGCAACAAGCCATATTTTCGACTAAATCCTGAAAAGTCACCCATAATTCTGCTGTGGTTAAGGAGTCGATTAATTATAACATTACTGTATATTCTAAATCAATGATCAACAATATATTTCATATGACTAAACTCTAAATCGCTGAACAATTACATTTCTTGTGAATTTCATGTGACTAAATTCTAAATCAATGAATAGCAATATATATATCTTGTGAGGTTCATATAACTATTTCAGGGACCAGCTTGGAGAGCGACTTGGGAGACATCTTCTCCCTAAAATGTGCCACTTCTCCCATATTTTGTCCTTCGGAGAATTGCCTTCTCTCTCATATACCAGTATGCATAATTACTTGTGTGTCCCTACATCAATTTTAAACTATATTTTCTGATAATAATCGTGTCCTTACTTATTATACCGGTAATCATTTTATAAATGGGCTATTTTATTGCATAATACTAATTGGATCATAGAATGGTGATGTTGGGGTATAAACTAATTATGACTTCTCCTTGATAAAACAGCCCACTTCTCACTATTACTAGTAACCTTTAGACTGGTCCCTGTGAACTGGTCTAGATAGAAGTGACTTCTCCCAATTTGAAATCTCTAGGCTGGTCCCTAGACTATATTCTAAATCAGTGACCTAATGATACAGTCTCTAGTCGTCAAATAAATTATAATGAAATAGTAGATAGTTCGGATATAATCACGTAGACTATAGTCCCAAGTTAATGATATATTAATCTCAACGACTCGCACATTTCCGTTTTCATAACACACGGCCCTGCTAATAAGGTGATGAGATTAACTCGTTGATACATAGATGTCAATGGAGCAGAATTTATTCACTGCACCAAACTTAATCATGCATTAAATAGTGATAAATAGTAATAAATAGCAATAATTAGCTCAAGTTTAACAGACGAGGCTACCAGTTAACCCTTTCAGTGCCAGGGGCCGATCTCATCATTAAATTCCTCCACACACAAATGTGTCTGAACCCATAGAGAGCCCCACATAGACTAGAGCAGATAACACTCTGTAGTGCATGATTCCGTCTGTCAGGCTCCCTGTGGGTTAAACATTAAGCTTCCTCCACACTAAATGTGTCTGAACCCATAGAGAGCCCCACATAGACTAGAGCAGATAACACTCTGTAGTGCATGGTTTCCGTCTGTCAGGCTCCCTGTGGGTTAAACATTAAGCTTCCTCCACACTAAATGTGTCTGAACCCATAGAGAGCCCCACAGACTAGAGCAGATAACACTCTGTAGTGCATGCTTCCGTCTGTCAGGCTCCCAATGGGTTAAACATTAAGCTTCCTCCACACTAAATGTATCTGAACCCATAGAGAGCCCCACATAGACTAGAGCAGATAACACTATGTAGTGCATGATTCCGTCTGTCAGGCTCCCTGTGGGTTAAACATTAAGCTTCCTCCACACTAAATGTGTCTGAACCCATAGAGAGCCCCACAGACTAGAGCAGATAACACTCTGTAGTGCATGCTTCCGTCTGTCAGGCTCCCAATGGGTTAAACATTAAGCTTCCTCCACACTAAATGTGTCTGAACCCATATAGAGCCCCACAGACTAGAGCAGATAACACTCTGTAGTGCATGGTTTCCGTCTGTCAGGCTCCCAATGGGTTAAACATTAAGCTTCCTCCACACTAAATGTGTCTGAACCCATAGAGAGCCCCACAGACTAGAGCAGATAACACTCTGTAGTGCATGCTTCGTTCTGTGTCAGGCTCCCTATGGGTTAAACATTAAGCTTCCTTAACGTGGTCCATGACGTCATTTGCGTCATTTGGTGTTGTGGGCTAGAATCCAGACAAAATTGGTCTCCGCGGGAAACACTGATTTCACATCAGTATACTAGACTTGGTTGCATTTATAACCGTTTTCGCAAAAGATATATGCGAAAATAGCACAAGCAAACGTGCCTGCTTCAGAATCAAATTACCACAGTTGAATAGCCAAGAATGTACCCTTTCCAACAATGTATAGCACGACATCGTGTGTTGCGCCGATGTTTACTTATGGTGTTTTGTAATAACGATCCCGCCTTAGCTGCGTGTAATTTTCCTCCGGACAAATTGCTTAGCGAAAAATCCCCCTAATAGGCGGACAACATATTCAATAAGTTCCCGTCTCGCAACGATTTGGCCTCACAGACATATCAGCGGCTTATCAATTCCTTCGAGATAAATGATTGAACCAATCTACCCTAACAAGGGGGATTTTTCACGGTTGTATGTCGCGCGAATAGTATTGGCTGGCTGCCAGGTATTCACACCCAACATCGGAACGCGGCTTATTATTTGAAATCATTTGTGAGCAGTGGTGGCAGCGAGGAAGTCAAATTATATGTCCATCATAACATGGGTCGCCTTCGTTGGAGAAAGTGGAATTAAGCCTCAACCAAATTTGTTGTCAAGTTGATGTGGGGGGCTTATATAACCGTGACCTTGACCATAAAACGACCTTGACCTCTGTTGAAAGACATCTCACTTAAATGGCCATTTTGCTAGATATGTGTTGCGATGTACGCGCTCATGTCAATATTCAGAGGCCTTTTATAGCTATCATTTAGAAATATACCGCTATCGAGGCTCCTACATACTCGAGTCTGTATCTGACGAACAGAAACATGGGAGTACGATATCAATTTAAACTTGACCTCCATAAAGAATCTATTATATATTTGAGGAAAGTTTGTGGTCTGTGCGTGTGGGTGTTTGGGTATGTATGTGTGCGTGTGTGTGTGTGTTTCCGCGATGGAATCGGAAACGGCTAACCGATTTTGACGAAACTTGGTACGGGTATGTAGTTTGACATGAGGACTAACATGGGTATATCCGTTTGCCCGTGCGGCGTGGCCTTGACCTTCAAATGACCTTGAACTCAAGTTCTCCGCTGAGCCGATTTTCATCAAATTTGGTATGTGGGGGTAGTTTCAGGCGCTGAGCAATTTCGTCACACCCGGATGCCCGTGCGGCGTGAACTTGAGATTTTAAATGACACTGAACTGTATCTGGGTATCCACTGGGCCGATTTCCACCATTTTTTGGGGGTGCTGGTGTAGATGGGGATGCCGACAAATTTCTCACCCACATGCCCGTCAGACAGGTACCCAGCTAAAATCTAATGTATAGTTTGTGACTTCTGTCTGTTAGCTATGGCCGGGAAAACTTCCGGACGGATTTCGACGAAACTTGATACCTAAGTGTACGTTTGTCCGGGAAGTGTTTTGGACGGGTCAAAGTGTGATGCTTGATCTTCAAAATGGTCGATTCAAGATCAAATCGGGTAATAATGGCGGATTTCGACGATATTCGATAGCTAGGGATACTTTTGTCCGGGCAGTGTTTTGGACGGCTTAACTCGTAACCCCGACCTGACATTGACATTCAAAACGGTAAATTCAAGGTCAAATCTGGTCAAATTTCGCATAACTAGATCCGACGAAGCACCACGTGTGGTTGCCCCGTTACGTGTCACGTACGATCATATTAACGTGTCACACGTATAAGGTGAAGGCCATTATTCAGTTACCTTCACCTCTAGCGTTCCACGGTGCACTCGCTCCCAGACTCTGATTCCACGGTGCACTCGCTCCCGGACTCTGGTACCTATACATATTGTTTCCGTAACTATACATTCTGGACTCCTCGACCTACGACCTTTGGGGCCAACTGTGACGGAATCTGACGAGGTTTGCCGAATGTCCGTAACTAGTGTCAGAACTGCACTAAAAAAATAATGTCATAATTTAGAGCACACCACAAAACTCAAACTTCACAAAAAAGGGTTAGTTCTTTTACCTATGTGGAATCATAGGGAAGATGTGCGATATATTTGTTTATGCTAAACACACACAAGGCTATTGACCAATCACGGCCCAGTGTCTATTTTATTCTCTCCTATATAATCCTCCCGCATCCGCCGGATGTCACTCCGAACCATATTTACACCAGTGTAACCAAAGCAGACGAGTCGTCAATCCGGTCGTCCACACTATTTGTACAAATAAATGAAGTTCACTTGTCACCTCCAGGGCTCCGTGGTTTTGGTCCTTGTAACCTTGGCATTTAATACTGTTTATTCTGGTGTCTAATCTAAATCAGACGGTTGAAAGCAATGTTTGATTCACTGATGTTCCCAGAATAAATTTTTGTATTGCTAAAAAGACACTTCAAATAAAGCCACACACTTACTCGGGGGTGGGTGACATGGCAGCTTTTTTGTGTGGCTGACGATATAGCAGAAGAAAGTGGTCGGTACAGATTATTAGAAGGGGTTAATTATTCAGGAGACGGTATAAGATTCAGTACAAAATTTATTCAATAGAACTCTATATGTGGTAAAAACAGCTCACACAATGACCAAAATAAATTAGGATGATATGAAGTCATAATTTAAAACATGATTATTTCTCACAGAAATATTGTATAAAATCATGATGGACCATGGTCTTATGTTGTTGAAATCGAACAATAAAAATGTCTCATTGTAAAATTCAATAAAATTGTGATGGCAATGGTCTGATTATGATAACCTGAATGCATGTTAACCCTTTACCCAACAGAACGCCCAGAAACGCCCGAATGAAGCTTCAACAGCCTAAATTATCTTTAGTCTGTCTCAATAAAACCATACACATATGGATATCATTGGAACCGGCTCATTGCCCACATTGTGATAGTTACAGTTATACCCTGTGCCAATGCATTCTCTTATATATGCGAGTCGACCATAGGTCGCCTCGCATATATAAGAGAATGCATTGGCCTAAAAAAAATCTTTTTTTAACACTTTTTACCATTTTTTCTTACATTCTTTAACAATTTTATAATTTTTAATGTGTTAAGCCAATGCATTCTCTTATATATGCGAGGCGACCTATGGTCGACTCGCATATATAAGAGAATGCATTGGCACAGGGCCCTTCTGTTGGGTAAAGGGTTAAAGAACTGGCAGCAATCAGTGATAACAATAGTATAGTGCATTATGGGATTGCTGTGAATAACCCCGTGGTAAGAGTTGGTATAAACAGGTCTGGTACATCTTCAATCCAGCTATTATAGTTGGATATGGCTATTTGTGCTGTTTCAGTCATCATGAAATATATTTACTATGATCATTCAATTTTAATAAAATTTATGAACGATCGATCATTCTGCCCACTGTTGTTATCACTTCGAAGTGGCTCTGCACAGAGATGTGCACTACCATTGTTTCCACACAAAGAAGCAAATTTTGAATTTTGTCATTTAACTGTAATAGTATACACCTATTGACTGTATTGAGGTGGAATAGCGAGAACTATTTAATCGAGGTGGTGTCTTTTGATCATGGAGCAGGACTGTTGAAGCCTCTGTAAATAGTCCCGCTTGCTGTCAGAAGACACTACTCAGGGAAAATAGTCCTTGCGATTTCATCCCAAGGCAAATGATAGGTGTTATTATATATGGCAATTCTCGTCTCGGGCCAACACTTGATATGGCAATTCTCGTCTCGGGCCAACCCTTGATGTCAGCAAATACTACTATTTGACATGTCACTGCGCCTCATCCAATCAAAAGGCAGTTTGACCCTCAACTCTACGCATATAACAGTGGAATATAACTATAACAGCTGAATTGTATTGCATGCCAGACCTGAGAATTATGAATTTACTGATGAACATATAATTGCGGACTTCTCATATTTTGAGACAAGCCCACTAGAAAGATGGAGCATGATATGAATTAACCCTTTCATGACGTTCTTCATAACACAGGTCCCTCGCATAATAGACCCCAATCACCCAAAGACATCTTATATATATGTCTGGGTGGTTGGGGTCTATTATGCCAGGGACCTGTGGTTCATGACAGGAGCTGCGCTGGTGTAGCATTAAAATATCCAGTACCAGTGCATTTTCTTATATATCCGAGTCTCCCATAGGGATTCTCGCATATATAAGAGAATGAACTGGCTTAATCATTTACCCAACAAACCGGCCAAAACCAGCCAAATAAAGATTCAACAGCCTAAAATATCTTCGGTCTGTCTCAATAGAACCATACAAATATGGATATCATTGGAACCGGCTCCTTGACCACATTGTGATAGTTACAGTTATGCCCTGTGCCAATGCATTCTCTTATATATGCGAGTCGACCATAGGTCGCCTCGCATATATAAGAGAATGCATTGGCCTAAAAAAAACTTTTTTTAACACTTTTTACCATTTTTTCTTACATTCTTTAACAATTTTATAATTTTTAATGTGTTAAGCCAATGCATTCTCTTATATATGCGAGGCGACCTATGGTCGACTCGCATATATAAGAGAATGCATTGGCACAGGGCCGTTCTGTTGGGTAAAGGGTTAACAAGGTAAAGGTAAATATTGTTAGGCCAATGTATTCCCTTATACATGCGAGGCTAACTATGGCAGACTCGGATATATAAGAGAATAGAATGGCACAGGTTTTAGCAAAATATCAGGAAGCAACAGTCATGGAAGGGTTAACAGTTTCATCTTGTGATAACACACAATTATGACTTCTCAAACATGTGGACAAAAATGAGTGGAAGAAATCTGAATATCAGATTCAACAAGATGAGGTGTGCCATGTATTCCCACGGACAAGGCGCTTTGATATCAGCTGACATCAGCCTGGATATAGTGTGTCTGACAATTGCAGAATGAGGTTCCCAGAGGGTGAATTTAGTGGGCTATGATAAAAAAAATTCACCCTCTGGAAGCCTCATTCTGCTTACGCCTCAACTGCTATGGGAGACCTAGGATCAGATTGAAGTTCCCCAGTTGACGTTGGTGATGTTCACCCATTAGTCACCTCATTTATACATATCCATATGGGCTTGGCTGATATGTGCTTTGTGCCATATACCCCAAGGACGTGAGCCAGAAACGTTTTCCACACTGGCCTGGCACAGTCATTAATTTTTCAAATAAAATCTCCAATTTAAAGGACCCATAGTTTTGGCAATTTCAAATTTTGAAGATAAGTGAATTGAATTTCAATGCAAAGAGCTTCAAATCAAAAAATCAAAAGATCATTCACAAAAACTACTTGATAGAATAAAATGAAGGTGGATAGTCGCAAAACACTCTCTTCAGTTTCAAGTCAACACACAGTAATTATACCAAATTTAACAGTAGAAAAATTTGTATTTTGGTTGATAATTGATTACACTTTCATGACGGGAGCTCCGCTGGTGCAGCATACTGCCAGTTTATTCAATAAAGTCACATTAATCAATAATGCAGTGTTTGTGTCTTGGTAATGGCGGCAATATATATATAATCGGATGGGTGATTTTCTATAAACTGAAGACCTCTCTAAACCGAACAGAAAGGCCGGTCCAAAGGGTGTTCGGTTTAGATAGGTTTTACTGTATATGTCGTATACGCATATGTTAAAGTCATATTAATTTTTTAGCTTTCTGAAAAGATGTTTATTGGTCCATATGGTGAAGAAAAATTGAGAGCCAACTTTTAGGGAGAAACACTTTCATTTCCACAGACACTTCTCATGGTTTCCTATCCAGTGGGAAGAGCTGACAATAAAATATGATATGATGAATACGATGAAACAAAGTAACAAACCCAATAGCTGGGTGGAGTATGATATGATAGCACAACTCACCCGAGCTTCCTCCACACACAAACGCGTCTGAACCCATAGAGAGCCCCACATAGACTAGAGCAGATAACACTCTGTAGTGCATGCTTCCATCTGTGTCAGGCTCCCAATGGGTTAAACATTAAGCTTCCTCCACACTAAATGTGTCTGAACCCATATAGAGCCCCACATAGACTAGAGCAGATAACACTCTGTAGTGCATGCTTCCGTCTGCGTCAGGCTCCCAATGGGTTAAACATTAAACATTAAGCTTTCTCCATATATGACCACACACAAATAAACATGCTGAAGCGATGCCAAATGAGGTCCCACATGATGAATTTGGCGACAATAGCCCACTGTATAGGGTATCATCACTAAATTCACCCTCTGGCAACCTCATTCTGATCAAGATAGCCTATGCTACCAATGAAAGACCACGCATTAAAAACACTGATATAGACTGAGCTATATTATATAGACCACCAAAGCATTGCATGACTGATGAAATTGATCTACCAAATTTCATTTACATGTCAAACTTCAGCTACGCGAATGCTTACTGACTTCATTATTGCTCATGGTACCATTTCGATATTCTATAACAGAGATAGCCACAAAGAATGCTCACTTAATTGGTTAAATCCAAATTTTATTCAGTTATTGATAATATTTAATTATATACAGACTTAACATCGTAAAGAAGTTAATAAATTGATACTGGTACGGCCACTCAGTCAAGTGATATCTACATATAGGTATAGGAAATCTGACTTTCAGGGGATCTGGTTCACCATTTTTACTGGAAAACCCCATGCTAAATATAGAAAACCACAGACCAGTAACCAGCAGGTGACAGAGTCAGAAAGGAATTATGACTGGTGCGCTCTGGTACAGAGTGTACAGTAATGCTCTAAATAAGCGACTCCTTATAAGCAGAATTATGGGTAATTTTTCAGGATTTAGTCGGAAATATGGCTTGTTGCCATTCATCGGAAAGCTCTCACTGAGAACTTTCCGATGAATGTCAACAAGCCATATTTCCGACTAAATCCTGAAAAATTACCCATAATTCTGCTGTGGTTAAGGAGTCGATTATTTAGGGCAATATTGTATTTGTGTGAGAGGAATCTGCAGGTGGAAGAAGGATGAGGACACGATGATGCGGTCACAGACAACACAATCACGATAAAATCTGCTTATATATAAATATCAATTATATACAGATAGAGTAGCATTCATATAAATATTAGATTTGTACAAAATTTTATGAGAATTAACTTTGTTAGAGTCACATTCATTATTTATTCCATGGAAAAGTGCAGCGCGTATTACACTTTATATTACGGCGAATATATGTAGTCCGAGACATAATTACGCCGTATTATATCAGCAATAATGAGATTGGTCTAGAATAGGATTCCTTCTGCATTTTCTATTGTCTGCTCATATTTCCTGACCATCCCTCCAAATGAATAATAGGACATTCCAATGTATACACTGGGAGAATCCATTTAGTATAGAAAGGGTTAAAATCATTATAATAAACCCATCAGATTACATTAACTCTTTCATGAGGTTCATGACGGGAGCTGCGCTGGTGCAGCATTAAAGATCCTGTGCCAGTGCATTCTCTTATATATATACGGGTCTCGCAAATATAATAGAATTCACTGGCTTACAAAGTCAAGATAAATATTGTTATGCCAATGTATTCTCTTATATATGTGAGGCTTCATATGGGAGGCTCGCATATATAAGAGAATGCATTGGCACAGGGTTTTTGCCAAATTTCATAAAGCTCCAGTCATGGAAGGGTTAACAGCAATTTATGTCCTAAGAAATCATTGGGGAATATATATTTGTCACAAATGTAAAAAAAATTGTGTGAATATAACAATGTACTCCTTTCACAAGAATGCCATGGAATAAATAACATGTGTCTATGGGAGATCAACTTAATCTTCACAGGAGTAGCACTATTTGATAGCGCAGCAAGGAAAAACAAATCACTCAATTTATAAATTAATGTCATTGTCATACATATAACCAAATCTTGAAATAACTCCGCTGTTAATGAGCATACATGTATCATCAGTACATGAATTCTGCTGGTTAAAAAAACATTATGCAGCATAAAGATCCCGTGCCAGTGAATTCTCTTATATATGTGAGTCTCCCATAGGGAGCCTCGCATATATAAGAAAATGCACAGAATGAATTGAGTCAGGTGTAACGTGATTGTTCAGAGTTTCTTACCGTTGACCAGTCAGTTATTTCAAGAATTGGTTATCTTGTGAGGTTAATACAGCTACAGTAATGCCCTAAGTAATCGACTCTTTTAACCATAGCAGAATTATGGGTAACTTTTCAGGATTTAGTCGGAAATATGGCTTGTTGCCATTCATCGGAAAGCTCTCGCCGAGAGCTTTCCGATGAATGGCAACAAGCCATATTTTCGACTAAATCCTGAAAAGTTACCCATAATTCTGCTGTGGTTAAGGAGTCAATTAATTAGAGCATTACTGTATTTGAAACTTCTCTAACATTATTTTGAGGATTTGAAGGTTGAGGTTATTCAAGAACAACATAATGGCAAGTTGCGACTTTACACAAAACTTTAAAAGTGCACTCATGTATTCAATTCCCAGGTGCTGTGCCACTATTTCCAAAGTTCAAAGCAATAACAATGTTATAACGTTCAACAAACATGAAGGTTTATGGTACCAGTGTGATTCCAGTATAATTCGGCACTGAGAACTTAAAGATGGTCTATTACTTCCTAACAAGTTTTATATACATCTATGCTCTAATTACTTGACCCTTTTAACAAGGTTATAGGCTGGCAATGGCCGCTGTCATACCACAAGTCAACCGTATAGTGAAGTAGTATCACAGGGAATGCTAGCGGTTGACATGCGATATCCGCCGGTAATCTTACTGTGATAATATTTTTAACTGTGATAACCAAGTAACTTACTGCCGAGTTAATTGTTTTTGTGACCGCAAAATGACAAGTTCAATCTAGAAATTTTGAAACACTGAGCGTTCAATGTCCCGCGCCATTTCCATTCAAGTATTACATGTACATTGTATAGCAATCTGAACGATTCAAACATTTCCGTTTTCACAACACACGACCCTGGTAATAAGGCGATGAGCTTAAAGGGGTACTGTACGCCATTTTCAATAAATTCCCGGTGATAACAACGATCTAATATCGATAATATATAGAAAACTATATAAGTAATTTGAGTCGAAGATGTATTATGTAAACGTTCAGGTTAATAGAATATCTAAAAATCAAAGTTATTAATTTGATATAAATTTAATTTATGGCAAGAGCCATAAATTAAATTACGAATTTCCATGTACAAGACGTAATCAAAAGCATTCACGGATAGTGGACTGGGCAACGCGTGTGACAAATTATGCATATAATATAACATTTATTTGATATATTTGCTTGAAAACTGTCCAAAAATTACTCGACAACGGCAATTGGTATTTTCGCATTCCGACTAATCTGCCATCCGTAACATTACTTCGTACTCAGCAGACTTTCAAATAATGGAAATCTGGTTACCCCATTCTACGACTAAGAGGCTATAGAAACCAACAACAACATTTGAGAAGAGCATCCCTTTAACTCGTTGAAATTTCCCGCTCCCAAAAAATCCATTCCCCCATTAATCACCTGTTCAAAATATTTAGATATATATGTACAATTAATCAAATAAACAGCACTTCATCCTTTAATAGCAACCACAACGCGCCGCATGCGCGTTGTTGCTTTTCAAGTTTAGGCGTGAATGACGTCATTAATTTTTACAATACCATGAAACAGCATTTCGACGCGATGAAAATCCGGACAAGAAAAATGGGTTAAAAATCACGTGACTTCTGCTTCGCTTTCGCATAGAATCATGGGAACAATAATATCCCAAAAAGAAACGGTGACACAGAATCGGAAGTGGACCAACGGGATGGTTATAAAATTAACAACTTTAGTTTTTTCTGAACCATTCCTACGTGATTTTGGCCTATATATTAGTTTCGTTTGACCAATTTCGTTGGTTAGCTGAATAAAATCAGCGAAGACGTCATGACATGGGCCATGACGTCATTTGCGTCATTTGGTGTTGTGGGCTAGAATCCAGAAAAAAATTGGTCTCCGCAGGAAACACTGATTTCACATCAGTATACTAGACTTGGTTGCATTTATAACCGTTTTCGCAAAAGATATATGCGAAAATAGCACAAGCAAACGTGCCTGCTTCAGAATCAAATTACCACAGTTGAATAGCCAAGGATGTACCCTTTCCAACAATGTATAGCACGACATCGTGTGTTGCGCCGATGTTTACTTATGGTGTTTTGTAATAACGATCCCGCCTTAGCTGCGTGTAATTTTCCTCCGGACAAATTGCTTAGCGAAAAATCCCCCTAATAGGCGGACAACATATTCAATAAGTTCCCGTCTCGCAACGATTTGGCCTCACAGACATATCAGCGGCTTATCAATTCCTTCGAGATAAATGATTGAACCAATCTACCCTAACAAGGGGGATTTTTTCACGGTTGTATGTCGCGCGAATAGTATTGGCTGGCTGCCAGGTATTCACACTCAACATCGGAACGCGGCTTATTATTTGAAATCATTTGTGAGCAGTGGTGGCGGCGAGGAAGTCAAATTATATGTCCATCATAACATGGGTCGCCTTCGTTGGAAAAGCTGGAATTAAGCCTCAACCAAATTTGTTGTCAAGTTGATGTGGGGGGCTTATATGACATTGACCTTGACCATAAAACGACCTTGACCTCTGTTGAAAGACATCTCACTTAAAGGGCCATTTTGCTAGATATGTGTTGCGATGTACGCGCTCATGTCAATATTCAGAGGCCTTTTATAGCTATCCTTTAGAAATATACCGGCATCGAGGCTCCTACATACTCGAGTCTGTATCTGACGAACAGAAACATGGGAGTACGATATCAATTTAAACTTGACCTCCATAAAGAATCTATTATATATTTGAGGAAAGTTTGTGGTCTGTGCGTGTGGGTGTGTGTGTATGTATGTGTGTGTGTGTTTCCGCGATGGAATCGGAAACGGCTAACCGATTTTGACGAAACTTGGTACGGGTATGTAGTTTGACCTGAGGACTAACATGGGTATATCCGTTTGCCCGTGCGGCGTGACCTTGACCTTCAAATGACCTTGAACTCAAGTTCTCCGCTGAGCCGATTTTCACCAAATTTGGTATGTGGGGGTAGTTTCAGGCGCTGAGCAATTTCGTCACACCCGGATGCCGGTGCGGCGTGAACTTGAGATTTTAAATGACATTGAACTGTATCTGGGTATCCACTGGGCAGATTTCCACCATTTTTTGGGGGTGTTGGTGTAGATGGGGATGCCAACAAATTTCGTCTCACCCACATGCCCGTCAGACAGGTACCCAGCTAAAACCTAATGTATAGTTTGTGACTTTTGTCTGTTAGCTATGGCCGGGAAAACTTCCGGACGGATTTCGACGAAACTTGATACCTAAGTGTACGTTTGTCCGGGAAGTGTTTTGGACGGGTCAAAGTGTGATGCTTGATCTTCAAAATGGTCGATTCAAGATCAAATCGGGTAATAGTGGCGGATTTCGACGATATTCGATAGCTAGGGATACTTTTGTCCGGGCAGTGTTTTGGACGGCTTAACTCGTAACCCCGACCTGACATTGACATTCAAAACGGTAAATTCAAGGTCAAATCTGGTCAAATTTCGCATAACTAGATCCGACGAAGCACCGCGTGTGGTTGCCCCGTTACGTGTCACGTACGATCATATTAACGTGTCACATGTATAAGGTGAAGGCCATTATTCAGTTATCTTCAACTCTAGCGTTCCACGGTGCACTCGCTCCCAGACTCTGATTCCACGGTGCACTCGCTCCCGGACTCTGGTACCTATACATATTGTTTCCGTAACTATACATTCTGGACTCCTCGACCTATGACCTCTGGGGCCAACGGTGACGCAATCTGACGAGGTTTGCCGAATGTCCGTAACTAGTGTCAGAACTGCACTAAAAAAATAATGTCATAATTTAGAGCACACCACAAAACTCAAACTTCACATAAAAGGGTTAGTTCTTTTACCTATGTGGAATCATAGGGAAGATGTGTGATATATTTTTTTATGCTAAACACACACAAGGCTATTGACCAATCAGGGCCCAGTGTCTATTTTATTCTCTCCTATAGAATCCTCCCGCATCCGCCAGATGTCACTCCGAACCATATTTACATCAGTGTAACCAAAACAGACGAGTCGTCAATCCGGTCGTCCACACTATGTGTACAAATAAATAAAGTTCACTTGTCACCTCCAGGGCTCCGTGGTTATGGTCCTTGCAACCTTGGCATTTAATACTGTTTATTCTGGTGTCTAATCTAAATCAGACGATTGAAAGCAATGTTTGATTCACTGATGTTCCCAGAATAATTTTTTTTATTGCTAAAAAGACACTTCAAATAAAGCCACACACTTACTCGGGGGTGGGCGCAGGGAAGGATCCAGGGCTCTTTTGATACCTGTTACAGGTTTGGGCGCCCAAACTCTGGTGGCCTAAATGTCCCCAAATTGCAAGTGGATAGTTTTATTAAAGCTGAATTTTCTATATTTTGAAGGAAATCTTCTATTATAATTCAACAACATGCAATGCAAATCATCAATAATATACAGTTGATATAGAGCCTTTATTTGATTAATCAAGTGCCCAGTGAGAACTATTTTAACCCTTTAATGACTGGGGCGTCTTGAAATTTTGCAAAAATCCTGTGCCAATGCATTCTCTTATATAAATGAGAGTCTCCCATCTAAGGAGCCTTGCATATATAAGATAATACATTGGCCTTTATCTTGACCTTGTAAGCCAGTGCATTCTCTTATGCGGGATCTTTAATGCTGCACATAAGGGAGGGGGCAACCCCCTCCCGTACCTACCCCCATCTCGGGCCTACGGCCCTTGGGATATGCCTTCGGCATATCATAGTCCCAAAACAGGTGTCCCCCAAAAAATCGCTGGACCCATCCCTGGGTGGGTGACATGGCAGCCTTTTTGTGTGGCTGACGCTAGCAGAAGAAAGTGGTCGGTACAGATTATTAGAAGGGGTTAATTATTCAGGAGACGGTATAAGATTCAGTACAAAATTTATTCAATAGAACTCTATATGTGGTAAAAACAGCTCACACAATGACCAAAATAAATTAGGATGATATGAAGTCATAATTTAAAACATGATTATTTCTCACAGAAATATTGTATAAAATCATCATGGACCATGGTCTTATGTTGTTGAAATCGAACAATAAAAATGTCTCATTGTAAAAATCAATAAAATTGTGATGGCAATGATCTGATTATGATAACCTGAATGCATGTTAAGGTCCATGGGATGTGGTGACAAAAAGCAACAGGAAACCGAAGCCTGAGATAGGGCTTTGTGTAACTCAATTTCAACCGCACAACTGTTTGTACACATACTACACAAAATCCCAAAAAAGAAATATATGAACATTAAATCAATAGCTCCCAATTGAACGTGAAACTTTGGCGAACATTCAACGTTTTCTTGTTACAAATTTCCACCACATCAAATAGACTTTAACCCTTTACCCAACAAACCGGCCAAATAAAGATTCAACAGCCTAAAATATCTTCGGTCTGTCTCAATAGAACCATACACATATGGATATCATTGGAACCGGCTCCTTGACCACATTGTGATAGTTACAGTTATGCCCTGTGCCAATGCATTCTCTTATATATGCGAGTCGACCATAGGTCGCCTCGCATATATAAGAGAATGCATTGGCCTAAAAAAAATCTTTTTTTAACACTTTTTACCATTTTTTCTTACATTCTTTAACAATTTTATAATTTTTAATGTGTTAAGCCAATGCATTCTCTTATATATGCGAGGCGACCTATGGTCGACTCGCATATATAAGAGAATGCATTGGCACAGGGCCCTTCTGTTGGGTAAAGGGTTAAAGAACTGGCAGCAATCAGTGATAACAATAGTATAGTGCATATAGGATTGCTGTGAATAACCACGTGGTAAGCGTTGGTATAAACAGGTCTGGTACATCTTCAATCCAGCTATTATAGTTGGATATGGCTATTTGTGCTGTTTCAGTCATCACGAAATATATTTACTATGATCGTTCAATTTTAATAAAATTTAAGAACGATCGATCATTCCGCCCACTGTTGTTATCACTTCGAAGTGGCTGTGCAGAGAGTAGTGCACTATACCATTGTTTCCACACAAAGATGCAAATTTTGGATTTTGTCATTTAACTGTAATAGAATACACCTATTGACTGTATTGAGGTGGAATAGCGAGAACTATTTAATCGAGGTGGTGTCTTTTGATCATTGAGCAGGACTTTTGAAGCCTCTGTAAATAGTCCCGCTTGCCGTCAGAAGACACTACTCGGGGAAAATAGTCCTTGCGATTTCATCCCAAGGCAAATGATAGGTGTTATTATATATGGCAATTCTCGTCTCGGGCCAACACTTGATATGGCAATTCTCGTCTCGGGCCAACCCTTGATGTCAGCAAATACTACTATTTGACATGTCACTGCGCCTCATCCAATCAAAAGGCAATATGACCCTCAACTCTACGTATATAACAGTGGAATATAACTATAACAGCTGAATTGTATTGCATGCCAGACCTGAGAATTATGAATTTACTGATGAACATATAATTGCGGACTTCTCAGATTTTGAGACAAGCCCACAAGAAAGATGGAGCATGATATGAATTAACCCTTTCATGACGTTCTTCATGACACAGGTCCCTGGCATAATAGACCCCAATCACCCAAAGACATCTTATATATATGTCTGGGTGGTTGGGGTCTATTATGCCAGGGACCTGTGGTTCATGACAGGAGCTGCGCTGGTGCAGCATTAACATATCCTGTACCAGTGCATTTTCTTATATATCCGAGTCTCCCATAGGGATTCTCGCATATATAAGAGAATGAACTGGCTTAACAAGGTAAAGGTAAATATTGTTAGGGCAATGTATTCTCTTATATATGAGGCTACCTATGGGCGACTCGCATATATAAGAGAATAGAATGGCACAGGTTTTAGCAAAATTTCAGGAAGCAACAGTCATGGAAGGGTTAACGGTTTCATCTTGTGATAACACACAATTATGACTTCTCAAACATGTGGACAAAAATGAGTGGAAGAAATCTGAATATCAGATTCAACAAGATGAGGTGTGCCATGTATTCCCACGGGCAAGGCGCTTTGATATCAGCTGACATCAGCCTGGATATAGTGTGTCTGACAATTGCAGAATGAGGTTCCAGAGGGTGAATTTAGTGGGATACGATCACAAAATTCACTCTCTGGAAACCTCATTCTGCTTACACCTCAACTGCTATGGGAGACCTAGGATAAGATTGAAGTTCCCCAGTTGATGTTGGTGATGTTCACCCATTAGTCACCTCGATTATACATATCCATATAGGCTTGGCTGAGATGTGCTTCGTGCCATTATCCCAAGGACGTGTTGTCTATAACATGCGGCAGAAACGTTTTCCACACTGGCCTGGCAGTCATTAATTTTTCAAATAAAATCTATAATTGAAAGGACCCATAGTGTTGGCAATTTCAAATTTTGAAGATAAGTGAATTGAATTTCAATGCAAAGAGCTTCAAATAAAAAAATCAAAAGATCATTCACAAAATCTACTCGATAGAATAAAATGAAGGTGGATAGTCGCAAAACACTCTCTTCAGTTTCAAGTCAACACACAGTAATTATACCAAATTTAACAGTTGAAAATTTTTTTGGGTTGATAATTGATTGACACTTTCATGACGGGAGCTCCGCTGGTGCAGCATAATGCAAGTTTATTCAATAACGTCACATTAATCAATAATGCAGTGTTTGTGTCTTGGTAATGGCGGCAATATATATAATCGGGTGGTGTGATTTTCTATAAACTGAAGACCTCTCTAAACCGAACAGAAAGGCCGGTCCAAAGGGTGTTCGGTTTAGATAGGGTTTTACTGTATATGTCGTATACGCATATGTTAAAGTCATATTAATTTTTTAGCTTTCTGAAAAGATGTTTATTGGTCCATATGGTGAAGAAAAATTGAGAGCCAACTTTTAGGGAGAAACACTTTCATTTCCACAGACACTTCTCATGGTTTCCTATCCAGTGGGAAGAGCTGACAATAAAATATGATATGATGAATACGATGAAACAAAGTAACAAACCCAATAGCTGGGTGGAGTATGATATGATAGCACAACTCACCCGAGCTTCCTCCACACACAAATGTGTCTGAACCCATATAGAGCCCCACATAGACTAGAGCAGATAACACTCTGTAGTGCATGCTTCCGTCTGCGTCAGGCTCCCAATGGGTTAAACATTAAGCTTCCTCCACACTAAATGTGTCTGAACCCATATAGAGCCCCACATAGACTAGAGCAGATAACACTCTGTGTTGTGCATGCTTCCGTCTGTGTCAGGCTCCCAATGGGTTAAACATTAAACATTAAGCTTCCTCCACACTAAATGTGTCTGAACCCATATAGAGCCCCACATAGACTAGAGCAGATAACACTCTGTAGTGCATGCTTCCATCTGTGTCAGGCTCCCAATGGGTTAAACATTAAACATTAAGCTTCCTCCACACTAAATGTGTCTGAACCCATATAGAGCCCCACATAGACTAGAGCAGATAACACTCTGTAGTGCATGCTTCCGTCTGCGTCAGGCTCCCAATGGGTTAAACATTAAACATTAAGCTTTCTCCATATATGACCACACCCAAATAAACATGCTGAAGCGATGCCAAATGAGGTCCCACATGATGAATTTGGCGACAATAGCCCACTGTATAGGGTATAATCACTAAATTCACCCTCTGGCAACCTCATTCTGATCAAGATAGCCTATGCTACCAATGAAAGACCACGCATTAAAAACACTGATATAGACTGAGCTATATTATATAGACCACCAAAGCATTGCATGACTGATGAAATTGATCTACCAAATTTCATTTACATGTCAAACTTCAGCTACGCGAATGCTTACTGACTTCATTATTGCTCATGGTACCATTTTGATATTCTATAACAGAGATAGCCACAAAGAATGCTCACTTAATTGGTTAAATCCAAATTTTATTCAGTTATTGATAATATTTAATTATATACAGACTTAACATCGTAAAGAAGTTAATAAATTGATACTGGTACGGCCACTCAGTCAAGTGATATCTACATATAGGTATAGGAAATCTGACTTTCAGGGGATCTGGTTCACCATTTTTACTGGAAAACCCCATGCTAAATATAGAAAACCACAGACCAGTACCCAGCAGGTGACAGAGTCAGAAAGGAATTATGACTGGTGCGCTCTGGTACAGAGTGTACAGTAATGCTCTAAATAAGCGACTCCTTATAAGCAGAATTATGGGTAATTTTTCAGGATTTAGTCGGAAATATGGCTTGTTGCCATTCATCGGAAAGCTCTCACTGAGAACTTTCCGATGAATGTCAACAAGCCATATTTCCGACTAAATCCTGAAAAATTACCCATAATTCTGCTGTGGTTAAGGAGTCGATTATTTAGGGCAATATTGTATTTGTGTGAGAGGAATCTGCAGGTGGAAGAAGGATGAGGACACGATGATGCGGTCACAGACAACACAATCACGATAAAATCTGCTTATATATAAATATCAATTATATACAGATAGAGTAGCATTCATATAAATATTAGATTTGTACAAAATTTTATGAGAATTAACTTTGTTAGAGTCACATTCGTTATTTATTCCATGGAATAGTGCAGTGCGTATTACACTTTATATTACGGCGAATATATGTTGTCCGAGACATAATTACGCCGTATTATATCAGCAATAATGAGATTGGTCTAGAATAGGATTCCTTCTGCATTTTCTATTGTCTGTTGTCTGCTCATATTTCCTGACCATCCCTCCAAATGAATAATAGGACATTCCAATGTATACAATGGGAGAATCCATTTAGTATAGAAAGGGTTAAAATCATTATAATAAACCCATCAGATTACATTAACTCTTTCATGAGGTTCATGACGGGAGCTGCGCTGGTGCAGCATTAAAGATCATGTGCCAGTGCATTCTCTTATATATACGGGTCTCGCAAATATAATAGAATTCACTGGCTTACAAAGTCAAGATAAATATTGTTATGCCAATGTATTCTCTTATATATGTGAGGCTTCATATGGGAGGCTCGCATCTATAAGAGAATGCATTGGCACAGGGTTTTCGCCAAATTTTATAAAGCTCCAGTCATGGAAGGGTTAACAGCAATTTATGTCCTAAGAAATCATTGGGGAATATCTATTTGTCACAAATGTAACAAATTTTGTGTGAATATAACAATGTACTCCTTTCACAAGAATGCCATGGAATAATTAACATGTGTCTATGGGAGATCAACTTAATCTTCACAGGAGTAGCACTATTTGATAGCGCAGCAAGGAAAAACAAATCACTCAATTTATAAATTAATGTCATTGTCATACATATAACCAAATCTTGAAATAACTCCGCTGTTAATGAGCATACGTGTATCATCAGTACGTGCATTCTGCTGGTAAACAAAACATTATGCAGCATAAAGATCCCGTGCCAGTGAATTCTCTTATATATGCGAGTCTCCCACAGGGAGCCTCGCATATATAAGAAAATGCACAAAAGGAATTGAGTCAGGTGTAACGTGATTGTTCAGAGTTTCTTACCGTTGACCAGTCAGTTATTTCAAGAATTGGTTATCTTGTGAGGTTAATACAGCTACAGTAATGCCCTAAGTAATCGACTCTTTTAACCATAGCAGAATTATGGGTAACTTTTCAGGATTTAGTCGGAAATATGGCTTGTTGCCATTCATCGGAAAGCTCTCGCCGAGAGCTTTCCGATGAATGGCAACAAGCCATATTTTCGACTAAATCCTGAAAAGTTACCCATAATTCTGCTGTGGTTAAGGAGTCAATTAATTAGAGCATTACTGTATTTGAAACTTCTCTAACATTATTTTGAGGATTTGAAGGTTGAGGTTATTCAAGAACAACATAATGGCAAGTTGCGACTTTACACAAAACTTTAAAAGTGCACTCATGTATTCAATTCCCAGGTGCTGTGCCACTATTTCCAAAGTTCAAAGCAATAACAATGTTATAACGTTCAACAAACATGAAGGTTTATGGTACCAGTGTGATTCCAGTATAATTCGGCACTGAGAACTTAAAGATGGTCTATTACTTCCTAACAAGTTTTATATACATCTATGCTCTAATTACTTGACCCTTTTAACAAGGTTATAGGCTGGCAATGGCCGCTGTCATACCACAAGTCAACCGTATAGTGAAGTAGTATCACAGGGAATGCTAGCGGTTGACATGCGATATCCGCCGGTAATCTTACTGTGATAATATTTTTAACTGTGATAACCAAGTAACTTACTGCCGAGTTAATTGTTTTTGTGACCGCAAAATGACAAGTTCAATCTAGAAATTTTGAAACACTGAGCGTTCAATGTCCCGCGCCATTTCCATTCAAGTATTACATGTACATTGTATAGCAATCTGAACGATTCAAACATTTCCGTTTTCACAACACACGACCCTGGTAATAAGGCGATGAGCTTAAAGGGGTACTGTACGCCATTTTCAATAAATTCCCGGTGATAACAACGATCTAATATCGATAATATATAGAAAACTATATAAGTAATTTGAGTCGAAGATGTATTATGTAAACGTTCAGGTTAATAGAATATCTAAAAATCAAAGTTATTAATTTGATATAAATTTAATTTATGGCAAGAGCCATAAATTAAATTACGAATTTCCATGTACAAGACGTAATCAAAAGCATTCACGGATAGTGGACTGGGCAACGCGTGTAACAAATTATGCATATAATATAACATTTATTTGATATATTTGCTTGAAAACTGTCCAAAAATTACTCGACAACGGCAATTGGTATTTTCGCATTCCGACTAATCTGCCATCCGTAACATTACTTCGTACTCAGCAGACTTTCAAATAATGGAAATCTGGTTACCCCATTCTACGACTAAGAGGCTATAGAAACCAACAACAACATTTGAGAAGAGCATCCCTTTAATTCGTTGAAATTTCCCGCTCCCAAAAAATCCATTCCCCCATTAATCACCTGTTCAAAATATTTAGATATATATGTACAATTAATCAAATAAACAGCACTTCATCCTTTAATAGCAACCACAACGCGCCGCAGGTTGCTTTTCATGTTTAGGCGTGAATGACGTCATTAATTTTTACAATACCATGAAACAGCATTTCGACGCGATGAAAATCCGGACAAGAAAAATGGGTTAAAAATCACGTGACTTCCGCTTCGCTTTCGCATAGAATCATGGGAACAATAATATCCCAAAAAGAAACGGTGACACAGAATCGGAAGTGGACCAACGGGATGGTTATAAAATTAACAACTTTAGTTTTTCTGAACAATTCCTACGTGATTTTGGCCTATAGATTAGTTTCGTTTGACCAATTTCGTTGGTTAGCTGAATAAAATCAGCGAAGACGTCATGACATGGTCCATGACGTCATTTGCGTCATTTGGTGTTGTGGGCTAGAATCCAGAAAAAATTGGTCTCCGCAGGAAACACTGATTTCACATCAGTATACTAGACTTGGTTGCATTCATAACCGTTTTCGCAAAAGATATATGCGAAAATAGCACAAGCAAACGTGCCTGCTTCAGAATCAAATTACCACAGTTGAATAGCCAAGGATGTACCCTTTCCAACAATGTATAGCACGACATCGTGTGTTGCGCCGATGTTTACTTATGGTGTTTTGTAATAACGATCCCGCCTCAGCTGCGTGTAATTTTCCTCCGCACAAATTGCTCAGCGAAAAATCCCCCTAATAGGCGGACAACACATTCAATAAGTTCCCGTCTCGCAACGATTTGGCCTCACAGACATATCAGCGGCTTATCAATTCCTTCGAGATAAATGATTGAACCAATCTACCCTAACAAGGGGGATTTTTTCACGGTTGTATGTCGCGCGAATAGTATTGGCTGGCTGCCAGGTATTCACACTCAACATCGGAACGCGGCTTATTATTTGAAATCATTTGTGAGCAGTGGTGGCAGCGAGGAAGTCAAATGATATGTCCATCATAACATGGGTCGCCTTCGTTGGTGAAGATGGAATTAAGCCTCAACCAAATTTGTTGTCAAGTTGATGTGGGGGGCTTATATGACATTGACCTTGACCATAAAACGACCTTGACCTCTGTTGAAAGACATCTCACTTAAAGGGCCATTTTGCTAGATATGTGTTGCGATGTACGCGCTCGTGTCAATATTCAGAGGCCTTTTATAGCTATCCTTTAGAAATATACCGGCATCGAGGCTCCTACATACTCGAGTCTGTATCTGACGAACAGAAACATGGGAGTACGATATCAATTTAAACTTGACCTCCATAAAGAATCTATTATATATTTGAGGAAAGTTTGTGGTCTGTGCGTGTGGGTGTGTGTGTATGTATGTGTGTGTGTGTTTCCGCGATGGAATCGGAAACGGCTAACCGATTTTGACGAAACTTGGTACGGGTATGTAGTTTGACCTGAGGACTAACATGGGTATATCCGTTTGCCCGTGCGGCGTGACCTTGACCTTCAAATGACCTTGAACTCAAGTTCTCCGCTGAGCCGATTTTCACCAAATTTGGTATGTGGGGGTAGTTTCAGGCGCTGAGCAATTTCGTCACACCCGGATGCCCGTGCGGCGTGAACTTGAGATTTTAAATGACATTGAACTGTATCTGGGTATCCACTGGGCAGATTTCCACCATTTGTTGGGGGTGTTGGTGTAGATGGGGATGCCAACAAATTTCGTCTCACCCACATGCCCGTCAGACAGGTACCCAGCTAAAACCTAATGTATAGTTTGTGACTTTTGTCTGTTAGCTATGGCCGGGAAAACTTCCGGACGGATTTCGACGAAACTTGATACCTAAGTGTACGTTTGTCCGGGAAGTGTTTTGGACGGGTCAAAGTGTGATGCTTGATCTTCAAAATGGTCGATTCAAGATCAAATCGGGTAATAGTGGCGGATTTCGACGATATTCGATAGCTAGGGATACTTTTGTCCGGGCAGTGTTTTGGACGGCTTAACTCGTAACCCCGACCTGACATTGACATTCAAAACGGTAAATTCAAGGTCAAATCTGGTCAAATTTCGCATAACTAGATCCGACGAAGCACCGCGTGTGGTTGCCCCGTTACGTGTCACGTACGATCATATTAACGTGTCACATGTATAAGGTGAAGGCCATTATTCAGTTATCTTCAACTCTAGCGTTCCACGGAGATAGCCACAAAGAATGCTCACTTAATTGGTTAAAATCCAAATTTTATTCAGTTATTGATAATATTTAATTATATACAGACTTAACATCGTAAAGAAGTTAATAAATTGATACTGGTACGGCCACTCAGTCAAGTGATATCTACATATAGGTATAGGAAATCTGACTTTCAGGGGATCTGGTTCACTATTTTTACTGGAAACCCCATGCTAAATATAGAAAACCACAGACCAGTACCCAGCAGGTGACAGAGTCAGAAAGGAATTATGACTGGTGCGCTCTGGTACAGAGTGTACAGTAATGCTCTAAATAAGCGACTCCTTATAAGCAGAATTATGGGTAATTTTTCAGGATTTAGTCGGAAATATGGCTTGTTGCCATTCATCGGAAAGCTCTCACTGAGAACTTTCCGATGAATGTCAACAAGCCATATTTCCGACTAAATCCTGAAAAATTACCCATAATTCTGCTGTGGTTAAGGAGTCGATTATTTAGGGCAATATTGTATTTGTGTGAGAGGAATCTGCAGGTGGAAGAAGGATGAGGACACGATGATGCGGTCACAGACAACACAATCACGATAAAATCTGCTTATATATAAATATCAATTATATACAGATAGAGTAGCATTCATATAAATATTAGATTTGTACAAAATTTTATGAGAATTAACTTTGTTAGAGTCACATTCGTTATTTATTCCATGGAATAGTGCAGTGCGTATTACACTTTATATTACGGCGAATATATGTTGTCCGAGACATAATTACGCCGTATTATATCAGCAATAATGAGATTGGTCTAGAATAGGATTCCTTCTGCATTTTCTATTGTCTGTTGTCTGCTCATATTTCCTGACCATCCCTCCAAATGAATAATAGGACATTCCAATGTATACACTGGGAGAATCCATTTAGTATAGAAAGGGTTAAAATCATTATAATAAACCCATCAGATTACATTAACTCTTTCATGAGGTTCATGACGGGAGCTGCGCTGGTGCAGCATTAAAGATCTTGTGCCAGTGCATTCTCTTATATATACGGGTCTCGCAAATATAATAGAATTCACTGGCTTACAAAGTCAAGATAAATATTGTTAGGCCAATGTATTGTCTTATATATGTGAGGCTTCATATGGGAGGCTCGCATCTATAAGAGAATGCATTGGCACAGGGTTTTCGCCAAATTTCATAAAGCTCCAGTCATGGAAGGGTTAACAGCAATTTATGTCCTAAGAAATCATTGGGGAATATCTATTTGTCACAAATGTAACAAATTTTGTGTGAATATAACAATGTACTCCTTTCACAAGAATGCCATGGAATAAATAACATGTGTCTATGGGAGATCAACTTAATCTTCACAGGAGTAGCACTATTTGATAGCGCAGCAAGGAAAAACAAATCACTCAATATATAAATTAATGTCATTGTCATACATATAACCAAATCTTGAAATAACTCCGCTGTTAATGAGCATACGTGTATCATCAGTGCATGCATTCTGCTGGTAAAAAAAACATTATGCAGCATAAAGATCCTGTGCCAGTGAATTCTCTTATATATGTGAGTCTCCCATAGGGAGCCTCGCATAAATAAGAAAATGCACAAAAGGAATTGAGTCAGGTGTAACGTGATTGTTCAGAGTTTCTTACCGTTGACCAGTCAGTTATTTCAAGAATTGGTTATCTTGTGAGGTTAATACAGCTACAGTAATGCCCTAAATAATCGACTCTTTTAACCATAGCAGAATTATGGGTAACTTTTCAGGATTTAGTCGGAAATATGGCTTGTTGCCATTCATCGGAAAGCTCTCGCCGAGAGCTTTCCGATGAATGGCAACAAGCCATATTTTCGACTAATCCTGAAAAGTTACCCATAATTCTGCTGTGGTTAAGAAGTCGATTACTTAGAGCATTACTGTATTTGAAACTTCTCTAACATTATTTTGAGGATTTGAAGGTTGAGGTTATTCAAGAACAACATAATGGCAAGTTGCGACTTTACACAAAACTTTAAAAGTGCACTCATGTATTCAATTCTCAGGTGCTGTGCCACTATTTCCAAAGTTCAAAGCAATAACAATGTTATAACATTCAACAAACATGAAGGTTTATGGTACCAGTGTGATTCCAGTATAATTCGGCACTGAGAACTTAAAGATGGTCTATTACTTCCTAACAAGTTTTATATACATCTATGCTCTAATTACTTGACCCTTTTAACAAGGTTATAGGCTGGCAATGGCTGCTGTCATACCACAAGTCAACCGTAGTGAAGTAGTATCACAGGGAATGCTAGCGGTTGACATGCGATATCCGCCGGTAATCTTACTGTGATAATATTTTTTAACTGTGATAACCAAGTAAATTACTGCCGAGTTAATTGTTTTTGTGACCGCAAAATGACAAGTTCAATCTAGAAATTTTGAAACACTGAGCGTTCAATGTCCCGCGCCATTTTCATTCAAGTATTACATGTACATTGTATAGCAATCTGAACGATTCAAACATTTCCGTTTTCACAACACACGACCCTGGTAATAAGGCGATGATCTTAAAGGGGTACTGTACGCCATTTTCAATAAATTCCCGGTGATAACAACGATCTAATATCGATAATATATAGAAAACTATATAAGTAATTTGAGTCGAAGATGTATTATGTAAACGTTCAGGTTAATAGATTATCTAAAAATCAAAGTTATTAATTTGATATAAATTTAATTTATGGCAAGAGCCATAAATTAAATTACGAATTTCCATGTACAAGACGTAATCAAAAGCATTCACGGATAGTGGACTGGGCAACGCGTGTAACAAATTATGCATATAATATAACATTTATTTGATATATTTGCTTGAAAACTGTCCAAAAATTACTCGACAACGGCAATTGGTATTTTCGCATTCCGACTAATCTGCCATCCGTAACATTACTTCGTACTCAGCAGACTTTCAAATAATGGAAATCTGGTTACCCCATTCTACGACTAAGAGGCTATAGAAACCAACAACAACATTTGAGAAGAGCATCCCTTTAATTCGTTGAAATTTCCCGCTCCCAAAAAATCCATTCCCCCATTAATCACCTGTTCAAAATATTTAGATATATATGTACAATTAATCAAATAAACAGCACTTCATCCTTTAATAGCAACCACAACGCGCCGCAGGTTGCTTTTCATGTTTAGGCGTGAATGACGTCATTAATTTTTACAATACCATGAAACAGCATTTCGACGCGATGAAAATCCGGACAAGAAAAATGGGTTAAAAATCACGTGACTTCCGCTTCGCTTTCGCATAGAATCATGGGAACAATAATATCCCAAAAAGAAACGGTGACACAGAATCGGAAGTGGACCAACGGGATGGTTATAAAATTAACAACTTTAGTTTTTCTGAACAATTCCTACGTGATTTTGGCCTATAGATTAGTTTCGTTTGACCAATTTCGTTGGTTAGCTGAATAAAATCAGCGAAGACGTCATGACATGGTCCATGACGTCATTTGCGTCATTTGGTGTTGTGGGCTAGAATCCAGAAAAAATTGGTCTCCGCAGGAAACACTGATTTCACATCAGTATACTAGACTTGGTTGCATTCATAACCGTTTTCGCAAAAGATATATGCGAAAATAGCACAAGCAAACGTGCCTGCTTCAGAATCAAATTACCACAGTTGAATAGCCAAGGATGTACCCTTTCCAACAATGTATAGCACGACATCGTGTGTTGCGCCGATGTTTACTTATGGTGTTTTGTAATAACGATCCCGCCTCAGCTGCGTGTAATTTTCCTCCGCACAAATTGCTCAGCGAAAAATCCCCCTAATAGGCGGACAACACATTCAATAAGTTCCCGTCTCGCAACGATTTGGCCTCACAGACATATCAGCGGCTTATCAATTCCTTCGAGATAAATGATTGAACCAATCTACCCTAACAAGGGGGATTTTTTCACGGTTGTATGTCGCGCGAATAGTATTGGCTGGCTGCCAGGTATTCACACTCAACATCGGAACGCGGCTTATTATTTGAAATCATTTGTGAGCAGTGGTGGCAGCGAGGAAGTCAAATGATATGTCCATCATAACATGGGTCGCCTTCGTTGGTGAAGATGGAATTAAGCCTCAACCAAATTTGTTGTCAAGTTGATGTGGGGGGCTTATATGACATTGACCTTGACCATAAAACGACCTTGACCTCTGTTGAAAGACATCTCACTTAAAGGGCCATTTTGCTAGATATGTGTTGCGATGTACGCGCTCGTGTCAATATTCAGAGGCCTTTTATAGCTATCCTTTAGAAATATACCGGCATCGAGGCTCCTACATACTCGAGTCTGTATCTGACGAACAGAAACATGGGAGTACGATATCAATTTAAACTTGACCTCCATAAAGAATCTATTATATATTTGAGGAAAGTTTGTGGTCTGTGCGTGTGGGTGTGTGTGTATGTATGTGTGTGTGTGTTTCCGCGATGGAATCGGAAACGGCTAACCGATTTTGACGAAACTTGGTACGGGTATGTAGTTTGACCTGAGGACTAACATGGGTATATCCGTTTGCCCGTGCGGCGTGACCTTGACCTTCAAATGACCTTGAACTCAAGTTCTCCGCTGAGCCGATTTTCACCAAATTTGGTATGTGGGGGTAGTTTCAGGCGCTGAGCAATTTCGTCACACCCGGATGCCCGTGCGGCGTGAACTTGAGATTTTAAATGACATTGAACTGTATCTGGGTATCCACTGGGCAGATTTCCACCATTTGTTGGGGGTGTTGGTGTAGATGGGGATGCCAACAAATTTCGTCTCACCCACATGCCCGTCAGACAGGTACCCAGCTAAAACCTAATGTATAGTTTGTGACTTTTGTCTGTTAGCTATGGCCGGGAAAACTTCCGGACGGATTTCGACGAAACTTGATACCTAAGTGTACGTTTGTCCGGGAAGTGTTTTGGACGGGTCAAAGTGTGATGCTTGATCTTCAAAATGGTCGATTCAAGATCAAATCGGGTAATAGTGGCGGATTTCGACGATATTCGATAGCTAGGGATACTTTTGTCCGGGCAGTGTTTTGGACGGCTTAACTCGTAACCCCGACCTGACATTGACATTCAAAACGGTAAATTCAAGGTCAAATCTGGTCAAATTTCGCATAACTAGATCCGACGAAGCACCGCGTGTGGTTGCCCCGTTACGTGTCACGTACGATCATATTAACGTGTCACATGTATAAGGTGAAGGCCATTATTCAGTTATCTTCAACTCTAGCGTTCCACGGAGATAGCCACAAAGAATGCTCACTTAATTGGTTAAAATCCAAATTTTATTCAGTTATTGATAATATTTAATTATATACAGACTTAACATCGTAAAGAAGTTAATAAATTGATACTGGTACGGCCACTCAGTCAAGTGATATCTACATATAGGTATAGGAAATCTGACTTTCAGGGGATCTGGTTCACTATTTTTACTGGAAACCCCATGCTAAATATAGAAAACCACAGACCAGTACCCAGCAGGTGACAGAGTCAGAAAGGAATTATGACTGGTGCGCTCTGGTACAGAGTGTACAGTAATGCTCTAAATAAGCGACTCCTTATAAGCAGAATTATGGGTAATTTTTCAGGATTTAGTCGGAAATATGGCTTGTTGCCATTCATCGGAAAGCTCTCACTGAGAACTTTCCGATGAATGTCAACAAGCCATATTTCCGACTAAATCCTGAAAAATTACCCATAATTCTGCTGTGGTTAAGGAGTCGATTATTTAGGGCAATATTGTATTTGTGTGAGAGGAATCTGCAGGTGGAAGAAGGATGAGGACACGATGATGCGGTCACAGACAACACAATCACGATAAAATCTGCTTATATATAAATATCAATTATATACAGATAGAGTAGCATTCATATAAATATTAGATTTGTACAAAATTTTATGAGAATTAACTTTGTTAGAGTCACATTCGTTATTTATTCCATGGAATAGTGCAGTGCGTATTACACTTTATATTACGGCGAATATATGTTGTCCGAGACATAATTACGCCGTATTATATCAGCAATAATGAGATTGGTCTAGAATAGGATTCCTTCTGCATTTTCTATTGTCTGTTGTCTGCTCATATTTCCTGACCATCCCTCCAAATGAATAATAGGACATTCCAATGTATACACTGGGAGAATCCATTTAGTATAGAAAGGGTTAAAATCATTATAATAAACCCATCAGATTACATTAACTCTTTCATGAGGTTCATGACGGGAGCTGCGCTGGTGCAGCATTAAAGATCTTGTGCCAGTGCATTCTCTTATATATACGGGTCTCGCAAATATAATAGAATTCACTGGCTTACAAAGTCAAGATAAATATTGTTAGGCCAATGTATTGTCTTATATATGTGAGGCTTCATATGGGAGGCTCGCATCTATAAGAGAATGCATTGGCACAGGGTTTTCGCCAAATTTCATAAAGCTCCAGTCATGGAAGGGTTAACAGCAATTTATGTCCTAAGAAATCATTGGGGAATATCTATTTGTCACAAATGTAACAAATTTTGTGTGAATATAACAATGTACTCCTTTCACAAGAATGCCATGGAATAAATAACATGTGTCTATGGGAGATCAACTTAATCTTCACAGGAGTAGCACTATTTGATAGCGCAGCAAGGAAAAACAAATCACTCAATATATAAATTAATGTCATTGTCATACATATAACCAAATCTTGAAATAACTCCGCTGTTAATGAGCATACGTGTATCATCAGTGCATGCATTCTGCTGGTAAAAAAAACATTATGCAGCATAAAGATCCTGTGCCAGTGAATTCTCTTATATATGTGAGTCTCCCATAGGGAGCCTCGCATAAATAAGAAAATGCACAAAAGGAATTGAGTCAGGTGTAACGTGATTGTTCAGAGTTTCTTACCGTTGACCAGTCAGTTATTTCAAGAATTGGTTATCTTGTGAGGTTAATACAGCTACAGTAATGCCCTAAATAATCGACTCTTTTAACCATAGCAGAATTATGGGTAACTTTTCAGGATTTAGTCGGAAATATGGCTTGTTGCCATTCATCGGAAAGCTCTCGCCGAGAGCTTTCCGATGAATGGCAACAAGCCATATTTTCGACTAATCCTGAAAAGTTACCCATAATTCTGCTGTGGTTAAGAAGTCGATTACTTAGAGCATTACTGTATTTGAAACTTCTCTAACATTATTTTGAGGATTTGAAGGTTGAGGTTATTCAAGAACAACATAATGGCAAGTTGCGACTTTACACAAAACTTTAAAAGTGCACTCATGTATTCAATTCTCAGGTGCTGTGCCACTATTTCCAAAGTTCAAAGCAATAACAATGTTATAACATTCAACAAACATGAAGGTTTATGGTACCAGTGTGATTCCAGTATAATTCGGCACTGAGAACTTAAAGATGGTCTATTACTTCCTAACAAGTTTTATATACATCTATGCTCTAATTACTTGACCCTTTTAACAAGGTTATAGGCTGGCAATGGCTGCTGTCATACCACAAGTCAACCGTAGTGAAGTAGTATCACAGGGAATGCTAGCGGTTGACATGCGATATCCGCCGGTAATCTTACTGTGATAATATTTTTTAACTGTGATAACCAAGTAAATTACTGCCGAGTTAATTGTTTTTGTGACCGCAAAATGACAAGTTCAATCTAGAAATTTTGAAACACTGAGCGTTCAATGTCCCGCGCCATTTTCATTCAAGTATTACATGTACATTGTATAGCAATCTGAACGATTCAAACATTTCCGTTTTCACAACACACGACCCTGGTAATAAGGCGATGATCTTAAAGGGGTACTGTACGCCATTTTCAATAAATTCCCGGTGATAACAACGATCTAATATCGATAATATATAGAAAACTATATAAGTAATTTGAGTCGAAGATGTATTATGTAAACGTTCAGGTTAATAGATTATCTAAAAATCAAAGTTATTAATTTGATATAAATTTAATTTATGGCAAGAGCCATAAATTAAATTACGAATTTCCATGTACAAGACGTAATCAAAAGCATTCACGGATAGTGGACTGGGCAACGCGTGTAACAAATTATGCATATAATATAACATTTATTTGATATATTTGCTTGAAAACTGTCCAAAAATTACTCGACAACGGCAATTGGTATTTTCGCATTCCGACTAATCTGCCATCCGTAACATTACTTCGTACTCAGCAGACTTTCAAATAATGGAAATCTGGTTACCCCATTCTACGACTAAGAGGCTATAGAAACCAACAACAACATTTGAGAAGAGCATCCCTTTAATTCGTTGAAATTTCCCGCTCCCAAAAAATCCATTCCCCCATTAATCACCTGTTCAAAATATTTAGATATATATGTACAATTAATCAAATAAACAGCACTTCATCCTTTAATAGCAACCACAACGCGCCGCAGGTTGCTTTTCATGTTTAGGCGTGAATGACGTCATTAATTTTTACAATACCATGAAACAGCATTTCGACGCGATGAAAATCCGGACAAGAAAAATGGGTTAAAAATCACGTGACTTCCGCTTCGCTTTCGCATAGAATCATGGGAACAATAATATCCCAAAAAGAAACGGTGACACAGAATCGGAAGTGGACCAACGGGATGGTTATAAAATTAACAACTTTAGTTTTTCTGAACAATTCCTACGTGATTTTGGCCTATAGATTAGTTTCGTTTGACCAATTTCGTTGGTTAGCTGAATAAAATCAGCGAAGACGTCATGACATGGTCCATGACGTCATTTGCGTCATTTGGTGTTGTGGGCTAGAATCCAGAAAAAATTGGTCTCCGCAGGAAACACTGATTTCACATCAGTATACTAGACTTGGTTGCATTCATAACCGTTTTCGCAAAAGATATATGCGAAAATAGCACAAGCAAACGTGCCTGCTTCAGAATCAAATTACCACAGTTGAATAGCCAAGGATGTACCCTTTCCAACAATGTATAGCACGACATCGTGTGTTGCGCCGATGTTTACTTATGGTGTTTTGTAATAACGATCCCGCCTCAGCTGCGTGTAATTTTCCTCCGCACAAATTGCTCAGCGAAAAATCCCCCTAATAGGCGGACAACACATTCAATAAGTTCCCGTCTCGCAACGATTTGGCCTCACAGACATATCAGCGGCTTATCAATTCCTTCGAGATAAATGATTGAACCAATCTACCCTAACAAGGGGGATTTTTTCACGGTTGTATGTCGCGCGAATAGTATTGGCTGGCTGCCAGGTATTCACACTCAACATCGGAACGCGGCTTATTATTTGAAATCATTTGTGAGCAGTGGTGGCAGCGAGGAAGTCAAATGATATGTCCATCATAACATGGGTCGCCTTCGTTGGTGAAGATGGAATTAAGCCTCAACCAAATTTGTTGTCAAGTTGATGTGGGGGGCTTATATGACATTGACCTTGACCATAAAACGACCTTGACCTCTGTTGAAAGACATCTCACTTAAAGGGCCATTTTGCTAGATATGTGTTGCGATGTACGCGCTCGTGTCAATATTCAGAGGCCTTTTATAGCTATCCTTTAGAAATATACCGGCATCGAGGCTCCTACATACTCGAGTCTGTATCTGACGAACAGAAACATGGGAGTACGATATCAATTTAAACTTGACCTCCATAAAGAATCTATTATATATTTGAGGAAAGTTTGTGGTCTGTGCGTGTGGGTGTGTGTGTATGTATGTGTGTGTGTGTTTCCGCGATGGAATCGGAAACGGCTAACCGATTTTGACGAAACTTGGTACGGGTATGTAGTTTGACCTGAGGACTAACATGGGTATATCCGTTTGCCCGTGCGGCGTGACCTTGACCTTCAAATGACCTTGAACTCAAGTTCTCCGCTGAGCCGATTTTCACCAAATTTGGTATGTGGGGGTAGTTTCAGGCGCTGAGCAATTTCGTCACACCCGGATGCCCGTGCGGCGTGAACTTGAGATTTTAAATGACATTGAACTGTATCTGGGTATCCACTGGGCAGATTTCCACCATTTGTTGGGGGTGTTGGTGTAGATGGGGATGCCAACAAATTTCGTCTCACCCACATGCCCGTCAGACAGGTACCCAGCTAAAACCTAATGTATAGTTTGTGACTTTTGTCTGTTAGCTATGGCCGGGAAAACTTCCGGACGGATTTCGACGAAACTTGATACCTAAGTGTACGTTTGTCCGGGAAGTGTTTTGGACGGGTCAAAGTGTGATGCTTGATCTTCAAAATGGTCGATTCAAGATCAAATCGGGTAATAGTGGCGGATTTCGACGATATTCGATAGCTAGGGATACTTTTGTCCGGGCAGTGTTTTGGACGGCTTAACTCGTAACCCCGACCTGACATTGACATTCAAAACGGTAAATTCAAGGTCAAATCTGGTCAAATTTCGCATAACTAGATCCGACGAAGCACCGCGTGTGGTTGCCCCGTTACGTGTCACGTACGATCATATTAACGTGTCACATGTATAAGGTGAAGGCCATTATTCAGTTATCTTCAACTCTAGCGTTCCACGGAGATAGCCACAAAGAATGCTCACTTAATTGGTTAAAATCCAAATTTTATTCAGTTATTGATAATATTTAATTATATACAGACTTAACATCGTAAAGAAGTTAATAAATTGATACTGGTACGGCCACTCAGTCAAGTGATATCTACATATAGGTATAGGAAATCTGACTTTCAGGGGATCTGGTTCACTATTTTTACTGGAAACCCCATGCTAAATATAGAAAACCACAGACCAGTACCCAGCAGGTGACAGAGTCAGAAAGGAATTATGACTGGTGCGCTCTGGTACAGAGTGTACAGTAATGCTCTAAATAAGCGACTCCTTATAAGCAGAATTATGGGTAATTTTTCAGGATTTAGTCGGAAATATGGCTTGTTGCCATTCATCGGAAAGCTCTCACTGAGAACTTTCCGATGAATGTCAACAAGCCATATTTCCGACTAAATCCTGAAAAATTACCCATAATTCTGCTGTGGTTAAGGAGTCGATTATTTAGGGCAATATTGTATTTGTGTGAGAGGAATCTGCAGGTGGAAGAAGGATGAGGACACGATGATGCGGTCACAGACAACACAATCACGATAAAATCTGCTTATATATAAATATCAATTATATACAGATAGAGTAGCATTCATATAAATATTAGATTTGTACAAAATTTTATGAGAATTAACTTTGTTAGAGTCACATTCGTTATTTATTCCATGGAATAGTGCAGTGCGTATTACACTTTATATTACGGCGAATATATGTTGTCCGAGACATAATTACGCCGTATTATATCAGCAATAATGAGATTGGTCTAGAATAGGATTCCTTCTGCATTTTCTATTGTCTGTTGTCTGCTCATATTTCCTGACCATCCCTCCAAATGAATAATAGGACATTCCAATGTATACACTGGGAGAATCCATTTAGTATAGAAAGGGTTAAAATCATTATAATAAACCCATCAGATTACATTAACTCTTTCATGAGGTTCATGACGGGAGCTGCGCTGGTGCAGCATTAAAGATCTTGTGCCAGTGCATTCTCTTATATATACGGGTCTCGCAAATATAATAGAATTCACTGGCTTACAAAGTCAAGATAAATATTGTTAGGCCAATGTATTGTCTTATATATGTGAGGCTTCATATGGGAGGCTCGCATCTATAAGAGAATGCATTGGCACAGGGTTTTCGCCAAATTTCATAAAGCTCCAGTCATGGAAGGGTTAACAGCAATTTATGTCCTAAGAAATCATTGGGGAATATCTATTTGTCACAAATGTAACAAATTTTGTGTGAATATAACAATGTACTCCTTTCACAAGAATGCCATGGAATAAATAACATGTGTCTATGGGAGATCAACTTAATCTTCACAGGAGTAGCACTATTTGATAGCGCAGCAAGGAAAAACAAATCACTCAATATATAAATTAATGTCATTGTCATACATATAACCAAATCTTGAAATAACTCCGCTGTTAATGAGCATACGTGTATCATCAGTGCATGCATTCTGCTGGTAAAAAAAACATTATGCAGCATAAAGATCCTGTGCCAGTGAATTCTCTTATATATGTGAGTCTCCCATAGGGAGCCTCGCATAAATAAGAAAATGCACAAAAGGAATTGAGTCAGGTGTAACGTGATTGTTCAGAGTTTCTTACCGTTGACCAGTCAGTTATTTCAAGAATTGGTTATCTTGTGAGGTTAATACAGCTACAGTAATGCCCTAAATAATCGACTCTTTTAACCATAGCAGAATTATGGGTAACTTTTCAGGATTTAGTCGGAAATATGGCTTGTTGCCATTCATCGGAAAGCTCTCGCCGAGAGCTTTCCGATGAATGGCAACAAGCCATATTTTCGACTAATCCTGAAAAGTTACCCATAATTCTGCTGTGGTTAAGAAGTCGATTACTTAGAGCATTACTGTATTTGAAACTTCTCTAACATTATTTTGAGGATTTGAAGGTTGAGGTTATTCAAGAACAACATAATGGCAAGTTGCGACTTTACACAAAACTTTAAAAGTGCACTCATGTATTCAATTCTCAGGTGCTGTGCCACTATTTCCAAAGTTCAAAGCAATAACAATGTTATAACATTCAACAAACATGAAGGTTTATGGTACCAGTGTGATTCCAGTATAATTCGGCACTGAGAACTTAAAGATGGTCTATTACTTCCTAACAAGTTTTATATACATCTATGCTCTAATTACTTGACCCTTTTAACAAGGTTATAGGCTGGCAATGGCTGCTGTCATACCACAAGTCAACCGTAGTGAAGTAGTATCACAGGGAATGCTAGCGGTTGACATGCGATATCCGCCGGTAATCTTACTGTGATAATATTTTTTAACTGTGATAACCAAGTAAATTACTGCCGAGTTAATTGTTTTTGTGACCGCAAAATGACAAGTTCAATCTAGAAATTTTGAAACACTGAGCGTTCAATGTCCCGCGCCATTTTCATTCAAGTATTACATGTACATTGTATAGCAATCTGAACGATTCAAACATTTCCGTTTTCACAACACACGACCCTGGTAATAAGGCGATGATCTTAAAGGGGTACTGTACGCCATTTTCAATAAATTCCCGGTGATAACAACGATCTAATATCGATAATATATAGAAAACTATATAAGTAATTTGAGTCGAAGATGTATTATGTAAACGTTCAGGTTAATAGATTATCTAAAAATCAAAGTTATTAATTTGATATAAATTTAATTTATGGCAAGAGCCATAAATTAAATTACGAATTTCCATGTACAAGACGTAATCAAAAGCATTCACGGATAGTGGACTGGGCAACGCGTGTAACAAATTATGCATATAATATAACATTTATTTGATATATTTGCTTGAAAACTGTCCAAAAATTACTCGACAACGGCAATTGGTATTTTCGCATTCCGACTAATCTGCCATCCGTAACATTACTTCGTACTCAGCAGACTTTCAAATAATGGAAATCTGGTTACCCCATTCTACGACTAAGAGGCTATAGAAACCAACAACAACATTTGAGAAGAGCATCCCTTTAATTCGTTGAAATTTCCCGCTCCCAAAAAATCCATTCCCCCATTAATCACCTGTTCAAAATATTTAGATATATATGTACAATTAATCAAATAAACAGCACTTCATCCTTTAATAGCAACCACAACGCGCCGCAGGTTGCTTTTCATGTTTAGGCGTGAATGACGTCATTAATTTTTACAATACCATGAAACAGCATTTCGACGCGATGAAAATCCGGACAAGAAAAATGGGTTAAAAATCACGTGACTTCCGCTTCGCTTTCGCATAGAATCATGGGAACAATAATATCCCAAAAAGAAACGGTGACACAGAATCGGAAGTGGACCAACGGGATGGTTATAAAATTAACAACTTTAGTTTTTCTGAACAATTCCTACGTGATTTTGGCCTATAGATTAGTTTCGTTTGACCAATTTCGTTGGTTAGCTGAATAAAATCAGCGAAGACGTCATGACATGGTCCATGACGTCATTTGCGTCATTTGGTGTTGTGGGCTAGAATCCAGAAAAAATTGGTCTCCGCAGGAAACACTGATTTCACATCAGTATACTAGACTTGGTTGCATTCATAACCGTTTTCGCAAAAGATATATGCGAAAATAGCACAAGCAAACGTGCCTGCTTCAGAATCAAATTACCACAGTTGAATAGCCAAGGATGTACCCTTTCCAACAATGTATAGCACGACATCGTGTGTTGCGCCGATGTTTACTTATGGTGTTTTGTAATAACGATCCCGCCTCAGCTGCGTGTAATTTTCCTCCGCACAAATTGCTCAGCGAAAAATCCCCCTAATAGGCGGACAACACATTCAATAAGTTCCCGTCTCGCAACGATTTGGCCTCACAGACATATCAGCGGCTTATCAATTCCTTCGAGATAAATGATTGAACCAATCTACCCTAACAAGGGGGATTTTTTCACGGTTGTATGTCGCGCGAATAGTATTGGCTGGCTGCCAGGTATTCACACTCAACATCGGAACGCGGCTTATTATTTGAAATCATTTGTGAGCAGTGGTGGCAGCGAGGAAGTCAAATGATATGTCCATCATAACATGGGTCGCCTTCGTTGGTGAAGATGGAATTAAGCCTCAACCAAATTTGTTGTCAAGTTGATGTGGGGGGCTTATATGACATTGACCTTGACCATAAAACGACCTTGACCTCTGTTGAAAGACATCTCACTTAAAGGGCCATTTTGCTAGATATGTGTTGCGATGTACGCGCTCGTGTCAATATTCAGAGGCCTTTTATAGCTATCCTTTAGAAATATACCGGCATCGAGGCTCCTACATACTCGAGTCTGTATCTGACGAACAGAAACATGGGAGTACGATATCAATTTAAACTTGACCTCCATAAAGAATCTATTATATATTTGAGGAAAGTTTGTGGTCTGTGCGTGTGGGTGTGTGTGTATGTATGTGTGTGTGTGTTTCCGCGATGGAATCGGAAACGGCTAACCGATTTTGACGAAACTTGGTACGGGTATGTAGTTTGACCTGAGGACTAACATGGGTATATCCGTTTGCCCGTGCGGCGTGACCTTGACCTTCAAATGACCTTGAACTCAAGTTCTCCGCTGAGCCGATTTTCACCAAATTTGGTATGTGGGGGTAGTTTCAGGCGCTGAGCAATTTCGTCACACCCGGATGCCCGTGCGGCGTGAACTTGAGATTTTAAATGACATTGAACTGTATCTGGGTATCCACTGGGCAGATTTCCACCATTTGTTGGGGGTGTTGGTGTAGATGGGGATGCCAACAAATTTCGTCTCACCCACATGCCCGTCAGACAGGTACCCAGCTAAAACCTAATGTATAGTTTGTGACTTTTGTCTGTTAGCTATGGCCGGGAAAACTTCCGGACGGATTTCGACGAAACTTGATACCTAAGTGTACGTTTGTCCGGGAAGTGTTTTGGACGGGTCAAAGTGTGATGCTTGATCTTCAAAATGGTCGATTCAAGATCAAATCGGGTAATAGTGGCGGATTTCGACGATATTCGATAGCTAGGGATACTTTTGTCCGGGCAGTGTTTTGGACGGCTTAACTCGTAACCCCGACCTGACATTGACATTCAAAACGGTAAATTCAAGGTCAAATCTGGTCAAATTTCGCATAACTAGATCCGACGAAGCACCGCGTGTGGTTGCCCCGTTACGTGTCACGTACGATCATATTAACGTGTCACATGTATAAGGTGAAGGCCATTATTCAGTTATCTTCAACTCTAGCGTTCCACGGAGATAGCCACAAAGAATGCTCACTTAATTGGTTAAAATCCAAATTTTATTCAGTTATTGATAATATTTAATTATATACAGACTTAACATCGTAAAGAAGTTAATAAATTGATACTGGTACGGCCACTCAGTCAAGTGATATCTACATATAGGTATAGGAAATCTGACTTTCAGGGGATCTGGTTCACTATTTTTACTGGAAACCCCATGCTAAATATAGAAAACCACAGACCAGTACCCAGCAGGTGACAGAGTCAGAAAGGAATTATGACTGGTGCGCTCTGGTACAGAGTGTACAGTAATGCTCTAAATAAGCGACTCCTTATAAGCAGAATTATGGGTAATTTTTCAGGATTTAGTCGGAAATATGGCTTGTTGCCATTCATCGGAAAGCTCTCACTGAGAACTTTCCGATGAATGTCAACAAGCCATATTTCCGACTAAATCCTGAAAAATTACCCATAATTCTGCTGTGGTTAAGGAGTCGATTATTTAGGGCAATATTGTATTTGTGTGAGAGGAATCTGCAGGTGGAAGAAGGATGAGGACACGATGATGCGGTCACAGACAACACAATCACGATAAAATCTGCTTATATATAAATATCAATTATATACAGATAGAGTAGCATTCATATAAATATTAGATTTGTACAAAATTTTATGAGAATTAACTTTGTTAGAGTCACATTCGTTATTTATTCCATGGAATAGTGCAGTGCGTATTACACTTTATATTACGGCGAATATATGTTGTCCGAGACATAATTACGCCGTATTATATCAGCAATAATGAGATTGGTCTAGAATAGGATTCCTTCTGCATTTTCTATTGTCTGTTGTCTGCTCATATTTCCTGACCATCCCTCCAAATGAATAATAGGACATTCCAATGTATACACTGGGAGAATCCATTTAGTATAGAAAGGGTTAAAATCATTATAATAAACCCATCAGATTACATTAACTCTTTCATGAGGTTCATGACGGGAGCTGCGCTGGTGCAGCATTAAAGATCTTGTGCCAGTGCATTCTCTTATATATACGGGTCTCGCAAATATAATAGAATTCACTGGCTTACAAAGTCAAGATAAATATTGTTAGGCCAATGTATTGTCTTATATATGTGAGGCTTCATATGGGAGGCTCGCATCTATAAGAGAATGCATTGGCACAGGGTTTTCGCCAAATTTCATAAAGCTCCAGTCATGGAAGGGTTAACAGCAATTTATGTCCTAAGAAATCATTGGGGAATATCTATTTGTCACAAATGTAACAAATTTTGTGTGAATATAACAATGTACTCCTTTCACAAGAATGCCATGGAATAAATAACATGTGTCTATGGGAGATCAACTTAATCTTCACAGGAGTAGCACTATTTGATAGCGCAGCAAGGAAAAACAAATCACTCAATATATAAATTAATGTCATTGTCATACATATAACCAAATCTTGAAATAACTCCGCTGTTAATGAGCATACGTGTATCATCAGTGCATGCATTCTGCTGGTAAAAAAAACATTATGCAGCATAAAGATCCTGTGCCAGTGAATTCTCTTATATATGTGAGTCTCCCATAGGGAGCCTCGCATAAATAAGAAAATGCACAAAAGGAATTGAGTCAGGTGTAACGTGATTGTTCAGAGTTTCTTACCGTTGACCAGTCAGTTATTTCAAGAATTGGTTATCTTGTGAGGTTAATACAGCTACAGTAATGCCCTAAATAATCGACTCTTTTAACCATAGCAGAATTATGGGTAACTTTTCAGGATTTAGTCGGAAATATGGCTTGTTGCCATTCATCGGAAAGCTCTCGCCGAGAGCTTTCCGATGAATGGCAACAAGCCATATTTTCGACTAATCCTGAAAAGTTACCCATAATTCTGCTGTGGTTAAGAAGTCGATTACTTAGAGCATTACTGTATTTGAAACTTCTCTAACATTATTTTGAGGATTTGAAGGTTGAGGTTATTCAAGAACAACATAATGGCAAGTTGCGACTTTACACAAAACTTTAAAAGTGCACTCATGTATTCAATTCTCAGGTGCTGTGCCACTATTTCCAAAGTTCAAAGCAATAACAATGTTATAACATTCAACAAACATGAAGGTTTATGGTACCAGTGTGATTCCAGTATAATTCGGCACTGAGAACTTAAAGATGGTCTATTACTTCCTAACAAGTTTTATATACATCTATGCTCTAATTACTTGACCCTTTTAACAAGGTTATAGGCTGGCAATGGCTGCTGTCATACCACAAGTCAACCGTAGTGAAGTAGTATCACAGGGAATGCTAGCGGTTGACATGCGATATCCGCCGGTAATCTTACTGTGATAATATTTTTTAACTGTGATAACCAAGTAAATTACTGCCGAGTTAATTGTTTTTGTGACCGCAAAATGACAAGTTCAATCTAGAAATTTTGAAACACTGAGCGTTCAATGTCCCGCGCCATTTTCATTCAAGTATTACATGTACATTGTATAGCAATCTGAACGATTCAAACATTTCCGTTTTCACAACACACGACCCTGGTAATAAGGCGATGATCTTAAAGGGGTACTGTACGCCATTTTCAATAAATTCCCGGTGATAACAACGATCTAATATCGATAATATATAGAAAACTATATAAGTAATTTGAGTCGAAGATGTATTATGTAAACGTTCAGGTTAATAGATTATCTAAAAATCAAAGTTATTAATTTGATATAAATTTAATTTATGGCAAGAGCCATAAATTAAATTACGAATTTCCATGTACAAGACGTAATCAAAAGCATTCACGGATAGTGGACTGGGCAACGCGTGTAACAAATTATGCATATAATATAACATTTATTTGATATATTTGCTTGAAAACTGTCCAAAAATTACTCGACAACGGCAATTGGTATTTTCGCATTCCGACTAATCTGCCATCCGTAACATTACTTCGTACTCAGCAGACTTTCAAATAATGGAAATCTGGTTACCCCATTCTACGACTAAGAGGCTATAGAAACCAACAACAACATTTGAGAAGAGCATCCCTTTAACTCGTTGAAATTTCCCGCTCCCAAAAAATCCATTCCCCCCATTAATCACCAGTTCAAAATATTTAGATATATATGTACAATTAATCAAATAAACAGCACTTCATCCTTTAATAGCAACCACAACGCGCCGCATGCGCGTTGTTGCTTTTCAAGTTTAGGCGTGAATGACGTCATTAATTTTTACAATACCATGAAACAGCATTTCGACGCGATGAAAATCCGGACAAGAAAAATGGGTTAAAAATCACGTGACTTCTGCTTCGCTTTCGCATAGAATCATGGGAACAATAATATCCCAAAAAGAAACGGTGACACAGAATCGGAAGTGGACCAACGGGATGGTTATAAAATTAACAACTTTAGTTTTTTCTGAACCATTCCTACGTGATTTTGGCCTATATATTAGTTTCGTTTGACCAATTTCGTTGGTTAGCTGAATAAAATCAGCGAAGACGTCATGACATGGGCCATGACGTCATTTGCGTCATTTGGTGTTGTGGGCTAGAATCCAGAAAAAAATTGGTCTCCGCAGGAAACACTGATTTCACATCAGTATACTAGACTTGGTTGCATTTATAACAGTTTTCGCAAAAGATATATGCGAAAATAGCACAAGCAAACGTGCCTGCTTCAGAATCAAATTACCACAGTTGAATAGCCAAGGATGTACCCTTTCCAACAATGTATAGCACGACATCGTGTGTTGCGCCGATGTTTACTTATGGTGTTTTGTAATAACGATCCCGCCTTAGCTGCGTGTAATTTTCCTCCGGACAAATTGCTTAGCGAAAAATCCCCCTAATAGGCGGACAACATATTCAATAAGTTCCCGTCTCGCAACGATTTGGCCTCACAGACATATCAGCGGCTTATCAATTCCTTCGAGATAAATGATTGAACCAATCTACCCTAACAAGGGGGATTTTTTCACGGTTGTATGTCGCGCGAATAGTATTGGCTGGCTGCCAGGTATTCACACTCAACATCGGAACGCGGCTTATTATTTGAAATCATTTGTGAGCAGTGGTGGCAGCGAGGAAGTCAAATTATATGTCCATCATAACATGGGTCGCCTTCGTTGGAAAAGCTGGAATTAAGCCTCAACCAAATTTGTTGTCAAGTTGATGTGGGGGGCTTATATGACATTGACCTTGACCATAAAACGACCTTGACCTCTGTTGAAAGACATCTCACTTAAAGGGCCATTTTGCTAGATATGTGTTGCGATGTACGCGCTCATGTCAATATTCAGAGGCCTTTTATAGCTATCCTTTAGAAATATACCGGCATCGAGGCTCCTACATACTCGAGTCTGTATCTGACGAACAGAAACATGGGAGTACGATATCAATTTAAACTTGACCTCCATAAAGAATCTATTATATATTTGAGGAAAGTTTGTGGTCTGTGCGTGTGGGTGTGTGTGTATGTATGTGTGTGTGTGTGTTTCCGCGATGTAATCGGAAACGGCTAACCGATTTTGACGAAACTTGGTACGGGTATGTAGTTTGACCCGAGGACTAACATGGGTATATCCGTTTGCCCGTGCGGCGTGACCTTGACCTTCAAATGACCTTGAACTCAAGTTCTCCGCTGAGCCGATTTTCACCAAATTTGGTATGTGGGGGTAGTTTCAGGCGCTGAGCAATTTCGTCACACCCGGATGCCCGTGCGGCGTGAACTTGAGATTTTAAATGACATTGAACTGTATCTGGGTATCCACTGGGCAGATTTCCACCATTTTTTTGGGGGTGTTGGTGTAGATGGGGATGCCAACAAATTTCGTCTCACCCACATGCCCGTCAGACAGGTACCCAGCTAAAACCTAATGTATAGTTTGTGACTTTTGTCTGTTAGCTATGGCCGGGAAAACTTCCGGACGGATTTCGACGAAACTTGATACCTAAGTGTACGTTTGTCCGGGAAGTGTTTTGGACGGGTCAAAGTGTGATGCTTGATCTTCAAAATGGTCGATTCAAGATCAAATCGGGTAATAGTGGCGGATTTCGACGATATTCGATAGCTAGGGATACTTTTGTCCGGGCAGTGTTTTGGACGGCTTAACTCGTAACCCCGACCTGACATTGACATTCAAAACGGTAAATTCAAGGTCAAATCTGGTCAAATTTCGCATAACTAGATCCGACGAAGCACCGCGTGTGGTTGCCCCGTTACGTGTCACGTACGATCATATTAACGTGTCACGTGTATAAGGTGAAGGCCATTATTCAGTTATCTTCAACTCTAGCGTTCCACGGTGCACTCGCTCCCAGACTCTTGATTCCACGGTGCACTCGCTCCCGGACTCTGGTACCTATACATATTGTTTCCGTAACTATACATTCTGGACTCCTCGACCTATGACCTCTGGGGCCAACGGTGACGCAATCTGACGAGGTTTGCCGAATGTCCGTAACTAGTGTCAGAACTGCACTAAAAAAATAATGTCATAATTTAGAGCACACCACAAAACTCAAACTTCACATAAAAGGGTTAGTTCTTTTACCTATGTGGAATCATAGGGAAGATGTGTGATATATTTTGTTATGCTAAACACACACAAGGCTATTGACCAATCAGGGCCCAGTGTCTATTTTATTCTCTCCTATATAATCCTCCCGCATCCGCCAGATGTCACTCCGAACCATATTTACACCAGTGTAACCAAAACAGACGAGTCGTCAATCCGGTCGTCCACACTATGTGTACAAATAAATAAAGTTCACTTGTCACCTCCAGGGCTCCGTGGTTATGGTCCTTGTAACCTTGGCATTTAATACTGTTTATTCTGGTGTCTAATCTAAATCAGACGGTTGAAAGCAATGTTTGATTCACTGATGTTCCCAGAATAATTTTTTTTATTGCTAAAAAGACACTTCAAATAAAGCCACACACTTACTCGGGGGTGGGTGCAGGGAAGGATCCAGGGCTCTTTTGATACCTGTTACAGGTTTGGGCGCCCAAACTCTGGTGGCCTAAATGTCCCCAAATTGCAAGTGGATAGTTTTATTAAAGCTGAATTTTCTATATTTTGAAGGAAATCTTCTATTATAATTCAACAACATGCAATGCAAATCATCAATAATATACAGTTGATATAGAGCCTTTATTTGATTAATCAAGTGCCCAGTGAGAACTATTTTAACCCTTTAATGACTGGGGCTTCTTGAAATTTTGCAAAAATCCTGTGCCAATGCATTCTCTTATATAAATGAGAGTCTCCCATCTAAGGAGCCTTGCATATATAAGATAATACATTGGCCTTTATCTTGACCCTATAAGCCAGTGCATTCTCTTATGCGGGATCTTTAATGCTGCACATAAGGGAGGGGGCAACCCCCTCCCGTACCTACCCCCATCTCGGGCCTACGGCCCTTGGGATATGCCTTCGGCATATCATGGTCCCAAAACAGGTGTCCCCCAAAAAATCGCTGGACCCATCCCTGGGTGGGTGACATGGCAGCCTTTTTGTGTGGCTGACGCTAGCAGAAGAAAGTGGTCGGTACAGATTATTAGAAAGGGTTAATTATTCAGGAGACGGTATAAGATTCAGTACAAAATTTATTCAATAGAACTCTATATGTGGTAAAAACAGCTCACACAATGACCAAAATAAATTAGGATGATATGAAGTCATAATTTAAAACATGATTATTTCTCACAGAAATATTGTATAAAATCATCATGGACCATGGTCTTATGTTGTTGAAATCGAACAATAAAAATGTCTCATTGTAAAATTCAATAAAATTGTGATGGCAATGGTCTGATTATGATAACCTGAATGCATGTTAAGGTCCATGGGATGTGGTGACAAAAAGCAACAGGAAACCGAAGCCTGAGATAGGGCTTTGTAACTCAATTTCAATCGCACAACTGTTCTATATAGTACACATACTACACAAAATCCCAAAAAAGAAATATATGAACATTAAATCAATAGCTCCCAATTGAACGTGAAACTTTGGCGAACATTCAACATTTTCTTGTTACAAATTTCCACCACATCAAATAGACTTTAACCCTTTACCCAACAAACCGGCCAAAACGGCCAAATAAAGATTCAACAGCCTAAAATATCTTCGGTCTGTCTCAATAGAACCATACAAATATGGATATCATTGGAACCGGCTCCTTGACCACATTGTGATAGTTACAGTTATGCCCTGTGCCAATGCATTCTCTTATATATGCGAGTCGACCATAGGTCGCCTCGCATATATAAGAGAATGCATTGGCCTAAAAAACAATTATAATTTTTTCTTACATTTGTTAACAATTAATATGTGTTAAGCCAATGCATTCTCTTATATATGCGAGGCGACCTATGGTCGACTCGCATATATAAGAGAATGCATTGGCACAGGGCCCTTATGTTGGGTAAAGGGTTCAAGAACTGGCAGCAATCAGTGATAACAATAGTATAGTGCATATAGGATTGCTGTGAATAACCACGTGGTAAGCGTTGGTATCAACAGGTCTGGTACATCTTCAATCCAGCTATTATAGTTGGATATGGCTATTTGTGCTGTTTCAGTCATCACAAAATATATTTACTATTATCATTCAATTTTAATAAAATTTATGAACGATCGATCATTCCGCCCACTGTTGTTATCACTTCGACGTGTCTGTGTACAGAGATGTGCACTACCATTGTTTCCACACAAAGAAGCAAATTTTGGATTTTGTCATTTAACTGTAATAGAATACACCTATTGACTGTATTGAGGTGGAATAGCGAGAACTATTTAATCGAGGTGGTGTCTTTTGATCATTGAGCAGGACTTTTGAAGCCTCTGTAAATAGTCCCGCTTGCCGTCAGAAGACACTACTCGGGGAAAATAGTCCTTGCGATTTCATCCCAAGGCAAATGATAGGTGTTATTATATATGGCAATTCTCGTCTCGGGCCAACACTTGATATGGCAATTCTCGTCTCGGGCCAACCCTTGATGTCAGCAAATACTACTATTTGACATGTCACTGCGCCTCATCCAATCAAAAGGCAATATGACCCTCAACTCTACGTATATAACAGTGGAATATAACTATAACAGCTGAATTGTATTGCATGCCAGACCTGAGAATTATGAATTTACTGATGAACATATAATTGCGGACTTCTCAGATTTTGAGACAAGCCCACAAGAAAGATGGAGCATGATATGAATTAACCCTTTCATGACGTTCTTCATGACACAGGTCCCTGGCATAATAGACCCCAATCACCCAAAGACATCTTATATATATGTCTGGGTGGTTGGGGTCTATTATGCCAGGGACCTGTGGTTCATGACAGGAGCTGCGCTGGTGCAGCATTAACATATCCTGTACCAGTGCATTTTCTTATATATCCGAGTCTCCCATAGGGATTCTCGCATATATAAGAGAATGAACTGGCTTAACAAGGTAAAGGTAAATATTGTTAGGGCAATGTATTCTCTTATATATGAGGCTACCTATGGGCGACTCGCATATATAAGAGAATAGAATGGCACAGGTTTTAGCAAAATTTCAGGAAGCAACAGTCATGGAAGGGTTAACGGTTTCATCTTGTGATAACACACAATTATGACTTCTCAAACATGTGGACAAAAATGAGTGGAAGAAATCTGAATATCAGATTCAACAAGATGAGGTGTGCCATGTATTCCCACGGGCAAGGCGCTTTGATATCAGCTGACATCAGCCTGGATATAGTGTGTCTGACAATTGCAGAATGAGGTTCCAGAGGGTGAATTTAGTGGGATACGATCACAAAATTCACTCTCTGGAAACCTCATTCTGCTTACACCTCAACTGCTATGGGAGACCTAGGATAAGATTGAAGTTCCCCAGTTGATGTTGGTGATGTTCACCCATTAGTCACCTCGATTATACATATCCATATAGGCTTGGCTGAGATGTGCTTCGTGCCATTATCCCAAGGACGTGTTGTCTATAACATGCGGCAGAAACGTTTTCCACACTGGCCTGGCAGTCATTAATTTTTCAAATAAAATCTATAATTGAAAGGACCCATAGTGTTGGCAATTTCAAATTTTGAAGATAAGTGAATTGAATTTCAATGCAAAGAGCTTCAAATAAAAAAATCAAAAGATCATTCACAAAATCTACTCGATAGAATAAAATGAAGGTGGATAGTCGCAAAACACTCTCTTCAGTTTCAAGTCAACACACAGTAATTATACCAAATTTAACAGTTGAAAATTTTTTTGGGTTGATAATTGATTGACACTTTCATGACGGGAGCTCCGCTGGTGCAGCATAATGCAAGTTTATTCAATAACGTCACATTAATCAATAATGCAGTGTTTGTGTCTTGGTAATGGCGGCAATATATATAATCGGGTGGTGTGATTTTCTATAAACTGAAGACCTCTCTAAACCGAACAGAAAGGCCGGTCCAAAGGGTGTTCGGTTTAGATAGGGTTTTACTGTATATGTCGTATACGCATATGTTAAAGTCATATTAATTTTTTAGCTTTCTGAAAAGATGTTTATTGGTCCATATGGTGAAGAAAAATTGAGAGCCAACTTTTAGGGAGAAACACTTTCATTTCCACAGACACTTCTCATGGTTTCCTATCCAGTGGGAAGAGCTGACAATAAAATATGATATGATGAATACGATGAAACAAAGTAACAAACCCAATAGCTGGGTGGAGTATGATATGATAGCACAACTCACCCGAGCTTCCTCCACACACAAATGTGTCTGAACCCATATAGAGCCCCACATAGACTAGAGCAGATAACACTCTGTAGTGCATGCTTCCGTCTGCGTCAGGCTCCCAATGGGTTAAACATTAAGCTTCCTCCACACTAAATGTGTCTGAACCCATATAGAGCCCCACATAGACTAGAGCAGATAACACTCTGTGTTGTGCATGCTTCCGTCTGTGTCAGGCTCCCAATGGGTTAAACATTAAACATTAAGCTTCCTCCACACTAAATGTGTCTGAACCCATATAGAGCCCCACATAGACTAGAGCAGATAACACTCTGTGTTGTGCATGCTTCCATCTGTGTCAGGCTCCCAATGGGTTAAACATTAAACATTAAGCTTCCTCCACACTAAATGTGTCTGAACCCATATAGAGCCCCACATAGACTAGAGCAGATAACACTCTGTAGTGCATGCTTCCGTCTGCGTCAGGCTCCCAATGGGTTAAACATTAAACATTAAGCTTTCTCCATATATGACCACACCCAAATAAACATGCTGAAGCGATGCCAAATGAGGTCCCACATGATGAATTTGGCGACAATAGCCCACTGTATAGGGTATAATCACTAAATTCACCCTCTGGCAACCTCATTCTGATCAAGATAGCCTATGCTACCAATGAAAGACCACGCATTAAAAACACTGATATAGACTGAGCTATATTATATAGACCACCAAAGCATTGCATGACTGATGAAATTGATCTACCAAATTTCATTTACATGTCAAACTTCAGCTACGCGAATGCTTACTGACTTCATTATTGCTCATGGTACCATTTTGATATTCTATAACAGAGATAGCCACAAAGAATGCTCACTTAATTGGTTAAATCCAAATTTTATTCAGTTATTGATAATATTTAATTATATACAGACTTAACATCGTAAAGAAGTTAATAAATTGATACTGGTACGGCCACTCAGTCAAGTGATATCTACATATAGGTATAGGAAATCTGACTTTCAGGGGATCTGGTTCACTATTTTTACTGGAAACCCCATGCTAAATATAGAAAACCACAGACCAGTACCCAGCAGGTGACAGAGTCAGAAAGGAATTATGACTGGTGCGCTCTGGTACAGAGTGTACAGTAATGCTCTAAATAAGCGACTCCTTATAAGCAGAATTATGGGTAATTTTTCAGGATTTAGTCGGAAATATGGCTTGTTGCCATTCATCGGAAAGCTCTCACTGAGAACTTTCCGATGAATGTCAACAAGCCATATTTCCGACTAAATCCTGAAAAATTACCCATAATTCTGCTGTGGTTAAGGAGTCGATTATTTAGGGCAATATTGTATTTGTGTGAGAGGAATCTGCAGGTGGAAGAAGGATGAGGACACGATGATGCGGTCACAGACAACACAATCACGATAAAATCTGCTTATATATAAATATCAATTATATACAGATAGAGTAGCATTCATATAAATATTAGATTTGTACAAAATTTTATGAGAATTAACTTTGTTAGAGTCACATTCGTTATTTATTCCATGGAATAGTGCAGTGCGTATTACACTTTATATTACGGCGAATATATGTTGTCCGAGACATAATTACGCCGTATTATATCAGCAATAATGAGATTGGTCTAGAATAGGATTCCTTCTGCATTTTCTATTGTCTGTTGTCTGCTCATATTTCCTGACCATCCCTCCAAATGAATAATAGGACATTCCAATGTATACACTGGGAGAATCCATTTAGTATAGAAAGGGTTAAAATCATTATAATAAACCCATCAGATTACATTAACTCTTTCATGAGGTTCATGACGGGAGCTGCGCTGGTGCAGCATTAAAGATCTTGTGCCAGTGCATTCTCTTATATATACGGGTCTCGCAAATATAATAGAATTCACTGGCTTACAAAGTCAAGATAAATATTGTTAGGCCAATGTATTGTCTTATATATGTGAGGCTTCATATGGGAGGCTCGCATCTATAAGAGAATGCATTGGCACAGGGTTTTCGCCAAATTTCATAAAGCTCCAGTCATGGAAGGGTTAACAGCAATTTATGTCCTAAGAAATCATTGGGGAATATCTATTTGTCACAAATGTAACAAATTTTGTGTGAATATAACAATGTACTCCTTTCACAAGAATGCCATGGAATAAATAACATGTGTCTATGGGAGATCAACTTAATCTTCACAGGAGTAGCACTATTTGATAGCGCAGCAAGGAAAAACAAATCACTCAATATATAAATTAATGTCATTGTCATACATATAACCAAATCTTGAAATAACTCCGCTGTTAATGAGCATACGTGTATCATCAGTGCATGCATTCTGCTGGTAAAAAAAACATTATGCAGCATAAAGATCCTGTGCCAGTGAATTCTCTTATATATGTGAGTCTCCCATAGGGAGCCTCGCATAAATAAGAAAATGCACAAAAGGAATTGAGTCAGGTGTAACGTGATTGTTCAGAGTTTCTTACCGTTGACCAGTCAGTTATTTCAAGAATTGGTTATCTTGTGAGGTTAATACAGCTACAGTAATGCCCTAAATAATCGACTCTTTTAACCATAGCAGAATTATGGGTAACTTTTCAGGATTTAGTCGGAAATATGGCTTGTTGCCATTCATCGGAAAGCTCTCGCCGAGAGCTTTCCGATGAATGGCAACAAGCCATATTTTCGACTAATCCTGAAAAGTTACCCATAATTCTGCTGTGGTTAAGAAGTCGATTACTTAGAGCATTACTGTATTTGAAACTTCTCTAACATTATTTTGAGGATTTGAAGGTTGAGGTTATTCAAGAACAACATAATGGCAAGTTGCGACTTTACACAAAACTTTAAAAGTGCACTCATGTATTCAATTCTCAGGTGCTGTGCCACTATTTCCAAAGTTCAAAGCAATAACAATGTTATAACATTCAACAAACATGAAGGTTTATGGTACCAGTGTGATTCCAGTATAATTCGGCACTGAGAACTTAAAGATGGTCTATTACTTCCTAACAAGTTTTATATACATCTATGCTCTAATTACTTGACCCTTTTAACAAGGTTATAGGCTGGCAATGGCTGCTGTCATACCACAAGTCAACCGTAGTGAAGTAGTATCACAGGGAATGCTAGCGGTTGACATGCGATATCCGCCGGTAATCTTACTGTGATAATATTTTTTAACTGTGATAACCAAGTAAATTACTGCCGAGTTAATTGTTTTTGTGACCGCAAAATGACAAGTTCAATCTAGAAATTTTGAAACACTGAGCGTTCAATGTCCCGCGCCATTTCCATTCAAGTATTACATGTACATTGTATAGCAATCTGAACGATTCAAACATTTCCGTTTTCACAACACACGACCCTGGTAATAAGGCGATGAGCTTAAAGGGGTACTGTACGCCATTTTCAATAAATTCCCGGTGATAACAACGATCTAATATCGATAATATATAGAAAACTATATAAGTAATTTGAGTCGAAGATGTATTATGTAAACGTTCAGGTTAATAGAATATCTAAAAATCAAAGTTATTAATTTGATATAAATTTAATTTATGGCAAGAGCCATAAATTAAATTACGAATTTCCATGTACAAGACGTAATCAAAAGCATTCACGGATAGTGGACTGGGCAACGCGTGTAACAAATTATGCATATAATATAACATTTATTTGATATATTTGCTTGAAAACTGTCCAAAAATTACTCGACAACGGCAATTGGTATTTTCGCATTCCGACTAATCTGCCATCCGTAACATTACTTCGTACTCAGCAGACTTTCAAATAATGGAAATCTGGTTACCCCATTCTACGACTAAGAGGCTATAGAAACCAACAACAACATTTGAGAAGAGCATCCCTTTAATTCGTTGAAATTTCCCGCTCCCAAAAAATCCATTCCCCCATTAATCACCTGTTCAAAATATTTAGATATATATGTACAATTAATCAAATAAACAGCACTTCATCCTTTAATAGCAACCACAACGCGCCGCAGGTTGCTTTTCATGTTTAGGCGTGAATGACGTCATTAATTTTTACAATACCATGAAACAGCATTTCGACGCGATGAAAATCCGGACAAGAAAAATGGGTTAAAAATCACGTGACTTCCGCTTCGCTTTCGCATAGAATCATGGGAACAATAATATCCCAAAAAGAAACGGTGACACAGAATCGGAAGTGGACCAACGGGATGGTTATAAAATTAACAACTTTAGTTTTTCTGAACAATTCCTACGTGATTTTGGCCTATAGATTAGTTTCGTTTGACCAATTTCGTTGGTTAGCTGAATAAAATCAGCGAAGACGTCATGACATGGTCCATGACGTCATTTGCGTCATTTGGTGTTGTGGGCTAGAATCCAGAAAAAATTGGTCTCCGCAGGAAACACTGATTTCACATCAGTATACTAGACTTGGTTGCATTCATAACCGTTTTCGCAAAAGATATATGCGAAAATAGCACAAGCAAACGTGCCTGCTTCAGAATCAAATTACCACAGTTGAATAGCCAAGGATGTACCCTTTCCAACAATGTATAGCACGACATCGTGTGTTGCGCCGATGTTTACTTATGGTGTTTTGTAATAACGATCCCGCCTCAGCTGCGTGTAATTTTCCTCCGCACAAATTGCTCAGCGAAAAATCCCCCTAATAGGCGGACAACACATTCAATAAGTTCCCGTCTCGCAACGATTTGGCCTCACAGACATATCAGCGGCTTATCAATTCCTTCGAGATAAATGATTGAACCAATCTACCCTAACAAGGGGGATTTTTTCACGGTTGTATGTCGCGCGAATAGTATTGGCTGGCTGCCAGGTATTCACACTCAACATCGGAACGCGGCTTATTATTTGAAATCATTTGTGAGCAGTGGTGGCAGCGAGGAAGTCAAATGATATGTCCATCATAACATGGGTCGCCTTCGTTGGTGAAGATGGAATTAAGCCTCAACCAAATTTGTTGTCAAGTTGATGTGGGGGGCTTATATGACATTGACCTTGACCATAAAACGACCTTGACCTCTGTTGAAAGACATCTCACTTAAAGGGCCATTTTGCTAGATATGTGTTGCGATGTACGCGCTCGTGTCAATATTCAGAGGCCTTTTATAGCTATCCTTTAGAAATATACCGGCATCGAGGCTCCTACATACTCGAGTCTGTATCTGACGAACAGAAACATGGGAGTACGATATCAATTTAAACTTGACCTCCATAAAGAATCTATTATATATTTGAGGAAAGTTTGTGGTCTGTGCGTGTGGGTGTGTGTGTATGTATGTGTGTGTGTGTTTCCGCGATGGAATCGGAAACGGCTAACCGATTTTGACGAAACTTGGTACGGGTATGTAGTTTGACCTGAGGACTAACATGGGTATATCCGTTTGCCCGTGCGGCGTGACCTTGACCTTCAAATGACCTTGAACTCAAGTTCTCCGCTGAGCCGATTTTCACCAAATTTGGTATGTGGGGGTAGTTTCAGGCGCTGAGCAATTTCGTCACACCCGGATGCCCGTGCGGCGTGAACTTGAGATTTTAAATGACATTGAACTGTATCTGGGTATCCACTGGGCAGATTTCCACCATTTGTTGGGGGTGTTGGTGTAGATGGGGATGCCAACAAATTTCGTCTCACCCACATGCCCGTCAGACAGGTACCCAGCTAAAACCTAATGTATAGTTTGTGACTTTTGTCTGTTAGCTATGGCCGGGAAAACTTCCGGACGGATTTCGACGAAACTTGATACCTAAGTGTACGTTTGTCCGGGAAGTGTTTTGGACGGGTCAAAGTGTGATGCTTGATCTTCAAAATGGTCGATTCAAGATCAAATCGGGTAATAGTGGCGGATTTCGACGATATTCGATAGCTAGGGATACTTTTGTCCGGGCAGTGTTTTGGACGGCTTAACTCGTAACCCCGACCTGACATTGACATTCAAAACGGTAAATTCAAGGTCAAATCTGGTCAAATTTCGCATAACTAGATCCGACGAAGCACCGCGTGTGGTTGCCCCGTTACGTGTCACGTACGATCATATTAACGTGTCACATGTATAAGGTGAAGGCCATTATTCAGTTATCTTCAACTCTAGCGTTCCACGGAGATAGCCACAAAGAATGCTCACTTAATTGGTTAAAATCCAAATTTTATTCAGTTATTGATAATATTTAATTATATACAGACTTAACATCGTAAAGAAGTTAATAAATTGATACTGGTACGGCCACTCAGTCAAGTGATATCTACATATAGGTATAGGAAATCTGACTTTCAGGGGATCTGGTTCACTATTTTTACTGGAAACCCCATGCTAAATATAGAAAACCACAGACCAGTACCCAGCAGGTGACAGAGTCAGAAAGGAATTATGACTGGTGCGCTCTGGTACAGAGTGTACAGTAATGCTCTAAATAAGCGACTCCTTATAAGCAGAATTATGGGTAATTTTTCAGGATTTAGTCGGAAATATGGCTTGTTGCCATTCATCGGAAAGCTCTCACTGAGAACTTTCCGATGAATGTCAACAAGCCATATTTCCGACTAAATCCTGAAAAATTACCCATAATTCTGCTGTGGTTAAGGAGTCGATTATTTAGGGCAATATTGTATTTGTGTGAGAGGAATCTGCAGGTGGAAGAAGGATGAGGACACGATGATGCGGTCACAGACAACACAATCACGATAAAATCTGCTTATATATAAATATCAATTATATACAGATAGAGTAGCATTCATATAAATATTAGATTTGTACAAAATTTTATGAGAATTAACTTTGTTAGAGTCACATTCGTTATTTATTCCATGGAATAGTGCAGTGCGTATTACACTTTATATTACGGCGAATATATGTTGTCCGAGACATAATTACGCCGTATTATATCAGCAATAATGAGATTGGTCTAGAATAGGATTCCTTCTGCATTTTCTATTGTCTGTTGTCTGCTCATATTTCCTGACCATCCCTCCAAATGAATAATAGGACATTCCAATGTATACACTGGGAGAATCCATTTAGTATAGAAAGGGTTAAAATCATTATAATAAACCCATCAGATTACATTAACTCTTTCATGAGGTTCATGACGGGAGCTGCGCTGGTGCAGCATTAAAGATCTTGTGCCAGTGCATTCTCTTATATATACGGGTCTCGCAAATATAATAGAATTCACTGGCTTACAAAGTCAAGATAAATATTGTTAGGCCAATGTATTGTCTTATATATGTGAGGCTTCATATGGGAGGCTCGCATCTATAAGAGAATGCATTGGCACAGGGTTTTCGCCAAATTTCATAAAGCTCCAGTCATGGAAGGGTTAACAGCAATTTATGTCCTAAGAAATCATTGGGGAATATCTATTTGTCACAAATGTAACAAATTTTGTGTGAATATAACAATGTACTCCTTTCACAAGAATGCCATGGAATAAATAACATGTGTCTATGGGAGATCAACTTAATCTTCACAGGAGTAGCACTATTTGATAGCGCAGCAAGGAAAAACAAATCACTCAATATATAAATTAATGTCATTGTCATACATATAACCAAATCTTGAAATAACTCCGCTGTTAATGAGCATACGTGTATCATCAGTGCATGCATTCTGCTGGTAAAAAAAACATTATGCAGCATAAAGATCCTGTGCCAGTGAATTCTCTTATATATGTGAGTCTCCCATAGGGAGCCTCGCATAAATAAGAAAATGCACAAAAGGAATTGAGTCAGGTGTAACGTGATTGTTCAGAGTTTCTTACCGTTGACCAGTCAGTTATTTCAAGAATTGGTTATCTTGTGAGGTTAATACAGCTACAGTAATGCCCTAAATAATCGACTCTTTTAACCATAGCAGAATTATGGGTAACTTTTCAGGATTTAGTCGGAAATATGGCTTGTTGCCATTCATCGGAAAGCTCTCGCCGAGAGCTTTCCGATGAATGGCAACAAGCCATATTTTCGACTAATCCTGAAAAGTTACCCATAATTCTGCTGTGGTTAAGAAGTCGATTACTTAGAGCATTACTGTATTTGAAACTTCTCTAACATTATTTTGAGGATTTGAAGGTTGAGGTTATTCAAGAACAACATAATGGCAAGTTGCGACTTTACACAAAACTTTAAAAGTGCACTCATGTATTCAATTCTCAGGTGCTGTGCCACTATTTCCAAAGTTCAAAGCAATAACAATGTTATAACATTCAACAAACATGAAGGTTTATGGTACCAGTGTGATTCCAGTATAATTCGGCACTGAGAACTTAAAGATGGTCTATTACTTCCTAACAAGTTTTATATACATCTATGCTCTAATTACTTGACCCTTTTAACAAGGTTATAGGCTGGCAATGGCTGCTGTCATACCACAAGTCAACCGTAGTGAAGTAGTATCACAGGGAATGCTAGCGGTTGACATGCGATATCCGCCGGTAATCTTACTGTGATAATATTTTTTAACTGTGATAACCAAGTAAATTACTGCCGAGTTAATTGTTTTTGTGACCGCAAAATGACAAGTTCAATCTAGAAATTTTGAAACACTGAGCGTTCAATGTCCCGCGCCATTTCCATTCAAGTATTACATGTACATTGTATAGCAATCTGAACGATTCAAACATTTCCGTTTTCACAACACACGACCCTGGTAATAAGGCGATGAGCTTAAAGGGGTACTGTACGCCATTTTCAATAAATTCCCGGTGATAACAACGATCTAATATCGATAATATATAGAAAACTATATAAGTAATTTGAGTCGAAGATGTATTATGTAAACGTTCAGGTTAATAGAATATCTAAAAATCAAAGTTATTAATTTGATATAAATTTAATTTATGGCAAGAGCCATAAATTAAATTACGAATTTCCATGTACAAGACGTAATCAAAAGCATTCACGGATAGTGGACTGGGCAACGCGTGTAACAAATTATGCATATAATATAACATTTATTTGATATATTTGCTTGAAAACTGTCCAAAAATTACTCGACAACGGCAATTGGTATTTTCGCATTCCGACTAATCTGCCATCCGTAACATTACTTCGTACTCAGCAGACTTTCAAATAATGGAAATCTGGTTACCCCATTCTACGACTAAGAGGCTATAGAAACCAACAACAACATTTGAGAAGAGCATCCCTTTAATTCGTTGAAATTTCCCGCTCCCAAAAAATCCATTCCCCCATTAATCACCTGTTCAAAATATTTAGATATATATGTACAATTAATCAAATAAACAGCACTTCATCCTTTAATAGCAACCACAACGCGCCGCAGGTTGCTTTTCATGTTTAGGCGTGAATGACGTCATTAATTTTTACAATACCATGAAACAGCATTTCGACGCGATGAAAATCCGGACAAGAAAAATGGGTTAAAAATCACGTGACTTCCGCTTCGCTTTCGCATAGAATCATGGGAACAATAATATCCCAAAAAGAAACGGTGACACAGAATCGGAAGTGGACCAACGGGATGGTTATAAAATTAACAACTTTAGTTTTTCTGAACAATTCCTACGTGATTTTGGCCTATAGATTAGTTTCGTTTGACCAATTTCGTTGGTTAGCTGAATAAAATCAGCGAAGACGTCATGACATGGTCCATGACGTCATTTGCGTCATTTGGTGTTGTGGGCTAGAATCCAGAAAAAATTGGTCTCCGCAGGAAACACTGATTTCACATCAGTATACTAGACTTGGTTGCATTCATAACCGTTTTCGCAAAAGATATATGCGAAAATAGCACAAGCAAACGTGCCTGCTTCAGAATCAAATTACCACAGTTGAATAGCCAAGGATGTACCCTTTCCAACAATGTATAGCACGACATCGTGTGTTGCGCCGATGTTTACTTATGGTGTTTTGTAATAACGATCCCGCCTCAGCTGCGTGTAATTTTCCTCCGCACAAATTGCTCAGCGAAAAATCCCCCTAATAGGCGGACAACACATTCAATAAGTTCCCGTCTCGCAACGATTTGGCCTCACAGACATATCAGCGGCTTATCAATTCCTTCGAGATAAATGATTGAACCAATCTACCCTAACAAGGGGGATTTTTTCACGGTTGTATGTCGCGCGAATAGTATTGGCTGGCTGCCAGGTATTCACACTCAACATCGGAACGCGGCTTATTATTTGAAATCATTTGTGAGCAGTGGTGGCAGCGAGGAAGTCAAATGATATGTCCATCATAACATGGGTCGCCTTCGTTGGTGAAGATGGAATTAAGCCTCAACCAAATTTGTTGTCAAGTTGATGTGGGGGGCTTATATGACATTGACCTTGACCATAAAACGACCTTGACCTCTGTTGAAAGACATCTCACTTAAAGGGCCATTTTGCTAGATATGTGTTGCGATGTACGCGCTCGTGTCAATATTCAGAGGCCTTTTATAGCTATCCTTTAGAAATATACCGGCATCGAGGCTCCTACATACTCGAGTCTGTATCTGACGAACAGAAACATGGGAGTACGATATCAATTTAAACTTGACCTCCATAAAGAATCTATTATATATTTGAGGAAAGTTTGTGGTCTGTGCGTGTGGGTGTGTGTGTATGTATGTGTGTGTGTGTTTCCGCGATGGAATCGGAAACGGCTAACCGATTTTGACGAAACTTGGTACGGGTATGTAGTTTGACCTGAGGACTAACATGGGTATATCCGTTTGCCCGTGCGGCGTGACCTTGACCTTCAAATGACCTTGAACTCAAGTTCTCCGCTGAGCCGATTTTCACCAAATTTGGTATGTGGGGGTAGTTTCAGGCGCTGAGCAATTTCGTCACACCCGGATGCCCGTGCGGCGTGAACTTGAGATTTTAAATGACATTGAACTGTATCTGGGTATCCACTGGGCAGATTTCCACCATTTGTTGGGGGTGTTGGTGTAGATGGGGATGCCAACAAATTTCGTCTCACCCACATGCCCGTCAGACAGGTACCCAGCTAAAACCTAATGTATAGTTTGTGACTTTTGTCTGTTAGCTATGGCCGGGAAAACTTCCGGACGGATTTCGACGAAACTTGATACCTAAGTGTACGTTTGTCCGGGAAGTGTTTTGGACGGGTCAAAGTGTGATGCTTGATCTTCAAAATGGTCGATTCAAGATCAAATCGGGTAATAGTGGCGGATTTCGACGATATTCGATAGCTAGGGATACTTTTGTCCGGGCAGTGTTTTGGACGGCTTAACTCGTAACCCCGACCTGACATTGACATTCAAAACGGTAAATTCAAGGTCAAATCTGGTCAAATTTCGCATAACTAGATCCGACGAAGCACCGCGTGTGGTTGCCCCGTTACGTGTCACGTACGATCATATTAACGTGTCACATGTATAAGGTGAAGGCCATTATTCAGTTATCTTCAACTCTAGCGTTCCACGGAGATAGCCACAAAGAATGCTCACTTAATTGGTTAAAATCCAAATTTTATTCAGTTATTGATAATATTTAATTATATACAGACTTAACATCGTAAAGAAGTTAATAAATTGATACTGGTACGGCCACTCAGTCAAGTGATATCTACATATAGGTATAGGAAATCTGACTTTCAGGGGATCTGGTTCACTATTTTTACTGGAAACCCCATGCTAAATATAGAAAACCACAGACCAGTACCCAGCAGGTGACAGAGTCAGAAAGGAATTATGACTGGTGCGCTCTGGTACAGAGTGTACAGTAATGCTCTAAATAAGCGACTCCTTATAAGCAGAATTATGGGTAATTTTTCAGGATTTAGTCGGAAATATGGCTTGTTGCCATTCATCGGAAAGCTCTCACTGAGAACTTTCCGATGAATGTCAACAAGCCATATTTCCGACTAAATCCTGAAAAATTACCCATAATTCTGCTGTGGTTAAGGAGTCGATTATTTAGGGCAATATTGTATTTGTGTGAGAGGAATCTGCAGGTGGAAGAAGGATGAGGACACGATGATGCGGTCACAGACAACACAATCACGATAAAATCTGCTTATATATAAATATCAATTATATACAGATAGAGTAGCATTCATATAAATATTAGATTTGTACAAAATTTTATGAGAATTAACTTTGTTAGAGTCACATTCGTTATTTATTCCATGGAATAGTGCAGTGCGTATTACACTTTATATTACGGCGAATATATGTTGTCCGAGACATAATTACGCCGTATTATATCAGCAATAATGAGATTGGTCTAGAATAGGATTCCTTCTGCATTTTCTATTGTCTGTTGTCTGCTCATATTTCCTGACCATCCCTCCAAATGAATAATAGGACATTCCAATGTATACACTGGGAGAATCCATTTAGTATAGAAAGGGTTAAAATCATTATAATAAACCCATCAGATTACATTAACTCTTTCATGAGGTTCATGACGGGAGCTGCGCTGGTGCAGCATTAAAGATCTTGTGCCAGTGCATTCTCTTATATATACGGGTCTCGCAAATATAATAGAATTCACTGGCTTACAAAGTCAAGATAAATATTGTTAGGCCAATGTATTGTCTTATATATGTGAGGCTTCATATGGGAGGCTCGCATCTATAAGAGAATGCATTGGCACAGGGTTTTCGCCAAATTTCATAAAGCTCCAGTCATGGAAGGGTTAACAGCAATTTATGTCCTAAGAAATCATTGGGGAATATCTATTTGTCACAAATGTAACAAATTTTGTGTGAATATAACAATGTACTCCTTTCACAAGAATGCCATGGAATAAATAACATGTGTCTATGGGAGATCAACTTAATCTTCACAGGAGTAGCACTATTTGATAGCGCAGCAAGGAAAAACAAATCACTCAATATATAAATTAATGTCATTGTCATACATATAACCAAATCTTGAAATAACTCCGCTGTTAATGAGCATACGTGTATCATCAGTGCATGCATTCTGCTGGTAAAAAAAACATTATGCAGCATAAAGATCCTGTGCCAGTGAATTCTCTTATATATGTGAGTCTCCCATAGGGAGCCTCGCATAAATAAGAAAATGCACAAAAGGAATTGAGTCAGGTGTAACGTGATTGTTCAGAGTTTCTTACCGTTGACCAGTCAGTTATTTCAAGAATTGGTTATCTTGTGAGGTTAATACAGCTACAGTAATGCCCTAAATAATCGACTCTTTTAACCATAGCAGAATTATGGGTAACTTTTCAGGATTTAGTCGGAAATATGGCTTGTTGCCATTCATCGGAAAGCTCTCGCCGAGAGCTTTCCGATGAATGGCAACAAGCCATATTTTCGACTAATCCTGAAAAGTTACCCATAATTCTGCTGTGGTTAAGAAGTCGATTACTTAGAGCATTACTGTATTTGAAACTTCTCTAACATTATTTTGAGGATTTGAAGGTTGAGGTTATTCAAGAACAACATAATGGCAAGTTGCGACTTTACACAAAACTTTAAAAGTGCACTCATGTATTCAATTCTCAGGTGCTGTGCCACTATTTCCAAAGTTCAAAGCAATAACAATGTTATAACATTCAACAAACATGAAGGTTTATGGTACCAGTGTGATTCCAGTATAATTCGGCACTGAGAACTTAAAGATGGTCTATTACTTCCTAACAAGTTTTATATACATCTATGCTCTAATTACTTGACCCTTTTAACAAGGTTATAGGCTGGCAATGGCTGCTGTCATACCACAAGTCAACCGTAGTGAAGTAGTATCACAGGGAATGCTAGCGGTTGACATGCGATATCCGCCGGTAATCTTACTGTGATAATATTTTTTAACTGTGATAACCAAGTAAATTACTGCCGAGTTAATTGTTTTTGTGACCGCAAAATGACAAGTTCAATCTAGAAATTTTGAAACACTGAGCGTTCAATGTCCCGCGCCATTTCCATTCAAGTATTACATGTACATTGTATAGCAATCTGAACGATTCAAACATTTCCGTTTTCACAACACACGACCCTGGTAATAAGGCGATGAGCTTAAAGGGGTACTGTACGCCATTTTCAATAAATTCCCGGTGATAACAACGATCTAATATCGATAATATATAGAAAACTATATAAGTAATTTGAGTCGAAGATGTATTATGTAAACGTTCAGGTTAATAGAATATCTAAAAATCAAAGTTATTAATTTGATATAAATTTAATTTATGGCAAGAGCCATAAATTAAATTACGAATTTCCATGTACAAGACGTAATCAAAAGCATTCACGGATAGTGGACTGGGCAACGCGTGTAACAAATTATGCATATAATATAACATTTATTTGATATATTTGCTTGAAAACTGTCCAAAAATTACTCGACAACGGCAATTGGTATTTTCGCATTCCGACTAATCTGCCATCCGTAACATTACTTCGTACTCAGCAGACTTTCAAATAATGGAAATCTGGTTACCCCATTCTACGACTAAGAGGCTATAGAAACCAACAACAACATTTGAGAAGAGCATCCCTTTAATTCGTTGAAATTTCCCGCTCCCAAAAAATCCATTCCCCCATTAATCACCTGTTCAAAATATTTAGATATATATGTACAATTAATCAAATAAACAGCACTTCATCCTTTAATAGCAACCACAACGCGCCGCAGGTTGCTTTTCATGTTTAGGCGTGAATGACGTCATTAATTTTTACAATACCATGAAACAGCATTTCGACGCGATGAAAATCCGGACAAGAAAAATGGGTTAAAAATCACGTGACTTCCGCTTCGCTTTCGCATAGAATCATGGGAACAATAATATCCCAAAAAGAAACGGTGACACAGAATCGGAAGTGGACCAACGGGATGGTTATAAAATTAACAACTTTAGTTTTTCTGAACAATTCCTACGTGATTTTGGCCTATAGATTAGTTTCGTTTGACCAATTTCGTTGGTTAGCTGAATAAAATCAGCGAAGACGTCATGACATGGTCCATGACGTCATTTGCGTCATTTGGTGTTGTGGGCTAGAATCCAGAAAAAATTGGTCTCCGCAGGAAACACTGATTTCACATCAGTATACTAGACTTGGTTGCATTCATAACCGTTTTCGCAAAAGATATATGCGAAAATAGCACAAGCAAACGTGCCTGCTTCAGAATCAAATTACCACAGTTGAATAGCCAAGGATGTACCCTTTCCAACAATGTATAGCACGACATCGTGTGTTGCGCCGATGTTTACTTATGGTGTTTTGTAATAACGATCCCGCCTCAGCTGCGTGTAATTTTCCTCCGCACAAATTGCTCAGCGAAAAATCCCCCTAATAGGCGGACAACACATTCAATAAGTTCCCGTCTCGCAACGATTTGGCCTCACAGACATATCAGCGGCTTATCAATTCCTTCGAGATAAATGATTGAACCAATCTACCCTAACAAGGGGGATTTTTTCACGGTTGTATGTCGCGCGAATAGTATTGGCTGGCTGCCAGGTATTCACACTCAACATCGGAACGCGGCTTATTATTTGAAATCATTTGTGAGCAGTGGTGGCAGCGAGGAAGTCAAATGATATGTCCATCATAACATGGGTCGCCTTCGTTGGTGAAGATGGAATTAAGCCTCAACCAAATTTGTTGTCAAGTTGATGTGGGGGGCTTATATGACATTGACCTTGACCATAAAACGACCTTGACCTCTGTTGAAAGACATCTCACTTAAAGGGCCATTTTGCTAGATATGTGTTGCGATGTACGCGCTCGTGTCAATATTCAGAGGCCTTTTATAGCTATCCTTTAGAAATATACCGGCATCGAGGCTCCTACATACTCGAGTCTGTATCTGACGAACAGAAACATGGGAGTACGATATCAATTTAAACTTGACCTCCATAAAGAATCTATTATATATTTGAGGAAAGTTTGTGGTCTGTGCGTGTGGGTGTGTGTGTATGTATGTGTGTGTGTGTTTCCGCGATGGAATCGGAAACGGCTAACCGATTTTGACGAAACTTGGTACGGGTATGTAGTTTGACCTGAGGACTAACATGGGTATATCCGTTTGCCCGTGCGGCGTGACCTTGACCTTCAAATGACCTTGAACTCAAGTTCTCCGCTGAGCCGATTTTCACCAAATTTGGTATGTGGGGGTAGTTTCAGGCGCTGAGCAATTTCGTCACACCCGGATGCCCGTGCGGCGTGAACTTGAGATTTTAAATGACATTGAACTGTATCTGGGTATCCACTGGGCAGATTTCCACCATTTGTTGGGGGTGTTGGTGTAGATGGGGATGCCAACAAATTTCGTCTCACCCACATGCCCGTCAGACAGGTACCCAGCTAAAACCTAATGTATAGTTTGTGACTTTTGTCTGTTAGCTATGGCCGGGAAAACTTCCGGACGGATTTCGACGAAACTTGATACCTAAGTGTACGTTTGTCCGGGAAGTGTTTTGGACGGGTCAAAGTGTGATGCTTGATCTTCAAAATGGTCGATTCAAGATCAAATCGGGTAATAGTGGCGGATTTCGACGATATTCGATAGCTAGGGATACTTTTGTCCGGGCAGTGTTTTGGACGGCTTAACTCGTAACCCCGACCTGACATTGACATTCAAAACGGTAAATTCAAGGTCAAATCTGGTCAAATTTCGCATAACTAGATCCGACGAAGCACCGCGTGTGGTTGCCCCGTTACGTGTCACGTACGATCATATTAACGTGTCACATGTATAAGGTGAAGGCCATTATTCAGTTATCTTCAACTCTAGCGTTCCACGGAGATAGCCACAAAGAATGCTCACTTAATTGGTTAAAATCCAAATTTTATTCAGTTATTGATAATATTTAATTATATACAGACTTAACATCGTAAAGAAGTTAATAAATTGATACTGGTACGGCCACTCAGTCAAGTGATATCTACATATAGGTATAGGAAATCTGACTTTCAGGGGATCTGGTTCACTATTTTTACTGGAAACCCCATGCTAAATATAGAAAACCACAGACCAGTACCCAGCAGGTGACAGAGTCAGAAAGGAATTATGACTGGTGCGCTCTGGTACAGAGTGTACAGTAATGCTCTAAATAAGCGACTCCTTATAAGCAGAATTATGGGTAATTTTTCAGGATTTAGTCGGAAATATGGCTTGTTGCCATTCATCGGAAAGCTCTCACTGAGAACTTTCCGATGAATGTCAACAAGCCATATTTCCGACTAAATCCTGAAAAATTACCCATAATTCTGCTGTGGTTAAGGAGTCGATTATTTAGGGCAATATTGTATTTGTGTGAGAGGAATCTGCAGGTGGAAGAAGGATGAGGACACGATGATGCGGTCACAGACAACACAATCACGATAAAATCTGCTTATATATAAATATCAATTATATACAGATAGAGTAGCATTCATATAAATATTAGATTTGTACAAAATTTTATGAGAATTAACTTTGTTAGAGTCACATTCGTTATTTATTCCATGGAATAGTGCAGTGCGTATTACACTTTATATTACGGCGAATATATGTTGTCCGAGACATAATTACGCCGTATTATATCAGCAATAATGAGATTGGTCTAGAATAGGATTCCTTCTGCATTTTCTATTGTCTGTTGTCTGCTCATATTTCCTGACCATCCCTCCAAATGAATAATAGGACATTCCAATGTATACACTGGGAGAATCCATTTAGTATAGAAAGGGTTAAAATCATTATAATAAACCCATCAGATTACATTAACTCTTTCATGAGGTTCATGACGGGAGCTGCGCTGGTGCAGCATTAAAGATCTTGTGCCAGTGCATTCTCTTATATATACGGGTCTCGCAAATATAATAGAATTCACTGGCTTACAAAGTCAAGATAAATATTGTTAGGCCAATGTATTGTCTTATATATGTGAGGCTTCATATGGGAGGCTCGCATCTATAAGAGAATGCATTGGCACAGGGTTTTCGCCAAATTTCATAAAGCTCCAGTCATGGAAGGGTTAACAGCAATTTATGTCCTAAGAAATCATTGGGGAATATCTATTTGTCACAAATGTAACAAATTTTGTGTGAATATAACAATGTACTCCTTTCACAAGAATGCCATGGAATAAATAACATGTGTCTATGGGAGATCAACTTAATCTTCACAGGAGTAGCACTATTTGATAGCGCAGCAAGGAAAAACAAATCACTCAATATATAAATTAATGTCATTGTCATACATATAACCAAATCTTGAAATAACTCCGCTGTTAATGAGCATACGTGTATCATCAGTGCATGCATTCTGCTGGTAAAAAAAACATTATGCAGCATAAAGATCCTGTGCCAGTGAATTCTCTTATATATGTGAGTCTCCCATAGGGAGCCTCGCATAAATAAGAAAATGCACAAAAGGAATTGAGTCAGGTGTAACGTGATTGTTCAGAGTTTCTTACCGTTGACCAGTCAGTTATTTCAAGAATTGGTTATCTTGTGAGGTTAATACAGCTACAGTAATGCCCTAAATAATCGACTCTTTTAACCATAGCAGAATTATGGGTAACTTTTCAGGATTTAGTCGGAAATATGGCTTGTTGCCATTCATCGGAAAGCTCTCGCCGAGAGCTTTCCGATGAATGGCAACAAGCCATATTTTCGACTAATCCTGAAAAGTTACCCATAATTCTGCTGTGGTTAAGAAGTCGATTACTTAGAGCATTACTGTATTTGAAACTTCTCTAACATTATTTTGAGGATTTGAAGGTTGAGGTTATTCAAGAACAACATAATGGCAAGTTGCGACTTTACACAAAACTTTAAAAGTGCACTCATGTATTCAATTCTCAGGTGCTGTGCCACTATTTCCAAAGTTCAAAGCAATAACAATGTTATAACATTCAACAAACATGAAGGTTTATGGTACCAGTGTGATTCCAGTATAATTCGGCACTGAGAACTTAAAGATGGTCTATTACTTCCTAACAAGTTTTATATACATCTATGCTCTAATTACTTGACCCTTTTAACAAGGTTATAGGCTGGCAATGGCTGCTGTCATACCACAAGTCAACCGTAGTGAAGTAGTATCACAGGGAATGCTAGCGGTTGACATGCGATATCCGCCGGTAATCTTACTGTGATAATATTTTTTAACTGTGATAACCAAGTAAATTACTGCCGAGTTAATTGTTTTTGTGACCGCAAAATGACAAGTTCAATCTAGAAATTTTGAAACACTGAGCGTTCAATGTCCCGCGCCATTTTCATTCAAGTATTACATGTACATTGTATAGCAATCTGAACGATTCAAACATTTCCGTTTTCACAACACACGACCCTGGTAATAAGGCGATGATCTTAAAGGGGTACTGTACGCCATTTTCAATAAATTCCCGGTGATAACAACGATCTAATATCGATAATATATAGAAAACTATATAAGTAATTTGAGTCGAAGATGTATTATGTAAACGTTCAGGTTAATAGATTATCTAAAAATCAAAGTTATTAATTTGATATAAATTTAATTTATGGCAAGAGCCATAAATTAAATTACGAATTTCCATGTACAAGACGTAATCAAAAGCATTCACGGATAGTGGACTGGGCAACGCGTGTAACAAATTATGCATATAATATAACATTTATTTGATATATTTGCTTGAAAACTGTCCAAAAATTACTCGACAACGGCAATTGGTATTTTCGCATTCCGACTAATCTGCCATCCGTAACATTACTTCGTACTCAGCAGACTTTCAAATAATGGAAATCTGGTTACCCCATTCTACGACTAAGAGGCTATAGAAACCAACAACAACATTTGAGAAGAGCATCCCTTTAACTCGTTGAAATTTCCCGCTCCCAAAAAATCCATTCCCCCCATTAATCACCAGTTCAAAATATTTAGATATATATGTACAATTAATCAAATAAACAGCACTTCATCCTTTAATAGCAACCACAACGCGCCGCATGCGCGTTGTTGCTTTTCAAGTTTAGGCGTGAATGACGTCATTAATTTTTACAATACCATGAAACAGCATTTCGACGCGATGAAAATCCGGACAAGAAAAATGGGTTAAAAATCACGTGACTTCTGCTTCGCTTTCGCATAGAATCATGGGAACAATAATATCCCAAAAAGAAACGGTGACACAGAATCGGAAGTGGACCAACGGGATGGTTATAAAATTAACAACTTTAGTTTTTTCTGAACCATTCCTACGTGATTTTGGCCTATATATTAGTTTCGTTTGACCAATTTCGTTGGTTAGCTGAATAAAATCAGCGAAGACGTCATGACATGGGCCATGACGTCATTTGCGTCATTTGGTGTTGTGGGCTAGAATCCAGAAAAAAATTGGTCTCCGCAGGAAACACTGATTTCACATCAGTATACTAGACTTGGTTGCATTTATAACAGTTTTCGCAAAAGATATATGCGAAAATAGCACAAGCAAACGTGCCTGCTTCAGAATCAAATTACCACAGTTGAATAGCCAAGGATGTACCCTTTCCAACAATGTATAGCACGACATCGTGTGTTGCGCCGATGTTTACTTATGGTGTTTTGTAATAACGATCCCGCCTTAGCTGCGTGTAATTTTCCTCCGGACAAATTGCTTAGCGAAAAATCCCCCTAATAGGCGGACAACATATTCAATAAGTTCCCGTCTCGCAACGATTTGGCCTCACAGACATATCAGCGGCTTATCAATTCCTTCGAGATAAATGATTGAACCAATCTACCCTAACAAGGGGGATTTTTTCACGGTTGTATGTCGCGCGAATAGTATTGGCTGGCTGCCAGGTATTCACACTCAACATCGGAACGCGGCTTATTATTTGAAATCATTTGTGAGCAGTGGTGGCAGCGAGGAAGTCAAATTATATGTCCATCATAACATGGGTCGCCTTCGTTGGAAAAGCTGGAATTAAGCCTCAACCAAATTTGTTGTCAAGTTGATGTGGGGGGCTTATATGACATTGACCTTGACCATAAAACGACCTTGACCTCTGTTGAAAGACATCTCACTTAAAGGGCCATTTTGCTAGATATGTGTTGCGATGTACGCGCTCATGTCAATATTCAGAGGCCTTTTATAGCTATCCTTTAGAAATATACCGGCATCGAGGCTCCTACATACTCGAGTCTGTATCTGACGAACAGAAACATGGGAGTACGATATCAATTTAAACTTGACCTCCATAAAGAATCTATTATATATTTGAGGAAAGTTTGTGGTCTGTGCGTGTGGGTGTGTGTGTATGTATGTGTGTGTGTGTGTTTCCGCGATGTAATCGGAAACGGCTAACCGATTTTGACGAAACTTGGTACGGGTATGTAGTTTGACCCGAGGACTAACATGGGTATATCCGTTTGCCCGTGCGGCGTGACCTTGACCTTCAAATGACCTTGAACTCAAGTTCTCCGCTGAGCCGATTTTCACCAAATTTGGTATGTGGGGGTAGTTTCAGGCGCTGAGCAATTTCGTCACACCCGGATGCCCGTGCGGCGTGAACTTGAGATTTTAAATGACATTGAACTGTATCTGGGTATCCACTGGGCAGATTTCCACCATTTTTTTGGGGGTGTTGGTGTAGATGGGGATGCCAACAAATTTCGTCTCACCCACATGCCCGTCAGACAGGTACCCAGCTAAAACCTAATGTATAGTTTGTGACTTTTGTCTGTTAGCTATGGCCGGGAAAACTTCCGGACGGATTTCGACGAAACTTGATACCTAAGTGTACGTTTGTCCGGGAAGTGTTTTGGACGGGTCAAAGTGTGATGCTTGATCTTCAAAATGGTCGATTCAAGATCAAATCGGGTAATAGTGGCGGATTTCGACGATATTCGATAGCTAGGGATACTTTTGTCCGGGCAGTGTTTTGGACGGCTTAACTCGTAACCCCGACCTGACATTGACATTCAAAACGGTAAATTCAAGGTCAAATCTGGTCAAATTTCGCATAACTAGATCCGACGAAGCACCGCGTGTGGTTGCCCCGTTACGTGTCACGTACGATCATATTAACGTGTCACGTGTATAAGGTGAAGGCCATTATTCAGTTATCTTCAACTCTAGCGTTCCACGGTGCACTCGCTCCCAGACTCTTGATTCCACGGTGCACTCGCTCCCGGACTCTGGTACCTATACATATTGTTTCCGTAACTATACATTCTGGACTCCTCGACCTATGACCTCTGGGGCCAACGGTGACGCAATCTGACGAGGTTTGCCGAATGTCCGTAACTAGTGTCAGAACTGCACTAAAAAAATAATGTCATAATTTAGAGCACACCACAAAACTCAAACTTCACATAAAAGGGTTAGTTCTTTTACCTATGTGGAATCATAGGGAAGATGTGTGATATATTTTGTTATGCTAAACACACACAAGGCTATTGACCAATCAGGGCCCAGTGTCTATTTTATTCTCTCCTATATAATCCTCCCGCATCCGCCAGATGTCACTCCGAACCATATTTACACCAGTGTAACCAAAACAGACGAGTCGTCAATCCGGTCGTCCACACTATGTGTACAAATAAATAAAGTTCACTTGTCACCTCCAGGGCTCCGTGGTTATGGTCCTTGTAACCTTGGCATTTAATACTGTTTATTCTGGTGTCTAATCTAAATCAGACGGTTGAAAGCAATGTTTGATTCACTGATGTTCCCAGAATAATTTTTTTTATTGCTAAAAAGACACTTCAAATAAAGCCACACACTTACTCGGGGGTGGGTGCAGGGAAGGATCCAGGGCTCTTTTGATACCTGTTACAGGTTTGGGCGCCCAAACTCTGGTGGCCTAAATGTCCCCAAATTGCAAGTGGATAGTTTTATTAAAGCTGAATTTTCTATATTTTGAAGGAAATCTTCTATTATAATTCAACAACATGCAATGCAAATCATCAATAATATACAGTTGATATAGAGCCTTTATTTGATTAATCAAGTGCCCAGTGAGAACTATTTTAACCCTTTAATGACTGGGGCTTCTTGAAATTTTGCAAAAATCCTGTGCCAATGCATTCTCTTATATAAATGAGAGTCTCCCATCTAAGGAGCCTTGCATATATAAGATAATACATTGGCCTTTATCTTGACCCTATAAGCCAGTGCATTCTCTTATGCGGGATCTTTAATGCTGCACATAAGGGAGGGGGCAACCCCCTCCCGTACCTACCCCCATCTCGGGCCTACGGCCCTTGGGATATGCCTTCGGCATATCATGGTCCCAAAACAGGTGTCCCCCAAAAAATCGCTGGACCCATCCCTGGGTGGGTGACATGGCAGCCTTTTTGTGTGGCTGACGCTAGCAGAAGAAAGTGGTCGGTACAGATTATTAGAAAGGGTTAATTATTCAGGAGACGGTATAAGATTCAGTACAAAATTTATTCAATAGAACTCTATATGTGGTAAAAACAGCTCACACAATGACCAAAATAAATTAGGATGATATGAAGTCATAATTTAAAACATGATTATTTCTCACAGAAATATTGTATAAAATCATCATGGACCATGGTCTTATGTTGTTGAAATCGAACAATAAAAATGTCTCATTGTAAAATTCAATAAAATTGTGATGGCAATGGTCTGATTATGATAACCTGAATGCATGTTAAGGTCCATGGGATGTGGTGACAAAAAGCAACAGGAAACCGAAGCCTGAGATAGGGCTTTGTAACTCAATTTCAATCGCACAACTGTTCTATATAGTACACATACTACACAAAATCCCAAAAAAGAAATATATGAACATTAAATCAATAGCTCCCAATTGAACGTGAAACTTTGGCGAACATTCAACATTTTCTTGTTACAAATTTCCACCACATCAAATAGACTTTAACCCTTTACCCAACAAACCGGCCAAAACGGCCAAATAAAGATTCAACAGCCTAAAATATCTTCGGTCTGTCTCAATAGAACCATACAAATATGGATATCATTGGAACCGGCTCCTTGACCACATTGTGATAGTTACAGTTATGCCCTGTGCCAATGCATTCTCTTATATATGCGAGTCGACCATAGGTCGCCTCGCATATATAAGAGAATGCATTGGCCTAAAAAACAATTATAATTTTTTCTTACATTTGTTAACAATTAATATGTGTTAAGCCAATGCATTCTCTTATATATGCGAGGCGACCTATGGTCGACTCGCATATATAAGAGAATGCATTGGCACAGGGCCCTTATGTTGGGTAAAGGGTTCAAGAACTGGCAGCAATCAGTGATAACAATAGTATAGTGCATATAGGATTGCTGTGAATAACCACGTGGTAAGCGTTGGTATCAACAGGTCTGGTACATCTTCAATCCAGCTATTATAGTTGGATATGGCTATTTGTGCTGTTTCAGTCATCACAAAATATATTTACTATTATCATTCAATTTTAATAAAATTTATGAACGATCGATCATTCCGCCCACTGTTGTTATCACTTCGACGTGTCTGTGTACAGAGATGTGCACTACCATTGTTTCCACACAAAGAAGCAAATTTTGGATTTTGTCATTTAACTGTAATAGAATACACCTATTGACTGTATTGAGGTGGAATAGCGAGAACTATTTAATCGAGGTGGTGTCTTTTGATCATTGAGCAGGACTTTTGAAGCCTCTGTAAATAGTCCCGCTTGCCGTCAGAAGACACTACTCGGGGAAAATAGTCCTTGCGATTTCATCCCAAGGCAAATGATAGGTGTTATTATATATGGCAATTCTCGTCTCGGGCCAACACTTGATATGGCAATTCTCGTCTCGGGCCAACCCTTGATGTCAGCAAATACTACTATTTGACATGTCACTGCGCCTCATCCAATCAAAAGGCAATATGACCCTCAACTCTACGTATATAACAGTGGAATATAACTATAACAGCTGAATTGTATTGCATGCCAGACCTGAGAATTATGAATTTACTGATGAACATATAATTGCGGACTTCTCAGATTTTGAGACAAGCCCACAAGAAAGATGGAGCATGATATGAATTAACCCTTTCATGACGTTCTTCATGACACAGGTCCCTGGCATAATAGACCCCAATCACCCAAAGACATCTTATATATATGTCTGGGTGGTTGGGGTCTATTATGCCAGGGACCTGTGGTTCATGACAGGAGCTGCGCTGGTGCAGCATTAACATATCCTGTACCAGTGCATTTTCTTATATATCCGAGTCTCCCATAGGGATTCTCGCATATATAAGAGAATGAACTGGCTTAACAAGGTAAAGGTAAATATTGTTAGGGCAATGTATTCTCTTATATATGAGGCTACCTATGGGCGACTCGCATATATAAGAGAATAGAATGGCACAGGTTTTAGCAAAATTTCAGGAAGCAACAGTCATGGAAGGGTTAACGGTTTCATCTTGTGATAACACACAATTATGACTTCTCAAACATGTGGACAAAAATGAGTGGAAGAAATCTGAATATCAGATTCAACAAGATGAGGTGTGCCATGTATTCCCACGGGCAAGGCGCTTTGATATCAGCTGACATCAGCCTGGATATAGTGTGTCTGACAATTGCAGAATGAGGTTCCAGAGGGTGAATTTAGTGGGATACGATCACAAAATTCACTCTCTGGAAACCTCATTCTGCTTACACCTCAACTGCTATGGGAGACCTAGGATAAGATTGAAGTTCCCCAGTTGATGTTGGTGATGTTCACCCATTAGTCACCTCGATTATACATATCCATATAGGCTTGGCTGAGATGTGCTTCGTGCCATTATCCCAAGGACGTGTTGTCTATAACATGCGGCAGAAACGTTTTCCACACTGGCCTGGCAGTCATTAATTTTTCAAATAAAATCTATAATTGAAAGGACCCATAGTGTTGGCAATTTCAAATTTTGAAGATAAGTGAATTGAATTTCAATGCAAAGAGCTTCAAATAAAAAAATCAAAAGATCATTCACAAAATCTACTCGATAGAATAAAATGAAGGTGGATAGTCGCAAAACACTCTCTTCAGTTTCAAGTCAACACACAGTAATTATACCAAATTTAACAGTTGAAAATTTTTTTGGGTTGATAATTGATTGACACTTTCATGACGGGAGCTCCGCTGGTGCAGCATAATGCAAGTTTATTCAATAACGTCACATTAATCAATAATGCAGTGTTTGTGTCTTGGTAATGGCGGCAATATATATAATCGGGTGGTGTGATTTTCTATAAACTGAAGACCTCTCTAAACCGAACAGAAAGGCCGGTCCAAAGGGTGTTCGGTTTAGATAGGGTTTTACTGTATATGTCGTATACGCATATGTTAAAGTCATATTAATTTTTTAGCTTTCTGAAAAGATGTTTATTGGTCCATATGGTGAAGAAAAATTGAGAGCCAACTTTTAGGGAGAAACACTTTCATTTCCACAGACACTTCTCATGGTTTCCTATCCAGTGGGAAGAGCTGACAATAAAATATGATATGATGAATACGATGAAACAAAGTAACAAACCCAATAGCTGGGTGGAGTATGATATGATAGCACAACTCACCCGAGCTTCCTCCACACACAAATGTGTCTGAACCCATATAGAGCCCCACATAGACTAGAGCAGATAACACTCTGTAGTGCATGCTTCCGTCTGCGTCAGGCTCCCAATGGGTTAAACATTAAGCTTCCTCCACACTAAATGTGTCTGAACCCATATAGAGCCCCACATAGACTAGAGCAGATAACACTCTGTGTTGTGCATGCTTCCGTCTGTGTCAGGCTCCCAATGGGTTAAACATTAAACATTAAGCTTCCTCCACACTAAATGTGTCTGAACCCATATAGAGCCCCACATAGACTAGAGCAGATAACACTCTGTAGTGCATGCTTCCATCTGTGTCAGGCTCCCAATGGGTTAAACATTAAACATTAAGCTTCCTCCACACTAAATGTGTCTGAACCCATATAGAGCCCCACATAGACTAGAGCAGATAACACTCTGTAGTGCATGCTTCCGTCTGCGTCAGGCTCCCAATGGGTTAAACATTAAACATTAAGCTTTCTCCATATATGACCACACCCAAATAAACATGCTGAAGCGATGCCAAATGAGGTCCCACATGATGAATTTGGCGACAATAGCCCACTGTATAGGGTATAATCACTAAATTCACCCTCTGGCAACCTCATTCTGATCAAGATAGCCTATGCTACCAATGAAAGACCACGCATTAAAAACACTGATATAGACTGAGCTATATTATATAGACCACCAAAGCATTGCATGACTGATGAAATTGATCTACCAAATTTCATTTACATGTCAAACTTCAGCTACGCGAATGCTTACTGACTTCATTATTGCTCATGGTACCATTTTGATATTCTATAACAGAGATAGCCACAAAGAATGCTCACTTAATTGGTTAAATCCAAATTTTATTCAGTTATTGATAATATTTAATTATATACAGACTTAACATCGTAAAGAAGTTAATAAATTGATACTGGTACGGCCACTCAGTCAAGTGATATCTACATATAGGTATAGGAAATCTGACTTTCAGGGGATCTGGTTCACCATTTTTACTGGAAAACCCCATGCTAAATATAGAAAACCACAGACCAGTACCCAGCAGGTGACAGAGTCAGAAAGGAATTATGACTGGTGCGCTCTGGTACAGAGTGTACAGTAATGCTCTAAATAAGCGACTCCTTATAAGCAGAATTATGGGTAATTTTTCAGGATTTAGTCGGAAATATGGCTTGTTGCCATTCATCGGAAAGCTCTCACTGAGAACTTTCCGATGAATGTCAACAAGCCATATTTCCGACTAAATCCTGAAAAATTACCCATAATTCTGCTGTGGTTAAGGAGTCGATTATTTAGGGCAATATTGTATTTGTGTGAGAGGAATCTGCAGGTGGAAGAAGGATGAGGACACGATGATGCGGTCACAGACAACACAATCACGATAAAATCTGCTTATATATAAATATCAATTATATACAGATAGAGTAGCATTCATATAAATATTAGATTTGTACAAAATTTTATGAGAATTAACTTTGTTAGAGTCACATTCGTTATTTATTCCATGGAATAGTGCAGTGCGTATTACACTTTATATTACGGCGAATATATGTTGTCCGAGACATAATTACGCCGTATTATATCAGCAATAATGAGATTGGTCTAGAATAGGATTCCTTCTGCATTTTCTATTGTCTGTTGTCTGCTCATATTTCCTGACCATCCCTCCAAATGAATAATAGGACATTCCAATGTATACACTGGGAGAATCCATTTAGTATAGAAAGGGTTAAAATCATTATAATAAACCCATCAGATTACATTAACTCTTTCATGAGGTTCATGACGGGAGCTGCGCTGGTGCAGCATTAAAGATCCTGTGCCAGTGCATTCTCTTATATATATACGGGTCTCGCAAATATAATAGAATTCACTGGCTTACAAAGTCAAGATAAATATTGTTATGCCAATGTATTCTCTTATATATGTGAGGCTTCATATGGGAGGCTCGCATCTATAAGAGAATGCATTGGCACAGGGTTTTCGCCAAATTTTATAAAGCTCCAGTCATGGAAGGGTTAACAGCAATTTATGTCCTAAGAAATCATTGGGGAATATCTATTTGTCACAAATGTAACAAATTTTGTGTGAATATAACAATGTACTCCTTTCACAAGAATGCCATGGAATAATTAACATGTGTCTATGGGAGATCAACTTAATCTTCACAGGAGTAGCACTATTTGATAGCGCAGCAAGGAAAAACAAATCACTCAATTTATAAATTAATGTCATTGTCATACATATAACCAAATCTTGAAATAACTCCGCTGTTAATGAGCATACGTGTATCATCAGTACGTGCATTCTGCTGGTAAACAAAACATTATGCAGCATAAAGATCCCGTGCCAGTGAATTCTCTTATATATGCGAGTCTCCCACAGGGAGCCTCGCATATATAAGAAAATGCACAAAAGGAATTGAGTCAGGTGTAACGTGATTGTTCAGAGTTTCTTACCGTTGACCAGTCAGTTATTTCAAGAATTGGTTATCTTGTGAGGTTAATACAGCTACAGTAATGCCCTAAGTAATCGACTCTTTTAACCATAGCAGAATTATGGGTAACTTTTCAGGATTTAGTCGGAAATATGGCTTGTTGCCATTCATCGGAAAGCTCTCGCCGAGAGCTTTCCGATGAATGGCAACAAGCCATATTTTCGACTAAATCCTGAAAAGTTACCCATAATTCTGCTGTGGTTAAGGAGTCAATTAATTAGAGCATTACTGTATTTGAAACTTCTCTAACATTATTTTGAGGATTTGAAGGTTGAGGTTATTCAAGAACAACATAATGGCAAGTTGCGACTTTACACAAAACTTTAAAAGTGCACTCATGTATTCAATTCCCAGGTGCTGTGCCACTATTTCCAAAGTTCAAAGCAATAACAATGTTATAACGTTCAACAAACATGAAGGTTTATGGTACCAGTGTGATTCCAGTATAATTCGGCACTGAGAACTTAAAGATGGTCTATTACTTCCTAACAAGTTTTATATACATCTATGCTCTAATTACTTGACCCTTTTAACAAGGTTATAGGCTGGCAATGGCCGCTGTCATACCACAAGTCAACCGTATAGTGAAGTAGTATCACAGGGAATGCTAGCGGTTGACATGCGATATCCGCCGGTAATCTTACTGTGATAATATTTTTAACTGTGATAACCAAGTAACTTACTGCCGAGTTAATTGTTTTTGTGACCGCAAAATGACAAGTTCAATCTAGAAATTTTGAAACACTGAGCGTTCAATGTCCCGCGCCATTTCCATTCAAGTATTACATGTACATTGTATAGCAATCTGAACGATTCAAACATTTCCGTTTTCACAACACACGACCCTGGTAATAAGGCGATGAGCTTAAAGGGGTACTGTACGCCATTTTCAATAAATTCCCGGTGATAACAACGATCTAATATCGATAATATATAGAAAACTATATAAGTAATTTGAGTCGAAGATGTATTATGTAAACGTTCAGGTTAATAGAATATCTAAAAATCAAAGTTATTAATTTGATATAAATTTAATTTATGGCAAGAGCCATAAATTAAATTACGAATTTCCATGTACAAGACGTAATCAAAAGCATTCACGGATAGTGGACTGGGCAACGCGTGTAACAAATTATGCATATAATATAACATTTATTTGATATATTTGCTTGAAAACTGTCCAAAAATTACTCGACAACGGCAATTGGTATTTTCGCATTCCGACTAATCTGCCATCCGTAACATTACTTCGTACTCAGCAGACTTTCAAATAATGGAAATCTGGTTACCCCATTCTACGACTAAGAGGCTATAGAAACCAACAACAACATTTGAGAAGAGCATCCCTTTAATTCGTTGAAATTTCCCGCTCCCAAAAAATCCATTCCCCCATTAATCACCTGTTCAAAATATTTAGATATATATGTACAATTAATCAAATAAACAGCACTTCATCCTTTAATAGCAACCACAACGCGCCGCAGGTTGCTTTTCATGTTTAGGCGTGAATGACGTCATTAATTTTTACAATACCATGAAACAGCATTTCGACGCGATGAAAATCCGGACAAGAAAAATGGGTTAAAAATCACGTGACTTCCGCTTCGCTTTCGCATAGAATCATGGGAACAATAATATCCCAAAAAGAAACGGTGACACAGAATCGGAAGTGGACCAACGGGATGGTTATAAAATTAACAACTTTAGTTTTTCTGAACAATTCCTACGTGATTTTGGCCTATAGATTAGTTTCGTTTGACCAATTTCGTTGGTTAGCTGAATAAAATCAGCGAAGACGTCATGACATGGTCCATGACGTCATTTGCGTCATTTGGTGTTGTGGGCTAGAATCCAGAAAAAATTGGTCTCCGCAGGAAACACTGATTTCACATCAGTATACTAGACTTGGTTGCATTCATAACCGTTTTCGCAAAAGATATATGCGAAAATAGCACAAGCAAACGTGCCTGCTTCAGAATCAAATTACCACAGTTGAATAGCCAAGGATGTACCCTTTCCAACAATGTATAGCACGACATCGTGTGTTGCGCCGATGTTTACTTATGGTGTTTTGTAATAACGATCCCGCCTCAGCTGCGTGTAATTTTCCTCCGCACAAATTGCTCAGCGAAAAATCCCCCTAATAGGCGGACAACACATTCAATAAGTTCCCGTCTCGCAACGATTTGGCCTCACAGACATATCAGCGGCTTATCAATTCCTTCGAGATAAATGATTGAACCAATCTACCCTAACAAGGGGGATTTTTTCACGGTTGTATGTCGCGCGAATAGTATTGGCTGGCTGCCAGGTATTCACACTCAACATCGGAACGCGGCTTATTATTTGAAATCATTTGTGAGCAGTGGTGGCAGCGAGGAAGTCAAATGATATGTCCATCATAACATGGGTCGCCTTCGTTGGTGAAGATGGAATTAAGCCTCAACCAAATTTGTTGTCAAGTTGATGTGGGGGGCTTATATGACATTGACCTTGACCATAAAACGACCTTGACCTCTGTTGAAAGACATCTCACTTAAAGGGCCATTTTGCTAGATATGTGTTGCGATGTACGCGCTCGTGTCAATATTCAGAGGCCTTTTATAGCTATCCTTTAGAAATATACCGGCATCGAGGCTCCTACATACTCGAGTCTGTATCTGACGAACAGAAACATGGGAGTACGATATCAATTTAAACTTGACCTCCATAAAGAATCTATTATATATTTGAGGAAAGTTTGTGGTCTGTGCGTGTGGGTGTGTGTGTATGTATGTGTGTGTGTGTGTTTCCGCGATGTAATCGGAAACGGCTAACCGATTTTGACGAAACTTGGTACGGGTATGTAGTTTGACCCGAGGACTAACATGGGTATATCCGTTTGCCCGTGCGGCGTGACCTTGACCTTCAAATGACCTTGAACTCAAGTTCTCCGCTGAGCCGATTTTCACCAAATTTGGTATGTGGGGGTAGTTTCAGGCGCTGAGCAATTTCGTCACACCCGGATGCCCGTGCGGCGTGAACTTGAGATTTTAAATGACATTGAACTGTATCTGGGTATCCACTGGGCAGATTTCCACCATTTTTTTGGGGGTGTTGGTGTAGATGGGGATGCCAACAAATTTCGTCTCACCCACATGCCCGTCAGACAGGTACCCAGCTAAAACCTAATGTATAGTTTGTGACTTTTGTCTGTTAGCTATGGCCGGGAAAACTTCCGGACGGATTTCGACGAAACTTGATACCTAAGTGTACGTTTGTCCGGGAAGTGTTTTGGACGGGTCAAAGTGTGATGCTTGATCTTCAAAATGGTCGATTCAAGATCAAATCGGGTAATAGTGGCGGATTTCGACGATATTCGATAGCTAGGGATACTTTTGTCCGGGCAGTGTTTTGGACGGCTTAACTCGTAACCCCGACCTGACATTGACATTCAAAACGGTAAATTCAAGGTCAAATCTGGTCAAATTTCGCATAACTAGATCCGACGAAGCACCGCGTGTGGTTGCCCCGTTACGTGTCACGTACGATCATATTAACGTGTCACGTGTATAAGGTGAAGGCCATTATTCAGTTATCTTCAACTCTAGCGTTCCACGGTGCACTCGCTCCCAGACTCTTGATTCCACGGTGCACTCGCTCCCGGACTCTGGTACCTATACATATTGTTTCCGTAACTATACATTCTGGACTCCTCGACCTATGACCTCTGGGGCCAACGGTGACGCAATCTGACGAGGTTTGCCGAATGTCCGTAACTAGTGTCAGAACTGCACTAAAAAAATAATGTCATAATTTAGAGCACACCACAAAACTCAAACTTCACATAAAAGGGTTAGTTCTTTTACCTATGTGGAATCATAGGGAAGATGTGTGATATATTTTGTTATGCTAAACACACACAAGGCTATTGACCAATCAGGGCCCAGTGTCTATTTTATTCTCTCCTATATAATCCTCCCGCATCCGCCAGATGTCACTCCGAACCATATTTACACCAGTGTAACCAAAACAGACGAGTCGTCAATCCGGTCGTCCACACTATGTGTACAAATAAATAAAGTTCACTTGTCACCTCCAGGGCTCCGTGGTTATGGTCCTTGTAACCTTGGCATTTAATACTGTTTATTCTGGTGTCTAATCTAAATCAGACGGTTGAAAGCAATGTTTGATTCACTGATGTTCCCAGAATAATTTTTTTTATTGCTAAAAAGACACTTCAAATAAAGCCACACACTTACTCGGGGGTGGGTGCAGGGAAGGATCCAGGGCTCTTTTGATACCTGTTACAGGTTTGGGCGCCCAAACTCTGGTGGCCTAAATGTCCCCAAATTGCAAGTGGATAGTTTTATTAAAGCTGAATTTTCTATATTTTGAAGGAAATCTTCTATTATAATTCAACAACATGCAATGCAAATCATCAATAATATACAGTTGATATAGAGCCTTTATTTGATTAATCAAGTGCCCAGTGAGAACTATTTTAACCCTTTAATGACTGGGGCTTCTTGAAATTTTGCAAAAATCCTGTGCCAATGCATTCTCTTATATAAATGAGAGTCTCCCATCTAAGGAGCCTTGCATATATAAGATAATACATTGGCCTTTATCTTGACCCTATAAGCCAGTGCATTCTCTTATGCGGGATCTTTAATGCTGCACATAAGGGAGGGGGCAACCCCCTCCCGTACCTACCCCCATCTCGGGCCTACGGCCCTTGGGATATGCCTTCGGCATATCATGGTCCCAAAACAGGTGTCCCCCAAAAAATCGCTGGACCCATCCCTGGGTGGGTGACATGGCAGCCTTTTTGTGTGGCTGACGCTAGCAGAAGAAAGTGGTCGGTACAGATTATTAGAAAGGGTTAATTATTCAGGAGACGGTATAAGATTCAGTACAAAATTTATTCAATAGAACTCTATATGTGGTAAAAACAGCTCACACAATGACCAAAATAAATTAGGATGATATGAAGTCATAATTTAAAACATGATTATTTCTCACAGAAATATTGTATAAAATCATCATGGACCATGGTCTTATGTTGTTGAAATCGAACAATAAAAATGTCTCATTGTAAAATTCAATAAAATTGTGATGGCAATGGTCTGATTATGATAACCTGAATGCATGTTAAGGTCCATGGGATGTGGTGACAAAAAGCAACAGGAAACCGAAGCCTGAGATAGGGCTTTGTAACTCAATTTCAATCGCACAACTGTTCTATATAGTACACATACTACACAAAATCCCAAAAAAGAAATATATGAACATTAAATCAATAGCTCCCAATTGAACGTGAAACTTTGGCGAACATTCAACATTTTCTTGTTACAAATTTCCACCACATCAAATAGACTTTAACCCTTTACCCAACAAACCGGCCAAAACGGCCAAATAAAGATTCAACAGCCTAAAATATCTTCGGTCTGTCTCAATAGAACCATACAAATATGGATATCATTGGAACCGGCTCCTTGACCACATTGTGATAGTTACAGTTATGCCCTGTGCCAATGCATTCTCTTATATATGCGAGTCGACCATAGGTCGCCTCGCATATATAAGAGAATGCATTGGCCTAAAAAACAATTATAATTTTTTCTTACATTTGTTAACAATTAATATGTGTTAAGCCAATGCATTCTCTTATATATGCGAGGCGACCTATGGTCGACTCGCATATATAAGAGAATGCATTGGCACAGGGCCCTTATGTTGGGTAAAGGGTTCAAGAACTGGCAGCAATCAGTGATAACAATAGTATAGTGCATATAGGATTGCTGTGAATAACCACGTGGTAAGCGTTGGTATCAACAGGTCTGGTACATCTTCAATCCAGCTATTATAGTTGGATATGGCTATTTGTGCTGTTTCAGTCATCACAAAATATATTTACTATTATCATTCAATTTTAATAAAATTTATGAACGATCGATCATTCCGCCCACTGTTGTTATCACTTCGACGTGTCTGTGTACAGAGATGTGCACTACCATTGTTTCCACACAAAGAAGCAAATTTTGGATTTTGTCATTTAACTGTAATAGAATACACCTATTGACTGTATTGAGGTGGAATAGCGAGAACTATTTAATCGAGGTGGTGTCTTTTGATCATTGAGCAGGACTTTTGAAGCCTCTGTAAATAGTCCCGCTTGCCGTCAGAAGACACTACTCGGGGAAAATAGTCCTTGCGATTTCATCCCAAGGCAAATGATAGGTGTTATTATATATGGCAATTCTCGTCTCGGGCCAACACTTGATATGGCAATTCTCGTCTCGGGCCAACCCTTGATGTCAGCAAATACTACTATTTGACATGTCACTGCGCCTCATCCAATCAAAAGGCAATATGACCCTCAACTCTACGTATATAACAGTGGAATATAACTATAACAGCTGAATTGTATTGCATGCCAGACCTGAGAATTATGAATTTACTGATGAACATATAATTGCGGACTTCTCAGATTTTGAGACAAGCCCACAAGAAAGATGGAGCATGATATGAATTAACCCTTTCATGACGTTCTTCATGACACAGGTCCCTGGCATAATAGACCCCAATCACCCAAAGACATCTTATATATATGTCTGGGTGGTTGGGGTCTATTATGCCAGGGACCTGTGGTTCATGACAGGAGCTGCGCTGGTGCAGCATTAACATATCCTGTACCAGTGCATTTTCTTATATATCCGAGTCTCCCATAGGGATTCTCGCATATATAAGAGAATGAACTGGCTTAACAAGGTAAAGGTAAATATTGTTAGGGCAATGTATTCTCTTATATATGAGGCTACCTATGGGCGACTCGCATATATAAGAGAATAGAATGGCACAGGTTTTAGCAAAATTTCAGGAAGCAACAGTCATGGAAGGGTTAACGGTTTCATCTTGTGATAACACACAATTATGACTTCTCAAACATGTGGACAAAAATGAGTGGAAGAAATCTGAATATCAGATTCAACAAGATGAGGTGTGCCATGTATTCCCACGGGCAAGGCGCTTTGATATCAGCTGACATCAGCCTGGATATAGTGTGTCTGACAATTGCAGAATGAGGTTCCAGAGGGTGAATTTAGTGGGATACGATCACAAAATTCACTCTCTGGAAACCTCATTCTGCTTACACCTCAACTGCTATGGGAGACCTAGGATAAGATTGAAGTTCCCCAGTTGATGTTGGTGATGTTCACCCATTAGTCACCTCGATTATACATATCCATATAGGCTTGGCTGAGATGTGCTTCGTGCCATTATCCCAAGGACGTGTTGTCTATAACATGCGGCAGAAACGTTTTCCACACTGGCCTGGCAGTCATTAATTTTTCAAATAAAATCTATAATTGAAAGGACCCATAGTGTTGGCAATTTCAAATTTTGAAGATAAGTGAATTGAATTTCAATGCAAAGAGCTTCAAATAAAAAAATCAAAAGATCATTCACAAAATCTACTCGATAGAATAAAATGAAGGTGGATAGTCGCAAAACACTCTCTTCAGTTTCAAGTCAACACACAGTAATTATACCAAATTTAACAGTTGAAAATTTTTTTGGGTTGATAATTGATTGACACTTTCATGACGGGAGCTCCGCTGGTGCAGCATAATGCAAGTTTATTCAATAACGTCACATTAATCAATAATGCAGTGTTTGTGTCTTGGTAATGGCGGCAATATATATAATCGGGTGGTGTGATTTTCTATAAACTGAAGACCTCTCTAAACCGAACAGAAAGGCCGGTCCAAAGGGTGTTCGGTTTAGATAGGGTTTTACTGTATATGTCGTATACGCATATGTTAAAGTCATATTAATTTTTTAGCTTTCTGAAAAGATGTTTATTGGTCCATATGGTGAAGAAAAATTGAGAGCCAACTTTTAGGGAGAAACACTTTCATTTCCACAGACACTTCTCATGGTTTCCTATCCAGTGGGAAGAGCTGACAATAAAATATGATATGATGAATACGATGAAACAAAGTAACAAACCCAATAGCTGGGTGGAGTATGATATGATAGCACAACTCACCCGAGCTTCCTCCACACACAAATGTGTCTGAACCCATATAGAGCCCCACATAGACTAGAGCAGATAACACTCTGTAGTGCATGCTTCCGTCTGCGTCAGGCTCCCAATGGGTTAAACATTAAGCTTCCTCCACACTAAATGTGTCTGAACCCATATAGAGCCCCACATAGACTAGAGCAGATAACACTCTGTGTTGTGCATGCTTCCGTCTGTGTCAGGCTCCCAATGGGTTAAACATTAAACATTAAGCTTCCTCCACACTAAATGTGTCTGAACCCATATAGAGCCCCACATAGACTAGAGCAGATAACACTCTGTAGTGCATGCTTCCATCTGTGTCAGGCTCCCAATGGGTTAAACATTAAACATTAAGCTTCCTCCACACTAAATGTGTCTGAACCCATATAGAGCCCCACATAGACTAGAGCAGATAACACTCTGTAGTGCATGCTTCCGTCTGCGTCAGGCTCCCAATGGGTTAAACATTAAACATTAAGCTTTCTCCATATATGACCACACCCAAATAAACATGCTGAAGCGATGCCAAATGAGGTCCCACATGATGAATTTGGCGACAATAGCCCACTGTATAGGGTATAATCACTAAATTCACCCTCTGGCAACCTCATTCTGATCAAGATAGCCTATGCTACCAATGAAAGACCACGCATTAAAAACACTGATATAGACTGAGCTATATTATATAGACCACCAAAGCATTGCATGACTGATGAAATTGATCTACCAAATTTCATTTACATGTCAAACTTCAGCTACGCGAATGCTTACTGACTTCATTATTGCTCATGGTACCATTTTGATATTCTATAACAGAGATAGCCACAAAGAATGCTCACTTAATTGGTTAAATCCAAATTTTATTCAGTTATTGATAATATTTAATTATATACAGACTTAACATCGTAAAGAAGTTAATAAATTGATACTGGTACGGCCACTCAGTCAAGTGATATCTACATATAGGTATAGGAAATCTGACTTTCAGGGGATCTGGTTCACCATTTTTACTGGAAAACCCCATGCTAAATATAGAAAACCACAGACCAGTACCCAGCAGGTGACAGAGTCAGAAAGGAATTATGACTGGTGCGCTCTGGTACAGAGTGTACAGTAATGCTCTAAATAAGCGACTCCTTATAAGCAGAATTATGGGTAATTTTTCAGGATTTAGTCGGAAATATGGCTTGTTGCCATTCATCGGAAAGCTCTCACTGAGAACTTTCCGATGAATGTCAACAAGCCATATTTCCGACTAAATCCTGAAAAATTACCCATAATTCTGCTGTGGTTAAGGAGTCGATTATTTAGGGCAATATTGTATTTGTGTGAGAGGAATCTGCAGGTGGAAGAAGGATGAGGACACGATGATGCGGTCACAGACAACACAATCACGATAAAATCTGCTTATATATAAATATCAATTATATACAGATAGAGTAGCATTCATATAAATATTAGATTTGTACAAAATTTTATGAGAATTAACTTTGTTAGAGTCACATTCGTTATTTATTCCATGGAATAGTGCAGTGCGTATTACACTTTATATTACGGCGAATATATGTTGTCCGAGACATAATTACGCCGTATTATATCAGCAATAATGAGATTGGTCTAGAATAGGATTCCTTCTGCATTTTCTATTGTCTGTTGTCTGCTCATATTTCCTGACCATCCCTCCAAATGAATAATAGGACATTCCAATGTATACACTGGGAGAATCCATTTAGTATAGAAAGGGTTAAAATCATTATAATAAACCCATCAGATTACATTAACTCTTTCATGAGGTTCATGACGGGAGCTGCGCTGGTGCAGCATTAAAGATCCTGTGCCAGTGCATTCTCTTATATATATACGGGTCTCGCAAATATAATAGAATTCACTGGCTTACAAAGTCAAGATAAATATTGTTATGCCAATGTATTCTCTTATATATGTGAGGCTTCATATGGGAGGCTCGCATCTATAAGAGAATGCATTGGCACAGGGTTTTCGCCAAATTTTATAAAGCTCCAGTCATGGAAGGGTTAACAGCAATTTATGTCCTAAGAAATCATTGGGGAATATCTATTTGTCACAAATGTAACAAATTTTGTGTGAATATAACAATGTACTCCTTTCACAAGAATGCCATGGAATAATTAACATGTGTCTATGGGAGATCAACTTAATCTTCACAGGAGTAGCACTATTTGATAGCGCAGCAAGGAAAAACAAATCACTCAATTTATAAATTAATGTCATTGTCATACATATAACCAAATCTTGAAATAACTCCGCTGTTAATGAGCATACGTGTATCATCAGTACGTGCATTCTGCTGGTAAACAAAACATTATGCAGCATAAAGATCCCGTGCCAGTGAATTCTCTTATATATGCGAGTCTCCCACAGGGAGCCTCGCATATATAAGAAAATGCACAAAAGGAATTGAGTCAGGTGTAACGTGATTGTTCAGAGTTTCTTACCGTTGACCAGTCAGTTATTTCAAGAATTGGTTATCTTGTGAGGTTAATACAGCTACAGTAATGCCCTAAGTAATCGACTCTTTTAACCATAGCAGAATTATGGGTAACTTTTCAGGATTTAGTCGGAAATATGGCTTGTTGCCATTCATCGGAAAGCTCTCGCCGAGAGCTTTCCGATGAATGGCAACAAGCCATATTTTCGACTAAATCCTGAAAAGTTACCCATAATTCTGCTGTGGTTAAGGAGTCAATTAATTAGAGCATTACTGTATTTGAAACTTCTCTAACATTATTTTGAGGATTTGAAGGTTGAGGTTATTCAAGAACAACATAATGGCAAGTTGCGACTTTACACAAAACTTTAAAAGTGCACTCATGTATTCAATTCCCAGGTGCTGTGCCACTATTTCCAAAGTTCAAAGCAATAACAATGTTATAACGTTCAACAAACATGAAGGTTTATGGTACCAGTGTGATTCCAGTATAATTCGGCACTGAGAACTTAAAGATGGTCTATTACTTCCTAACAAGTTTTATATACATCTATGCTCTAATTACTTGACCCTTTTAACAAGGTTATAGGCTGGCAATGGCCGCTGTCATACCACAAGTCAACCGTATAGTGAAGTAGTATCACAGGGAATGCTAGCGGTTGACATGCGATATCCGCCGGTAATCTTACTGTGATAATATTTTTAACTGTGATAACCAAGTAACTTACTGCCGAGTTAATTGTTTTTGTGACCGCAAAATGACAAGTTCAATCTAGAAATTTTGAAACACTGAGCGTTCAATGTCCCGCGCCATTTCCATTCAAGTATTACATGTACATTGTATAGCAATCTGAACGATTCAAACATTTCCGTTTTCACAACACACGACCCTGGTAATAAGGCGATGAGCTTAAAGGGGTACTGTACGCCATTTTCAATAAATTCCCGGTGATAACAACGATCTAATATCGATAATATATAGAAAACTATATAAGTAATTTGAGTCGAAGATGTATTATGTAAACGTTCAGGTTAATAGAATATCTAAAAATCAAAGTTATTAATTTGATATAAATTTAATTTATGGCAAGAGCCATAAATTAAATTACGAATTTCCATGTACAAGACGTAATCAAAAGCATTCACGGATAGTGGACTGGGCAACGCGTGTAACAAATTATGCATATAATATAACATTTATTTGATATATTTGCTTGAAAACTGTCCAAAAATTACTCGACAACGGCAATTGGTATTTTCGCATTCCGACTAATCTGCCATCCGTAACATTACTTCGTACTCAGCAGACTTTCAAATAATGGAAATCTGGTTACCCCATTCTACGACTAAGAGGCTATAGAAACCAACAACAACATTTGAGAAGAGCATCCCTTTAATTCGTTGAAATTTCCCGCTCCCAAAAAATCCATTCCCCCATTAATCACCTGTTCAAAATATTTAGATATATATGTACAATTAATCAAATAAACAGCACTTCATCCTTTAATAGCAACCACAACGCGCCGCAGGTTGCTTTTCATGTTTAGGCGTGAATGACGTCATTAATTTTTACAATACCATGAAACAGCATTTCGACGCGATGAAAATCCGGACAAGAAAAATGGGTTAAAAATCACGTGACTTCCGCTTCGCTTTCGCATAGAATCATGGGAACAATAATATCCCAAAAAGAAACGGTGACACAGAATCGGAAGTGGACCAACGGGATGGTTATAAAATTAACAACTTTAGTTTTTCTGAACAATTCCTACGTGATTTTGGCCTATAGATTAGTTTCGTTTGACCAATTTCGTTGGTTAGCTGAATAAAATCAGCGAAGACGTCATGACATGGTCCATGACGTCATTTGCGTCATTTGGTGTTGTGGGCTAGAATCCAGAAAAAATTGGTCTCCGCAGGAAACACTGATTTCACATCAGTATACTAGACTTGGTTGCATTCATAACCGTTTTCGCAAAAGATATATGCGAAAATAGCACAAGCAAACGTGCCTGCTTCAGAATCAAATTACCACAGTTGAATAGCCAAGGATGTACCCTTTCCAACAATGTATAGCACGACATCGTGTGTTGCGCCGATGTTTACTTATGGTGTTTTGTAATAACGATCCCGCCTCAGCTGCGTGTAATTTTCCTCCGCACAAATTGCTCAGCGAAAAATCCCCCTAATAGGCGGACAACACATTCAATAAGTTCCCGTCTCGCAACGATTTGGCCTCACAGACATATCAGCGGCTTATCAATTCCTTCGAGATAAATGATTGAACCAATCTACCCTAACAAGGGGGATTTTTTCACGGTTGTATGTCGCGCGAATAGTATTGGCTGGCTGCCAGGTATTCACACTCAACATCGGAACGCGGCTTATTATTTGAAATCATTTGTGAGCAGTGGTGGCAGCGAGGAAGTCAAATGATATGTCCATCATAACATGGGTCGCCTTCGTTGGTGAAGATGGAATTAAGCCTCAACCAAATTTGTTGTCAAGTTGATGTGGGGGGCTTATATGACATTGACCTTGACCATAAAACGACCTTGACCTCTGTTGAAAGACATCTCACTTAAAGGGCCATTTTGCTAGATATGTGTTGCGATGTACGCGCTCGTGTCAATATTCAGAGGCCTTTTATAGCTATCCTTTAGAAATATACCGGCATCGAGGCTCCTACATACTCGAGTCTGTATCTGACGAACAGAAACATGGGAGTACGATATCAATTTAAACTTGACCTCCATAAAGAATCTATTATATATTTGAGGAAAGTTTGTGGTCTGTGCGTGTGGGTGTGTGTGTATGTATGTGTGTGTGTGTTTCCGCGATGGAATCGGAAACGGCTAACCGATTTTGACGAAACTTGGTACGGGTATGTAGTTTGACCTGAGGACTAACATGGGTATATCCGTTTGCCCGTGCGGCGTGACCTTGACCTTCAAATGACCTTGAACTCAAGTTCTCCGCTGAGCCGATTTTCACCAAATTTGGTATGTGGGGGTAGTTTCAGGCGCTGAGCAATTTCGTCACACCCGGATGCCCGTGCGGCGTGAACTTGAGATTTTAAATGACATTGAACTGTATCTGGGTATCCACTGGGCAGATTTCCACCATTTGTTGGGGGTGTTGGTGTAGATGGGGATGCCAACAAATTTCGTCTCACCCACATGCCCGTCAGACAGGTACCCAGCTAAAACCTAATGTATAGTTTGTGACTTTTGTCTGTTAGCTATGGCCGGGAAAACTTCCGGACGGATTTCGACGAAACTTGATACCTAAGTGTACGTTTGTCCGGGAAGTGTTTTGGACGGGTCAAAGTGTGATGCTTGATCTTCAAAATGGTCGATTCAAGATCAAATCGGGTAATAGTGGCGGATTTCGACGATATTCGATAGCTAGGGATACTTTTGTCCGGGCAGTGTTTTGGACGGCTTAACTCGTAACCCCGACCTGACATTGACATTCAAAACGGTAAATTCAAGGTCAAATCTGGTCAAATTTCGCATAACTAGATCCGACGAAGCACCGCGTGTGGTTGCCCCGTTACGTGTCACGTACGATCATATTAACGTGTCACATGTATAAGGTGAAGGCCATTATTCAGTTATCTTCAACTCTAGCGTTCCACGGAGATAGCCACAAAGAATGCTCACTTAATTGGTTAAAATCCAAATTTTATTCAGTTATTGATAATATTTAATTATATACAGACTTAACATCGTAAAGAAGTTAATAAATTGATACTGGTACGGCCACTCAGTCAAGTGATATCTACATATAGGTATAGGAAATCTGACTTTCAGGGGATCTGGTTCACTATTTTTACTGGAAACCCCATGCTAAATATAGAAAACCACAGACCAGTACCCAGCAGGTGACAGAGTCAGAAAGGAATTATGACTGGTGCGCTCTGGTACAGAGTGTACAGTAATGCTCTAAATAAGCGACTCCTTATAAGCAGAATTATGGGTAATTTTTCAGGATTTAGTCGGAAATATGGCTTGTTGCCATTCATCGGAAAGCTCTCACTGAGAACTTTCCGATGAATGTCAACAAGCCATATTTCCGACTAAATCCTGAAAAATTACCCATAATTCTGCTGTGGTTAAGGAGTCGATTATTTAGGGCAATATTGTATTTGTGTGAGAGGAATCTGCAGGTGGAAGAAGGATGAGGACACGATGATGCGGTCACAGACAACACAATCACGATAAAATCTGCTTATATATAAATATCAATTATATACAGATAGAGTAGCATTCATATAAATATTAGATTTGTACAAAATTTTATGAGAATTAACTTTGTTAGAGTCACATTCGTTATTTATTCCATGGAATAGTGCAGTGCGTATTACACTTTATATTACGGCGAATATATGTTGTCCGAGACATAATTACGCCGTATTATATCAGCAATAATGAGATTGGTCTAGAATAGGATTCCTTCTGCATTTTCTATTGTCTGTTGTCTGCTCATATTTCCTGACCATCCCTCCAAATGAATAATAGGACATTCCAATGTATACACTGGGAGAATCCATTTAGTATAGAAAGGGTTAAAATCATTATAATAAACCCATCAGATTACATTAACTCTTTCATGAGGTTCATGACGGGAGCTGCGCTGGTGCAGCATTAAAGATCCTGTGCCAGTGCATTCTCTTATATATATACGGGTCTCGCAAATATAATAGAATTCACTGGCTTACAAAGTCAAGATAAATATTGTTATGCCAATGTATTCTCTTATATATGTGAGGCTTCATATGGGAGGCTCGCATCTATAAGAGAATGCATTGGCACAGGGTTTTCGCCAAATTTTATAAAGCTCCAGTCATGGAAGGGTTAACAGCAATTTATGTCCTAAGAAATCATTGGGGAATATCTATTTGTCACAAATGTAACAAATTTTGTGTGAATATAACAATGTACTCCTTTCACAAGAATGCCATGGAATAATTAACATGTGTCTATGGGAGATCAACTTAATCTTCACAGGAGTAGCACTATTTGATAGCGCAGCAAGGAAAAACAAATCACTCAATTTATAAATTAATGTCATTGTCATACATATAACCAAATCTTGAAATAACTCCGCTGTTAATGAGCATACGTGTATCATCAGTACGTGCATTCTGCTGGTAAACAAAACATTATGCAGCATAAAGATCCCGTGCCAGTGAATTCTCTTATATATGCGAGTCTCCCACAGGGAGCCTCGCATATATAAGAAAATGCACAAAAGGAATTGAGTCAGGTGTAACGTGATTGTTCAGAGTTTCTTACCGTTGACCAGTCAGTTATTTCAAGAATTGGTTATCTTGTGAGGTTAATACAGCTACAGTAATGCCCTAAGTAATCGACTCTTTTAACCATAGCAGAATTATGGGTAACTTTTCAGGATTTAGTCGGAAATATGGCTTGTTGCCATTCATCGGAAAGCTCTCGCCGAGAGCTTTCCGATGAATGGCAACAAGCCATATTTTCGACTAAATCCTGAAAAGTTACCCATAATTCTGCTGTGGTTAAGGAGTCAATTAATTAGAGCATTACTGTATTTGAAACTTCTCTAACATTATTTTGAGGATTTGAAGGTTGAGGTTATTCAAGAACAACATAATGGCAAGTTGCGACTTTACACAAAACTTTAAAAGTGCACTCATGTATTCAATTCCCAGGTGCTGTGCCACTATTTCCAAAGTTCAAAGCAATAACAATGTTATAACGTTCAACAAACATGAAGGTTTATGGTACCAGTGTGATTCCAGTATAATTCGGCACTGAGAACTTAAAGATGGTCTATTACTTCCTAACAAGTTTTATATACATCTATGCTCTAATTACTTGACCCTTTTAACAAGGTTATAGGCTGGCAATGGCCGCTGTCATACCACAAGTCAACCGTATAGTGAAGTAGTATCACAGGGAATGCTAGCGGTTGACATGCGATATCCGCCGGTAATCTTACTGTGATAATATTTTTAACTGTGATAACCAAGTAACTTACTGCCGAGTTAATTGTTTTTGTGACCGCAAAATGACAAGTTCAATCTAGAAATTTTGAAACACTGAGCGTTCAATGTCCCGCGCCATTTCCATTCAAGTATTACATGTACATTGTATAGCAATCTGAACGATTCAAACATTTCCGTTTTCACAACACACGACCCTGGTAATAAGGCGATGAGCTTAAAGGGGTACTGTACGCCATTTTCAATAAATTCCCGGTGATAACAACGATCTAATATCGATAATATATAGAAAACTATATAAGTAATTTGAGTCGAAGATGTATTATGTAAACGTTCAGGTTAATAGAATATCTAAAAATCAAAGTTATTAATTTGATATAAATTTAATTTATGGCAAGAGCCATAAATTAAATTACGAATTTCCATGTACAAGACGTAATCAAAAGCATTCACGGATAGTGGACTGGGCAACGCGTGTAACAAATTATGCATATAATATAACATTTATTTGATATATTTGCTTGAAAACTGTCCAAAAATTACTCGACAACGGCAATTGGTATTTTCGCATTCCGACTAATCTGCCATCCGTAACATTACTTCGTACTCAGCAGACTTTCAAATAATGGAAATCTGGTTACCCCATTCTACGACTAAGAGGCTATAGAAACCAACAACAACATTTGAGAAGAGCATCCCTTTAATTCGTTGAAATTTCCCGCTCCCAAAAAATCCATTCCCCCATTAATCACCTGTTCAAAATATTTAGATATATATGTACAATTAATCAAATAAACAGCACTTCATCCTTTAATAGCAACCACAACGCGCCGCAGGTTGCTTTTCATGTTTAGGCGTGAATGACGTCATTAATTTTTACAATACCATGAAACAGCATTTCGACGCGATGAAAATCCGGACAAGAAAAATGGGTTAAAAATCACGTGACTTCCGCTTCGCTTTCGCATAGAATCATGGGAACAATAATATCCCAAAAAGAAACGGTGACACAGAATCGGAAGTGGACCAACGGGATGGTTATAAAATTAACAACTTTAGTTTTTCTGAACAATTCCTACGTGATTTTGGCCTATAGATTAGTTTCGTTTGACCAATTTCGTTGGTTAGCTGAATAAAATCAGCGAAGACGTCATGACATGGTCCATGACGTCATTTGCGTCATTTGGTGTTGTGGGCTAGAATCCAGAAAAAATTGGTCTCCGCAGGAAACACTGATTTCACATCAGTATACTAGACTTGGTTGCATTCATAACCGTTTTCGCAAAAGATATATGCGAAAATAGCACAAGCAAACGTGCCTGCTTCAGAATCAAATTACCACAGTTGAATAGCCAAGGATGTACCCTTTCCAACAATGTATAGCACGACATCGTGTGTTGCGCCGATGTTTACTTATGGTGTTTTGTAATAACGATCCCGCCTCAGCTGCGTGTAATTTTCCTCCGCACAAATTGCTCAGCGAAAAATCCCCCTAATAGGCGGACAACACATTCAATAAGTTCCCGTCTCGCAACGATTTGGCCTCACAGACATATCAGCGGCTTATCAATTCCTTCGAGATAAATGATTGAACCAATCTACCCTAACAAGGGGGATTTTTTCACGGTTGTATGTCGCGCGAATAGTATTGGCTGGCTGCCAGGTATTCACACTCAACATCGGAACGCGGCTTATTATTTGAAATCATTTGTGAGCAGTGGTGGCAGCGAGGAAGTCAAATGATATGTCCATCATAACATGGGTCGCCTTCGTTGGTGAAGATGGAATTAAGCCTCAACCAAATTTGTTGTCAAGTTGATGTGGGGGGCTTATATGACATTGACCTTGACCATAAAACGACCTTGACCTCTGTTGAAAGACATCTCACTTAAAGGGCCATTTTGCTAGATATGTGTTGCGATGTACGCGCTCGTGTCAATATTCAGAGGCCTTTTATAGCTATCCTTTAGAAATATACCGGCATCGAGGCTCCTACATACTCGAGTCTGTATCTGACGAACAGAAACATGGGAGTACGATATCAATTTAAACTTGACCTCCATAAAGAATCTATTATATATTTGAGGAAAGTTTGTGGTCTGTGCGTGTGGGTGTGTGTGTATGTATGTGTGTGTGTGTTTCCGCGATGGAATCGGAAACGGCTAACCGATTTTGACGAAACTTGGTACGGGTATGTAGTTTGACCTGAGGACTAACATGGGTATATCCGTTTGCCCGTGCGGCGTGACCTTGACCTTCAAATGACCTTGAACTCAAGTTCTCCGCTGAGCCGATTTTCACCAAATTTGGTATGTGGGGGTAGTTTCAGGCGCTGAGCAATTTCGTCACACCCGGATGCCCGTGCGGCGTGAACTTGAGATTTTAAATGACATTGAACTGTATCTGGGTATCCACTGGGCAGATTTCCACCATTTGTTGGGGGTGTTGGTGTAGATGGGGATGCCAACAAATTTCGTCTCACCCACATGCCCGTCAGACAGGTACCCAGCTAAAACCTAATGTATAGTTTGTGACTTTTGTCTGTTAGCTATGGCCGGGAAAACTTCCGGACGGATTTCGACGAAACTTGATACCTAAGTGTACGTTTGTCCGGGAAGTGTTTTGGACGGGTCAAAGTGTGATGCTTGATCTTCAAAATGGTCGATTCAAGATCAAATCGGGTAATAGTGGCGGATTTCGACGATATTCGATAGCTAGGGATACTTTTGTCCGGGCAGTGTTTTGGACGGCTTAACTCGTAACCCCGACCTGACATTGACATTCAAAACGGTAAATTCAAGGTCAAATCTGGTCAAATTTCGCATAACTAGATCCGACGAAGCACCGCGTGTGGTTGCCCCGTTACGTGTCACGTACGATCATATTAACGTGTCACATGTATAAGGTGAAGGCCATTATTCAGTTATCTTCAACTCTAGCGTTCCACGGAGATAGCCACAAAGAATGCTCACTTAATTGGTTAAAATCCAAATTTTATTCAGTTATTGATAATATTTAATTATATACAGACTTAACATCGTAAAGAAGTTAATAAATTGATACTGGTACGGCCACTCAGTCAAGTGATATCTACATATAGGTATAGGAAATCTGACTTTCAGGGGATCTGGTTCACTATTTTTACTGGAAACCCCATGCTAAATATAGAAAACCACAGACCAGTACCCAGCAGGTGACAGAGTCAGAAAGGAATTATGACTGGTGCGCTCTGGTACAGAGTGTACAGTAATGCTCTAAATAAGCGACTCCTTATAAGCAGAATTATGGGTAATTTTTCAGGATTTAGTCGGAAATATGGCTTGTTGCCATTCATCGGAAAGCTCTCACTGAGAACTTTCCGATGAATGTCAACAAGCCATATTTCCGACTAAATCCTGAAAAATTACCCATAATTCTGCTGTGGTTAAGGAGTCGATTATTTAGGGCAATATTGTATTTGTGTGAGAGGAATCTGCAGGTGGAAGAAGGATGAGGACACGATGATGCGGTCACAGACAACACAATCACGATAAAATCTGCTTATATATAAATATCAATTATATACAGATAGAGTAGCATTCATATAAATATTAGATTTGTACAAAATTTTATGAGAATTAACTTTGTTAGAGTCACATTCGTTATTTATTCCATGGAATAGTGCAGTGCGTATTACACTTTATATTACGGCGAATATATGTTGTCCGAGACATAATTACGCCGTATTATATCAGCAATAATGAGATTGGTCTAGAATAGGATTCCTTCTGCATTTTCTATTGTCTGTTGTCTGCTCATATTTCCTGACCATCCCTCCAAATGAATAATAGGACATTCCAATGTATACACTGGGAGAATCCATTTAGTATAGAAAGGGTTAAAATCATTATAATAAACCCATCAGATTACATTAACTCTTTCATGAGGTTCATGACGGGAGCTGCGCTGGTGCAGCATTAAAGATCTTGTGCCAGTGCATTCTCTTATATATACGGGTCTCGCAAATATAATAGAATTCACTGGCTTACAAAGTCAAGATAAATATTGTTAGGCCAATGTATTGTCTTATATATGTGAGGCTTCATATGGGAGGCTCGCATCTATAAGAGAATGCATTGGCACAGGGTTTTCGCCAAATTTCATAAAGCTCCAGTCATGGAAGGGTTAACAGCAATTTATGTCCTAAGAAATCATTGGGGAATATCTATTTGTCACAAATGTAACAAATTTTGTGTGAATATAACAATGTACTCCTTTCACAAGAATGCCATGGAATAATTAACATGTGTCTATGGGAGATCAACTTAATCTTCACAGGAGTAGCACTATTTGATAGCGCAGCAAGGAAAAACAAATCACTCAATTTATAAATTAATGTCATTGTCATACATATAACCAAATCTTGAAATAACTCCGCTGTTAATGAGCATACGTGTATCATCAGTACGTGCATTCTGCTGGTAAACAAAACATTATGCAGCATAAAGATCCCGTGCCAGTGAATTCTCTTATATATGCGAGTCTCCCACAGGGAGCCTCGCATATATAAGAAAATGCACAAAAGGAATTGAGTCAGGTGTAACGTGATTGTTCAGAGTTTCTTACCGTTGACCAGTCAGTTATTTCAAGAATTGGTTATCTTGTGAGGTTAATACAGCTACAGTAATGCCCTAAGTAATCGACTCTTTTAACCATAGCAGAATTATGGGTAACTTTTCAGGATTTAGTCGGAAATATGGCTTGTTGCCATTCATCGGAAAGCTCTCGCCGAGAGCTTTCCGATGAATGGCAACAAGCCATATTTTCGACTAAATCCTGAAAAGTTACCCATAATTCTGCTGTGGTTAAGGAGTCAATTAATTAGAGCATTACTGTATTTGAAACTTCTCTAACATTATTTTGAGGATTTGAAGGTTGAGGTTATTCAAGAACAACATAATGGCAAGTTGCGACTTTACACAAAACTTTAAAAGTGCACTCATGTATTCAATTCCCAGGTGCTGTGCCACTATTTCCAAAGTTCAAAGCAATAACAATGTTATAACGTTCAACAAACATGAAGGTTTATGGTACCAGTGTGATTCCAGTATAATTCGGCACTGAGAACTTAAAGATGGTCTATTACTTCCTAACAAGTTTTATATACATCTATGCTCTAATTACTTGACCCTTTTAACAAGGTTATAGGCTGGCAATGGCCGCTGTCATACCACAAGTCAACCGTATAGTGAAGTAGTATCACAGGGAATGCTAGCGGTTGACATGCGATATCCGCCGGTAATCTTACTGTGATAATATTTTTAACTGTGATAACCAAGTAACTTACTGCCGAGTTAATTGTTTTTGTGACCGCAAAATGACAAGTTCAATCTAGAAATTTTGAAACACTGAGCGTTCAATGTCCCGCGCCATTTCCATTCAAGTATTACATGTACATTGTATAGCAATCTGAACGATTCAAACATTTCCGTTTTCACAACACACGACCCTGGTAATAAGGCGATGAGCTTAAAGGGGTACTGTACGCCATTTTCAATAAATTCCCGGTGATAACAACGATCTAATATCGATAATATATAGAAAACTATATAAGTAATTTGAGTCGAAGATGTATTATGTAAACGTTCAGGTTAATAGAATATCTAAAAATCAAAGTTATTAATTTGATATAAATTTAATTTATGGCAAGAGCCATAAATTAAATTACGAATTTCCATGTACAAGACGTAATCAAAAGCATTCACGGATAGTGGACTGGGCAACGCGTGTAACAAATTATGCATATAATATAACATTTATTTGATATATTTGCTTGAAAACTGTCCAAAAATTACTCGACAACGGCAATTGGTATTTTCGCATTCCGACTAATCTGCCATCCGTAACATTACTTCGTACTCAGCAGACTTTCAAATAATGGAAATCTGGTTACCCCATTCTACGACTAAGAGGCTATAGAAACCAACAACAACATTTGAGAAGAGCATCCCTTTAATTCGTTGAAATTTCCCGCTCCCAAAAAATCCATTCCCCCATTAATCACCTGTTCAAAATATTTAGATATATATGTACAATTAATCAAATAAACAGCACTTCATCCTTTAATAGCAACCACAACGCGCCGCAGGTTGCTTTTCATGTTTAGGCGTGAATGACGTCATTAATTTTTACAATACCATGAAACAGCATTTCGACGCGATGAAAATCCGGACAAGAAAAATGGGTTAAAAATCACGTGACTTCCGCTTCGCTTTCGCATAGAATCATGGGAACAATAATATCCCAAAAAGAAACGGTGACACAGAATCGGAAGTGGACCAACGGGATGGTTATAAAATTAACAACTTTAGTTTTTCTGAACAATTCCTACGTGATTTTGGCCTATAGATTAGTTTCGTTTGACCAATTTCGTTGGTTAGCTGAATAAAATCAGCGAAGACGTCATGACATGGTCCATGACGTCATTTGCGTCATTTGGTGTTGTGGGCTAGAATCCAGAAAAAATTGGTCTCCGCAGGAAACACTGATTTCACATCAGTATACTAGACTTGGTTGCATTCATAACCGTTTTCGCAAAAGATATATGCGAAAATAGCACAAGCAAACGTGCCTGCTTCAGAATCAAATTACCACAGTTGAATAGCCAAGGATGTACCCTTTCCAACAATGTATAGCACGACATCGTGTGTTGCGCCGATGTTTACTTATGGTGTTTTGTAATAACGATCCCGCCTCAGCTGCGTGTAATTTTCCTCCGCACAAATTGCTCAGCGAAAAATCCCCCTAATAGGCGGACAACACATTCAATAAGTTCCCGTCTCGCAACGATTTGGCCTCACAGACATATCAGCGGCTTATCAATTCCTTCGAGATAAATGATTGAACCAATCTACCCTAACAAGGGGGATTTTTTCACGGTTGTATGTCGCGCGAATAGTATTGGCTGGCTGCCAGGTATTCACACTCAACATCGGAACGCGGCTTATTATTTGAAATCATTTGTGAGCAGTGGTGGCAGCGAGGAAGTCAAATGATATGTCCATCATAACATGGGTCGCCTTCGTTGGTGAAGATGGAATTAAGCCTCAACCAAATTTGTTGTCAAGTTGATGTGGGGGGCTTATATGACATTGACCTTGACCATAAAACGACCTTGACCTCTGTTGAAAGACATCTCACTTAAAGGGCCATTTTGCTAGATATGTGTTGCGATGTACGCGCTCGTGTCAATATTCAGAGGCCTTTTATAGCTATCCTTTAGAAATATACCGGCATCGAGGCTCCTACATACTCGAGTCTGTATCTGACGAACAGAAACATGGGAGTACGATATCAATTTAAACTTGACCTCCATAAAGAATCTATTATATATTTGAGGAAAGTTTGTGGTCTGTGCGTGTGGGTGTGTGTGTATGTATGTGTGTGTGTGTTTCCGCGATGGAATCGGAAACGGCTAACCGATTTTGACGAAACTTGGTACGGGTATGTAGTTTGACCTGAGGACTAACATGGGTATATCCGTTTGCCCGTGCGGCGTGACCTTGACCTTCAAATGACCTTGAACTCAAGTTCTCCGCTGAGCCGATTTTCACCAAATTTGGTATGTGGGGGTAGTTTCAGGCGCTGAGCAATTTCGTCACACCCGGATGCCCGTGCGGCGTGAACTTGAGATTTTAAATGACATTGAACTGTATCTGGGTATCCACTGGGCAGATTTCCACCATTTGTTGGGGGTGTTGGTGTAGATGGGGATGCCAACAAATTTCGTCTCACCCACATGCCCGTCAGACAGGTACCCAGCTAAAACCTAATGTATAGTTTGTGACTTTTGTCTGTTAGCTATGGCCGGGAAAACTTCCGGACGGATTTCGACGAAACTTGATACCTAAGTGTACGTTTGTCCGGGAAGTGTTTTGGACGGGTCAAAGTGTGATGCTTGATCTTCAAAATGGTCGATTCAAGATCAAATCGGGTAATAGTGGCGGATTTCGACGATATTCGATAGCTAGGGATACTTTTGTCCGGGCAGTGTTTTGGACGGCTTAACTCGTAACCCCGACCTGACATTGACATTCAAAACGGTAAATTCAAGGTCAAATCTGGTCAAATTTCGCATAACTAGATCCGACGAAGCACCGCGTGTGGTTGCCCCGTTACGTGTCACGTACGATCATATTAACGTGTCACATGTATAAGGTGAAGGCCATTATTCAGTTATCTTCAACTCTAGCGTTCCACGGAGATAGCCACAAAGAATGCTCACTTAATTGGTTAAAATCCAAATTTTATTCAGTTATTGATAATATTTAATTATATACAGACTTAACATCGTAAAGAAGTTAATAAATTGATACTGGTACGGCCACTCAGTCAAGTGATATCTACATATAGGTATAGGAAATCTGACTTTCAGGGGATCTGGTTCACTATTTTTACTGGAAACCCCATGCTAAATATAGAAAACCACAGACCAGTACCCAGCAGGTGACAGAGTCAGAAAGGAATTATGACTGGTGCGCTCTGGTACAGAGTGTACAGTAATGCTCTAAATAAGCGACTCCTTATAAGCAGAATTATGGGTAATTTTTCAGGATTTAGTCGGAAATATGGCTTGTTGCCATTCATCGGAAAGCTCTCACTGAGAACTTTCCGATGAATGTCAACAAGCCATATTTCCGACTAAATCCTGAAAAATTACCCATAATTCTGCTGTGGTTAAGGAGTCGATTATTTAGGGCAATATTGTATTTGTGTGAGAGGAATCTGCAGGTGGAAGAAGGATGAGGACACGATGATGCGGTCACAGACAACACAATCACGATAAAATCTGCTTATATATAAATATCAATTATATACAGATAGAGTAGCATTCATATAAATATTAGATTTGTACAAAATTTTATGAGAATTAACTTTGTTAGAGTCACATTCGTTATTTATTCCATGGAATAGTGCAGTGCGTATTACACTTTATATTACGGCGAATATATGTTGTCCGAGACATAATTACGCCGTATTATATCAGCAATAATGAGATTGGTCTAGAATAGGATTCCTTCTGCATTTTCTATTGTCTGTTGTCTGCTCATATTTCCTGACCATCCCTCCAAATGAATAATAGGACATTCCAATGTATACACTGGGAGAATCCATTTAGTATAGAAAGGGTTAAAATCATTATAATAAACCCATCAGATTACATTAACTCTTTCATGAGGTTCATGACGGGAGCTGCGCTGGTGCAGCATTAAAGATCTTGTGCCAGTGCATTCTCTTATATATACGGGTCTCGCAAATATAATAGAATTCACTGGCTTACAAAGTCAAGATAAATATTGTTAGGCCAATGTATTGTCTTATATATGTGAGGCTTCATATGGGAGGCTCGCATCTATAAGAGAATGCATTGGCACAGGGTTTTCGCCAAATTTCATAAAGCTCCAGTCATGGAAGGGTTAACAGCAATTTATGTCCTAAGAAATCATTGGGGAATATCTATTTGTCACAAATGTAACAAATTTTGTGTGAATATAACAATGTACTCCTTTCACAAGAATGCCATGGAATAATTAACATGTGTCTATGGGAGATCAACTTAATCTTCACAGGAGTAGCACTATTTGATAGCGCAGCAAGGAAAAACAAATCACTCAATTTATAAATTAATGTCATTGTCATACATATAACCAAATCTTGAAATAACTCCGCTGTTAATGAGCATACGTGTATCATCAGTACGTGCATTCTGCTGGTAAACAAAACATTATGCAGCATAAAGATCCCGTGCCAGTGAATTCTCTTATATATGCGAGTCTCCCACAGGGAGCCTCGCATATATAAGAAAATGCACAAAAGGAATTGAGTCAGGTGTAACGTGATTGTTCAGAGTTTCTTACCGTTGACCAGTCAGTTATTTCAAGAATTGGTTATCTTGTGAGGTTAATACAGCTACAGTAATGCCCTAAGTAATCGACTCTTTTAACCATAGCAGAATTATGGGTAACTTTTCAGGATTTAGTCGGAAATATGGCTTGTTGCCATTCATCGGAAAGCTCTCGCCGAGAGCTTTCCGATGAATGGCAACAAGCCATATTTTCGACTAAATCCTGAAAAGTTACCCATAATTCTGCTGTGGTTAAGGAGTCAATTAATTAGAGCATTACTGTATTTGAAACTTCTCTAACATTATTTTGAGGATTTGAAGGTTGAGGTTATTCAAGAACAACATAATGGCAAGTTGCGACTTTACACAAAACTTTAAAAGTGCACTCATGTATTCAATTCCCAGGTGCTGTGCCACTATTTCCAAAGTTCAAAGCAATAACAATGTTATAACGTTCAACAAACATGAAGGTTTATGGTACCAGTGTGATTCCAGTATAATTCGGCACTGAGAACTTAAAGATGGTCTATTACTTCCTAACAAGTTTTATATACATCTATGCTCTAATTACTTGACCCTTTTAACAAGGTTATAGGCTGGCAATGGCCGCTGTCATACCACAAGTCAACCGTATAGTGAAGTAGTATCACAGGGAATGCTAGCGGTTGACATGCGATATCCGCCGGTAATCTTACTGTGATAATATTTTTAACTGTGATAACCAAGTAACTTACTGCCGAGTTAATTGTTTTTGTGACCGCAAAATGACAAGTTCAATCTAGAAATTTTGAAACACTGAGCGTTCAATGTCCCGCGCCATTTCCATTCAAGTATTACATGTACATTGTATAGCAATCTGAACGATTCAAACATTTCCGTTTTCACAACACACGACCCTGGTAATAAGGCGATGAGCTTAAAGGGGTACTGTACGCCATTTTCAATAAATTCCCGGTGATAACAACGATCTAATATCGATAATATATAGAAAACTATATAAGTAATTTGAGTCGAAGATGTATTATGTAAACGTTCAGGTTAATAGAATATCTAAAAATCAAAGTTATTAATTTGATATAAATTTAATTTATGGCAAGAGCCATAAATTAAATTACGAATTTCCATGTACAAGACGTAATCAAAAGCATTCACGGATAGTGGACTGGGCAACGCGTGTAACAAATTATGCATATAATATAACATTTATTTGATATATTTGCTTGAAAACTGTCCAAAAATTACTCGACAACGGCAATTGGTATTTTCGCATTCCGACTAATCTGCCATCCGTAACATTACTTCGTACTCAGCAGACTTTCAAATAATGGAAATCTGGTTACCCCATTCTACGACTAAGAGGCTATAGAAACCAACAACAACATTTGAGAAGAGCATCCCTTTAATTCGTTGAAATTTCCCGCTCCCAAAAAATCCATTCCCCCATTAATCACCTGTTCAAAATATTTAGATATATATGTACAATTAATCAAATAAACAGCACTTCATCCTTTAATAGCAACCACAACGCGCCGCAGGTTGCTTTTCATGTTTAGGCGTGAATGACGTCATTAATTTTTACAATACCATGAAACAGCATTTCGACGCGATGAAAATCCGGACAAGAAAAATGGGTTAAAAATCACGTGACTTCCGCTTCGCTTTCGCATAGAATCATGGGAACAATAATATCCCAAAAAGAAACGGTGACACAGAATCGGAAGTGGACCAACGGGATGGTTATAAAATTAACAACTTTAGTTTTTCTGAACAATTCCTACGTGATTTTGGCCTATAGATTAGTTTCGTTTGACCAATTTCGTTGGTTAGCTGAATAAAATCAGCGAAGACGTCATGACATGGTCCATGACGTCATTTGCGTCATTTGGTGTTGTGGGCTAGAATCCAGAAAAAATTGGTCTCCGCAGGAAACACTGATTTCACATCAGTATACTAGACTTGGTTGCATTCATAACCGTTTTCGCAAAAGATATATGCGAAAATAGCACAAGCAAACGTGCCTGCTTCAGAATCAAATTACCACAGTTGAATAGCCAAGGATGTACCCTTTCCAACAATGTATAGCACGACATCGTGTGTTGCGCCGATGTTTACTTATGGTGTTTTGTAATAACGATCCCGCCTCAGCTGCGTGTAATTTTCCTCCGCACAAATTGCTCAGCGAAAAATCCCCCTAATAGGCGGACAACACATTCAATAAGTTCCCGTCTCGCAACGATTTGGCCTCACAGACATATCAGCGGCTTATCAATTCCTTCGAGATAAATGATTGAACCAATCTACCCTAACAAGGGGGATTTTTTCACGGTTGTATGTCGCGCGAATAGTATTGGCTGGCTGCCAGGTATTCACACTCAACATCGGAACGCGGCTTATTATTTGAAATCATTTGTGAGCAGTGGTGGCAGCGAGGAAGTCAAATGATATGTCCATCATAACATGGGTCGCCTTCGTTGGTGAAGATGGAATTAAGCCTCAACCAAATTTGTTGTCAAGTTGATGTGGGGGGCTTATATGACATTGACCTTGACCATAAAACGACCTTGACCTCTGTTGAAAGACATCTCACTTAAAGGGCCATTTTGCTAGATATGTGTTGCGATGTACGCGCTCGTGTCAATATTCAGAGGCCTTTTATAGCTATCCTTTAGAAATATACCGGCATCGAGGCTCCTACATACTCGAGTCTGTATCTGACGAACAGAAACATGGGAGTACGATATCAATTTAAACTTGACCTCCATAAAGAATCTATTATATATTTGAGGAAAGTTTGTGGTCTGTGCGTGTGGGTGTGTGTGTATGTATGTGTGTGTGTGTTTCCGCGATGGAATCGGAAACGGCTAACCGATTTTGACGAAACTTGGTACGGGTATGTAGTTTGACCTGAGGACTAACATGGGTATATCCGTTTGCCCGTGCGGCGTGACCTTGACCTTCAAATGACCTTGAACTCAAGTTCTCCGCTGAGCCGATTTTCACCAAATTTGGTATGTGGGGGTAGTTTCAGGCGCTGAGCAATTTCGTCACACCCGGATGCCCGTGCGGCGTGAACTTGAGATTTTAAATGACATTGAACTGTATCTGGGTATCCACTGGGCAGATTTCCACCATTTGTTGGGGGTGTTGGTGTAGATGGGGATGCCAACAAATTTCGTCTCACCCACATGCCCGTCAGACAGGTACCCAGCTAAAACCTAATGTATAGTTTGTGACTTTTGTCTGTTAGCTATGGCCGGGAAAACTTCCGGACGGATTTCGACGAAACTTGATACCTAAGTGTACGTTTGTCCGGGAAGTGTTTTGGACGGGTCAAAGTGTGATGCTTGATCTTCAAAATGGTCGATTCAAGATCAAATCGGGTAATAGTGGCGGATTTCGACGATATTCGATAGCTAGGGATACTTTTGTCCGGGCAGTGTTTTGGACGGCTTAACTCGTAACCCCGACCTGACATTGACATTCAAAACGGTAAATTCAAGGTCAAATCTGGTCAAATTTCGCATAACTAGATCCGACGAAGCACCGCGTGTGGTTGCCCCGTTACGTGTCACGTACGATCATATTAACGTGTCACATGTATAAGGTGAAGGCCATTATTCAGTTATCTTCAACTCTAGCGTTCCACGGAGATAGCCACAAAGAATGCTCACTTAATTGGTTAAAATCCAAATTTTATTCAGTTATTGATAATATTTAATTATATACAGACTTAACATCGTAAAGAAGTTAATAAATTGATACTGGTACGGCCACTCAGTCAAGTGATATCTACATATAGGTATAGGAAATCTGACTTTCAGGGGATCTGGTTCACTATTTTTACTGGAAACCCCATGCTAAATATAGAAAACCACAGACCAGTACCCAGCAGGTGACAGAGTCAGAAAGGAATTATGACTGGTGCGCTCTGGTACAGAGTGTACAGTAATGCTCTAAATAAGCGACTCCTTATAAGCAGAATTATGGGTAATTTTTCAGGATTTAGTCGGAAATATGGCTTGTTGCCATTCATCGGAAAGCTCTCACTGAGAACTTTCCGATGAATGTCAACAAGCCATATTTCCGACTAAATCCTGAAAAATTACCCATAATTCTGCTGTGGTTAAGGAGTCGATTATTTAGGGCAATATTGTATTTGTGTGAGAGGAATCTGCAGGTGGAAGAAGGATGAGGACACGATGATGCGGTCACAGACAACACAATCACGATAAAATCTGCTTATATATAAATATCAATTATATACAGATAGAGTAGCATTCATATAAATATTAGATTTGTACAAAATTTTATGAGAATTAACTTTGTTAGAGTCACATTCGTTATTTATTCCATGGAATAGTGCAGTGCGTATTACACTTTATATTACGGCGAATATATGTTGTCCGAGACATAATTACGCCGTATTATATCAGCAATAATGAGATTGGTCTAGAATAGGATTCCTTCTGCATTTTCTATTGTCTGTTGTCTGCTCATATTTCCTGACCATCCCTCCAAATGAATAATAGGACATTCCAATGTATACACTGGGAGAATCCATTTAGTATAGAAAGGGTTAAAATCATTATAATAAACCCATCAGATTACATTAACTCTTTCATGAGGTTCATGACGGGAGCTGCGCTGGTGCAGCATTAAAGATCTTGTGCCAGTGCATTCTCTTATATATACGGGTCTCGCAAATATAATAGAATTCACTGGCTTACAAAGTCAAGATAAATATTGTTAGGCCAATGTATTGTCTTATATATGTGAGGCTTCATATGGGAGGCTCGCATCTATAAGAGAATGCATTGGCACAGGGTTTTCGCCAAATTTCATAAAGCTCCAGTCATGGAAGGGTTAACAGCAATTTATGTCCTAAGAAATCATTGGGGAATATCTATTTGTCACAAATGTAACAAATTTTGTGTGAATATAACAATGTACTCCTTTCACAAGAATGCCATGGAATAAATAACATGTGTCTATGGGAGATCAACTTAATCTTCACAGGAGTAGCACTATTTGATAGCGCAGCAAGGAAAAACAAATCACTCAATATATAAATTAATGTCATTGTCATACATATAACCAAATCTTGAAATAACTCCGCTGTTAATGAGCATACGTGTATCATCAGTGCATGCATTCTGCTGGTAAAAAAAACATTATGCAGCATAAAGATCCTGTGCCAGTGAATTCTCTTATATATGTGAGTCTCCCATAGGGAGCCTCGCATAAATAAGAAAATGCACAAAAGGAATTGAGTCAGGTGTAACGTGATTGTTCAGAGTTTCTTACCGTTGACCAGTCAGTTATTTCAAGAATTGGTTATCTTGTGAGGTTAATACAGCTACAGTAATGCCCTAAATAATCGACTCTTTTAACCATAGCAGAATTATGGGTAACTTTTCAGGATTTAGTCGGAAATATGGCTTGTTGCCATTCATCGGAAAGCTCTCGCCGAGAGCTTTCCGATGAATGGCAACAAGCCATATTTTCGACTAATCCTGAAAAGTTACCCATAATTCTGCTGTGGTTAAGAAGTCGATTACTTAGAGCATTACTGTATTTGAAACTTCTCTAACATTATTTTGAGGATTTGAAGGTTGAGGTTATTCAAGAACAACATAATGGCAAGTTGCGACTTTACACAAAACTTTAAAAGTGCACTCATGTATTCAATTCTCAGGTGCTGTGCCACTATTTCCAAAGTTCAAAGCAATAACAATGTTATAACATTCAACAAACATGAAGGTTTATGGTACCAGTGTGATTCCAGTATAATTCGGCACTGAGAACTTAAAGATGGTCTATTACTTCCTAACAAGTTTTATATACATCTATGCTCTAATTACTTGACCCTTTTAACAAGGTTATAGGCTGGCAATGGCTGCTGTCATACCACAAGTCAACCGTAGTGAAGTAGTATCACAGGGAATGCTAGCGGTTGACATGCGATATCCGCCGGTAATCTTACTGTGATAATATTTTTTAACTGTGATAACCAAGTAAATTACTGCCGAGTTAATTGTTTTTGTGACCGCAAAATGACAAGTTCAATCTAGAAATTTTGAAACACTGAGCGTTCAATGTCCCGCGCCATTTTCATTCAAGTATTACATGTACATTGTATAGCAATCTGAACGATTCAAACATTTCCGTTTTCACAACACACGACCCTGGTAATAAGGCGATGATCTTAAAGGGGTACTGTACGCCATTTTCAATAAATTCCCGGTGATAACAACGATCTAATATCGATAATATATAGAAAACTATATAAGTAATTTGAGTCGAAGATGTATTATGTAAACGTTCAGGTTAATAGATTATCTAAAAATCAAAGTTATTAATTTGATATAAATTTAATTTATGGCAAGAGCCATAAATTAAATTACGAATTTCCATGTACAAGACGTAATCAAAAGCATTCACGGATAGTGGACTGGGCAACGCGTGTAACAAATTATGCATATAATATAACATTTATTTGATATATTTGCTTGAAAACTGTCCAAAAATTACTCGACAACGGCAATTGGTATTTTCGCATTCCGACTAATCTGCCATCCGTAACATTACTTCGTACTCAGCAGACTTTCAAATAATGGAAATCTGGTTACCCCATTCTACGACTAAGAGGCTATAGAAACCAACAACAACATTTGAGAAGAGCATCCCTTTAACTCGTTGAAATTTCCCGCTCCCAAAAAATCCATTCCCCCCATTAATCACCAGTTCAAAATATTTAGATATATATGTACAATTAATCAAATAAACAGCACTTCATCCTTTAATAGCAACCACAACGCGCCGCATGTTGCTTTTCATGTTTAGGCGTGAATGACGTCATTAATTTTTACAATACCATGAAACAGCATTTCGACGCGATGAAAATCCGGACAAGAAAAATGGGTTAAAAATCACGTGACTTCCGCTTCGCTTTCGCATAGAATCATGGGAACAATAATATCCCAAAAAGAAACGGTGACACAGAATCGGAAGTGGACCAACGGGATGGTTATAAAATTAACAACTTTAGTTTTTCTGAACAATTCCTACGTGATTTTGGCCTATAGATTAGTTTCGTTTGACCAATTTCGTTGGTTAGCTGAATAAAATCAGCGAAGACGTCATGACATGGTCCATGACGTCATTTGCGTCATTTGGTGTTGTGGGCTAGAATCCAGAAAAAATTGGTCTCCGCAGGAAACACTGATTTCACATCAGTATACTAGACTTGGTTGCATTCATAACCGTTTTCGCAAAAGATATATGCGAAAATAGCACAAGCAAACGTGCCTGCTTCAGAATCAAATTACCACAGTTGAATAGCCAAGGATGTACCCTTTCCAACAATGTATAGCACGACATCGTGTGTTGCGCCGATGTTTACTTATGGTGTTTTGTAATAACGATCCCGCCTCAGCTGCGTGTAATTTTCCTCCGCACAAATTGCTCAGCGAAAAATCCCCCTAATAGGCGGACAACACATTCAATAAGTTCCCGTCTCGCAACGATTTGGCCTCACAGACATATCAGCGGCTTATCAATTCCTTCGAGATAAATGATTGAACCAATCTACCCTAACAAGGGGGATTTTTTCACGGTTGTATGTCGCGCGAATAGTATTGGCTGGCTGCCAGGTATTCACACTCAACATCGGAACGCGGCTTATTATTTGAAATCATTTGTGAGCAGTGGTGGCAGCGAGGAAGTCAAATGATATGTCCATCATAACATGGGTCGCCTTCGTTGGTGAAGATGGAATTAAGCCTCAACCAAATTTGTTGTCAAGTTGATGTGGGGGGCTTATATGACATTGACCTTGACCATAAAACGACCTTGACCTCTGTTGAAAGACATCTCACTTAAAGGGCCATTTTGCTAGATATGTGTTGCGATGTACGCGCTCGTGTCAATATTCAGAGGCCTTTTATAGCTATCCTTTAGAAATATACCGGCATCGAGGCTCCTACATACTCGAGTCTGTATCTGACGAACAGAAACATGGGAGTACGATATCAATTTAAACTTGACCTCCATAAAGAATCTATTATATATTTGAGGAAAGTTTGTGGTCTGTGCGTGTGGGTGTGTGTGTATGTATGTGTGTGTGTGTTTCCGCGATGGAATCGGAAACGGCTAACCGATTTTGACGAAACTTGGTACGGGTATGTAGTTTGACCTGAGGACTAACATGGGTATATCCGTTTGCCCGTGCGGCGTGACCTTGACCTTCAAATGACCTTGAACTCAAGTTCTCCGCTGAGCCGATTTTCACCAAATTTGGTATGTGGGGGTAGTTTCAGGCGCTGAGCAATTTCGTCACACCCGGATGCCCGTGCGGCGTGAACTTGAGATTTTAAATGACATTGAACTGTATCTGGGTATCCACTGGGCAGATTTCCACCATTTGTTGGGGGTGTTGGTGTAGATGGGGATGCCAACAAATTTCGTCTCACCCACATGCCCGTCAGACAGGTACCCAGCTAAAACCTAATGTATAGTTTGTGACTTTTGTCTGTTAGCTATGGCCGGGAAAACTTCCGGACGGATTTCGACGAAACTTGATACCTAAGTGTACGTTTGTCCGGGAAGTGTTTTGGACGGGTCAAAGTGTGATGCTTGATCTTCAAAATGGTCGATTCAAGATCAAATCGGGTAATAGTGGCGGATTTCGACGATATTCGATAGCTAGGGATACTTTTGTCCGGGCAGTGTTTTGGACGGCTTAACTCGTAACCCCGACCTGACATTGACATTCAAAACGGTAAATTCAAGGTCAAATCTGGTCAAATTTCGCATAACTAGATCCGACGAAGCACCGCGTGTGGTTGCCCCGTTACGTGTCACGTACGATCATATTAACGTGTCACATGTATAAGGTGAAGGCCATTATTCAGTTATCTTCAACTCTAGCGTTCCACGGAGATAGCCACAAAGAATGCTCACTTAATTGGTTAAAATCCAAATTTTATTCAGTTATTGATAATATTTAATTATATACAGACTTAACATCGTAAAGAAGTTAATAAATTGATACTGGTACGGCCACTCAGTCAAGTGATATCTACATATAGGTATAGGAAATCTGACTTTCAGGGGATCTGGTTCACTATTTTTACTGGAAACCCCATGCTAAATATAGAAAACCACAGACCAGTACCCAGCAGGTGACAGAGTCAGAAAGGAATTATGACTGGTGCGCTCTGGTACAGAGTGTACAGTAATGCTCTAAATAAGCGACTCCTTATAAGCAGAATTATGGGTAATTTTTCAGGATTTAGTCGGAAATATGGCTTGTTGCCATTCATCGGAAAGCTCTCACTGAGAACTTTCCGATGAATGTCAACAAGCCATATTTCCGACTAAATCCTGAAAAATTACCCATAATTCTGCTGTGGTTAAGGAGTCGATTATTTAGGGCAATATTGTATTTGTGTGAGAGGAATCTGCAGGTGGAAGAAGGATGAGGACACGATGATGCGGTCACAGACAACACAATCACGATAAAATCTGCTTATATATAAATATCAATTATATACAGATAGAGTAGCATTCATATAAATATTAGATTTGTACAAAATTTTATGAGAATTAACTTTGTTAGAGTCACATTCGTTATTTATTCCATGGAATAGTGCAGTGCGTATTACACTTTATATTACGGCGAATATATGTTGTCCGAGACATAATTACGCCGTATTATATCAGCAATAATGAGATTGGTCTAGAATAGGATTCCTTCTGCATTTTCTATTGTCTGTTGTCTGCTCATATTTCCTGACCATCCCTCCAAATGAATAATAGGACATTCCAATGTATACACTGGGAGAATCCATTTAGTATAGAAAGGGTTAAAATCATTATAATAAACCCATCAGATTACATTAACTCTTTCATGAGGTTCATGACGGGAGCTGCGCTGGTGCAGCATTAAAGATCTTGTGCCAGTGCATTCTCTTATATATACGGGTCTCGCAAATATAATAGAATTCACTGGCTTACAAAGTCAAGATAAATATTGTTAGGCCAATGTATTGTCTTATATATGTGAGGCTTCATATGGGAGGCTCGCATCTATAAGAGAATGCATTGGCACAGGGTTTTCGCCAAATTTCATAAAGCTCCAGTCATGGAAGGGTTAACAGCAATTTATGTCCTAAGAAATCATTGGGGAATATCTATTTGTCACAAATGTAACAAATTTTGTGTGAATATAACAATGTACTCCTTTCACAAGAATGCCATGGAATAAATAACATGTGTCTATGGGAGATCAACTTAATCTTCACAGGAGTAGCACTATTTGATAGCGCAGCAAGGAAAAACAAATCACTCAATTTATAAATTAATGTCATTGTCATACATATAACCAAATCTTGAAATAACTCCGCTGTTAATGAGCATACGTGTATCATCAGTACGTGCATTCTGCTGGTAAACAAAACATTATGCAGCATAAAGATCCCGTGCCAGTGAATTCTCTTATATATGCGAGTCTCCCACAGGGAGCCTCGCATATATAAGAAAATGCACAAAAGGAATTGAGTCAGGTGTAACGTGATTGTTCAGAGTTTCTTACCGTTGACCAGTCAGTTATTTCAAGAATTGGTTATCTTGTGAGGTTAATACAGCTACAGTAATGCCCTAAGTAATCGACTCTTTTAACCATAGCAGAATTATGGGTAACTTTTCAGGATTTAGTCGGAAATATGGCTTGTTGCCATTCATCGGAAAGCTCTCGCCGAGAGCTTTCCGATGAATGGCAACAAGCCATATTTTCGACTAAATCCTGAAAAGTTACCCATAATTCTGCTGTGGTTAAGGAGTCAATTAATTAGAGCATTACTGTATTTGAAACTTCTCTAACATTATTTTGAGGATTTGAAGGTTGAGGTTATTCAAGAACAACATAATGGCAAGTTGCGACTTTACACAAAACTTTAAAAGTGCACTCATGTATTCAATTCCCAGGTGCTGTGCCACTATTTCCAAAGTTCAAAGCAATAACAATGTTATAACGTTCAACAAACATGAAGGTTTATGGTACCAGTGTGATTCCAGTATAATTCGGCACTGAGAACTTAAAGATGGTCTATTACTTCCTAACAAGTTTTATATACATCTATGCTCTAATTACTTGACCCTTTTAACAAGGTTATAGGCTGGCAATGGCCGCTGTCATACCACAAGTCAACCGTATAGTGAAGTAGTATCACAGGGAATGCTAGCGGTTGACATGCGATATCCGCCGGTAATCTTACTGTGATAATATTTTTAACTGTGATAACCAAGTAACTTACTGCCGAGTTAATTGTTTTTGTGACCGCAAAATGACAAGTTCAATCTAGAAATTTTGAAACACTGAGCGTTCAATGTCCCGCGCCATTTCCATTCAAGTATTACATGTACATTGTATAGCAATCTGAACGATTCAAACATTTCCGTTTTCACAACACACGACCCTGGTAATAAGGCGATGAGCTTAAAGGGGTACTGTACGCCATTTTCAATAAATTCCCGGTGATAACAACGATCTAATATCGATAATATATAGAAAACTATATAAGTAATTTGAGTCGAAGATGTATTATGTAAACGTTCAGGTTAATAGAATATCTAAAAATCAAAGTTATTAATTTGATATAAATTTAATTTATGGCAAGAGCCATAAATTAAATTACGAATTTCCATGTACAAGACGTAATCAAAAGCATTCACGGATAGTGGACTGGGCAACGCGTGTAACAAATTATGCATATAATATAACATTTATTTGATATATTTGCTTGAAAACTGTCCAAAAATTACTCGACAACGGCAATTGGTATTTTCGCATTCCGACTAATCTGCCATCCGTAACATTACTTCGTACTCAGCAGACTTTCAAATAATGGAAATCTGGTTACCCCATTCTACGACTAAGAGGCTATAGAAACCAACAACAACATTTGAGAAGAGCATCCCTTTAATTCGTTGAAATTTCCCGCTCCCAAAAAATCCATTCCCCCATTAATCACCTGTTCAAAATATTTAGATATATATGTACAATTAATCAAATAAACAGCACTTCATCCTTTAATAGCAACCACAACGCGCCGCAGGTTGCTTTTCATGTTTAGGCGTGAATGACGTCATTAATTTTTACAATACCATGAAACAGCATTTCGACGCGATGAAAATCCGGACAAGAAAAATGGGTTAAAAATCACGTGACTTCCGCTTCGCTTTCGCATAGAATCATGGGAACAATAATATCCCAAAAAGAAACGGTGACACAGAATCGGAAGTGGACCAACGGGATGGTTATAAAATTAACAACTTTAGTTTTTCTGAACAATTCCTACGTGATTTTGGCCTATAGATTAGTTTCGTTTGACCAATTTCGTTGGTTAGCTGAATAAAATCAGCGAAGACGTCATGACATGGTCCATGACGTCATTTGCGTCATTTGGTGTTGTGGGCTAGAATCCAGAAAAAATTGGTCTCCGCAGGAAACACTGATTTCACATCAGTATACTAGACTTGGTTGCATTCATAACCGTTTTCGCAAAAGATATATGCGAAAATAGCACAAGCAAACGTGCCTGCTTCAGAATCAAATTACCACAGTTGAATAGCCAAGGATGTACCCTTTCCAACAATGTATAGCACGACATCGTGTGTTGCGCCGATGTTTACTTATGGTGTTTTGTAATAACGATCCCGCCTCAGCTGCGTGTAATTTTCCTCCGCACAAATTGCTCAGCGAAAAATCCCCCTAATAGGCGGACAACACATTCAATAAGTTCCCGTCTCGCAACGATTTGGCCTCACAGACATATCAGCGGCTTATCAATTCCTTCGAGATAAATGATTGAACCAATCTACCCTAACAAGGGGGATTTTTTCACGGTTGTATGTCGCGCGAATAGTATTGGCTGGCTGCCAGGTATTCACACTCAACATCGGAACGCGGCTTATTATTTGAAATCATTTGTGAGCAGTGGTGGCAGCGAGGAAGTCAAATGATATGTCCATCATAACATGGGTCGCCTTCGTTGGTGAAGATGGAATTAAGCCTCAACCAAATTTGTTGTCAAGTTGATGTGGGGGGCTTATATGACATTGACCTTGACCATAAAACGACCTTGACCTCTGTTGAAAGACATCTCACTTAAAGGGCCATTTTGCTAGATATGTGTTGCGATGTACGCGCTCGTGTCAATATTCAGAGGCCTTTTATAGCTATCCTTTAGAAATATACCGGCATCGAGGCTCCTACATACTCGAGTCTGTATCTGACGAACAGAAACATGGGAGTACGATATCAATTTAAACTTGACCTCCATAAAGAATCTATTATATATTTGAGGAAAGTTTGTGGTCTGTGCGTGTGGGTGTGTGTGTATGTATGTGTGTGTGTGTTTCCGCGATGGAATCGGAAACGGCTAACCGATTTTGACGAAACTTGGTACGGGTATGTAGTTTGACCTGAGGACTAACATGGGTATATCCGTTTGCCCGTGCGGCGTGACCTTGACCTTCAAATGACCTTGAACTCAAGTTCTCCGCTGAGCCGATTTTCACCAAATTTGGTATGTGGGGGTAGTTTCAGGCGCTGAGCAATTTCGTCACACCCGGATGCCCGTGCGGCGTGAACTTGAGATTTTAAATGACATTGAACTGTATCTGGGTATCCACTGGGCAGATTTCCACCATTTGTTGGGGGTGTTGGTGTAGATGGGGATGCCAACAAATTTCGTCTCACCCACATGCCCGTCAGACAGGTACCCAGCTAAAACCTAATGTATAGTTTGTGACTTTTGTCTGTTAGCTATGGCCGGGAAAACTTCCGGACGGATTTCGACGAAACTTGATACCTAAGTGTACGTTTGTCCGGGAAGTGTTTTGGACGGGTCAAAGTGTGATGCTTGATCTTCAAAATGGTCGATTCAAGATCAAATCGGGTAATAGTGGCGGATTTCGACGATATTCGATAGCTAGGGATACTTTTGTCCGGGCAGTGTTTTGGACGGCTTAACTCGTAACCCCGACCTGACATTGACATTCAAAACGGTAAATTCAAGGTCAAATCTGGTCAAATTTCGCATAACTAGATCCGACGAAGCACCGCGTGTGGTTGCCCCGTTACGTGTCACGTACGATCATATTAACGTGTCACATGTATAAGGTGAAGGCCATTATTCAGTTATCTTCAACTCTAGCGTTCCACGGAGATAGCCACAAAGAATGCTCACTTAATTGGTTAAAATCCAAATTTTATTCAGTTATTGATAATATTTAATTATATACAGACTTAACATCGTAAAGAAGTTAATAAATTGATACTGGTACGGCCACTCAGTCAAGTGATATCTACATATAGGTATAGGAAATCTGACTTTCAGGGGATCTGGTTCACTATTTTTACTGGAAACCCCATGCTAAATATAGAAAACCACAGACCAGTACCCAGCAGGTGACAGAGTCAGAAAGGAATTATGACTGGTGCGCTCTGGTACAGAGTGTACAGTAATGCTCTAAATAAGCGACTCCTTATAAGCAGAATTATGGGTAATTTTTCAGGATTTAGTCGGAAATATGGCTTGTTGCCATTCATCGGAAAGCTCTCACTGAGAACTTTCCGATGAATGTCAACAAGCCATATTTCCGACTAAATCCTGAAAAATTACCCATAATTCTGCTGTGGTTAAGGAGTCGATTATTTAGGGCAATATTGTATTTGTGTGAGAGGAATCTGCAGGTGGAAGAAGGATGAGGACACGATGATGCGGTCACAGACAACACAATCACGATAAAATCTGCTTATATATAAATATCAATTATATACAGATAGAGTAGCATTCATATAAATATTAGATTTGTACAAAATTTTATGAGAATTAACTTTGTTAGAGTCACATTCGTTATTTATTCCATGGAATAGTGCAGTGCGTATTACACTTTATATTACGGCGAATATATGTTGTCCGAGACATAATTACGCCGTATTATATCAGCAATAATGAGATTGGTCTAGAATAGGATTCCTTCTGCATTTTCTATTGTCTGTTGTCTGCTCATATTTCCTGACCATCCCTCCAAATGAATAATAGGACATTCCAATGTATACACTGGGAGAATCCATTTAGTATAGAAAGGGTTAAAATCATTATAATAAACCCATCAGATTACATTAACTCTTTCATGAGGTTCATGACGGGAGCTGCGCTGGTGCAGCATTAAAGATCTTGTGCCAGTGCATTCTCTTATATATACGGGTCTCGCAAATATAATAGAATTCACTGGCTTACAAAGTCAAGATAAATATTGTTAGGCCAATGTATTGTCTTATATATGTGAGGCTTCATATGGGAGGCTCGCATCTATAAGAGAATGCATTGGCACAGGGTTTTCGCCAAATTTCATAAAGCTCCAGTCATGGAAGGGTTAACAGCAATTTATGTCCTAAGAAATCATTGGGGAATATCTATTTGTCACAAATGTAACAAATTTTGTGTGAATATAACAATGTACTCCTTTCACAAGAATGCCATGGAATAAATAACATGTGTCTATGGGAGATCAACTTAATCTTCACAGGAGTAGCACTATTTGATAGCGCAGCAAGGAAAAACAAATCACTCAATATATAAATTAATGTCATTGTCATACATATAACCAAATCTTGAAATAACTCCGCTGTTAATGAGCATACGTGTATCATCAGTGCATGCATTCTGCTGGTAAAAAAAACATTATGCAGCATAAAGATCCTGTGCCAGTGAATTCTCTTATATATGTGAGTCTCCCATAGGGAGCCTCGCATAAATAAGAAAATGCACAAAAGGAATTGAGTCAGGTGTAACGTGATTGTTCAGAGTTTCTTACCGTTGACCAGTCAGTTATTTCAAGAATTGGTTATCTTGTGAGGTTAATACAGCTACAGTAATGCCCTAAATAATCGACTCTTTTAACCATAGCAGAATTATGGGTAACTTTTCAGGATTTAGTCGGAAATATGGCTTGTTGCCATTCATCGGAAAGCTCTCGCCGAGAGCTTTCCGATGAATGGCAACAAGCCATATTTTCGACTAATCCTGAAAAGTTACCCATAATTCTGCTGTGGTTAAGAAGTCGATTACTTAGAGCATTACTGTATTTGAAACTTCTCTAACATTATTTTGAGGATTTGAAGGTTGAGGTTATTCAAGAACAACATAATGGCAAGTTGCGACTTTACACAAAACTTTAAAAGTGCACTCATGTATTCAATTCTCAGGTGCTGTGCCACTATTTCCAAAGTTCAAAGCAATAACAATGTTATAACATTCAACAAACATGAAGGTTTATGGTACCAGTGTGATTCCAGTATAATTCGGCACTGAGAACTTAAAGATGGTCTATTACTTCCTAACAAGTTTTATATACATCTATGCTCTAATTACTTGACCCTTTTAACAAGGTTATAGGCTGGCAATGGCTGCTGTCATACCACAAGTCAACCGTAGTGAAGTAGTATCACAGGGAATGCTAGCGGTTGACATGCGATATCCGCCGGTAATCTTACTGTGATAATATTTTTTAACTGTGATAACCAAGTAAATTACTGCCGAGTTAATTGTTTTTGTGACCGCAAAATGACAAGTTCAATCTAGAAATTTTGAAACACTGAGCGTTCAATGTCCCGCGCCATTTTCATTCAAGTATTACATGTACATTGTATAGCAATCTGAACGATTCAAACATTTCCGTTTTCACAACACACGACCCTGGTAATAAGGCGATGATCTTAAAGGGGTACTGTACGCCATTTTCAATAAATTCCCGGTGATAACAACGATCTAATATCGATAATATATAGAAAACTATATAAGTAATTTGAGTCGAAGATGTATTATGTAAACGTTCAGGTTAATAGATTATCTAAAAATCAAAGTTATTAATTTGATATAAATTTAATTTATGGCAAGAGCCATAAATTAAATTACGAATTTCCATGTACAAGACGTAATCAAAAGCATTCACGGATAGTGGACTGGGCAACGCGTGTAACAAATTATGCATATAATATAACATTTATTTGATATATTTGCTTGAAAACTGTCCAAAAATTACTCGACAACGGCAATTGGTATTTTCGCATTCCGACTAATCTGCCATCCGTAACATTACTTCGTACTCAGCAGACTTTCAAATAATGGAAATCTGGTTACCCCATTCTACGACTAAGAGGCTATAGAAACCAACAACAACATTTGAGAAGAGCATCCCTTTAACTCGTTGAAATTTCCCGCTCCCAAAAAATCCATTCCCCCCATTAATCACCAGTTCAAAATATTTAGATATATATGTACAATTAATCAAATAAACAGCACTTCATCCTTTAATAGCAACCACAACGCGCCGCATGTTGCTTTTCATGTTTAGGCGTGAATGACGTCATTAATTTTTACAATACCATGAAACAGCATTTCGACGCGATGAAAATCCGGACAAGAAAAATGGGTTAAAAATCACGTGACTTCCGCTTCGCTTTCGCATAGAATCATGGGAACAATAATATCCCAAAAAGAAACGGTGACACAGAATCGGAAGTGGACCAACGGGATGGTTATAAAATTAACAACTTTAGTTTTTCTGAACAATTCCTACGTGATTTTGGCCTATAGATTAGTTTCGTTTGACCAATTTCGTTGGTTAGCTGAATAAAATCAGCGAAGACGTCATGACATGGTCCATGACGTCATTTGCGTCATTTGGTGTTGTGGGCTAGAATCCAGAAAAAATTGGTCTCCGCAGGAAACACTGATTTCACATCAGTATACTAGACTTGGTTGCATTCATAACCGTTTTCGCAAAAGATATATGCGAAAATAGCACAAGCAAACGTGCCTGCTTCAGAATCAAATTACCACAGTTGAATAGCCAAGGATGTACCCTTTCCAACAATGTATAGCACGACATCGTGTGTTGCGCCGATGTTTACTTATGGTGTTTTGTAATAACGATCCCGCCTCAGCTGCGTGTAATTTTCCTCCGCACAAATTGCTCAGCGAAAAATCCCCCTAATAGGCGGACAACACATTCAATAAGTTCCCGTCTCGCAACGATTTGGCCTCACAGACATATCAGCGGCTTATCAATTCCTTCGAGATAAATGATTGAACCAATCTACCCTAACAAGGGGGATTTTTTCACGGTTGTATGTCGCGCGAATAGTATTGGCTGGCTGCCAGGTATTCACACTCAACATCGGAACGCGGCTTATTATTTGAAATCATTTGTGAGCAGTGGTGGCAGCGAGGAAGTCAAATGATATGTCCATCATAACATGGGTCGCCTTCGTTGGTGAAGATGGAATTAAGCCTCAACCAAATTTGTTGTCAAGTTGATGTGGGGGGCTTATATGACATTGACCTTGACCATAAAACGACCTTGACCTCTGTTGAAAGACATCTCACTTAAAGGGCCATTTTGCTAGATATGTGTTGCGATGTACGCGCTCGTGTCAATATTCAGAGGCCTTTTATAGCTATCCTTTAGAAATATACCGGCATCGAGGCTCCTACATACTCGAGTCTGTATCTGACGAACAGAAACATGGGAGTACGATATCAATTTAAACTTGACCTCCATAAAGAATCTATTATATATTTGAGGAAAGTTTGTGGTCTGTGCGTGTGGGTGTGTGTGTATGTATGTGTGTGTGTGTTTCCGCGATGGAATCGGAAACGGCTAACCGATTTTGACGAAACTTGGTACGGGTATGTAGTTTGACCTGAGGACTAACATGGGTATATCCGTTTGCCCGTGCGGCGTGACCTTGACCTTCAAATGACCTTGAACTCAAGTTCTCCGCTGAGCCGATTTTCACCAAATTTGGTATGTGGGGGTAGTTTCAGGCGCTGAGCAATTTCGTCACACCCGGATGCCCGTGCGGCGTGAACTTGAGATTTTAAATGACATTGAACTGTATCTGGGTATCCACTGGGCAGATTTCCACCATTTGTTGGGGGTGTTGGTGTAGATGGGGATGCCAACAAATTTCGTCTCACCCACATGCCCGTCAGACAGGTACCCAGCTAAAACCTAATGTATAGTTTGTGACTTTTGTCTGTTAGCTATGGCCGGGAAAACTTCCGGACGGATTTCGACGAAACTTGATACCTAAGTGTACGTTTGTCCGGGAAGTGTTTTGGACGGGTCAAAGTGTGATGCTTGATCTTCAAAATGGTCGATTCAAGATCAAATCGGGTAATAGTGGCGGATTTCGACGATATTCGATAGCTAGGGATACTTTTGTCCGGGCAGTGTTTTGGACGGCTTAACTCGTAACCCCGACCTGACATTGACATTCAAAACGGTAAATTCAAGGTCAAATCTGGTCAAATTTCGCATAACTAGATCCGACGAAGCACCGCGTGTGGTTGCCCCGTTACGTGTCACGTACGATCATATTAACGTGTCACATGTATAAGGTGAAGGCCATTATTCAGTTATCTTCAACTCTAGCGTTCCACGGAGATAGCCACAAAGAATGCTCACTTAATTGGTTAAAATCCAAATTTTATTCAGTTATTGATAATATTTAATTATATACAGACTTAACATCGTAAAGAAGTTAATAAATTGATACTGGTACGGCCACTCAGTCAAGTGATATCTACATATAGGTATAGGAAATCTGACTTTCAGGGGATCTGGTTCACTATTTTTACTGGAAACCCCATGCTAAATATAGAAAACCACAGACCAGTACCCAGCAGGTGACAGAGTCAGAAAGGAATTATGACTGGTGCGCTCTGGTACAGAGTGTACAGTAATGCTCTAAATAAGCGACTCCTTATAAGCAGAATTATGGGTAATTTTTCAGGATTTAGTCGGAAATATGGCTTGTTGCCATTCATCGGAAAGCTCTCACTGAGAACTTTCCGATGAATGTCAACAAGCCATATTTCCGACTAAATCCTGAAAAATTACCCATAATTCTGCTGTGGTTAAGGAGTCGATTATTTAGGGCAATATTGTATTTGTGTGAGAGGAATCTGCAGGTGGAAGAAGGATGAGGACACGATGATGCGGTCACAGACAACACAATCACGATAAAATCTGCTTATATATAAATATCAATTATATACAGATAGAGTAGCATTCATATAAATATTAGATTTGTACAAAATTTTATGAGAATTAACTTTGTTAGAGTCACATTCGTTATTTATTCCATGGAATAGTGCAGTGCGTATTACACTTTATATTACGGCGAATATATGTTGTCCGAGACATAATTACGCCGTATTATATCAGCAATAATGAGATTGGTCTAGAATAGGATTCCTTCTGCATTTTCTATTGTCTGTTGTCTGCTCATATTTCCTGACCATCCCTCCAAATGAATAATAGGACATTCCAATGTATACACTGGGAGAATCCATTTAGTATAGAAAGGGTTAAAATCATTATAATAAACCCATCAGATTACATTAACTCTTTCATGAGGTTCATGACGGGAGCTGCGCTGGTGCAGCATTAAAGATCTTGTGCCAGTGCATTCTCTTATATATACGGGTCTCGCAAATATAATAGAATTCACTGGCTTACAAAGTCAAGATAAATATTGTTAGGCCAATGTATTGTCTTATATATGTGAGGCTTCATATGGGAGGCTCGCATCTATAAGAGAATGCATTGGCACAGGGTTTTCGCCAAATTTCATAAAGCTCCAGTCATGGAAGGGTTAACAGCAATTTATGTCCTAAGAAATCATTGGGGAATATCTATTTGTCACAAATGTAACAAATTTTGTGTGAATATAACAATGTACTCCTTTCACAAGAATGCCATGGAATAAATAACATGTGTCTATGGGAGATCAACTTAATCTTCACAGGAGTAGCACTATTTGATAGCGCAGCAAGGAAAAACAAATCACTCAATATATAAATTAATGTCATTGTCATACATATAACCAAATCTTGAAATAACTCCGCTGTTAATGAGCATACGTGTATCATCAGTGCATGCATTCTGCTGGTAAAAAAAACATTATGCAGCATAAAGATCCTGTGCCAGTGAATTCTCTTATATATGTGAGTCTCCCATAGGGAGCCTCGCATAAATAAGAAAATGCACAAAAGGAATTGAGTCAGGTGTAACGTGATTGTTCAGAGTTTCTTACCGTTGACCAGTCAGTTATTTCAAGAATTGGTTATCTTGTGAGGTTAATACAGCTACAGTAATGCCCTAAATAATCGACTCTTTTAACCATAGCAGAATTATGGGTAACTTTTCAGGATTTAGTCGGAAATATGGCTTGTTGCCATTCATCGGAAAGCTCTCGCCGAGAGCTTTCCGATGAATGGCAACAAGCCATATTTTCGACTAATCCTGAAAAGTTACCCATAATTCTGCTGTGGTTAAGAAGTCGATTACTTAGAGCATTACTGTATTTGAAACTTCTCTAACATTATTTTGAGGATTTGAAGGTTGAGGTTATTCAAGAACAACATAATGGCAAGTTGCGACTTTACACAAAACTTTAAAAGTGCACTCATGTATTCAATTCTCAGGTGCTGTGCCACTATTTCCAAAGTTCAAAGCAATAACAATGTTATAACATTCAACAAACATGAAGGTTTATGGTACCAGTGTGATTCCAGTATAATTCGGCACTGAGAACTTAAAGATGGTCTATTACTTCCTAACAAGTTTTATATACATCTATGCTCTAATTACTTGACCCTTTTAACAAGGTTATAGGCTGGCAATGGCTGCTGTCATACCACAAGTCAACCGTAGTGAAGTAGTATCACAGGGAATGCTAGCGGTTGACATGCGATATCCGCCGGTAATCTTACTGTGATAATATTTTTTAACTGTGATAACCAAGTAAATTACTGCCGAGTTAATTGTTTTTGTGACCGCAAAATGACAAGTTCAATCTAGAAATTTTGAAACACTGAGCGTTCAATGTCCCGCGCCATTTTCATTCAAGTATTACATGTACATTGTATAGCAATCTGAACGATTCAAACATTTCCGTTTTCACAACACACGACCCTGGTAATAAGGCGATGATCTTAAAGGGGTACTGTACGCCATTTTCAATAAATTCCCGGTGATAACAACGATCTAATATCGATAATATATAGAAAACTATATAAGTAATTTGAGTCGAAGATGTATTATGTAAACGTTCAGGTTAATAGATTATCTAAAAATCAAAGTTATTAATTTGATATAAATTTAATTTATGGCAAGAGCCATAAATTAAATTACGAATTTCCATGTACAAGACGTAATCAAAAGCATTCACGGATAGTGGACTGGGCAACGCGTGTAACAAATTATGCATATAATATAACATTTATTTGATATATTTGCTTGAAAACTGTCCAAAAATTACTCGACAACGGCAATTGGTATTTTCGCATTCCGACTAATCTGCCATCCGTAACATTACTTCGTACTCAGCAGACTTTCAAATAATGGAAATCTGGTTACCCCATTCTACGACTAAGAGGCTATAGAAACCAACAACAACATTTGAGAAGAGCATCCCTTTAACTCGTTGAAATTTCCCGCTCCCAAAAAATCCATTCCCCCCATTAATCACCAGTTCAAAATATTTAGATATATATGTACAATTAATCAAATAAACAGCACTTCATCCTTTAATAGCAACCACAACGCGCCGCATGCGCGTTGTTGCTTTTCAAGTTTAGGCGTGAATGACGTCATTAATTTTTACAATACCATGAAACAGCATTTCGACGCGATGAAAATCCGGACAAGAAAAATGGGTTAAAAATCACGTGACTTCTGCTTCGCTTTCGCATAGAATCATGGGAACAATAATATCCCAAAAAGAAACGGTGACACAGAATCGGAAGTGGACCAACGGGATGGTTATAAAATTAACAACTTTAGTTTTTTCTGAACCATTCCTACGTGATTTTGGCCTATATATTAGTTTCGTTTGACCAATTTCGTTGGTTAGCTGAATAAAATCAGCGAAGACGTCATGACATGGGCCATGACGTCATTTGCGTCATTTGGTGTTGTGGGCTAGAATCCAGAAAAAAATTGGTCTCCGCAGGAAACACTGATTTCACATCAGTATACTAGACTTGGTTGCATTTATAACAGTTTTCGCAAAAGATATATGCGAAAATAGCACAAGCAAACGTGCCTGCTTCAGAATCAAATTACCACAGTTGAATAGCCAAGGATGTACCCTTTCCAACAATGTATAGCACGACATCGTGTGTTGCGCCGATGTTTACTTATGGTGTTTTGTAATAACGATCCCGCCTTAGCTGCGTGTAATTTTCCTCCGGACAAATTGCTTAGCGAAAAATCCCCCTAATAGGCGGACAACATATTCAATAAGTTCCCGTCTCGCAACGATTTGGCCTCACAGACATATCAGCGGCTTATCAATTCCTTCGAGATAAATGATTGAACCAATCTACCCTAACAAGGGGGATTTTTTCACGGTTGTATGTCGCGCGAATAGTATTGGCTGGCTGCCAGGTATTCACACTCAACATCGGAACGCGGCTTATTATTTGAAATCATTTGTGAGCAGTGGTGGCAGCGAGGAAGTCAAATTATATGTCCATCATAACATGGGTCGCCTTCGTTGGAAAAGCTGGAATTAAGCCTCAACCAAATTTGTTGTCAAGTTGATGTGGGGGGCTTATATGACATTGACCTTGACCATAAAACGACCTTGACCTCTGTTGAAAGACATCTCACTTAAAGGGCCATTTTGCTAGATATGTGTTGCGATGTACGCGCTCATGTCAATATTCAGAGGCCTTTTATAGCTATCCTTTAGAAATATACCGGCATCGAGGCTCCTACATACTCGAGTCTGTATCTGACGAACAGAAACATGGGAGTACGATATCAATTTAAACTTGACCTCCATAAAGAATCTATTATATATTTGAGGAAAGTTTGTGGTCTGTGCGTGTGGGTGTGTGTGTATGTATGTGTGTGTGTGTGTTTCCGCGATGTAATCGGAAACGGCTAACCGATTTTGACGAAACTTGGTACGGGTATGTAGTTTGACCCGAGGACTAACATGGGTATATCCGTTTGCCCGTGCGGCGTGACCTTGACCTTCAAATGACCTTGAACTCAAGTTCTCCGCTGAGCCGATTTTCACCAAATTTGGTATGTGGGGGTAGTTTCAGGCGCTGAGCAATTTCGTCACACCCGGATGCCCGTGCGGCGTGAACTTGAGATTTTAAATGACATTGAACTGTATCTGGGTATCCACTGGGCAGATTTCCACCATTTTTTTGGGGGTGTTGGTGTAGATGGGGATGCCAACAAATTTCGTCTCACCCACATGCCCGTCAGACAGGTACCCAGCTAAAACCTAATGTATAGTTTGTGACTTTTGTCTGTTAGCTATGGCCGGGAAAACTTCCGGACGGATTTCGACGAAACTTGATACCTAAGTGTACGTTTGTCCGGGAAGTGTTTTGGACGGGTCAAAGTGTGATGCTTGATCTTCAAAATGGTCGATTCAAGATCAAATCGGGTAATAGTGGCGGATTTCGACGATATTCGATAGCTAGGGATACTTTTGTCCGGGCAGTGTTTTGGACGGCTTAACTCGTAACCCCGACCTGACATTGACATTCAAAACGGTAAATTCAAGGTCAAATCTGGTCAAATTTCGCATAACTAGATCCGACGAAGCACCGCGTGTGGTTGCCCCGTTACGTGTCACGTACGATCATATTAACGTGTCACGTGTATAAGGTGAAGGCCATTATTCAGTTATCTTCAACTCTAGCGTTCCACGGTGCACTCGCTCCCAGACTCTTGATTCCACGGTGCACTCGCTCCCGGACTCTGGTACCTATACATATTGTTTCCGTAACTATACATTCTGGACTCCTCGACCTATGACCTCTGGGGCCAACGGTGACGCAATCTGACGAGGTTTGCCGAATGTCCGTAACTAGTGTCAGAACTGCACTAAAAAAATAATGTCATAATTTAGAGCACACCACAAAACTCAAACTTCACATAAAAGGGTTAGTTCTTTTACCTATGTGGAATCATAGGGAAGATGTGTGATATATTTTGTTATGCTAAACACACACAAGGCTATTGACCAATCAGGGCCCAGTGTCTATTTTATTCTCTCCTATATAATCCTCCCGCATCCGCCAGATGTCACTCCGAACCATATTTACACCAGTGTAACCAAAACAGACGAGTCGTCAATCCGGTCGTCCACACTATGTGTACAAATAAATAAAGTTCACTTGTCACCTCCAGGGCTCCGTGGTTATGGTCCTTGTAACCTTGGCATTTAATACTGTTTATTCTGGTGTCTAATCTAAATCAGACGGTTGAAAGCAATGTTTGATTCACTGATGTTCCCAGAATAATTTTTTTTATTGCTAAAAAGACACTTCAAATAAAGCCACACACTTACTCGGGGGTGGGTGCAGGGAAGGATCCAGGGCTCTTTTGATACCTGTTACAGGTTTGGGCGCCCAAACTCTGGTGGCCTAAATGTCCCCAAATTGCAAGTGGATAGTTTTATTAAAGCTGAATTTTCTATATTTTGAAGGAAATCTTCTATTATAATTCAACAACATGCAATGCAAATCATCAATAATATACAGTTGATATAGAGCCTTTATTTGATTAATCAAGTGCCCAGTGAGAACTATTTTAACCCTTTAATGACTGGGGCTTCTTGAAATTTTGCAAAAATCCTGTGCCAATGCATTCTCTTATATAAATGAGAGTCTCCCATCTAAGGAGCCTTGCATATATAAGATAATACATTGGCCTTTATCTTGACCCTATAAGCCAGTGCATTCTCTTATGCGGGATCTTTAATGCTGCACATAAGGGAGGGGGCAACCCCCTCCCGTACCTACCCCCATCTCGGGCCTACGGCCCTTGGGATATGCCTTCGGCATATCATGGTCCCAAAACAGGTGTCCCCCAAAAAATCGCTGGACCCATCCCTGGGTGGGTGACATGGCAGCCTTTTTGTGTGGCTGACGCTAGCAGAAGAAAGTGGTCGGTACAGATTATTAGAAAGGGTTAATTATTCAGGAGACGGTATAAGATTCAGTACAAAATTTATTCAATAGAACTCTATATGTGGTAAAAACAGCTCACACAATGACCAAAATAAATTAGGATGATATGAAGTCATAATTTAAAACATGATTATTTCTCACAGAAATATTGTATAAAATCATCATGGACCATGGTCTTATGTTGTTGAAATCGAACAATAAAAATGTCTCATTGTAAAATTCAATAAAATTGTGATGGCAATGGTCTGATTATGATAACCTGAATGCATGTTAAGGTCCATGGGATGTGGTGACAAAAAGCAACAGGAAACCGAAGCCTGAGATAGGGCTTTGTAACTCAATTTCAATCGCACAACTGTTCTATATAGTACACATACTACACAAAATCCCAAAAAAGAAATATATGAACATTAAATCAATAGCTCCCAATTGAACGTGAAACTTTGGCGAACATTCAACATTTTCTTGTTACAAATTTCCACCACATCAAATAGACTTTAACCCTTTACCCAACAAACCGGCCAAAACGGCCAAATAAAGATTCAACAGCCTAAAATATCTTCGGTCTGTCTCAATAGAACCATACAAATATGGATATCATTGGAACCGGCTCCTTGACCACATTGTGATAGTTACAGTTATGCCCTGTGCCAATGCATTCTCTTATATATGCGAGTCGACCATAGGTCGCCTCGCATATATAAGAGAATGCATTGGCCTAAAAAACAATTATAATTTTTTCTTACATTTGTTAACAATTAATATGTGTTAAGCCAATGCATTCTCTTATATATGCGAGGCGACCTATGGTCGACTCGCATATATAAGAGAATGCATTGGCACAGGGCCCTTATGTTGGGTAAAGGGTTCAAGAACTGGCAGCAATCAGTGATAACAATAGTATAGTGCATATAGGATTGCTGTGAATAACCACGTGGTAAGCGTTGGTATCAACAGGTCTGGTACATCTTCAATCCAGCTATTATAGTTGGATATGGCTATTTGTGCTGTTTCAGTCATCACAAAATATATTTACTATTATCATTCAATTTTAATAAAATTTATGAACGATCGATCATTCCGCCCACTGTTGTTATCACTTCGACGTGTCTGTGTACAGAGATGTGCACTACCATTGTTTCCACACAAAGAAGCAAATTTTGGATTTTGTCATTTAACTGTAATAGAATACACCTATTGACTGTATTGAGGTGGAATAGCGAGAACTATTTAATCGAGGTGGTGTCTTTTGATCATTGAGCAGGACTTTTGAAGCCTCTGTAAATAGTCCCGCTTGCCGTCAGAAGACACTACTCGGGGAAAATAGTCCTTGCGATTTCATCCCAAGGCAAATGATAGGTGTTATTATATATGGCAATTCTCGTCTCGGGCCAACACTTGATATGGCAATTCTCGTCTCGGGCCAACCCTTGATGTCAGCAAATACTACTATTTGACATGTCACTGCGCCTCATCCAATCAAAAGGCAATATGACCCTCAACTCTACGTATATAACAGTGGAATATAACTATAACAGCTGAATTGTATTGCATGCCAGACCTGAGAATTATGAATTTACTGATGAACATATAATTGCGGACTTCTCAGATTTTGAGACAAGCCCACAAGAAAGATGGAGCATGATATGAATTAACCCTTTCATGACGTTCTTCATGACACAGGTCCCTGGCATAATAGACCCCAATCACCCAAAGACATCTTATATATATGTCTGGGTGGTTGGGGTCTATTATGCCAGGGACCTGTGGTTCATGACAGGAGCTGCGCTGGTGCAGCATTAACATATCCTGTACCAGTGCATTTTCTTATATATCCGAGTCTCCCATAGGGATTCTCGCATATATAAGAGAATGAACTGGCTTAACAAGGTAAAGGTAAATATTGTTAGGGCAATGTATTCTCTTATATATGAGGCTACCTATGGGCGACTCGCATATATAAGAGAATAGAATGGCACAGGTTTTAGCAAAATTTCAGGAAGCAACAGTCATGGAAGGGTTAACGGTTTCATCTTGTGATAACACACAATTATGACTTCTCAAACATGTGGACAAAAATGAGTGGAAGAAATCTGAATATCAGATTCAACAAGATGAGGTGTGCCATGTATTCCCACGGGCAAGGCGCTTTGATATCAGCTGACATCAGCCTGGATATAGTGTGTCTGACAATTGCAGAATGAGGTTCCAGAGGGTGAATTTAGTGGGATACGATCACAAAATTCACTCTCTGGAAACCTCATTCTGCTTACACCTCAACTGCTATGGGAGACCTAGGATAAGATTGAAGTTCCCCAGTTGATGTTGGTGATGTTCACCCATTAGTCACCTCGATTATACATATCCATATAGGCTTGGCTGAGATGTGCTTCGTGCCATTATCCCAAGGACGTGTTGTCTATAACATGCGGCAGAAACGTTTTCCACACTGGCCTGGCAGTCATTAATTTTTCAAATAAAATCTATAATTGAAAGGACCCATAGTGTTGGCAATTTCAAATTTTGAAGATAAGTGAATTGAATTTCAATGCAAAGAGCTTCAAATAAAAAAATCAAAAGATCATTCACAAAATCTACTCGATAGAATAAAATGAAGGTGGATAGTCGCAAAACACTCTCTTCAATTTCAAGTCAACATACAGTAATTATACCAAATTTAAAAGTTGAAAATTTGTATTTTGGTTGATAATTGATTACACTTTCATGACGGGAGCTCCGCTGGTGCAGCATACTGCCAGTTTATTCAATAAAGTCACATTAATCAATAATGCAGTGTTTGTGTCTTGGTAATGGCGGCAATATATATATAATCGGATGGGTGATTTTCTATAAACTGAAGACCTCTCTAAACCGAACAGAAAGGCCGGTCCAAAGGGTGTTCGGTTTAGATAGGGTTTTACTGTATATGTCGTATACGCATATCTTAAAGTCATATTAATTTTTTAGCTTTCTGAAAAGATGTTTATTGGTCCATATGGTGAAGAAAAATTGAGAGCCAACTTTTAGGGAGATACACTTTCATTTCCACAGACACTTCTCATGGTTTCCTATCCAGTGGGAAGAGCTGACAATAAAATATGATATGATGAATACGATGAAACAAAGTAACAAACCCAATAGCTGGGTGGAGTATGATATGATAGCACAACTCACCCGAGCTTCCTCCACACACAAATGTTTCTGAACCCATAGAGAGCCCCACATAGACTAGAGCAGATAACACTCTGTAGTGCATGCTTCCATCTGTGTCAGGCTCCCAATGGGTTAAACATTAAGCTTCCTCCACACTAAATGTGTCTGAACCCATATAGAGCCCCACATAGACTAGAGCAGATAACACTCTGTGTTGTGCATGCTTCCGTCTGTGTCAGGCTCCCTATGGGTTAAACATTAAGCTTCCTCCACACTAAATGTGTCTGAACCCATATAGAGCCCCACATAGACTAGAGCAGATAACACTCTGTAGTGCATGCCTCCGTCTGCGTCAGGCTCCCAATGGGTTAAACATTAAACATTAAGCTTTCTCCATATATGACCACACACAAATAAACATGCTGAAGCGATGCCAAATGAGGTCCCACATGATGAATTTGGCGACAATAGCCCACTGTATAGGGTATCATCACTAAATTCACCCTCTGGCAACCTCATTCTGATCAAGATAGCCTATGCTACCAATGAAAGACCACGCATTAAAAACACTGATATAGACTGAGCTATATTATATAGACCACCAAAGCATTGCATGACTGATGAAATTGATCTACCAAATTTCATTTACATGTCAAACTTCAGCTACGCGAATGCTTACTGACTTCATTATTGCTCATGGTACCATTTCGATATTCTATAACAGAGATAGCCACAAAGAATGCTTACTTAATTGGTTAAATCCAAATTTTATTCAGTTATTGATAATATTTAATTATATACAGACTTAACATCGTAAAGAAGTTAATAAATTGATACTGGTACGGCCACTCAGTCAAGTGATATCTACATATAGGTATAGGAAATCTGACTTTCAGGGGATCTGGTTCACCATTTTTACTGGAAAACCCCATGCTAAATATAGAAAACCACAGACCAGTACCCAGCAGGTGACAGAGTCAGAAAGGAATTATGACTGGTGCGCTCTGGTACAGAGTGTACAGTAATGCTCTAAATAAGCGACTCCTTATAAGCAGAATTATGGGTAATTTTTCAGGATTTAGTCGGAAATATGGCTTGTTGCCATTCATCGGAAAGCTCTCACTGAGAACTTTCCGATGATTGTCAACAAGCCATATTTCCGACTAAATCCTGAAAAATTACCCATAATTCTGCTGTGGTTAAGGAGTCGATTATTTAGGGCAATATTGTATTTGTGTGAGAGGAATCTGCAGGTGGAAGAAGGATGAGGACACGATGATGCGGTCACAGACAACACAATCACGATAAAATCTGCTTATATATAAATATCAATTATATACAGATAGAGTAGCATTCATATAAATATTAGATTTGTACAAAATTTTATGAGAATTAACTTTGTTAATTAGAGTCACATTCGTTATTTATTCCATGGAATAGTGCAGTGCGTATTACACTTTATATTACGGCGAATATATGTAGTCCGAGACATAATTACGCCGTATTATATCAGCAATAATGAGATTGGTCTAGAATAGGATTCCTTCTGCATTTTCTATTGTCTGTTGTCTGCTCATATTTCCTGACCATCCCTCCAAATGAATAATAGGACATTCCAATGTATACAATGGGAGAATCCATTTAGTATAGAAAGGGTTAAAATCATTATGATAAACCCATCAGATTACATTAACTCTTTCATGAGGTTCATGACGGGAGCTGCGCTGGTGCAGCATTAAAGATCCTGTGCCAGTGCATTCTCTTATATATATACGGGTCTCGCAAATATAATAGAATTCACTGGCTTACAAAGTCAAGATAAATATTGTTATGCCAATGTATTCTCTTATATATGTGAGGCTTCATATGGGAGGCTCGCATCTATAAGAGAATGCATTGGCACAGGGTTTTCGCCAAATTTTATAAAGCTCCAGTCATGGAAGGGTTAACAGCAATTTATGTCCTAAGAAATCATTGGGGAATATCTATTTGTCACAAATGTAACAAATTTTGTGTGAATATAACAATGTACTCCTTTCACAAGAATGCCATGGAATAATTAACATGTGTCTATGGGAGATCAACTTAATCTTCACAGGAGTAGCACTATTTGATAGCGCAGCAAGGAAAAACAAATCACTCAATTTATAAATTAATGTCATTGTCATACATATAACCAAATCTTGAAATAACTCCGCTGTTAATGAGCATACGTGTATCATCAGTACGTGCATTCTGCTGGTAAACAAAACATTATGCAGCATAAAGATCCCGTGCCAGTGAATTCTCTTATATATGCGAGTCTCCCACAGGGAGCCTCGCATATATAAGAAAATGCACAAAAGGAATTGAGTCAGGTGTAACGTGATTGTTCAGAGTTTCTTACCGTTGACCAGTCAGTTATTTCAAGAATTGGTTATCTTGTGAGGTTAATACAGCTACAGTAATGCCCTAAGTAATCGACTCTTTTAACCATAGCAGAATTATGGGTAACTTTTCAGGATTTAGTCGGAAATATGGCTTGTTGCCATTCATCGGAAAGCTCTCGCCGAGAGCTTTCCGATGAATGGCAACAAGCCATATTTTCGACTAAATCCTGAAAAGTTACCCATAATTCTGCTGTGGTTAAGGAGTCAATTAATTAGAGCATTACTGTATTTGAAACTTCTCTAACATTATTTTGAGGATTTGAAGGTTGAGGTTATTCAAGAACAACATAATGGCAAGTTGCGACTTTACACAAAACTTTAAAAGTGCACTCATGTATTCAATTCCCAGGTGCTGTGCCACTATTTCCAAAGTTCAAAGCAATAACAATGTTATAACGTTCAACAAACATGAAGGTTTATGGTACCAGTGTGATTCCAGTATAATTCGGCACTGAGAACTTAAAGATGGTCTATTACTTCCTAACAAGTTTTATATACATCTATGCTCTAATTACTTGACCCTTTTAACAAGGTTATAGGCTGGCAATGGCCGCTGTCATACCACAAGTCAACCGTATAGTGAAGTAGTATCACAGGGAATGCTAGCGGTTGACATGCGATATCCGCCGGTAATCTTACTGTGATAATATTTTTAACTGTGATAACCAAGTAACTTACTGCCGAGTTAATTGTTTTTGTGACCGCAAAATGACAAGTTCAATCTAGAAATTTTGAAACACTGAGCGTTCAATGTCCCGCGCCATTTCCATTCAAGTATTACATGTACATTGTATAGCAATCTGAACGATTCAAACATTTCCGTTTTCACAACACACGACCCTGGTAATAAGGCGATGAGCTTAAAGGGGTACTGTACGCCATTTTCAATAAATTCCCGGTGATAACAACGATCTAATATCGATAATATATAGAAAACTATATAAGTAATTTGAGTCGAAGATGTATTATGTAAACGTTCAGGTTAATAGAATATCTAAAAATCAAAGTTATTAATTTGATATAAATTTAATTTATGGCAAGAGCCATAAATTAAATTACGAATTTCCATGTACAAGACGTAATCAAAAGCATTCACGGATAGTGGACTGGGCAACGCGTGTAACAAATTATGCATATAATATAACATTTATTTGATATATTTGCTTGAAAACTGTCCAAAAATTACTCGACAACGGCAATTGGTATTTTCGCATTCCGACTAATCTGCCATCCGTAACATTACTTCGTACTCAGCAGACTTTCAAATAATGGAAATCTGGTTACCCCATTCTACGACTAAGAGGCTATAGAAACCAACAACAACATTTGAGAAGAGCATCCCTTTAACTCGTTGAAATTTCCCGCTCCCAAAAAATCCATTCCCCCATTAATCACCTGTTCAAAATATTTAGATATATATGTACAATTAATCAAATAAACAGCACTTCATCCTTTAATAGCAACCACAACGCGCCGCAGGTTGCTTTTCATGTTTAGGCGTGAATGACGTCATTAATTTTTACAATACCATGAAACAGCATTTCGACGCGATGAAAATCCGGACAAGAAAAATGGGTTAAAAATCACGTGACTTCCGCTTCGCTTTCGCATAGAATCATGGGAACAATAATATCCCAAAAAGAAACGGTGACACAGAATCGGAAGTGGACCAACGGGATGGTTATAAAATTAACAACTTTAGTTTTTCTGAACAATTCCTACGTGATTTTGGCCTATAGATTAGTTTCGTTTGACCAATTTCGTTGGTTAGCTGAATAAAATCAGCGAAGACGTCATGACATGGTCCATGACGTCATTTGCGTCATTTGGTGTTGTGGGCTAGAATCCAGAAAAAATTGGTCTCCGCAGGAAACACTGATTTCACATCAGTATACTAGACTTGGTTGCATTCATAACCGTTTTCGCAAAAGATATATGCGAAAATAGCACAAGCAAACGTGCCTGCTTCAGAATCAAATTACCACAGTTGAATAGCCAAGGATGTACCCTTTCCAACAATGTATAGCACGACATCGTGTGTTGCGCCGATGTTTACTTATGGTGTTTTGTAATAACGATCCCGCCTCAGCTGCGTGTAATTTTCCTCCGGACAAATTGCTCAGCGAAAAATCCCCCTAATAGGCGGACAACACATTCAATAAGTTCCCGTCTCGCAACGATTTGGCCTCACAGACATATCAGCGGCTTATCAATTCCTTCGAGATAAATGATTGAACCAATCTACCCTAACAAGGGGGATTTTTTCACGGTTGTATGTCGCGCGAATAGTATTGGCTGGCTGCCAGGTATTCACACTCAACATCGGAACGCGGCTTATTATTTGAAATCATTTGTGAGCAGTGGTGGCAGCGAGGAAGTCAAATGATATGTCCATCATAACATGGGTCGCCTTCGTTGGTGAAGATGGAATTAAGCCTCAACCAAATTTGTTGTCAAGTTGATGTGGGGGGCTTATATGACCTTGACCTTGACCATAAAATGACCTTGACCTCTGTTGAAAGACATCTCACTTAAAGGGCCATTTTGCTAGATATGTGTTGCGATGTACGCGCTAATGTCAATATTCAGAGGCCTTTTATAGCTATCCTTTAGAAATATACCGGTATCGAGGCTCCTACATACTCGAGTCTGTATCTGACGAACAGAAACATGGGAGTACGATATCAATTTAAACTTGACCTCCATAAAGAATCTATTATATATTTGAAGAAAGTTTGTGGTCTGTGCGTGTGGGTGTGTGTGTATGTATGTGTGTGTGTTTTTCCGCGATGGAATCGGAAACGGCTAACCGATTTTGATGAAACTTGGTACGGGTATGTAGTTTGACCTGAGGACTAACATGGGTATATCCGTTTGCCCGTGCGGCGTGACCTTGACCTTCAAATGACCTTGAACTCAAGTTCTCCGCTGAGCCGATTTTCACCAAATTTGGTATGTGGGGGTAGTTTCAGGCGCTGAGCAATTTCGTCACACCCGGATGCCCGTGCGGCGTGAACTTGATATTTTAAATGACATTGAACTGTATCTGGGTATCCACTGGCCCGATTTCCACCATTTTTTGGGGGTGTTGGTGTAGATGGGGATGCCAACAAATTTCGTCTCACCCACATGCCCGTCAGACAGGTACCCAGCTAAAACCTAATGTATAGTTTGTGACTTTTGTCTGTTAGCTATGGCCGGGAAAACTTCCGGACGGATTTCGACGAAACTTGATACCTAAGTGTACGTTTGTCCGGGAAGTGTTTTGGACGGGTCAAAGTGTGATGCTTGATCTTCAAAATGGTCGATTCAAGATCAAATCGGGTATTAGTGGCGGATTTCGACGATATTCGATAGCTAGGGATACTTTTGTCCGGGCAGTGTTTTGGGCGGCTTAACTCGTAACCCCGACCTGACATTGACATTCAAAACGGTAAATTCAAGGTCAAATCTGGTCAAATTTCGCATAACTAGATCCGACGAAGCACCGCGTGTGGTTGCCCCGTTACGTGTCACGTACGATCATATTAACGTGTCACATGTATAAGGTGAAGGCCATTATTCAGTTATCTTCAACTCTAGCGTTCCACGGTGCACTCGCTCCCAGACTCTGATTCCACGGTGCACTCGCTCCCGGACTCTGGTACCTATACATATTGTTTCCGTAACTATACATTCTGGACGACTCCTCGACCTATGACCTCTGGGGCCAACGGTGACGCAATCTGACGAGGTTTGCCGAATGTCCGTAACTAGTGTCAGAACTGCACTAAAAAAATAATGTCATAATTTAGAGCACACCACAAAACTCAAACTTCACATAAAAGGGTTAGTTCTTTTACCTATGTGGAATCATAGGGAAGATGTGTGATATATTTTTGTATGCTAAACACACACAAGGCTATTGACCAATCAGGGCCCAGTGTCTATTTTATTCTCTCCTATATAATCCTCCCGCATCCGCCAGATGTCACTCCGAACCATATTTACACCAGTGTAACCAAAACAGACGAGTCGTCAATCCGGTCGTCCACACTATGTGTACAAATAAATAAAGTTCACTTGTCACCTCCAAGGCTCCGTGGTTATGGTCCTTGTAACCTTGGCATTTAATACTGTTTATTCTGGTGTCTAATCTAAATCAGACGGTTGAAAGCAATGTTTGATTCACTGATGTTCCCAGAATAATTTTTTTTATTGCTAAAAAGACACTTCAAATAAAGCCACACACTTACTCGGGGGTGGGTGCAGGGAAGGATCCAGGGCTCTTTTGATACCTGTTACAGGTTTGGGCGCCCAAACTCTGGTGGCCTAAATGTCCCCAAATTGCAAGTGGATAGTTTTATTAAAGCTGAATTTTCTATATTTTGAAGGAAATCTTCTATTATAATTCAACAACATGCAATGCAAATCATCAATAATATACAGTTGATATAGAGCCTTTATTTGATTAATCAAGTGCCCAGTGAGAACTATTTTAACCCTTTAATGACTGGGGCTTCTTGAAATTTTGCAAAAATCCTGTGCCAATGCATTCTCTTATATAAATGAGAGTCTCCCATCTAAGGAGCCTTGCATATATAAGATAATACATTGGCCTTTATCTTGACCTTGTAAGCCAGTGCATTCTCTTATGCGGGATCTTTAATGCTGCACATAAGGGAGGGGGCAACCCCCTCCCGTACCAACCCCCATCTCGGGCCTACGGCCCTTGGGATATGCCTTCGGCATATCATGGTCCCAAAACAGGTGTCCCCCAAAAAATCGCTGGACCCATCCCTGGGTGGGTGACATGGCAGCCTTTTTGTGTGGCTGACGCTAGCAGAAGAAAGTGGTCGGTACAGATTATTAGAAGGGGTTAATTATTCAGGAGACGGTATAAGATTCAGTACAAAATTTATTCAATAGAACTCTATATGTGGTAAAAACAGCTCACACAATGACCAAAATAAATTAGGATGATATGAAGTCATAATTTAAAACATGATTATTTCTCACAGAAATATTGTATAAAATCATCATGGACCATGGTCTTATGTTGTTGAAATCGAACAATAAAAATGTCTCATTGTAAAAATCAATAAAATTGTGATGGCAATGATCTGATTATGATAACCTGAATGCATGTTAAGGTCCATGGGATGTGGTGACAAAAAGCAACAGGAAACCGAAGCCTGAGACAGGGCTTTGTGTAACTCAATTTCAATCGCACAACTGTTTGTACACATACTACACAAAATCCCAAAAAAGAAATATATGAACATTAAATCAATAGCTCCCAATTGAACGTGAAACTTTGGCGAACATTCAACGTTTTCTTGTTACAAATTTCCACCACATCAAATAGACTTTAACCCTTTACCCAACAAACCGGCCAAATAAAGATTCAACAGCCTAAAATATCTTCGGTCTGTCTCAATAGAACCATACACATATGGATATCATTGGAACCGGCTCCTTGACCACATTGTGATAGTTACAGTTATGCCCTGTGCCAATGCATTCTCTTATATATGCGAGTCGACCATAGGTCGCCTCGCATATATAAGAGAATGCATTGGCCTAAAAAAAATCTTTTTTTAACACTTTTTACCATTTTTTCTTACATTCTTTAACAATTTTATAATTTTTAATGTGTTAAGCCAATGCATTCTCTTATATATGCGAGGCGACCTATGGTCGACTCGCATATATAAGAGAATGCATTGGCACAGGGCCCTTCTGTTGGGTAAAGGGTTAACAAGGTAAAGGTAAATATTGTTAGGCCAATGTATTCCCTTATACATGCGAGGCTAACTATGGCAGACTCGGATATATAAGAGAATAGAATGGCACATGGTTTTACAAAATGTCAGAAAGCTACAGTCATGGAAGGGTTAACGGTTTCATCTTGTGATAACACACAATTATGACTTCTCAAACATGTGGACAAAAATGAGTGGAAGAAATCTGAATATCAGATTCAACAAGATGAGGTGTGCCATGTATTCCCACGGGCAAGGCGCTTTGATATCAGCTGACATCAGCCTGGATATAGTGTGTCTGACAATTGCAGAATGAGGTTCCCAGAGGGTGAATTTAGTGGGCTATGATAAAAAAAATTCACCCTCTGGAAGCCTCATTCTGCTTACGCCTCAACTGCTATGGGAGACCTAGGATCAGATTGAAGTTCCCCAGTTGACGTTGGTGATGTTCACCCATTAGTCACCTCATTTATACATATCCATATAGGCTTGGCTGATATGTGCTTTGTGCCATATACCCCAAGGACGTGAGCCAGAAACGTTTTCCACACTGGCCTGGCACAGTCATTAATTTTACAAATAAAATCTCCAATTTAAAGGACCCATAGTTTTGGCAATTTCAAATTTTGAAGATAAGTGAATTGAATTTCAATGCAAAGAGCTTCAAATCAAAAAATCAAAAGATCATTCACAAAATCTACTTGATAGAATAAAATGAAGGTGGATAGTCGCAAAACACTCTCTTCAATTTCAAGTCAACATACAGTAATTATACCAAATTTAAAAGTTGAAAATTTGTATTTTGGTTGATAATTGATTACACTTTCATGACGGGAGCTCCGCTGGTGCAGCATACTGCCAGTTTATTCAATAAAGTCACATTAATCAATAATGCAGTGTTTGTGTCTTGGTAATGGCGGCAATATATATATAATCGGATGGGTGATTTTCTATAAACTGAAGACCTCTCTAAACCGAACAGAAAGGCCGGTCCAAAGGGTGTTCGGTTTAGATAGGGTTTTACTGTATATGTCGTATACGCATATCTTAAAGTCATATTAATTTTTTAGCTTTCTGAAAAGATGTTTATTGGTCCATATGGTGAAGAAAAATTGAGAGCCAACTTTTAGGGAGATACACTTTCATTTCCACAGACACTTCTCATGGTTTCCTATCCAGTGGGAAGAGCTGACAATAAAATATGATATGATGAATACGATGAAACAAAGTAACAAACCCAATAGCTGGGTGGAGTATGATATGATAGCACAACTCACCCGAGCTTCCTCCACACACAAATGTTTCTGAACCCATAGAGAGCCCCACATAGACTAGAGCAGATAACACTCTGTAGTGCATGCTTCCATCTGTGTCAGGCTCCCAATGGGTTAAACATTAAGCTTCCTCCACACTAAATGTGTCTGAACCCATATAGAGCCCCACATAGACTAGAGCAGATAACACTCTGTGTTGTGCATGCTTCCGTCTGTGTCAGGCTCCCTATGGGTTAAACATTAAGCTTCCTCCACACTAAATGTGTCTGAACCCATATAGAGCCCCACATAGACTAGAGCAGATAACACTCTGTAGTGCATGCCTCCGTCTGCGTCAGGCTCCCAATGGGTTAAACATTAAACATTAAGCTTTCTCCATATATGACCACACACAAATAAACATGCTGAAGCGATGCCAAATGAGGTCCCACATGATGAATTTGGCGACAATAGCCCACTGTATAGGGTATCATCACTAAATTCACCCTCTGGCAACCTCATTCTGATCAAGATAGCCTATGCTACCAATGAAAGACCACGCATTAAAAACACTGATATAGACTGAGCTATATTATATAGACCACCAAAGCATTGCATGACTGATGAAATTGATCTACCAAATTTCATTTACATGTCAAACTTCAGCTACGCGAATGCTTACTGACTTCATTATTGCTCATGGTACCATTTCGATATTCTATAACAGAGATAGCCACAAAGAATGCTCACTTAATTGGTTAAATCCAAATTTTATTCAGTTATTGATAATATTTAATTATATACAGACTTAACATCGTAAAGAAGTTAATAAATTGATACTGGTACGGCCACTCAGTCAAGTGATATCTACATATAGGTATAGGAAATCTGACTTTCAGGGGATCTGGTTCACCATTTTTACTGGAAAACCCCATGCTAAATATAGAAAACCACAGACCAGTACCCAGCAGGTGACAGAGTCAGAAAGGAATTATGACTGGTGCGCTCTGGTACAGAGTGTACAGTAATGCTCTAAATAAGCGACTCCTTATAAGCAGAATTATGGGTAATTTTTCAGGATTTAGTCGGAAATATGGCTTGTTGCCATTCATCGGAAAGCTCTCACTGAGAACTTTCCGATGATTGTCAACAAGCCATATTTCCGACTAAATCCTGAAAAATTACCCATAATTCTGCTGTGGTTAAGGAGTCGATTATTTAGGGCAATATTGTATTTGTGTGAGAGGAATCTGCAGGTGGAAGAAGGATGAGGACACGATGATGCGGTCACAGACAACACAATCACGATAAAATCTGCTTATATATAAATATCAATTATATACAGATAGAGTAGCATTCATATAAATATTAGATTTGTACAAAATTTTATGAGAATTAACTTTGTTAATTAGAGTCACATTCGTTATTTATTCCATGGAATAGTGCAGTGCGTATTACACTTTATATTACGGCGAATATATGTAGTCCGAGACATAATTACGCCGTATTATATCAGCAATAATGAGATTGGTCTAGAATAGGATTCCTTCTGCATTTTCTATTGTCTGTTGTCTGCTCATATTTCCTGACCATCCCTCCAAATGAATAATAGGACATTCCAATGTATACAATGGGAGAATCCATTTAGTATAGAAAGGGTTAAAATCATTATGATAAACCCATCAGATTACATTAACTCTTTCATGAGGTTCATGACGGGAGCTGCGCTGGTGCAGCATTAAAGATCCTGTGCCAGTGCATTCTCTTATATATATACGGGTCTCGCAAATATAATAGAATTCACTGGCTTACAAAGTCAAGATAAATATTGTTATGCCAATGTATTCTCTTATATATGTGAGGCTTCATATGGGAGGCTCGCATCTATAAGAGAATGCATTGGCACAGGGTTTTCGCCAAATTTTATAAAGCTCCAGTCATGGAAGGGTTAACAGCAATTTATGTCCTAAGAAATCATTGGGGAATATCTATTTGTCACAAATGTAACAAATTTTGTGTGAATATAACAATGTACTCCTTTCACAAGAATGCCATGGAATAATTAACATGTGTCTATGGGAGATCAACTTAATCTTCACAGGAGTAGCACTATTTGATAGCGCAGCAAGGAAAAACAAATCACTCAATTTATAAATTAATGTCATTGTCATACATATAACCAAATCTTGAAATAACTCCGCTGTTAATGAGCATACGTGTATCATCAGTACGTGCATTCTGCTGGTAAACAAAACATTATGCAGCATAAAGATCCCGTGCCAGTGAATTCTCTTATATATGCGAGTCTCCCACAGGGAGCCTCGCATATATAAGAAAATGCACAAAAGGAATTGAGTCAGGTGTAACGTGATTGTTCAGAGTTTCTTACCGTTGACCAGTCAGTTATTTCAAGAATTGGTTATCTTGTGAGGTTAATACAGCTACAGTAATGCCCTAAGTAATCGACTCTTTTAACCATAGCAGAATTATGGGTAACTTTTCAGGATTTAGTCGGAAATATGGCTTGTTGCCATTCATCGGAAAGCTCTCGCCGAGAGCTTTCCGATGAATGGCAACAAGCCATATTTTCGACTAAATCCTGAAAAGTTACCCATAATTCTGCTGTGGTTAAGGAGTCAATTAATTAGAGCATTACTGTATTTGAAACTTCTCTAACATTATTTTGAGGATTTGAAGGTTGAGGTTATTCAAGAACAACATAATGGCAAGTTGCGACTTTACACAAAACTTTAAAAGTGCACTCATGTATTCAATTCCCAGGTGCTGTGCCACTATTTCCAAAGTTCAAAGCAATAACAATGTTATAACGTTCAACAAACATGAAGGTTTATGGTACCAGTGTGATTCCAGTATAATTCGGCACTGAGAACTTAAAGATGGTCTATTACTTCCTAACAAGTTTTATATACATCTATGCTCTAATTACTTGACCCTTTTAACAAGGTTATAGGCTGGCAATGGCCGCTGTCATACCACAAGTCAACCGTATAGTGAAGTAGTATCACAGGGAATGCTAGCGGTTGACATGCGATATCCGCCGGTAATCTTACTGTGATAATATTTTTAACTGTGATAACCAAGTAACTTACTGCCGAGTTAATTGTTTTTGTGACCGCAAAATGACAAGTTCAATCTAGAAATTTTGAAACACTGAGCGTTCAATGTCCCGCGCCATTTCCATTCAAGTATTACATGTACATTGTATAGCAATCTGAACGATTCAAACATTTCCGTTTTCACAACACACGACCCTGGTAATAAGGCGATGAGCTTAAAGGGGTACTGTACGCCATTTTCAATAAATTCCCGGTGATAACAACGATCTAATATCGATAATATATAGAAAACTATATAAGTAATTTGAGTCGAAGATGTATTATGTAAACGTTCAGGTTAATAGAATATCTAAAAATCAAAGTTATTAATTTGATATAAATTTAATTTATGGCAAGAGCCATAAATTAAATTACGAATTTCCATGTACAAGACGTAATCAAAAGCATTCACGGATAGTGGACTGGGCAACGCGTGTAACAAATTATGCATATAATATAACATTTATTTGATATATTTGCTTGAAAACTGTCCAAAAATTACTCGACAACGGCAATTGGTATTTTCGCATTCCGACTAATCTGCCATCCGTAACATTACTTCGTACTCAGCAGACTTTCAAATAATGGAAATCTGGTTACCCCATTCTACGACTAAGAGGCTATAGAAACCAACAACAACATTTGAGAAGAGCATCCCTTTAACTCGTTGAAATTTCCCGCTCCCAAAAAATCCATTCCCCCATTAATCACCTGTTCAAAATATTTAGATATATATGTACAATTAATCAAATAAACAGCACTTCATCCTTTAATAGCAACCACAACGCGCCGCAGGTTGCTTTTCATGTTTAGGCGTGAATGACGTCATTAATTTTTACAATACCATGAAACAGCATTTCGACGCGATGAAAATCCGGACAAGAAAAATGGGTTAAAAATCACGTGACTTCCGCTTCGCTTTCGCATAGAATCATGGGAACAATAATATCCCAAAAAGAAACGGTGACACAGAATCGGAAGTGGACCAACGGGATGGTTATAAAATTAACAACTTTAGTTTTTCTGAACAATTCCTACGTGATTTTGGCCTATAGATTAGTTTCGTTTGACCAATTTCGTTGGTTAGCTGAATAAAATCAGCGAAGACGTCATGACATGGTCCATGACGTCATTTGCGTCATTTGGTGTTGTGGGCTAGAATCCAGAAAAAATTGGTCTCCGCAGGAAACACTGATTTCACATCAGTATACTAGACTTGGTTGCATTCATAACCGTTTTCGCAAAAGATATATGCGAAAATAGCACAAGCAAACGTGCCTGCTTCAGAATCAAATTACCACAGTTGAATAGCCAAGGATGTACCCTTTCCAACAATGTATAGCACGACATCGTGTGTTGCGCCGATGTTTACTTATGGTGTTTTGTAATAACGATCCCGCCTCAGCTGCGTGTAATTTTCCTCCGGACAAATTGCTCAGCGAAAAATCCCCCTAATAGGCGGACAACACATTCAATAAGTTCCCGTCTCGCAACGATTTGGCCTCACAGACATATCAGCGGCTTATCAATTCCTTCGAGATAAATGATTGAACCAATCTACCCTAACAAGGGGGATTTTTTCACGGTTGTATGTCGCGCGAATAGTATTGGCTGGCTGCCAGGTATTCACACTCAACATCGGAACGCGGCTTATTATTTGAAATCATTTGTGAGCAGTGGTGGCAGCGAGGAAGTCAAATGATATGTCCATCATAACATGGGTCGCCTTCGTTGGTGAAGATGGAATTAAGCCTCAACCAAATTTGTTGTCAAGTTGATGTGGGGGGCTTATATGACCTTGACCTTGACCATAAAATGACCTTGACCTCTGTTGAAAGACATCTCACTTAAAGGGCCATTTTGCTAGATATGTGTTGCGATGTACGCGCTAATGTCAATATTCAGAGGCCTTTTATAGCTATCCTTTAGAAATATACCGGTATCGAGGCTCCTACATACTCGAGTCTGTATCTGACGAACAGAAACATGGGAGTACGATATCAATTTAAACTTGACCTCCATAAAGAATCTATTATATATTTGAAGAAAGTTTGTGGTCTGTGCGTGTGGGTGTGTGTGTATGTATGTGTGTGTGTTTTTCCGCGATGGAATCGGAAACGGCTAACCGATTTTGATGAAACTTGGTACGGGTATGTAGTTTGACCTGAGGACTAACATGGGTATATCCGTTTGCCCGTGCGGCGTGACCTTGACCTTCAAATGACCTTGAACTCAAGTTCTCCGCTGAGCCGATTTTCACCAAATTTGGTATGTGGGGGTAGTTTCAGGCGCTGAGCAATTTCGTCACACCCGGATGCCCGTGCGGCGTGAACTTGATATTTTAAATGACATTGAACTGTATCTGGGTATCCACTGGCCCGATTTCCACCATTTTTTGGGGGTGTTGGTGTAGATGGGGATGCCAACAAATTTCGTCTCACCCACATGCCCGTCAGACAGGTACCCAGCTAAAACCTAATGTATAGTTTGTGACTTTTGTCTGTTAGCTATGGCCGGGAAAACTTCCGGACGGATTTCGACGAAACTTGATACCTAAGTGTACGTTTGTCCGGGAAGTGTTTTGGACGGGTCAAAGTGTGATGCTTGATCTTCAAAATGGTCGATTCAAGATCAAATCGGGTATTAGTGGCGGATTTCGACGATATTCGATAGCTAGGGATACTTTTGTCCGGGCAGTGTTTTGGGCGGCTTAACTCGTAACCCCGACCTGACATTGACATTCAAAACGGTAAATTCAAGGTCAAATCTGGTCAAATTTCGCATAACTAGATCCGACGAAGCACCGCGTGTGGTTGCCCCGTTACGTGTCACGTACGATCATATTAACGTGTCACATGTATAAGGTGAAGGCCATTATTCAGTTATCTTCAACTCTAGCGTTCCACGGTGCACTCGCTCCCAGACTCTGATTCCACGGTGCACTCGCTCCCGGACTCTGGTACCTATACATATTGTTTCCGTAACTATACATTCTGGACGACTCCTCGACCTATGACCTCTGGGGCCAACGGTGACGCAATCTGACGAGGTTTGCCGAATGTCCGTAACTAGTGTCAGAACTGCACTAAAAAAATAATGTCATAATTTAGAGCACACCACAAAACTCAAACTTCACATAAAAGGGTTAGTTCTTTTACCTATGTGGAATCATAGGGAAGATGTGTGATATATTTTTGTATGCTAAACACACACAAGGCTATTGACCAATCAGGGCCCAGTGTCTATTTTATTCTCTCCTATATAATCCTCCCGCATCCGCCAGATGTCACTCCGAACCATATTTACACCAGTGTAACCAAAACAGACGAGTCGTCAATCCGGTCGTCCACACTATGTGTACAAATAAATAAAGTTCACTTGTCACCTCCAAGGCTCCGTGGTTATGGTCCTTGTAACCTTGGCATTTAATACTGTTTATTCTGGTGTCTAATCTAAATCAGACGGTTGAAAGCAATGTTTGATTCACTGATGTTCCCAGAATAATTTTTTTTATTGCTAAAAAGACACTTCAAATAAAGCCACACACTTACTCGGGGGTGGGTGCAGGGAAGGATCCAGGGCTCTTTTGATACCTGTTACAGGTTTGGGCGCCCAAACTCTGGTGGCCTAAATGTCCCCAAATTGCAAGTGGATAGTTTTATTAAAGCTGAATTTTCTATATTTTGAAGGAAATCTTCTATTATAATTCAACAACATGCAATGCAAATCATCAATAATATACAGTTGATATAGAGCCTTTATTTGATTAATCAAGTGCCCAGTGAGAACTATTTTAACCCTTTAATGACTGGGGCTTCTTGAAATTTTGCAAAAATCCTGTGCCAATGCATTCTCTTATATAAATGAGAGTCTCCCATCTAAGGAGCCTTGCATATATAAGATAATACATTGGCCTTTATCTTGACCTTGTAAGCCAGTGCATTCTCTTATGCGGGATCTTTAATGCTGCACATAAGGGAGGGGGCAACCCCCTCCCGTACCAACCCCCATCTCGGGCCTACGGCCCTTGGGATATGCCTTCGGCATATCATGGTCCCAAAACAGGTGTCCCCCAAAAAATCGCTGGACCCATCCCTGGGTGGGTGACATGGCAGCCTTTTTGTGTGGCTGACGCTAGCAGAAGAAAGTGGTCGGTACAGATTATTAGAAGGGGTTAATTATTCAGGAGACGGTATAAGATTCAGTACAAAATTTATTCAATAGAACTCTATATGTGGTAAAAACAGCTCACACAATGACCAAAATAAATTAGGATGATATGAAGTCATAATTTAAAACATGATTATTTCTCACAGAAATATTGTATAAAATCATCATGGACCATGGTCTTATGTTGTTGAAATCGAACAATAAAAATGTCTCATTGTAAAAATCAATAAAATTGTGATGGCAATGATCTGATTATGATAACCTGAATGCATGTTAAGGTCCATGGGATGTGGTGACAAAAAGCAACAGGAAACCGAAGCCTGAGACAGGGCTTTGTGTAACTCAATTTCAATCGCACAACTGTTTGTACACATACTACACAAAATCCCAAAAAAGAAATATATGAACATTAAATCAATAGCTCCCAATTGAACGTGAAACTTTGGCGAACATTCAACGTTTTCTTGTTACAAATTTCCACCACATCAAATAGACTTTAACCCTTTACCCAACAAACCGGCCAAATAAAGATTCAACAGCCTAAAATATCTTCGGTCTGTCTCAATAGAACCATACACATATGGATATCATTGGAACCGGCTCCTTGACCACATTGTGATAGTTACAGTTATGCCCTGTGCCAATGCATTCTCTTATATATGCGAGTCGACCATAGGTCGCCTCGCATATATAAGAGAATGCATTGGCCTAAAAAAAATCTTTTTTTAACACTTTTTACCATTTTTTCTTACATTCTTTAACAATTTTATAATTTTTAATGTGTTAAGCCAATGCATTCTCTTATATATGCGAGGCGACCTATGGTCGACTCGCATATATAAGAGAATGCATTGGCACAGGGCCCTTCTGTTGGGTAAAGGGTTAACAAGGTAAAGGTAAATATTGTTAGGCCAATGTATTCCCTTATACATGCGAGGCTAACTATGGCAGACTCGGATATATAAGAGAATAGAATGGCACATGGTTTTACAAAATGTCAGAAAGCTACAGTCATGGAAGGGTTAACGGTTTCATCTTGTGATAACACACAATTATGACTTCTCAAACATGTGGACAAAAATGAGTGGAAGAAATCTGAATATCAGATTCAACAAGATGAGGTGTGCCATGTATTCCCACGGGCAAGGCGCTTTGATATCAGCTGACATCAGCCTGGATATAGTGTGTCTGACAATTGCAGAATGAGGTTCCCAGAGGGTGAATTTAGTGGGCTATGATAAAAAAAATTCACCCTCTGGAAGCCTCATTCTGCTTACGCCTCAACTGCTATGGGAGACCTAGGATCAGATTGAAGTTCCCCAGTTGACGTTGGTGATGTTCACCCATTAGTCACCTCATTTATACATATCCATATAGGCTTGGCTGATATGTGCTTTGTGCCATATACCCCAAGGACGTGAGCCAGAAACGTTTTCCACACTGGCCTGGCACAGTCATTAATTTTACAAATAAAATCTCCAATTTAAAGGACCCATAGTTTTTGGCAATTTCAAATTTTGAAGATAAGTGAATTGAATTTCAATGCAAAGAGCTTCAAATCAAAAAATCAAAAGATCATTCACAAAATCTACTTGATAGAATAAAATGAAGGTGGATAGTCGCAAAACACTCTCTTCAATTTCAAGTCAACATACAGTAATTATACCAAATTTAAAAGTTGAAAATTTGTATTTTGGTTGATAATTGATTACACTTTCATGACGGGAGCTCCGCTGTGCAGCATACTGCCAGTTTATTCAATAAAGTCACATTAATCAATATGCAGTGTTTGTGTCTTGGTAATGGCGGCAATATATATATAATCGGATGGGTGATTTTCTATAAACTGAAGACCTCTCTAAACCGAACAGAAAGGCCGGTCCAAAGGGTGTTCGGTTTAGATAGGGTTTTACTGTATATGTCGTATACGCATATCTTAAAGTCATATTAATTTTTTAGCTTTCTGAAAAGATGTTTATTGGTCCATATGGTGAAGAAAAATTGAGAGCCAACTTTTAGGGAGATACACTTTCATTTCCACAGACACTTCTCATGGTTTCCTATCCAGTGGGAAGAGCTGACAATAAAATATGATATGATGAATACGATGAAACAAAGTAACAAACCCAATAGCTGGGTGGAGTATGATATGATAGCACAACTCACCCGAGCTTCCTCCACACACAAATGTTTCTGAACCCATAGAGAGCCCCACATAGACTAGAGCAGATAACACTCTGTAGTGCATGCTTCCATCTGTGTCAGGCTCCCAATGGGTTAAACATTAAGCTTCCTCCACACTAAATGTGTCTGAACCCATATAGAGCCCCACATAGACTAGAGCAGATAACACTCTGTGTTGTGCATGCTTCCGTCTGTGTCAGGCTCCCTATGGGTTAAACATTAAGCTTCCTCCACACTAAATGTGTCTGAACCCATATAGAGCCCCACATAGACTAGAGCAGATAACACTCTGTAGTGCATGCCTCCGTCTGCGTCAGGCTCCCAATGGGTTAAACATTAAACATTAAGCTTTCTCCATATATGACCACACACAAATAAACATGCTGAAGCGATGCCAAATGAGGTCCCCACATGATGAATTTGGCGACAATAGCCCACTGTATAGGGTATCATCACTAAATTCACCCTCTGGCAACCTCATTCTGATCAAGATAGCCTATGCTACCAATGAAAGACCACGCATTAAAAACACTGATATAGACTGAGCTATATTATATAGACCACCAAAGCATTGCATGACTGATGAAATTGATCTACCAAATTTCATTTACATGTCAAACTTCAGCTACGCGAATGCTTACTGACTTCATTATTGCTCATGGTACCATTTCGATATTCTATAACAGAGATAGCCACAAAGAATGCTCACTTAATTGGTTAAATCCAAATTTTATTATTTATTGATAATATTTAATTATATACAGACTTAACATCGTAAAGAAGTTAATAAATTGATACTGGTACGGCCACTCAGTCAAGTGATATCTACATATAGGTATAGGAAATCTGACTTTCAGGGGATCTGGTTCACCATTTTTACTGGAAAACCCCATGCTAAATATAGAAAACCACAGACCAGTACCCAGCAGGTGACAGAGTCAGAAAGGAATTATGACTGGTGCGCTCTGGTACAGAGTGTACAGTAATGCTCTAAATAAGCGACTCCTTATAAGCAGAATTATGGGTAATTTTTCAGGATTTAGTCGGAAATATGGCTTGTTGCCATTCATCGGAAAGCTCTCACTGAGAACTTTCCGATGATTGTCAACAAGCCATATTTCCGACTAAATCCTGAAAAATTACCCATAATTCTGCTGTGGTTAAGGAGTCGATTATTTAGGGCAATATTGTATTTGTGTGAGAGGAATCTGCAGGTGGAAGAAGGATGAGGACACGATGATGCGGTCACAGACAACACAATCACGATAAAATCTGCTTATATATAAATATCAATTATATACAGATAGAGTAGCATTCATATAAATATTAGATTTGTACAAAATTTTATGAGAATTAACTTTGTTAATTAGAGTCACATTCGTTATTTATTCCATGGAATAGTGCAGTGCGTATTACACTTTATATTACGGCGAATATATGTAGTCCGAGACATAATTACGCCGTATTATATCAGCAATAATGAGATTGGTCTAGAATAGGATTCCTTCTGCATTTTCTATTGTCTGTTGTCTGCTCATATTTCCTGACCATCCCTCCAAATGAATAATAGGACATTCCAATGTATACAATGGGAGAATCCATTTAGTATAGAAAGGGTTAAAATCATTATGATAAACCCATCAGATTACATTAACTCTTTCATGAGGTTCATGACGGGAGCTGCGCTGGTGCAGCATTAAAGATCCTGTGCCAGTGCATTCTCTTATATATATACGGGTCTCGCAAATATAATAGAATTCACTGGCTTACAAAGTCAAGATAAATATTGTTATGCCAATGTATTCTCTTATATATGTGAGGCTTCATATGGGAGGCTCGCATCTATAAGAGAATGCATTGGCACAGGGTTTTCGCCAAATTTTATAAAGCTCCAGTCATGGAAGGGTTAACAGCAATTTATGTCCTAAGAAATCATTGGGGAATATCTATTTGTCACAAATGTAACAAATTTTGTGTGAATATAACAATGTACTCCTTTCACAAGAATGCCATGGAATAATTAACATGTGTCTATGGGAGATCAACTTAATCTTCACAGGAGTAGCACTATTTGATAGCGCAGCAAGGAAAAACAAATCACTCAATTTATAAATTAATGTCATTGTCATACATATAACCAAATCTTGAAATAACTCCGCTGTTAATGAGCATACGTGTATCATCAGTACGTGCATTCTGCTGGTAAACAAAACATTATGCAGCATAAAGATCCCGTGCCAGTGAATTCTCTTATATATGCGAGTCTCCCACAGGGAGCCTCGCATATATAAGAAAATGCACAAAAGGAATTGAGTCAGGTGTAACGTGATTGTTCAGAGTTTCTTACCGTTGACCAGTCAGTTATTTCAAGAATTGGTTATCTTGTGAGGTTAATACAGCTACAGTAATGCCCTAAGTAATCGACTCTTTTAACCATAGCAGAATTATGGGTAACTTTTCAGGATTTAGTCGGAAATATGGCTTGTTGCCATTCATCGGAAAGCTCTCGCCGAGAGCTTTCCGATGAATGGCAACAAGCCATATTTTCGACTAAATCCTGAAAAGTTACCCATAATTCTGCTGTGGTTAAGGAGTCAATTAATTAGAGCATTACTGTATTTGAAACTTCTCTAACATTATTTTGAGGATTTGAAGGTTGAGGTTATTCAAGAACAACATAATGGCAAGTTGCGACTTTACACAAAACTTTAAAAGTGCACTCATGTATTCAATTCCCAGGTGCTGTGCCACTATTTCCAAAGTTCAAAGCAATAACAATGTTATAACGTTCAACAAACATGAAGGTTTATGGTACCAGTGTGATTCCAGTATAATTCGGCACTGAGAACTTAAAGATGGTCTATTACTTCCTAACAAGTTTTATATACATCTATGCTCTAATTACTTGACCCTTTTAACAAGGTTATAGGCTGGCAATGGCCGCTGTCATACCACAAGTCAACCGTATAGTGAAGTAGTATCACAGGGAATGCTAGCGGTTGACATGCGATATCCGCCGGTAATCTTACTGTGATAATATTTTTAACTGTGATAACCAAGTAACTTACTGCCGAGTTAATTGTTTTTGTGACCGCAAAATGACAAGTTCAATCTAGAAATTTTGAAACACTGAGCGTTCAATGTCCCGCGCCATTTCCATTCAAGTATTACATGTACATTGTATAGCAATCTGAACGATTCAAACATTTCCGTTTTCACAACACACGACCCTGGTAATAAGGCGATGAGCTTAAAGGGGTACTGTACGCCATTTTCAATAAATTCCCGGTGATAACAACGATCTAATATCGATAATATATAGAAAACTATATAAGTAATTTGAGTCGAAGATGTATTATGTAAACGTTCAGGTTAATAGAATATCTAAAAATCAAAGTTATTAATTTGATATAAATTTAATTTATGGCAAGAGCCATAAATTAAATTACGAATTTCCATGTACAAGACGTAATCAAAAGCATTCACGGATAGTGGACTGGGCAACGCGTGTAACAAATTATGCATATAATATAACATTTATTTGATATATTTGCTTGAAAACTGTCCAAAAATTACTCGACAACGGCAATTGGTATTTTCGCATTCCGACTAATCTGCCATCCGTAACATTACTTCGTACTCAGCAGACTTTCAAATAATGGAAATCTGGTTACCCCATTCTACGACTAAGAGGCTATAGAAACCAACAACAACATTTGAGAAGAGCATCCCTTTAACTCGTTGAAATTTCCCGCTCCCAAAAAATCCATTCCCCCATTAATCACCTGTTCAAAATATTTAGATATATATGTACAATTAATCAAATAAACAGCACTTCATCCTTTAATAGCAACCACAACGCGCCGCAGGTTGCTTTTCATGTTTAGGCGTGAATGACGTCATTAATTTTTACAATACCATGAAACAGCATTTCGACGCGATGAAAATCCGGACAAGAAAAATGGGTTAAAAATCACGTGACTTCCGCTTCGCTTTCGCATAGAATCATGGGAACAATAATATCCCAAAAAGAAACGGTGACACAGAATCGGAAGTGGACCAACGGGATGGTTATAAAATTAACAACTTTAGTTTTTCTGAACAATTCCTACGTGATTTTGGCCTATAGATTAGTTTCGTTTGACCAATTTCGTTGGTTAGCTGAATAAAATCAGCGAAGACGTCATGACATGGTCCATGACGTCATTTGCGTCATTTGGTGTTGTGGGCTAGAATCCAGAAAAAATTGGTCTCCGCAGGAAACACTGATTTCACATCAGTATACTAGACTTGGTTGCATTCATAACCGTTTTCGCAAAAGATATATGCGAAAATAGCACAAGCAAACGTGCCTGCTTCAGAATCAAATTACCACAGTTGAATAGCCAAGGATGTACCCTTTCCAACAATGTATAGCACGACATCGTGTGTTGCGCCGATGTTTACTTATGGTGTTTTGTAATAACGATCCCGCCTCAGCTGCGTGTAATTTTCCTCCGGACAAATTGCTCAGCGAAAAATCCCCCTAATAGGCGGACAACACATTCAATAAGTTCCCGTCTCGCAACGATTTGGCCTCACAGACATATCAGCGGCTTATCAATTCCTTCGAGATAAATGATTGAACCAATCTACCCTAACAAGGGGGATTTTTTCACGGTTGTATGTCGCGCGAATAGTATTGGCTGGCTGCCAGGTATTCACACTCAACATCGGAACGCGGCTTATTATTTGAAATCATTTGTGAGCAGTGGTGGCAGCGAGGAAGTCAAATGATATGTCCATCATAACATGGGTCGCCTTCGTTGGTGAAGATGGAATTAAGCCTCAACCAAATTTGTTGTCAAGTTGATGTGGGGGGCTTATATGACCTTGACCTTGACCATAAAATGACCTTGACCTCTGTTGAAAGACATCTCACTTAAAGGGCCATTTTGCTAGATATGTGTTGCGATGTACGCGCTAATGTCAATATTCAGAGGCCTTTTATAGCTATCCTTTAGAAATATACCGGTATCGAGGCTCCTACATACTCGAGTCTGTATCTGACGAACAGAAACATGGGAGTACGATATCAATTTAAACTTGACCTCCATAAAGAATCTATTATATATTTGAAGAAAGTTTGTGGTCTGTGCGTGTGGGTGTGTGTGTATGTATGTGTGTGTGTTTTTCCGCGATGGAATCGGAAACGGCTAACCGATTTTGATGAAACTTGGTACGGGTATGTAGTTTGACCTGAGGACTAACATGGGTATATCCGTTTGCCCGTGCGGCGTGACCTTGACCTTCAAATGACCTTGAACTCAAGTTCTCCGCTGAGCCGATTTTCACCAAATTTGGTATGTGGGGGTAGTTTCAGGCGCTGAGCAATTTCGTCACACCCGGATGCCCGTGCGGCGTGAACTTGATATTTTAAATGACATTGAACTGTATCTGGGTATCCACTGGCCCGATTTCCACCATTTTTTGGGGGTGTTGGTGTAGATGGGGATGCCAACAAATTTCGTCTCACCCACATGCCCGTCAGACAGGTACCCAGCTAAAACCTAATGTATAGTTTGTGACTTTTGTCTGTTAGCTATGGCCGGGAAAACTTCCGGACGGATTTCGACGAAACTTGATACCTAAGTGTACGTTTGTCCGGGAAGTGTTTTGGACGGGTCAAAGTGTGATGCTTGATCTTCAAAATGGTCGATTCAAGATCAAATCGGGTATTAGTGGCGGATTTCGACGATATTCGATAGCTAGGGATACTTTTGTCCGGGCAGTGTTTTGGGCGGCTTAACTCGTAACCCCGACCTGACATTGACATTCAAAACGGTAAATTCAAGGTCAAATCTGGTCAAATTTCGCATAACTAGATCCGACGAAGCACCGCGTGTGGTTGCCCCGTTACGTGTCACGTACGATCATATTAACGTGTCACATGTATAAGGTGAAGGCCATTATTCAGTTATCTTCAACTCTAGCGTTCCACGGTGCACTCGCTCCCAGACTCTGATTCCACGGTGCACTCGCTCCCGGACTCTGGTACCTATACATATTGTTTCCGTAACTATACATTCTGGACTCCTCGACCTATGACCTCTGGGGCCAACGGTGACGCAATCTGACGAGGTTTGCCGAATGTCCGTAACTAGTGTCAGAACTGCACTAAAAAAATAATGTCATAATTTAGAGCACACCACAAAACTCAAACTTCACATAAAAGGGTTAGTTCTTTTACCTATGTGGAATCATAGGGAAGATGTGTGATATATTTTTTTATGCTAAACACACACAAGGCTATTGACCAATCAGGGCTCAGTGTCTATTTTATTCTCTCCTATAGAATCCTCCCGCATCCGCCAGATGTCACTCCGAACCATATTTACACCAGTGTAACCAAAACAGACGAGTCGTCAATCCGGTCGTCCACACTATGTGTACAAATAAATAAAGTTCACTTGTCACCTCCAGGGCTCCGTGGTTATGGTCCTTGCAACCTTGGCATTTAATACTGTTTATTCTGGTGTCTAATCTAAATCAGACGGTTGAAAGCAATGTTTGATTCACTGATGTTCCCAGAATAAATTTTTTTATTGCTAAAAAGACACTTCAAATAAAGCCACACACTTACTCGGGGGTGGGTGCAGGGAAGGATCCAGGGCTCTTTTGATACCTGTTACAGGTTTGGGCGCCCAAACTCTGGTGGCCTAAATGTCCCCAAATTGCAAGTGGATAGTTTTATTAAAGCTGAATTTTCTATATTTTGAAGGAAATCTTCTATTATAATTCAACAACATGCAATGCAAATCATCAATAATATACAGTTGATATAGAGCCTTTATTTGATTAATCAAGTGCCCAGTGAGAACTATTTTAACCCTTTAATGACTGGGGCTTCTTGAAATTTTGCAAAAATCCTGTGCCAATGCATTCTCTTATATAAATGAGAGTCTCCCATCTAAGGAGCCTTGCATATATAAGATAATACATTGGCCTTTATCTTGACCTTGTAAGCCAGTGCATTCTCTTATGCGGGATCTTTAATGCTGCACATAAGGGAGGGGGCAACCCCCTCCCGTACCTACCCCCATCTCGGGCCTACGGCCCTTGGGATATGCCTTCGGCATATCATGGTCCCAAAACAGGTGTCCACCAAAAAATCGCTGGACCCATCCCTGGGTGGGTGACATGGCAGCCTTTTTGTGTGGCTGACGCTAGCAGAAGAAAGTGGTCGGTACAGATTATTAGAAGGGGTTAATTATTCAGGAGACGGTATAAGATTCAGTACAAAATTTATTCAATAGAACTCTATATGTGGTAAAAACAGCTCACACAATGACCAAAATAAATTAGGATGATATGAAGTCATAATTTAAAACATGATTATTTCTCACAGAAATATTGTATAAAATCATGATGGACCATGGTCTTATGTTGTTGAAATCGAACAATAAAAATGTCTCATTGTAAAATTCAATAAAATTGTGATGGCAATGGTCTGATTATGATAACCTGAATGCATGTTAAGGTCCATGGGATGTGGTGACAAAAAGCAACAGGAAACCGAAGCCTGATATAAGGCTTTGTAACTCAATTTCAATCGCACAACTGTTCTATAGTACACATACTACACAAAATCCCAAAAAAGAAATATATGAACATTAAATCAATAGCTCCCAATTGAACGTGAAACTTTGGCGAACATTCAACATTTTCTTGTTACAAATTTCCACCACATCAAATAGACTTTAAAGAATTGGCAGCAATCAGTGATAACAATAGTATAGTGCATATAGGATTGCTGTGAATAACCACGTGGTAAGCGTTGGTATCAACAGGTCTGGTACATCTTCAATCCAGCTATTATAGTTGGATATGGCTATTTGTGCTGTTTCAGTCATCACGAAATATATTTACTATGATCATTCAATTTTAATAAAATTTATGAACGATCGATCATTCCGCCCACTGTTGTTATCACTTCGAAGTTATGAACGATCGATCATTCCGCCCACTGTTGTTATCACTTCGAAGTTATGAACGATCGATCATTCCGCCCACTGTTGTTATCACTTCGAAGTTATGAACGATCGATCATTCCGCCCACTGTTGTTATCACTTCGAAGTGGCTGTGCAGAGATGTGCACTACCATTGTTTCCACACAAAGAAGCAAATTTTGGATTTTGTCATTTAACTGTAATAGAATACACCTATTGAGGTGGAATTGCGAGAACTATTTAATCGAGGTGGTGTCTTTTGATCATTGAGCAGGACTGTTGAAGCCTCTGTAAATAGTCACGCTTGCTGTCAGAAGACACCACTCAGGGATAATAGTCCTTGCAATTTCATCCCAAGGCAAATAATAGGTGTTATTATATATGGCAATTCTCGTCTCGGGCCAACTCTTGATGTCAGCAAAAACTACTGTTTGACATGTCACTGCGCCTCATCCAATCAAAAGGCAATATGACCCTCAACTCTACGTATATAATAGTGGAATATAACTATAACAGCTGAATTGTATTACATGCCAGACCTGAGAATTATGAATTTACTGATGAACATATAATTGAGGACTTCTCAGATTTTGAGACAAGCCCACAAGAAAGATGGAGCATGATATGAATTAACCCTTTCATGACGTTCATGACACAGGTCCCTGGCACAATAGACCCCAATCACCCAAAGACATCTTATATATATGCCAGGGACCTATTATCTATTATGCCAGGGACATGTGGTTCATGACAGGAGCTGCGCTGGTGCAGCATTAAAATATCCTGTACCAGTGCATTTTCTTATATATCCGAGTCTCCCATAGGGATTCTCGCATATAACTGTATAAGAGAATGAACTGGCTTAACAAGGTAAAGGTAAATATTGTTAGGCCAATGTATTCCCTTATACATGCGAGGCTACCTATGGGCGACTCGCATATATAAGAGAATAGAATGGCACAGGTTTTACAAAATGTCAGGAAGCAACAGTCATGGAAGGGTTAACAGTTTCATCTTGTGATAACACACAATTATGACTTCTCAAACATGTGGACAAAAATGAGTGGAAGAAATCTGAATATCAGATTCAACAAGATGAGGTGTGCCATGTATTCCCACGGACAAGGCGCTTTGATATCAGCTGACATCAGCCTGGATATAGTGTGTCTGACAATTGCAGAATGAGGTTCCCAGAGGGTGAATTTAGTGGGCTATGATAAAAAAAATTCACCCTCTGGAAGCCTCATTCTGCTTACGCCTCAACTGCTATGGGAGACCTAGGATCAGATTGAAGTTCCCCAGTTGACGTTGGTGATGTTCACCCATTAGTCACCTCATTTATACATATCCATATAGGCTTGGCTGATATGTGCTTTGTGTCATATACCCCAAGGACGTGAGCCAGAAACGTTTTCCACACTGGCCTGGCACAGTCATTAATTGTTCAAATAAAATCTCTAATTTAAAGGACCCATAGTTTTGGCAATTTCAAATTTTGAAGATAAGTGAATTGAATTTCAATGCAAAGAGCTTCAAATCAAAAAATCAAAAGATCATTCACAAAAACTACTTGATAGAATAAAATGAAGGTGGATAGTCGCAAAACACTCTCTTCAGTTTCAAGTCAACACACAGTAATTATACCAAATTTAAAAGTTGAAAATTAGTATTTTGGTTGATAATTGATTACACTTTCATGACGGGAGCTCCGCTGGTGCAGCATAATGCCAGTTTATTCAATAACGTCACATTAATCAATAATGCAGTGTTAGTGTCTTGGTAATGGCGGCAATATATATATAATCGGATGGGTGATTTTCTATAAACTGAAGACCTCTCTAAACCGAACAGAAAGGCCGGTCCAAAGGGTGTTCGGTTTAGATAGGTTTTACTGTATATGTCGTATACGCATATGTTAAAGTCATATTAATTTTTTAGCTTTCTGAAAAGATGTTTATTGGTCCATATGGTGAAGAAAAATTGAGAGCCAACTTTTAGGGAGAAACACTTTCATTTCCACAGACACTTCTCATGGTTTCCTATCCAGTGGGAAGAGCTGACAATAAAATATGATATGATGAATACGATGAAACAAAGTAACAAACCCAATAGCTGGGTGGAGTATGATATGATAGCACAACTCACCCGAGCTTCCTCCACACACAAACGCGTCTGAACCCATAGAGAGCCCCACATAGACTAGAGCAGATAACACTCTGTAGTGCATGCTTCCATCTGTGTCAGGCTCCCAATGGGTTAAACATTAAGCTTCCTCCACACTAAATGTGTCTGAACCCATATAGAGCCCCACATAGACTAGAGCAGATAACACTCTGTAGTGCATGCTTCCGTCTGCGTCAGGCTCCCAATGGGTTAAACATTAAACATTAAGCTTTCTCCATATATGACCACACACAAATAAACATGCTGAAGCGATGCCAAATGAGGTCCCACATGATGAATTTGGCGACAATAGCCCACTGTATAGGGTATCATCACTAAATTCACCCTCTGGCAACCTCATTCTGATCAAGATAGCCTATGCTACCAATGAAAGACCACGCATTAAAAACACTGATATAGACTGAGCTATATTATATAGACCACCAAAGCATTGCATGACTGATGAAATTGATCTACCAAATTTCATTTACATGTCAAACTTCAGCTACGCGAATGCTTACTGACTTCATTATTGCTCATGGTACCATTTCGATATTCTATAACAGAGATAGCCACAAAGAATGCTCACTTAATTGGTTAAATCCAAATTTTATTCAGTTATTGATAATATTTAATTATATACAGACTTAACATCGTAAAGAAGTTAATAAATTGATACTGGTACGGCCACTCAGTCAAGTGATATCTACATATAGGTATAGGAAATCTGACTTTCAGGGGATCTGGTTCACCATTTTTACTGGAAAAACCCCATGCTAAATATAGAAAACCACAGACCAGTACCCAGCAGGTGACAGAGTCAGAAAGGAATTATGACTGGTGCGCTCTGGTACAGAGTGTACAGTAATGCTCTAAATAAGCGACTCCTTATAAGCAGAATTATGGGTAATTTTTCAGGATTTAGTCGGAAATATGGCTTGTTGCCATTCATCGGAAAGCTCTCACTGAGAACTTTCCGATGAATGTCAACAAGCCATATTTCCGACTAAATCCTGAAAAATTACCCATAATTCTGCTGTGGTTAAGGAGTCGATTATTTAGGGCAATATTGTATTTGTGTGAGAGGAATCTGCAGGTGGAAGAAGGATGAGGACACGATGATGCGGTCACAGACAACACAATCACGATAAAATCTGCTTATATATAAATATCAATTATATACAGATAGAGTAGCATTCATATAAATATTAGATTTGTACAAAATTTTATGAGAATTAACTTTGTTAGAGTCACATTCGTTAATTATTCCATGGAAAAGTGCAGTGCGTAATTACACTTTATATTACGGCGAATATATGTAGTCCGAGACATAATTACGCCGTATTATATCAGCAATAATGAGATTGGTCTAGAATAGGATTCCTTCTGCATTTTCTATTGTCTGTTGTCTGCTCATATTTCCTGACCATCCCTCCAAATGAATAATAGGACATTCCAATGTATACAATGGGAGAATCCATTTAGTATAGAAAGGGTTAAAATCATTATAATAAACCCATCAGATTACATTAACTCTTTCATGAGGTTCATGACGGGAGCTGCGCTGGTGCAGCATTAAAGATCCTGTGCCAGTGTATTCTCTTATATATATACGGGTCTCGCAAATATAATAGAATTCACTGGCTTACAAAGTCAAGATAAATATTGTTATGCCAATGTATTCTCTTATATATGTGAGGCTTCATATGGGAGGCTCGCATATATAAGAGAATGCATTGGCACAGGGTTTTTGCCAAATTTCATAAAGCTCCAGTCATGGAAGGGTTAACAGCAATTTATGTCCTAAGAAATCATTGGGGAATATATATTTGTCACAAATGTAAAAAAAATTGTGTGAATATAACAATGTACTCCTTTCACAAGAATGCCATGGAATAAATAACATGTGTCTATGGGAGATCAACTTAATCTTCACAGGAGTAGCACTATTTGATAGCGCAGCAAGGAAAAACAAATCACTCAATTTATAAATTAATGTCATTGTCATACATATAACCAAATCTTGAAATAACTCCGCTGTTAATGAGCATACATGTATCATCAGTACATGAATTCTGCTGGTTAAAAAAACATTATGCAGCATAAAGATCCCGTGCCAGTGAATTCTCTTATATATGTGAGTCTCCCATAGGGAGCCTCGCATATATAAGAAAATGCACAGAATGAATTGAGTCAGGTGTAACGTGATTGTTCAGAGTTTCTTACCGTTGACCAGTCAGTTATTTCAAGAATTGGTTATCTTGTGAGGTTAATACAGCTACAGTAATGCCCTAAGTAATCGACTCTTTTAACCATAGCAGAATTATGGGTAACTTTTCAGGATTTAGTCGGAAATATGGCTTGTTGCCATTCATCGGAAAGCTCTCGCCGAGAGCTTTCCGATGAATGGCAACAAGCCATATTTTCGACTAAATCCTGAAAAGTTACCCATAATTCTGCTGTGGTTAAGGAGTCAATTAATTAGAGCATTACTGTATTTGAAACTTCTCTAACATTATTTTGAGGATTTGAAGGTTGAGGTTATTCAAGAACAACATAATGGCAAGTTGCGACTTTACACAAAACTTTAAAAGTGCACTCATGTATTCAATTCCCAGGTGCTGTGCCACTATTTCCAAAGTTCAAAGCAATAACAATGTTATAACGTTCAACAAACATGAAGGTTTATGGTACCAGTGTGATTCCAGTATAATTCGGCACTGAGAACTTAAAGATGGTCTATTACTTCCTAACAAGTTTTATATACATCTATGCTCTAATTACTTGACCCTTTTAACAAGGTTATAGGCTGGCAATGGCCGCTGTCATACCACAAGTCAACCGTATAGTGAAGTAGTATCACAGGGAATGCTAGCGGTTGACATGCGATATCCGCCGGTAATCTTACTGTGATAATATTTTTAACTGTGATAACCAAGTAACTTACTGCCGAGTTAATTGTTTTTGTGACCGCAAAATGACAAGTTCAATCTAGAAATTTTGAAACACTGAGCGTTCAATGTCCCGCGCCATTTCCATTCAAGTATTACATGTACATTGTATAGCAATCTGAACGATTCAAACATTTCCGTTTTCACAACACACGACCCTGGTAATAAGGCGATGAGCTTAAAGGGGTACTGTACGCCATTTTCAATAAATTCCCGGTGATAACAACGATCTAATATCGATAATATATAGAAAACTATATAAGTAATTTGAGTCGAAGATGTATTATGTAAACGTTCAGGTTAATAGAATATCTAAAAATCAAAGTTATTAATTTGATATAAATTTAATTTATGGCAAGAGCCATAAATTAAATTACGAATTTCCATGTACAAGACGTAATCAAAAGCATTCACGGATAGTGGACTGTGCAACGCGTGTAACAAATTATGCATATAATATAACATTTATTTGATATATTTGCTTGAAAACTGTCCAAAAATTACTCGACAACGGCAATTGGTATTTTCGCATTCCGACTAATCTGCCATCCGTAACATTACTTCGTACTCAGCAGACTTTCAAATAATGGAAATCTGGTTACCCCATTCTACGACTAAGAGGCTATAGAAACCAACAACAACATTTGAGAAGAGCATCCCTTTAACTCGTTGAAATTTCCCGCTCCCAAAAAATCCATTCCCCCATTAATCACCTGTTCAAAATATTTAGATATATATGTACAATTAATCAAATAAACAGCACTTCATCCTTTAATAGCAACCACAACGCGCCGCATGCGCGTTGTTGCTTTTCAAGTTTAGGCGTGAATGACGTCATTAATTTTTACAATACCATGAAACAGCATTTCGACAGCGATGAAAATCCGGACAAGAAAAATGGGTTAAAAATCACGTGACTTCTGCTTCGCTTTCGCATAGAATCATGGGAACAATAATATCCCAAAAAGAAACGGTGACACAGAATCGGAAGTGGACCAACGGGATGGTTATAAAATTAACAACTTTAGTTTTTTCTGAACCATTCCTACGTGATTTTGGCCTATATATTAGTTTCGTTTGACCAATTTCGTTGGTTAGCTGAATAAAATCAGCGAAGACGTCATGACATGGGCCATGACGTCATTTGCGTCATTTGGTGTTGTGGGCTAGAATCCAGAAAAAAATTGGTCTCCGCAGGAAACACTGATTTCACATCAGTATACTAGACTTGGTTGCATTTATAACCGTTTTCGCAAAAGATATATGCGAAAATAGCACAAGCAAACGTGCCTGCTTCAGAATCAAATTACCACAGTTGAATAGCCAAGGATGTACCCTTTCCAACAATGTATAGCACGACATCGTGTGTTGCGCCGATGTTTACTTATGGTGTTTGTAATAACGATCCCGCCTTAGCTGCGTGTAATTTTCCTCCGGACAAATTGCTTAGCGAAAAATCCCCCTAATAGGCGGACAACATATTCAATAAGTTCCCGTCTCGCAACGATTTGGCCTCACAGACATATCAGCGGCTTATCAATTCCTTCGAGATAAATGATTGAACCAATCTACCCTAACAAGGGGGATTTTTTCACGGTTGTATGTCGCGCGAATAGTATTGGCTGGCTGCCAGGTATTCACACTCAACATCGGAACGCGGCTTATTATTTGAAATCATTTGTGAGCAGTGGTGGCGGCGAGGAAGTCAAATTATATGTCCATCATAACATGGGTCGCCTTCGTTGGAAAAGCTGGAATTAAGCCTCAACCAAATTTGTTGTCAAGTTGATGTGGGGGGCTTATATGACATTGACCTTGACCATAAAACGACCTTGACCTCTGTTGAAAGACATCTCACTTAAAGGGCCATTTTGCTAGATATGTGTTGCGATGTACGCGCTCATGTCAATATTCAGAGGCCTTTTATAGCTATCCTTTAGAAATATACCGGCATCGAGGCTCCTACATACTCGAGTCTGTATCTGACGAACAGAAACATGGGAGTACGATATCAATTTAAACTTGACCTCCATAAAGAATCTATTATATATTTGAGGAAAGTTTGTGGTCTGTGCGTGTGGGTGTGTGTGTATGTATGTGTGTGTGTGTTTCCGCGATGGAATCGGAAACGGCTAACCGATTTTGACGAAACTTGGTACGGGTATGTAGTTTGACCTGAGGACTAACATGGGTATATCCGTTTGCCCGTGCGGCGTGACCTTGACCTTCAAATGACCTTGAACTCAAGTTCTCCGCTGAGCCGATTTTCACCAAATTTGGTATGTGGGGGTAGTTTCAGGCGCTGAGCAATTTCGTCACACCCGGATGCCGGTGCGGCGTGAACTTGAGATTTTAAATGACATTGAACTGTATCTGGGTATCCACTGGTCAGATTTCCACCATTTTTTGGGGGTGTTGGTGTAGATGGGGATGCCAACAAATTTCGTCTCACCCACATGCCCGTCAGACAGGTACCCAGCTAAAACCTAATGTATAGTTTGTGACTTTTGTCTGTTAGCTATGGCCGGGAAAACTTCCGGACGGATTTCGACGAAACTTGATACCTAAGTGTACGTTTGTCCGGGAAGTGTTTTGGACGGGTCAAAGTGTGATGCTTGATCTTCAAAATGGTCGATTCAAGATCAAATCGGGTAATAGTGGCGGATTTCGACGATATTCGATAGCTAGGGATACTTTTGTCCGGGCAGTGTTTTGGACGGCTTAACTCGTAACCCCGACCTGACATTGACATTCAAAACGGTAAATTCAAGGTCAAATCTGGTCAAATTTCGCATAACTAGATCCGACGAAGCACCGCGTGTGGTTGCCCCGTTACGTGTCACGTACGATCATATTAACGTGTCACATGTATAAGGTGAAGGCCATTATTCAGTTATCTTCAACTCTAGCGTTCCACGGTGCACTCGCTCCCAGACTCTGATTCCACGGTGCACTCGCTCCCGGACTCTGGTACCTATACATATTGTTTCCGTAACTATACATTCTGGACTCCTCGACCTATGACCTCTGGGGCCAACGGTGACGCAATCTGACGAGGTTTGCCGAATGTCCGTAACTAGTGTCAGAACTGCACTAAAAAAATAATGTCATAATTTAGAGCACACCACAAAACTCAAACTTCACATAAAAGGGTTAGTTCTTTTACCTATGTGGAATCATAGGGAAGATGTGTGATATATTTTTTTATGCTAAACACACACAAGGCTATTGACCAATCAGGGCCCAGTGTCTATTTTATTCTCTCCTATAGAATCCTCCCGCATCCGCCAGATGTCACTCCGAACCATATTTACACCAGTGTAACCAAAACAGACGAGTCGTCAATCCGGTCGTCCACACTATGTGTACAAATAAATAAAGTTCACTTGTCACCTCCAGGGCTCCGTGGTTATGGTCCTTGCAACCTTGGCATTTAATACTGTTTATTCTGGTGTCTAATCTAAATCAGACGATTGAAAGCAATGTTTGATTCACTGATGTTCCCAGAATAATTTTTTTTATTGCTAAAAAGACACTTCAAATAAAGCCACACACTTACTCGGGAGTGGGTGCAGGGAAGGATCCAGGGCTCTTTTGATACCTGTTACAGGTTTGGGCGCCCAAACTCTGGTGGCCTAAATGTCCCCAAATTGCAAGTGGATAGTTTTATTAAAGCTGAATTTTCTATATTTTGAAGGAAATCTTCTATTATAATTCAACAACATGCAATGCAAATCATCAATAATATACAGTTGATATAGAGCCTTTATTTGATTAATCAAGTGCCCAGTGAGAACTATTTTAACCCTTTAATGACTGGGGCGTCTTGAAATTTTGCAAAAATCCTGTGCCAATGCATTCTCTTATATAAATGAGAGTCTCCCATCTAAGGAGCCTTGCATATATAAGATAATACATTGGCCTTTATCTTGACCTTGTAAGCCAGTGCATTCTCTTATGCGGGATCTTTAATGCTGCACATAAGGGAGGGGGCAACCCCCTCCCGTACCTACCCCCATCTCGGGCCTACGGCCCTTGGGATATGCCTTCGGCATATCATGGTCCCAAAACAGGTGTCCCCCAAAAAATCGCTGGACCCATCCCTGGGTGGGTGACATGGCAGCCTTTTTGTGTGGCTGACGCTAGCAGAAGAAAGTGGTCGGTACAGATTATTAGAAGGGGTTAATTATTCAGGAGACGGTATAAGATTCAGTACAAAATTTATTCAATAGAACTCTATATGTGGTAAAAACAGCTCACACAATGACCAAAATAAATTAGGATGATATGAAGTCATAATTTAAAACATGATTATTTCTCACAGAAATATTGTATAAAATCATGATGGACCATGGTCTTATGTTGTTGAAATCGAACAATAAAAATGTCTCATTGTAAAATTCAATAAAATTGTGATGGCAATGGTCTGATTATGATAACCTGAATGCATGTTAAGGTCCATGGGATGTGGTGACAAAAAGCAACAGGAAACCGAAGCCTGATATAGGGCTTTGTAACTCAATTTCAATCGCACAACTGTTCTATAGTACACATACTACACAAAATCCCAAAAAAGAAATATATGAACATTAAATCAATAGCTCCCAATTGAACGTGAAACTTTGGCGAACATTCAACATTTTCTTGTTACAAATTTCCACCACATCAAATAGACTTTAAAGAATTGGCAGCAATCAGTGATAACAATAGTATAGTGCATATAGGATTGCTGTGAATAACCACGTGGTAAGCGTTGGTATCAACAGGTCTGGTACATCTTCAATCCAGCTATTATAGTTGGATATGGCTATTTGTGCTGTTTCAGTCATCACGAAATATATTTACTATGATCATTCAATTTTAATAAAATTTATGAACGATCGATCATTCCGCCCACTGTTGTTATCACTTCGAAGTTATGAACGATCGATCATTCCGCCCACTGTTGTTATCACTTCGAAGTTATGAACGATCGATCATTCCGCCCACTGTTGTTATCACTTCGAAGTTATGAACGATCGATCATTCCGCCCACTGTTGTTATCACTTCGAAGTGGCTGTGCAGAGATGTGCACTACCATTGTTTCCACACAAAGAAGCAAATTTTGGATTTTGTCATTTAACTGTAATAGAATACACCTATTGAGGTGGAATTGCGAGAACTATTTAATCGAGGTGGTGTCTTTTGATCATTGAGCAGGACTGTTGAAGCCTCTGTAAATAGTCACGCTTGCTGTCAGAAGACACCACTCAGGGATAATAGTCCTTGCAATTTCATCCCAAGGCAAATAATAGGTGTTATTATATATGGCAATTCTCGTCTCGGGCCAACTCTTGATGTCAGCAAAAACTACTGTTTGACATGTCACTGCGCCTCATCCAATCAAAAGGCAATATGACCCTCAACTCTACGTATATAATAGTGGAATATAACTATAACAGCTGAATTGTATTACATGCCAGACCTGAGAATTATGAATTTACTGATGAACATATAATTGAGGACTTCTCAGATTTTGAGACAAGCCCACAAGAAAGATGGAGCATGATATGAATTAACCCTTTCATGACGTTCATGACACAGGTCCCTGGCACAATAGACCCCAATCACCCAAAGACATCTTATATATATGCCAGGGACCTATTATCTATTATGCCAGGGACATGTGGTTCATGACAGGAGCTGCGCTGGTGCAGCATTAAAATATCCTGTACCAGTGCATTTTCTTATATATCCGAGTCTCCCATAGGGATTCTCGCATATAACTGTATAAGAGAATGAACTGGCTTAACAAGGTAAAGGTAAATATTGTTAGGCCAATGTATTCCCTTATACATGCGAGGCTACCTATGGGCGACTCGCATATATAAGAGAATAGAATGGCACAGGTTTTACAAAATGTCAGGAAGCAACAGTCATGGAAGGGTTAACAGTTTCATCTTGTGATAACACACAATTATGACTTCTCAAACATGTGGACAAAAATGAGTGGAAGAAATCTGAATATCAGATTCAACAAGATGAGGTGTGCCATGTATTCCCACGGACAAGGCGCTTTGATATCAGCTGACATCAGCCTGGATATAGTGTGTCTGACAATTGCAGAATGAGGTTCCCAGAGGGTGAATTTAGTGGGCTATGATAAAAAAAATTCACCCTCTGGAAGCCTCATTCTGCTTACGCCTCAACTGCTATGGGAGACCTAGGATCAGATTGAAGTTCCCCAGTTGACGTTGGTGATGTTCACCCATTAGTCACCTCATTTATACATATCCATATAGGCTTGGCTGATATGTGCTTTGTGTCATATACCCCAAGGACGTGAGCCAGAAACGTTTTCCACACTGGCCTGGCACAGTCATTAATTGTTCAAATAAAATCTCCAATTTAAAGGACCCATAGTTTTGGCAATTTCAAATTTTGAAGATAAGTGAATTGAATTTCAATGCAAAGAGCTTCAAATCAAAAAATCAAAAGATCATTCACAAAAACTACTTGATAGAATAAAATGAAGGTGGATAGTCGCAAAACACTCTCTTCAGTTTCAAGTCAACACACAGTAATTATACCAAATTTAAAAGTTGAAAATTAGTATTTTGGTTGATAATTGATTACACTTTCATGACGGGAGCTCCGCTGGTGCAGCATAATGCCAGTTTATTCAATAACGTCACATTAATCAATAATGCAGTGTTAGTGTCTTGGTAATGGCGGCAATATATATATAATCGGATGGGTGATTTTCTATAAACTGAAGACCTCTCTAAACCGAACAGAAAGGCCGGTCCAAAGGGTGTTCGGTTTAGATAGGTTTTACTGTATATGTCGTATACGCATATGTTAAAGTCATATTAATTTTTTAGCTTTCTGAAAAGATGTTTATTGGTCCATATGGTGAAGAAAAATTGAGAGCCAACTTTTAGGGAGAAACACTTTCATTTCCACAGACACTTCTCATGGTTTCCTATCCAGTGGGAAGAGCTGACAATAAAATATGATATGATGAATACGATGAAACAAAGTAACAAACCCAATAGCTGGGTGGAGTATGATATGATAGCACAACTCACCCGAGCTTCCTCCACACACAAACGCGTCTGAACCCATAGAGAGCCCCACATAGACTAGAGCAGATAACACTCTGTAGTGCATGCTTCCATCTGTGTCAGGCTCCCAATGGGTTAAACATTAAGCTTCCTCCACACTAAATGTGTCTGAACCCATATAGAGCCCCACATAGACTAGAGCAGATAACACTCTGTAGTGCATGCTTCCGTCTGCGTCAGGCTCCCAATGGGTTAAACATTAAACATTAAGCTTTCTCCATATATGACCACACACAAATAAACATGCTGAAGCGATGCCAAATGAGGTCCCACATGATGAATTTGGCGACAATAGCCCACTGTATAGGGTATCATCACTAAATTCACCCTCTGGCAACCTCATTCTGATCAAGATAGCCTATGCTACCAATGAAAGACCACGCATTAAAAACACTGATATAGACTGAGCTATATTATATAGACCACCAAAGCATTGCATGACTGATGAAATTGATCTACCAAATTTCATTTACATGTCAAACTTCAGCTACGCGAATGCTTACTGACTTCATTATTGCTCATGGTACCATTTCGATATTCTATAACAGAGATAGCCACAAAGAATGCTCACTTAATTGGTTAAATCCAAATTTTATTCAGTTATTGATAATATTTAATTATATACAGACTTAACATCGTAAAGAAGTTAATAAATTGATACTGGTACGGCCACTCAGTCAAGTGATATCTACATATAGGTATAGGAAATCTGACTTTCAGGGGATCTGGTTCACCATTTTTACTGGAAAAACCCCATGCTAAATATAGAAAACCACAGACCAGTACCCAGCAGGTGACAGAGTCAGAAAGGAATTATGACTGGTGCGCTCTGGTACAGAGTGTACAGTAATGCTCTAAATAAGCGACTCCTTATAAGCAGAATTATGGGTAATTTTTCAGGATTTAGTCGGAAATATGGCTTGTTGCCATTCATCGGAAAGCTCTCACTGAGAACTTTCCGATGAATGTCAACAAGCCATATTTCCGACTAAATCCTGAAAAATTACCCATAATTCTGCTGTGGTTAAGGAGTCGATTATTTAGGGCAATATTGTATTTGTGTGAGAGGAATCTGCAGGTGGAAGAAGGATGAGGACACGATGATGCGGTCACAGACAACACAATCACGATAAAATCTGCTTATATATAAATATCAATTATATACAGATAGAGTAGCATTCATATAAATATTAGATTTGTACAAAATTTTATGAGAATTAACTTTGTTAGAGTCACATTCGTTAATTATTCCATGGAAAAGTGCAGTGCGTAATTACACTTTATATTACGGCGAATATATGTAGTCCGAGACATAATTACGCCGTATTATATCAGCAATAATGAGATTGGTCTAGAATAGGATTCCTTCTGCATTTTCTATTGTCTGTTGTCTGCTCATATTTCCTGACCATCCCTCCAAATGAATAATAGGACATTCCAATGTATACAATGGGAGAATCCATTTAGTATAGAAAGGGTTAAAATCATTATAATAAACCCATCAGATTACATTAACTCTTTCATGAGGTTCATGACGGGAGCTGCGCTGGTGCAGCATTAAAGATCCTGTGCCAGTGTATTCTCTTATATATATACGGGTCTCGCAAATATAATAGAATTCACTGGCTTACAAAGTCAAGATAAATATTGTTATGCCAATGTATTCTCTTATATATGTGAGGCTTCATATGGGAGGCTCGCATATATAAGAGAATGCATTGGCACAGGGTTTTTGCCAAATTTCATAAAGCTCCAGTCATGGAAGGGTTAACAGCAATTTATGTCCTAAGAAATCATTGGGGAATATATATTTGTCACAAATGTAAAAAAAATTGTGTGAATATAACAATGTACTCCTTTCACAAGAATGCCATGGAATAAATAACATGTGTCTATGGGAGATCAACTTAATCTTCACAGGAGTAGCACTATTTGATAGCGCAGCAAGGAAAAACAAATCACTCAATTTATAAATTAATGTCATTGTCATACATATAACCAAATCTTGAAATAACTCCGCTGTTAATGAGCATACATGTATCATCAGTACATGAATTCTGCTGGTTAAAAAAACATTATGCAGCATAAAGATCCCGTGCCAGTGAATTCTCTTATATATGTGAGTCTCCCATAGGGAGCCTCGCATATATAAGAAAATGCACAGAATGAATTGAGTCAGGTGTAACGTGATTGTTCAGAGTTTCTTACCGTTGACCAGTCAGTTATTTCAAGAATTGGTTATCTTGTGAGGTTAATACAGCTACAGTAATGCCCTAAGTAATCGACTCTTTTAACCATAGCAGAATTATGGGTAACTTTTCAGGATTTAGTCGGAAATATGGCTTGTTGCCATTCATCGGAAAGCTCTCGCCGAGAGCTTTCCGATGAATGGCAACAAGCCATATTTTCGACTAAATCCTGAAAAGTTACCCATAATTCTGCTGTGGTTAAGGAGTCAATTAATTAGAGCATTACTGTATTTGAAACTTCTCTAACATTATTTTGAGGATTTGAAGGTTGAGGTTATTCAAGAACAACATAATGGCAAGTTGCGACTTTACACAAAACTTTAAAAGTGCACTCATGTATTCAATTCCCAGGTGCTGTGCCACTATTTCCAAAGTTCAAAGCAATAACAATGTTATAACGTTCAACAAACATGAAGGTTTATGGTACCAGTGTGATTCCAGTATAATTCGGCACTGAGAACTTAAAGATGGTCTATTACTTCCTAACAAGTTTTATATACATCTATGCTCTAATTACTTGACCCTTTTAACAAGGTTATAGGCTGGCAATGGCCGCTGTCATACCACAAGTCAACCGTATAGTGAAGTAGTATCACAGGGAATGCTAGCGGTTGACATGCGATATCCGCCGGTAATCTTACTGTGATAATATTTTTAACTGTGATAACCAAGTAACTTACTGCCGAGTTAATTGTTTTTGTGACCGCAAAATGACAAGTTCAATCTAGAAATTTTGAAACACTGAGCGTTCAATGTCCCGCGCCATTTCCATTCAAGTATTACATGTACATTGTATAGCAATCTGAACGATTCAAACATTTCCGTTTTCACAACACACGACCCTGGTAATAAGGCGATGAGCTTAAAGGGGTACTGTACGCCATTTTCAATAAATTCCCGGTGATAACAACGATCTAATATCGATAATATATAGAAAACTATATAAGTAATTTGAGTCGAAGATGTATTATGTAAACGTTCAGGTTAATAGAATATCTAAAAATCAAAGTTATTAATTTGATATAAATTTAATTTATGGCAAGAGCCATAAATTAAATTACGAATTTCCATGTACAAGACGTAATCAAAAGCATTCACGGATAGTGGACTGTGCAACGCGTGTAACAAATTATGCATATAATATAACATTTATTTGATATATTTGCTTGAAAACTGTCCAAAAATTACTCGACAACGGCAATTGGTATTTTCGCATTCCGACTAATCTGCCATCCGTAACATTACTTCGTACTCAGCAGACTTTCAAATAATGGAAATCTGGTTACCCCATTCTACGACTAAGAGGCTATAGAAACCAACAACAACATTTGAGAAGAGCATCCCTTTAACTCGTTGAAATTTCCCGCTCCCAAAAAATCCATTCCCCCATTAATCACCTGTTCAAAATATTTAGATATATATGTACAATTAATCAAATAAACAGCACTTCATCCTTTAATAGCAACCACAACGCGCCGCATGCGCGTTGTTGCTTTTCAAGTTTAGGCGTGAATGACGTCATTAATTTTTACAATACCATGAAACAGCATTTCGACAGCGATGAAAATCCGGACAAGAAAAATGGGTTAAAAATCACGTGACTTCTGCTTCGCTTTCGCATAGAATCATGGGAACAATAATATCCCAAAAAGAAACGGTGACACAGAATCGGAAGTGGACCAACGGGATGGTTATAAAATTAACAACTTTAGTTTTTTCTGAACCATTCCTACGTGATTTTGGCCTATATATTAGTTTCGTTTGACCAATTTCGTTGGTTAGCTGAATAAAATCAGCGAAGACGTCATGACATGGGCCATGACGTCATTTGCGTCATTTGGTGTTGTGGGCTAGAATCCAGAAAAAAATTGGTCTCCGCAGGAAACACTGATTTCACATCAGTATACTAGACTTGGTTGCATTTATAACCGTTTTCGCAAAAGATATATGCGAAAATAGCACAAGCAAACGTGCCTGCTTCAGAATCAAATTACCACAGTTGAATAGCCAAGGATGTACCCTTTCCAACAATGTATAGCACGACATCGTGTGTTGCGCCGATGTTTACTTATGGTGTTTGTAATAACGATCCCGCCTTAGCTGCGTGTAATTTTCCTCCGGACAAATTGCTTAGCGAAAAATCCCCCTAATAGGCGGACAACATATTCAATAAGTTCCCGTCTCGCAACGATTTGGCCTCACAGACATATCAGCGGCTTATCAATTCCTTCGAGATAAATGATTGAACCAATCTACCCTAACAAGGGGGATTTTTTCACGGTTGTATGTCGCGCGAATAGTATTGGCTGGCTGCCAGGTATTCACACTCAACATCGGAACGCGGCTTATTATTTGAAATCATTTGTGAGCAGTGGTGGCGGCGAGGAAGTCAAATTATATGTCCATCATAACATGGGTCGCCTTCGTTGGAAAAGCTGGAATTAAGCCTCAACCAAATTTGTTGTCAAGTTGATGTGGGGGGCTTATATGACATTGACCTTGACCATAAAACGACCTTGACCTCTGTTGAAAGACATCTCACTTAAAGGGCCATTTTGCTAGATATGTGTTGCGATGTACGCGCTCATGTCAATATTCAGAGGCCTTTTATAGCTATCCTTTAGAAATATACCGGCATCGAGGCTCCTACATACTCGAGTCTGTATCTGACGAACAGAAACATGGGAGTACGATATCAATTTAAACTTGACCTCCATAAAGAATCTATTATATATTTGAGGAAAGTTTGTGGTCTGTGCGTGTGGGTGTGTGTGTATGTATGTGTGTGTGTGTTTCCGCGATGGAATCGGAAACGGCTAACCGATTTTGACGAAACTTGGTACGGGTATGTAGTTTGACCTGAGGACTAACATGGGTATATCCGTTTGCCCGTGCGGCGTGACCTTGACCTTCAAATGACCTTGAACTCAAGTTCTCCGCTGAGCCGATTTTCACCAAATTTGGTATGTGGGGGTAGTTTCAGGCGCTGAGCAATTTCGTCACACCCGGATGCCGGTGCGGCGTGAACTTGAGATTTTAAATGACATTGAACTGTATCTGGGTATCCACTGGTCAGATTTCCACCATTTTTTGGGGGTGTTGGTGTAGATGGGGATGCCAACAAATTTCGTCTCACCCACATGCCCGTCAGACAGGTACCCAGCTAAAACCTAATGTATAGTTTGTGACTTTTGTCTGTTAGCTATGGCCGGGAAAACTTCCGGACGGATTTCGACGAAACTTGATACCTAAGTGTACGTTTGTCCGGGAAGTGTTTTGGACGGGTCAAAGTGTGATGCTTGATCTTCAAAATGGTCGATTCAAGATCAAATCGGGTAATAGTGGCGGATTTCGACGATATTCGATAGCTAGGGATACTTTTGTCCGGGCAGTGTTTTGGACGGCTTAACTCGTAACCCCGACCTGACATTGACATTCAAAACGGTAAATTCAAGGTCAAATCTGGTCAAATTTCGCATAACTAGATCCGACGAAGCACCGCGTGTGGTTGCCCCGTTACGTGTCACGTACGATCATATTAACGTGTCACATGTATAAGGTGAAGGCCATTATTCAGTTATCTTCAACTCTAGCGTTCCACGGTGCACTCGCTCCCAGACTCTGATTCCACGGTGCACTCGCTCCCGGACTCTGGTACCTATACATATTGTTTCCGTAACTATACATTCTGGACTCCTCGACCTATGACCTCTGGGGCCAACGGTGACGCAATCTGACGAGGTTTGCCGAATGTCCGTAACTAGTGTCAGAACTGCACTAAAAAAATAATGTCATAATTTAGAGCACACCACAAAACTCAAACTTCACATAAAAGGGTTAGTTCTTTTACCTATGTGGAATCATAGGGAAGATGTGTGATATATTTTTTTATGCTAAACACACACAAGGCTATTGACCAATCAGGGCCAGTGTCTATTTTATTCTCTCCTATAGAATCCTCCCGCATCCGCCAGATGTCACTCCGAACCATATTTACACCAGTGTAACCAAAACAGACGAGTCGTCAATCCGGTCGTCCACACTATGTGTACAAATAAATAAAGTTCACTTGTCACCTCCAGGGCTCCGTGGTTATGGTCCTTGCAACCTTGGCATTTAATACTGTTTATTCTGGTGTCTAATCTAAATCAGACGATTGAAAGCAATGTTTGATTCACTGATGTTCCCAGAATAATTTTTTTTATTGCTAAAAAGACACTTCAAATAAAGCCACACACTTACTCGGGAGTGGGTGCAGGGAAGGATCCAGGGCTCTTTTGATACCTGTTACAGGTTTGGGCGCCCAAACTCTGGTGGCCTAAATGTCCCCAAATTGCAAGTGGATAGTTTTATTAAAGCTGAATTTTCTATATTTTGAAGGAAATCTTCTATTATAATTCAACAACATGCAATGCAAATCATCAATAATATACAGTTGATATAGAGCCTTTATTTGATTAATCAAGTGCCCAGTGAGAACTATTTTAACCCTTTAATGACTGGGGCGTCTTGAAATTTTGCAAAAATCCTGTGCCAATGCATTCTCTTATATAAATGAGAGTCTCCCATCTAAGGAGCCTTGCATATATAAGATAATACATTGGCCTTTATCTTGACCTTGTAAGCCAGTGCATTCTCTTATGCGGGATCTTTAATGCTGCACATAAGGGAGGGGGCAACCCCCTCCCGTACCTACCCCCATCTCGGGCCTACGGCCCTTGGGATATGCCTTCGGCATATCATGGTCCCAAAACAGGTGTCCCCCAAAAAATCGCTGGACCCATCCCTGGGTGGGTGACATGGCAGCCTTTTTGTGTGGCTGACGCTAGCAGAAGAAAGTGGTCGGTACAGATTATTAGAAGGGGTTAATTATTCAGGAGACGGTATAAGATTCAGTACAAAATTTATTCAATAGAACTCTATATGTGGTAAAAACAGCTCACACAATGACCAAAATAAATTAGGATGATATGAAGTCATAATTTAAAACATGATTATTTCTCACAGAAATATTGTATAAAATCATGATGGACCATGGTCTTATGTTGTTGAAATCGAACAATAAAAATGTCTCATTGTAAAATTCAATAAAATTGTGATGGCAATGGTCTGATTATGATAACCTGAATGCATGTTAAGGTCCATGGGATGTGGTGACAAAAAGCAACAGGAAACCGAAGCCTGATATAGGGCTTTGTAACTCAATTTCAATCGCACAACTGTTCTATAGTACACATACTACACAAAATCCCAAAAAAGAAATATATGAACATTAAATCAATAGCTCCCAATTGAACGTGAAACTTTGGCGAACATTCAACATTTTCTTGTTACAAATTTCCACCACATCAAATAGACTTTAAAGAATTGGCAGCAATCAGTGATAACAATAGTATAGTGCATATAGGATTGCTGTGAATAACCACGTGGTAAGCGTTGGTATCAACAGGTCTGGTACATCTTCAATCCAGCTATTATAGTTGGATATGGCTATTTGTGCTGTTTCAGTCATCACGAAATATATTTACTATGATCATTCAATTTTAATAAAATTTATGAACGATCGATCATTCCGCCCACTGTTGTTATCACTTCGAAGTTATGAACGATCGATCATTCCGCCCACTGTTGTTATCACTTCGAAGTTATGAACGATCGATCATTCCGCCCACTGTTGTTATCACTTCGAAGTTATGAACGATCGATCATTCCGCCCACTGTTGTTATCACTTCGAAGTGGCTGTGCAGAGATGTGCACTACCATTGTTTCCACACAAAGAAGCAAATTTTGGATTTTGTCATTTAACTGTAATAGAATACACCTATTGAGGTGGAATTGCGAGAACTATTTAATCGAGGTGGTGTCTTTTGATCATTGAGCAGGACTGTTGAAGCCTCTGTAAATAGTCACGCTTGCTGTCAGAAGACACCACTCAGGGATAATAGTCCTTGCAATTTCATCCCAAGGCAAATAATAGGTGTTATTATATATGGCAATTCTCGTCTCGGGCCAACTCTTGATGTCAGCAAAAACTACTGTTTGACATGTCACTGCGCCTCATCCAATCAAAAGGCAATATGACCCTCAACTCTACGTATATAATAGTGGAATATAACTATAACAGCTGAATTGTATTACATGCCAGACCTGAGAATTATGAATTTACTGATGAACATATAATTGAGGACTTCTCAGATTTTGAGACAAGCCCACAAGAAAGATGGAGCATGATATGAATTAACCCTTTCATGACGTTCATGACACAGGTCCCTGGCACAATAGACCCCAATCACCCAAAGACATCTTATATATATGCCAGGGACCTATTATCTATTATGCCAGGGACATGTGGTTCATGACAGGAGCTGCGCTGGTGCAGCATTAAAATATCCTGTACCAGTGCATTTTCTTATATATCCGAGTCTCCCATAGGGATTCTCGCATATAACTGTATAAGAGAATGAACTGGCTTAACAAGGTAAAGGTAAATATTGTTAGGCCAATGTATTCCCTTATACATGCGAGGCTACCTATGGGCGACTCGCATATATAAGAGAATAGAATGGCACAGGTTTTACAAAATGTCAGGAAGCAACAGTCATGGAAGGGTTAACAGTTTCATCTTGTGATAACACACAATTATGACTTCTCAAACATGTGGACAAAAATGAGTGGAAGAAATCTGAATATCAGATTCAACAAGATGAGGTGTGCCATGTATTCCCACGGACAAGGCGCTTTGATATCAGCTGACATCAGCCTGGATATAGTGTGTCTGACAATTGCAGAATGAGGTTCCCAGAGGGTGAATTTAGTGGGCTATGATAAAAAAAATTCACCCTCTGGAAGCCTCATTCTGCTTACGCCTCAACTGCTATGGGAGACCTAGGATCAGATTGAAGTTCCCCAGTTGACGTTGGTGATGTTCACCCATTAGTCACCTCATTTATACATATCCATATAGGCTTGGCTGATATGTGCTTTGTGTCATATACCCCAAGGACGTGAGCCAGAAACGTTTTCCACACTGGCCTGGCACAGTCATTAATTGTTCAAATAAAATCTCCAATTTAAAGGACCCATAGTTTTGGCAATTTCAAATTTTGAAGATAAGTGAATTGAATTTCAATGCAAAGAGCTTCAAATCAAAAAATCAAAAGATCATTCACAAAAACTACTTGATAGAATAAAATGAAGGTGGATAGTCGCAAAACACTCTCTTCAGTTTCAAGTCAACACACAGTAATTATACCAAATTTAAAAGTTGAAAATTAGTATTTTGGTTGATAATTGATTACACTTTCATGACGGGAGCTCCGCTGGTGCAGCATAATGCCAGTTTATTCAATAACGTCACATTAATCAATAATGCAGTGTTAGTGTCTTGGTAATGGCGGCAATATATATATAATCGGATGGGTGATTTTCTATAAACTGAAGACCTCTCTAAACCGAACAGAAAGGCCGGTCCAAAGGGTGTTCGGTTTAGATAGGTTTTACTGTATATGTCGTATACGCATATGTTAAAGTCATATTAATTTTTTAGCTTTCTGAAAAGATGTTTATTGGTCCATATGGTGAAGAAAAATTGAGAGCCAACTTTTAGGGAGAAACACTTTCATTTCCACAGACACTTCTCATGGTTTCCTATCCAGTGGGAAGAGCTGACAATAAAATATGATATGATGAATACGATGAAACAAAGTAACAAACCCAATAGCTGGGTGGAGTATGATATGATAGCACAACTCACCCGAGCTTCCTCCACACACAAACGCGTCTGAACCCATAGAGAGCCCCACATAGACTAGAGCAGATAACACTCTGTAGTGCATGCTTCCATCTGTGTCAGGCTCCCAATGGGTTAAACATTAAGCTTCCTCCACACTAAATGTGTCTGAACCCATATAGAGCCCCACATAGACTAGAGCAGATAACACTCTGTAGTGCATGCTTCCGTCTGCGTCAGGCTCCCAATGGGTTAAACATTAAACATTAAGCTTTCTCCATATATGACCACACACAAATAAACATGCTGAAGCGATGCCAAATGAGGTCCCACATGATGAATTTGGCGACAATAGCCCACTGTATAGGGTATCATCACTAAATTCACCCTCTGGCAACCTCATTCTGATCAAGATAGCCTATGCTACCAATGAAAGACCACGCATTAAAAACACTGATATAGACTGAGCTATATTATATAGACCACCAAAGCATTGCATGACTGATGAAATTGATCTACCAAATTTCATTTACATGTCAAACTTCAGCTACGCGAATGCTTACTGACTTCATTATTGCTCATGGTACCATTTCGATATTCTATAACAGAGATAGCCACAAAGAATGCTCACTTAATTGGTTAAATCCAAATTTTATTCAGTTATTGATAATATTTAATTATATACAGACTTAACATCGTAAAGAAGTTAATAAATTGATACTGGTACGGCCACTCAGTCAAGTGATATCTACATATAGGTATAGGAAATCTGACTTTCAGGGGATCTGGTTCACCATTTTTACTGGAAAAACCCCATGCTAAATATAGAAAACCACAGACCAGTACCCAGCAGGTGACAGAGTCAGAAAGGAATTATGACTGGTGCGCTCTGGTACAGAGTGTACAGTAATGCTCTAAATAAGCGACTCCTTATAAGCAGAATTATGGGTAATTTTTCAGGATTTAGTCGGAAATATGGCTTGTTGCCATTCATCGGAAAGCTCTCACTGAGAACTTTCCGATGAATGTCAACAAGCCATATTTCCGACTAAATCCTGAAAAATTACCCATAATTCTGCTGTGGTTAAGGAGTCGATTATTTAGGGCAATATTGTATTTGTGTGAGAGGAATCTGCAGGTGGAAGAAGGATGAGGACACGATGATGCGGTCACAGACAACACAATCACGATAAAATCTGCTTATATATAAATATCAATTATATACAGATAGAGTAGCATTCATATAAATATTAGATTTGTACAAAATTTTATGAGAATTAACTTTGTTAGAGTCACATTCGTTAATTATTCCATGGAAAAGTGCAGTGCGTAATTACACTTTATATTACGGCGAATATATGTAGTCCGAGACATAATTACGCCGTATTATATCAGCAATAATGAGATTGGTCTAGAATAGGATTCCTTCTGCATTTTCTATTGTCTGTTGTCTGCTCATATTTCCTGACCATCCCTCCAAATGAATAATAGGACATTCCAATGTATACACTGGGAGAATCCATTTAGTATAGAAAGGGTTAAAATCATTATAATAAACCCATCAGATTACATTAACTCTTTCATGAGGTTCATGACGGGAGCTGCGCTGGTGCAGCATTAAAGATCCTGTGCCAGTGTATTCTCTTATATATATACGGGTCTCGCAAATATAATAGAATTCACTGGCTTACAAAGTCAAGATAAATATTGTTATGCCAATGTATTCTCTTATATATGTGAGGCTTCATATGGGAGGCTCGCATATATAAGAGAATGCATTGGCACAGGGTTTTTGCCAAATTTCATAAAGCTCCAGTCATGGAAGGGTTAACAGCAATTTATGTCCTAAGAAATCATTGGGGAATATATATTTGTCACAAATGTAAAAAAAATTGTGTGAATATAACAATGTACTCCTTTCACAAGAATGCCATGGAATAAATAACATGTGTCTATGGGAGATCAACTTAATCTTCACAGGAGTAGCACTATTTGATAGCGCAGCAAGGAAAAACAAATCACTCAATTTATAAATTAATGTCATTGTCATACATATAACCAAATCTTGAAATAACTCCGCTGTTAATGAGCATACGTGTATCATCAGTACATGCATTCTGCTGGTAAAAAAAAACATTATGCAGCATAAAGATCCCGTGCCAGTGAATTCTCTTATATATGCGAGTCTCCCATAGGGAGCCTCGCATATATAAGAAAATGCACAAAATGAATTGAGTCAGGTGTAACGTGATTGTTCAGAGTTTCTTACCGTTGACCAGTCAGTTATTTCAAGAATTGGTTATCTTGTGAGGTTAATACAGCTACAGTAATGCCCTAAGTAATCGACTCTTTTAACCATAGCAGAATTATGGGTAACTTTTCAGGATTTAGTCGGAAATATGGCTTGTTGCCATTCATCGGAAAGCTCTCGCCGAGAGCTTTCCGATGAATGGCAACAAGCCATATTTTCGACTAAATCCTGAAAAGTTACCCATAATTCTGCTGTGGTTAAGGAGTCAATTAATTAGAGCATTACTGTATATTCTAAATCAATGATCAACAATATATTTCATATGACTAAACTCTAAATCGCTGAACAAATACATTTCTCGTGAATTTCATGTGACTAAATTCTAAATCAATGAATAGCAATATATATATCTTGTGAGGTTCATATAACTATTTCAGGTACCAGCTTGGAGAGCGACTTGGGAGATATCTTCTCCCTAAAATGTGCCACTTCTCCCATATTTTGTCCTTGGGAGAATTGCCTTCTCTCTCATATACCAGTATGCATAATTACTTGTGTCCCTACATCAATTTTAAGCTATATTTTCTGATAATAATCATGTTCTTACTTATTATACCGGTAATCATTTTATAAATGGGCTATTTTATTGCATAATACTAATTGGATCATAGAATGGTGATGTTGGGGTATAAACTAATTATGACTTCTCCTTGATAAAACAGCCCACTTCTCACTATTACTAGTAACCTTTAGACTGGTCCCTGTGAACTGGTCTAGATAGAAGTGACTTCTCCCAATTTGAAATCTCTAGGCTGGTCCCTAGACTATATTCTAAATCAGTGACCTAATGATACAGTCTCTAGTCGTCAAATAAATTATAATGAAATAGTAGATAGTTCCGATATAATCACATACAGACTATAGTCCCAAGTTAATGATATATTGATCTCAACGACTCACACTTTTCCGTTTTCACAACACACGGCCCTGCTAATAAGGTGAGGAGCTTAACTCCTTGATACATAGATGTCAATGGAGCAGAATTTATTCACGGCATGGCTGTACCAAACTTGATCATGCATTAAAGGTGGATTATCTCTTTGTAAACATGTATTATCTAGTTACCGGGGTATAAAATATTAGATCTGAACGAAGACTCCTGTCCGGAAATGCTTCTATCGATTAATATTAATTTTATTTCGAATATTTTCTGGCCTAAAAAGGTGTGGTTATTTAGCTAACGAACAATAATGGTTACTGTTAACAGAGACCAGAAATTTTATTGTGTAATTTTGTCACAAATAAACATTAATTATACTCATTATCGCTTATAACTATTGAATAAAACAATACAACCAATCAATATGGGACATTTGACATTCGGTACGTAGCCATTGGAACAGCCTAATGCTCTATATCGCTATATGGTATCACCCGAATGGTCTGTTCTAAAAATAGACAAATAAACGGGCCCAATAAAATAATCAAAATAAAATCAATATTAATTGATAGAAGCCTTTCTGGACAGGGGTCTTCAGTTCATATTTATTATTTCATACCCACACAACTATTTCAAAATTGTTATTTAAAGAGATAATCCATCTTTAAATAGTGATAAACAGCAATAATTAGTTCAAGTTTAACAGACAAGACTCCCATTCAACAGACGCACTTACCAGTAGTATGCAAATGATCAAACCTGCTATTGAAATAGTCCGGCTGTAGAGATGGTGTCTATTTATGAGAGAGGTTATAATTATTTCAATGCGAAAGCCGAAATGGCTGAGGCGTTGAGATTGAATGATACAACTGATAGCATATAGAGATATAGACTATAGTCCCCAATGATACAGCTGATAGCTCATATAGATATAGACTATAATTATCAATATAAACATGTCGTAGATTCTAGCCAGATAGTTCATAATGATAAATACGATATAACTTTCAATAATCATAAATTATACCTTGGCACAAAATATTATGGAAGATGATTAACCCTTTACCCAACAGAAGGGCCCTGTGCCAATGCATTCTCTTATAAATGCGAGTCGACCATAGGTCGCCTCGCATATATAAGAGAATGCATTGGCTTAACACATTAAAAATTATAAAATTGTTAAAGAATGTAAGAAAAAATGGTAAAAAGTGTTAAAAAAAGATTTTTTTAGGCCAATGCATTCTCTTATATATGCGAGGCGACCTATGGTCGACTCGCATATATAAGAGAATGCATTGGCACAGGGCATAACTGTAACTATCACAATGTGGTCAAGGAGCCGGTTCAAATGATATCCATATGTGTATGGTTCTATTGAGACAGACCGAAGATATTTTAGGCTGTTGAAGCTTTATTTGGCCGGTTTTGGCCGTTTTGTTGGGTAAAGGGTTAAAAATAAAAATCTGGCATATAGAACAAGATTATAGGCATATACACCCTAAATCGATTTAAATTAAATCTGTTAGTTCTATTAATTAAATAATATAAATTGAGTTATGTGACCAGGTAGAGATGTATTCTAATAGAACATATAGTTGGAAACAAATGAGAACAATATATGACATTTGAATAAATACCTGTTCTGAGGCTATTGTACGGAGAACATTTAATTAGGGAATTTATTTATTTCATAAATTGAAGAATGTTTTGATAATTTTATCATATAAAATCCTACTTTTTAAGAGAATGCACTGGCTTACAAGATCAAGGTAAATATTGTTCGGCAATGCATTCTCTTATATGTGTGAGGCTCACCATGGGAGACTTACATATATAAGAGAATGCATTGACAAAGGTTTTTCGCAAAACTACAGGAATCTCCAGTCATGGAGGGGTTAAAACGCATGCCTTGTCGTGCACCTTGATTATCGTTGCCTTGTCGTGCACCTTGATTATCGTTGATTTGGTATGATTCACATATTTCCGTTGATCTCCAGATCTCCAAATCATTCTTCTGTGTATATGAACATTGATGCTTGCAGATGTCATCCGATAAATTTATTGTATACAATTGCTTGTTACATCAATATCAGATATTTTCTTACATGGAGATGGTCTACAGTAATGCCCTAAATAATCGACTCCTTAACCACAGCAGAATTATGGGTAACTTTTCAGGATTTAGTTGGAAATATGGCTTGTTGCCATTCATCGGAAAGCTCTCAATGAGAGCTTTCCGATGAATGGCAACAAGCCATATTTCCGACTAAATCCTGAAAAGTTACCCATAATTCTGCTGTGGTTAAGGAGTCATTTATGGCAGTATGGTATATAAGCATAGTAAGAATCAGTGTTAACGCTGGCCGGGAATTCTTTTTGCTAATGTTTTGTCCATTTCCCAGAAACGTTGGCCAAATTAAAAAACCAAAATATGGGATCGCGAAGCCTAAACTAAAACAAAAATATAAAGAAACACGCATTTAAATGGCGTGCATATTGGCATTGTGAATGACATTATGGAAGCACCAAAGGCGCGAATAGGAATGTGCCTTAATTGGACATGATGTGTGGACCTTTTTCGCAAAAGTTTTCGTCATTTATGATTTGAGTGAGACGGAGAAACCAGAAAATGGATTGAGACTGTGAATGTTGTTCGAGTTAACATGGTTGCTTCACACATAATACCACTGATGGACTTTTAGCTGTAATTTTAGTTACAGTAATGCTCTAAGTAATCGACTTCTTAACCACAGCAGAATTATGGGTAACTTTTCAGGATTTAGTTGGAAATATGGCTTGTTGCAATTCATCGGAAAGCTCATTGAGAGCTTTCCGATGAATGGCAACAAGCCATATTTCCGACTAAATCCTGAAAAGTTACCCATAATTCTGCTGTGGTTAAGAAATCAATTACTTAGAGCATTACTGTATGTGAAACTTCTCTAACATTATTTTGAGGATTTGAAGGTTGAGGTTATTCAAGAACAACATAATGGCAAGTTGCGACTTTACACAAAACTTTAAAAGTGCACTCAATTCCCCGGTGCTGTGCCACTATTTCCAAAGTTCAAAGCAATAACAATGTTATAACATTCAACAAACATGAAGGTTTATGGTACCAGTGTGATCCAGTACAATGTTATAACATTCAACAAACATGAAGGTTTATGGTACCAGTGTGAATCCAGTACAATGTTATAACATTCAACAAACATGAAGGTTTATGGTACCAGTGTGAGTCCAGTACAATGTTATAACATTCAACAAACATGAAGGTTTATGGTACCAGTGTGAGTCCAGTACAATGTTATAACATTCAACAAACATGAAGGTTTATGGTACCAGTGTGAATCCAGTACAATGTTATAACATTCAACAAACATGAAGGTTTATGGTACCAGTGTGATTCCAGTATAAAAATTGTTTATGGTTTATCCAACATATGAAGTTGGTCACTGACCGACATTTGCAATTGCATCATCAAGAAAGGGTTAAATAAATTGATAGATGGAAACCTGAGTGCACCTTTAAGACTGATTGCATTAAGCTTAACAGAATTAACAGGACAATAAAACATTTCACAAACACAACCACGAAAACAAATACTGTCAGAATGAGAAACAACAAGAAAAACAACATAAGTTCGCTGTGTTCGTGATATGGTACAAAAAATCACATAGCAAGGGAAGAAAGAGAGGGGTCTTTGTTGTAACTATAGGGCATCATTAAAGGGAGTCTGTACCTAAATCCAGCCATTTATGGGGACACATCCTACTATCCTCGACAGAAAATATCCATTAACCCTTCCATGAATGGAGCTTCCTGAATTTTTTGCGAAAACCCTTTGCCAATGCATTATCTTATATATGTGAGTCTCCCATAGGGAGCCTCACATATATAAGAGAATACATTGACCTAGCAATATTTACCTTGACAACCAGTGCATTCTCTTATATATGTTAGGCTCCCTATATAAGAGACTTGCATATATAAGAGAATGCACTGGCACAGGATCTTTAATGCCTTGTCATTGCTGCTCCCATCATGAAAGAGTTAAAAAAATTATTATGCTTCAAGAATGACAGTTAAATACACTAAAAACCATGAATAACCTGATAATAATAATGAAAATGGGTAAAAGGCTTAATCCATTTACTCACTTTCAGTATAATTTCCATGTTGTTTTACATCCTTCATAGAGTACGTTAGTGTATTTTGCACTCATCCCCGCCTCAAATTAATTAATTTGTTGCATATTTTCTGTTGAATATAGTAGGAGATGGCCCCATAAATGACTGGATTTAGGTAGAGTCTCCCTTTAAAGTTTCAGACTTTTGCAATATATTTTACATTTGTTAATATTTACACATAATTTATACTTTTTCTCTAGGAGCACTACAATCAGATCAAGTTCCAGTTCTGGGGGGATTATGAGTGTCAAGGTGAGGTGTCAAATAATATACAGCCATCAGGGTGTGCCATGAAAAACCTACATATAATCACCACTTCCATTCCAGTAGCATCTAACATCATAACGTCAGTACATCATAATATTTTTAGCTCATGCCGGAGTTTAATAATTTAAGACAACCTTGTAACATTTTGTTCAAAGCACTAATAGAAATGAGGTCATATACCGGTAAGCTGTAGACTTATCTAATGACATATCTAACAAATATTTACACCTTTGTTAAGTTAATATGTTGTTGAATGAAAATCGGGGATGAACTGAAGTAAATCTCCTTCTAAAGTAGAGGTGTTAGAATAAATTTAATTTAATAAGGTAGACCCCGTTTGAAAGTCGGAGATAGGTTAAATTAGCATTTATACACCATTCACTGTCTCATTCAAAGTAAATGAACAGCCACTTCTCAGATATATAATTATATGTTCAATATAAACAAAACAATTTTTTTGAATACTTCACACTAATGTGTAGCACTGGTGATTGTTAATGTCTGGGGATATGTCCCATGGTCATGGAACTATCTGTAATATTGCCCACATGAACAGAATGCAGATGCATGGCCTATAGAATCTAGAGAAATAATCGCTTAACCCTTTACCCAACAAAACGGCCAAAAACGCCCAAATAAAGCTTCAACAGCCTAAAATATCTTCGGTCTGTCTCAATAATACCATACAAATATGGATATCATTGGAACCGGTTCATTAACCACATTGTGATGGTTACAGTTATGCCCTGTGCCAATGCATTCTCTTATATATGCGAGTCGACCATAGGTCGCCTCGCATATATAAGAGAATGCATTGGCCTAAAAAGAATCTTTTTTTAACACTTTTTACCATTTTTTCTTACAACAATTTTATAATTTTTTCTTACATTTTTATCATTTTTAATATGTTAAGCCAATGCATTCTCTTATATATGCGAGGCGACCTATGGTCGACTCGCATATATAAGAGAATGCATTGGCACAGGACAGTGTATAATATCAATTTCACTTATTTCGGAAAATCAAACCAGGCCTACATGTAACTCTCTAAAGAATAAATTAATTGATAAATATTAATTTAACAGATCGTAAGAATAGGCTGTTTCCATGCTAACATTTTGACATACATTTTTCCGAAGTAGAATTCATAATTACTCAATAAATTAAATTAAATACAATAGAATGTCATGATAAAGAAATGAATTGCTTGTTATCTTATGGTGTTGCATACATGTAATAAGTTACCCATGTTGGCAAAAACTAATATCTTGTTATATCGGGTATCTTTTACCCAGGTTGGGCAAATCTTGACTAGTTTCAGCGAACCTGGGAGGTAACAAAATACCAGAATTAAGAACGTGGGTAACTTAATGAATAAAACCATGGGATAACGACTGATTCATCGTAACTAACTGCAGTATAGTTGAGAACCGTTATATTAGAAACATTGTATTCATTATTTGACAATCATGTAACAGAGCCAGGAACCAACATGTACATCACTAACGTAATCTATAAACCGTTGCTTCAGATGTTCGGGCTGCTGCTCTCTGGAACTCATGCAGTGGTTGAGCTACTTATTGTTGCAGGAGTTATCGTAAATCAATGAGATCAGGTCAAACGAAATCAAAATTGTGCTTTCACAGAGGAATGTTCATAATAGTGATATATTACAGGTTGTCTACCTCTTCCGTACTGAGTTTTATATAGATTCCGGGTATAAAATAGTGATATATTACAGGTAGTCTACCTCTTCCGTACTGAGTTTTATATAGATTCCGGGTATAAAATAATTATTATGAATTGAAGACACTTGTATCAATTAATATTGATATTATTTCGATTTTTCTGGTATAATTTATACAACCTTTCTGGACAGTTTTATTCTTAAAACAGAAACTTCTCGCGATCTCAAGGTAACTATCCAAGTGGAAGAACATGTTAGCAACCTCAATCAATACAAATTTCATTTAAACTGAGATATTTCACCATGAAATAAACCACTTTAATGTGTCTTTATAGACAAATAATATACCCAATCTTCAGTTTTATCTGTATTTTATTCCCAAAAAGCTATATGTAGTAGTTGAAATTGGATTTTATAAAAATGATGTAATTGTGGCCCGGAAGAGATGGACCATACAGTAATGCTCTAATTAATCGACTCCATAACCACAGCAGAATTATGGGTAACTTTTCAGGATTTAGTCGGAAATATGGCTTGTTGCCATTCATCGGAAAGCTCTCGGGAGCAGAATTATGGGTAACTTTTCAGGATTTAGTCGGAAATATGGCTTGTTGCCATTCATCGGAAAGCTCTCGGGAGAGCTTTTCGATGAATGGCAACAAGCCATATTTCCGACTAAATCCTGAAAAGTTACCCATAATTCTGCTGTGGTTAAGGAGTGGATAAAATAGGGCATTACTGTATCAAGTGAATATTCACAAGTAAATAGAGATGAAGAGTCGGCCACTTCTATCCATGGATAGAATACATACAAACTATAAACCACTACTATCCGCAGGTATGATGACACATTATACACATTATAAGCCACTATTATCCGCAGGTAGGATACATACACATTATAAAATTTTTAAATGTTTCTATAATTTGAAAATAGGAAGGTTTAGAATGAGAAAGTTAAAGCCTTTAAATAGTGTGTCTGTCATTAGCAGAATGAGGTCCCCAGAGGGTGAATTTAGTGAAGTGACCCCACACGGCAGGCTAGCATCACTAAATTCACCCTCTGGGGACCTCATTCTGCACAGGCCTCATCTTCTGGGAACTCAAATTAATATTTTTTTAATAACTTTTTCTCTTCTGTTCAGTTTCTAATATCTAAATTCTAATATCTCCTAATGTGCAGAAGATAAAATGCATAATCGAGGTGACTAATGGGTGAACATTACCAACTTCAATCTGATCCTAGATCACCCATTGCAGTTCATGCCTAAGCAGAATGAGGTTCCCAGAGGAATAGCATCTAGCGTCACTAAATTAATCCTCTGGGGATCTCATTCTGCAAATGTCAGACACACTATATCCAGGCTTGCTGTCCCGGTGACAAACTCTTCAGTAGAAATTGAGCTATTTTTAAAGAGGTACATGAATAATGGATTAGAAATAATGACTATCTAGACTTCGCAGATCATCGAGCGTGTTCTGTAGTTCATCATCTGTTAAAGGTGCGCACACGCCGTCGGACAGCAAAGTGTCAAAACTCTGTCGAGACTGAACATCTGGAAACGTCATTTTATTTTCTTCACTATCAGAAGCACATCTTTGGAAAACTTCAGAGATGTCGACATTTGGCACATTGCCAACCATGGTAGCATCCGGAAGTTCCGAGTTCAATAGTGTTGGTAGATGTTTTCCACTGCCTGACATCGATGATACTAAGAAGGCATCAGATTTATAAATGTTCCTTGAGGAAGCATTAACAACACTATTGTCATCAATGATGGGGCTCGTGACAACAGAATTATCAACGAGACATGGATTAACAAGTATGAGGGAACCGATATTCCCATCCGTTCTCGACATTTGAGTAACTCGACTAAAATCCTTGATTTTCGATACATTTTTTAATGCAACATTCTGGTGTGCTTCCGCAGCCTGCAGTGCATTCTGGGTAATAGACTGATCACGGAGGAATGCCAGTTTGTTTGAATACAATAAGGAAGTTGCATCAAGGATCCTCTCCGATAAAATAACAGAATCTTCGGAGACATTAACTAATTTCTCTTTTGCTTCTGAATTAGGCATTTGAATGTCAGGTTTCAAAGCACCAACCACTGTATGGTCAATTTTAGAAGCATCAGCCAACGTGATGACTCCCTGAGTATTAGACATGGAAACAAGCGGAACTGTTTGTAGTAGCTGTCTGCTTCGCACAGCAGTCTCGTAAGAAGGCGGGTCCTTGACATAAATTGTCGACGGTGGGTTCCCAGCAGCCAATTTCGTTGAAATTGACTGAACGCGACTGGCAACAGTAGTCTCATTGATTGAATTTTGGATAGTAGTGACTGCTAGGTTCTGTTCTGGTAAAGTGACAACTGGACGGACGGGCTTGATGACGCGATTAATGTTGAATGTTGATCCGTCGATGGGAATAAATGCGGCAGTGGACGTGTTGATGCTATTCAATTGAACCTGAATCTCCTTAGGAGTAGATGTTGGCGAGACGATGGCATTTAATGACGCAGACATTGGACGACACACGGGTGATGTATGTGGACTCATGCTATTTTGAGCAGATGGCAGATCGCTGTTTGAACTACACCGACTCAGTGACGATTCCGTCCTAACTGAGTTACTTCCAATAAAATTAAATAACTCAGCACTTCCACAATTGTTCGCATTGTTCAAGTGTAACACAGGACTACCATCGATGCTATGATAACCGGCATCAGAAATTGGAGTGTGTGACCTTGAACGCTCTTCAGAGAGTCCTCTTGATTTAGGTGCATTTATTTGCCGCACAGGGCTTGAGAATGTGCTCTGTAGGGAAGTGGAGGAACGGTTCTTGTAATCAGGTTGATCTGAGATCGCCGACACCGATGGAGATTTGTTCGACATTACTAACATCCTATTGATATTACTTATTTGTTGTTTTGACCTTGACCCAATGTCATCCCTTGATGTCTGCCCACTTGGAGCAGAAGGAACAGTGAAAACATCGTTTTTCATATCAAATGGTGTTGAAGACAAGATTCGTTTTTCGATCTCTTGAACACTGAGTTGAGTAGGTCGCATAAATTCATCATGATTCACACCAATCTGATTCACTTCCGATTCCTTATTTTTTATCATTGACTCAGTTATAAAATCAACAAGTTCCTCTGGCAGATCTGAGTCTTTATCGGACGATACATCAAACAGTGGTGCACTTAATGAACTCCTATCAGAAACCTGCTGATCAATTGTAGAAACAGCAATAGAGTTATCTTCCTTGGTCGAGTCTGCTGTTCGTTTCATAAATTCATTAAATTTCTCATCAAGCACTTTCTTCTGTCGAATCAATTGATTTTGTGAGGAATTCCTCTTGCATATCGCATTAACGCCAATTGATTTTGTCCGAATGGTATTTGACACATCCATTGACTCTGGTTCAGCAAATGAGTTCACAAGGTCTTTATCGAGTAATGTTGACGCACTGTCAAGAAGAGCGTCATTTTCCAAACTTGAGATATCAGGACACGGTCCCCATTCCCAGTGTTTATTCAACTGTAGCCCATGCCTAATATGTACCTTATCTTCAAGAGTACACGATTTTGCACGTCGCGTCAAATTTTCATTGGTATCATCAAGTTTGTTAAGCTTCGCTGAAATAATTTCACTAGCAAATTCATCTTTGGAGTTGAGCCTCTTTGACACCTGTTCATTGAAGCCTTTGTCGCTGGATTTTCGTTTGCGACTTCCAGATGGAGTTTCTGACCTTGACATCACACTATTAGGACGCGATAGTTCTGAGGCCGAATCAAACTCGTCAACAATCATGTCACCCGACGACTCTGTACTTTCTTGAGACGTAAGTTTGAGGCTTGTTTTAGACAGAGCACTTAATGGAGTTTTCGATCCCGGTCGTTGTTGAAGCACCCTTTCTATCTCATTATTCAATTCAATATTTGCTGATTCTGTAACATTTTTATGATCAGCAGCAATACTCGATTCCACTCTAGCCATATGAGATAAGGTTGACATCAGTTGTTGGTCGGCATGAATCGAAATTTGAGATTGTTGTGGTTGCTTGACTGGTGAGTTTTCTGCCGAATTTTTAGATACCTGCCGAGGTCCAATTATGATATAAACATCTCCTTTACCGTCTACCGATGCCGGTAGTGACAAGAGGTCATGTGATCCTGCTAAATGAGTTAATATTCCTGAGTTCGCAGAAAGAGTTACTGCCCCTGATGAATTAGGTATCAATGAAGTAGAAGTACTCAGTGACTGTGACACAGGAACATTTTTTGCCATGACAACCGGTGCATTATGGGTAACAATATTTTTCATGGAATTGGCTGAGAGCAATTGCGAGAGAACATTCGCCTCCTGTGTCCTCTTCTCTTTGAGTAAAGCGGCAACTGGCCGTGTGTTGTCGTAAGAATGAATGTCTGGGTTGAGGACTCTCTCACGAGTAGACGATACCCCACATCCCGTCGGTGACGTCTTTGGTCTTATTGGTGTAAACCGACTCTTGCCTTTCTTGCTGGGAGAAAACTGATTCCCTGCTACATTTTCACCATCTGTTGCTATGGTAATTGCACCATTGTCAGCAATATTTCCACCATTTTCAGAGAGAATTCCATCAAGGCTATTACTCCTTACAAGAATATGAGTTGCCAACAGATTAGCTTCAGATTTGGTTACTTCATCTGTATGTCTATTTGTTCCTGATTCTGGTTGCGAATCTCTCCTGGAAGTCAAAGGTGAATTGACTTGTGAAAACGGAACAAATGCACTGCAAATGGAAGATGAAATACTGGCATCTGTACTAAAACATGAATCGAGACTTAGAACACTCGGCTGTTTCTGTATCGGTTTCTCTACAATCACATCGTCGCCATCACTCACTATGTCTTTCTGGAAATTGTCTGTCGACAATTTACTAAAATCAACCGTTGTATTTTCAATAGCCACCATGACGCCTTCTGATTTTGCCTTTTCCATCAACAAGGTCAGGTCACTCATAGATTTTGTTTTAGAATTCCACTGCGCCATTGGCAACGCTGATGGTTTCTTGACGACATGAGTTTGATTTTGGAGTGCAACCAGGTTTGGAATTGTTTGCCCAGCACTATTAGTGTCAATTATTTTACTGAGCAAACCACTCAGCAAAAAACGGTCACTCTTATATTCCGTGGTCTCGCTAATCGATCTTATTCTAGATGAATCTGCCACACGTTCTGCCTGACTCCTCAAAATGGCACCAGCTGACGGACTCCTGGGTATTGGATTTGTAGATTTCTCTATCACAGCTTGCGATGACAATTTATCAATAACAGCCATTGGTGTCTTGAATTGTGTTGTGTCATCTGATTCATTCCTCTTGGGTGGATTAGAAATTGAATGGAATGGTGATTTTATGGGTGATTTTGACACTTGTAGAACCGGTGACTTGGATGACTGGGGCACTGGTGACATGTGATGTGAGGTAGATTTGTCCTTTTCTTGTTCTATTCGTACTTCTTCTCGTTGTAATTGGAGCTTTTTCCTTTGTTCTCGGATTAGCTCCCTTTCTTTGAGCTGGCGTTGGAGTTGCATAGTGGTTTCCTTGTGTCGATCATTGACCTTTGATGGAGATGAAGGTAGAGCTAAAAATATGAAAATAAAAAATACATTAGACAAGACAGTCAATGACTGTGGGGTCGCTCACCAGACTACAAAGACTGATAAGACTGGGACTCTGGAGACTACAACAGTCAGAACTTTTCATAATTACTTTAAAAGAAATAGCTCTAAACAGGATATGTGGCTAGAGAGATTTCACATATGTAGATTGGTGAAAATCCACCTTGAAATTACCAACTGTATACTACTGATCACCCCCTCCTCCGCCAGCTCAACAAGTCCCCTTTGACCGGTATACAGACTCCCAAGTCTTAGGTTGGAATTTCACAACTGACACCTCAAACTTTCTCAATTGTTGGAAATTTCCAATCTCACAAGCGCCTTTTTCCAAAACCATTTAGACATGTTTGAAGCCCAATTATCCATGGATCCAAAACACAATACATGTAAGTCAGATTAATCAGTCAGGTGGTTCCAAGGTAGATGTTTTAATGAATTTGGCATTTCAATGATTTTATTAGACACAAAAGTGTTAACTCCCCATAGCCCCACCATTTCTTGACAAATTGACCTCATTTTAACAAATCTGAATCTCAGTCACTTAAGGATCCTCCTGATTGCTCCATACTATATGTAAGCTAAATAGTCCAACCTCTCTTGAGAAGACATTTTAAGAATTACTATAGAGACATATAGTTATGTCCCTGGTCCCACCCTATTTAACCTGGTGACCCCATCTGAATAAATTTAAATCCCAGACACCAAAGAACCCTTCATACATATGATAAATATCAGTAAAATAGACCTGATGGTCCTTGTGAAGGAAGCATATTAAGAGGGAAACTGTTCTTCGTTTGGCCCCTATTTGACCAAGTGACCCCATTTAAAAAAAATCTGAATTGCAGTCAAGGAAGAACATTCCATGCTAAATAAGCCAACCAGTTCTTGCAAACATATTTTAAGAATTACTATGTAGTGAAATAGTCTCTGGCTCTGCCCTTATTTGACTTTGTGATCCCATTTTCACAAAGGTAATTTCATACCAAATATAAGCAAAATAGGCCATTTGATTATTGCATAGAAGACACATCATGAATTACTATGTAGAGAAAGAGTAATGTAGCTGGCCTTGCACCTACTTGACCTGGTAACCCTGATAGAACAAATCTGAACCACAATCACCAAAGGAGCAAGCCTGCAAATAGTGCACCTATTCCTACATTGTATGTGCCTGGCCTCAAGCAACACAATGTATTATACAATCAAGCCTTGAAATAGTGTGATAGTGTGTCTGTCATTTGCGGAATGAGGTCCCCCAGAGGGTGACTTTAGTGACGCTATCCTGCACAGTGGGCTAGCATCACTAAATTCACCCTCTGGGGACCTCATTCTGCTAAGGCCCTCAACTGCTATGGCAGACCTAGGATAAGATTGAAGTTCCCCAGTTGAAGTTGATGTTCACCCATTGGACACCTCAATTATGAATTTTATATTCTGCAAATTAGGGGATATAGAAACGTCCTAGAAGGGAAATGTAACTAACAACTGTGTGGGATAGCATCACTAAATTCACCCTCTGGGGACCTCATTCTGCAAATGACAGACCTCCTATTTGCCATGTTGAACAATACATGATAGATTGTACCTCTTATTAATGATTCTCTGACCTGCAAATGTCAGACACACTAAATTCAGGCAGTTTGTTTAAATTGCTAGCAGTATGTTTATACAAGCTGTCAGTGACATTGTATTCCTTGATTAATGACCTGTGTTTCTCTCTGTCTATCCACAAAGAGATATCTGCAACTTTAATAGAACAGGTAATGATATCCATTGGAAGGGATGTTGGTTGGGTGTCACTTTTTCAAATTTTATAACATGCTTTTTTTTTTTTAGTTATGTCACTGGCTCTGCCCACATTCGACCCAGTGACCTCATTTGAACAAATCTGAATAACAGTCCCCCAAAGACCCTTTGTACCAAATATGAACCCATTCGGACCAATGAAATTTGAGAAGAAGTTGTTGTAAGAATTACAGAGTTATGGCCCTGGCTTCGCAACTATTTGACCCAGTGACCTCATTTGAACAAATCGGAATGAGAGTCACCTAGGGAACATCCACACCAAATATGAACCCATTTGGTCTTACGGTTCCAGAGGAGAAGATGTTCAAAGAATTGTTGACGGACGGACGGATGGACGGACGGATGGACGGACGGACGACGGACGAGGAGTGATGACTATAGCTCCACCGGAGACTTCGTCTCAGGTGAGCTAAAAAGACCACATAATGAGCAGGTAGATAGGGACTAAAATGCCACAAAATTTTATCATTGTAAATTGGACCAAGCCATCTTGGGGGGTCACCCAGTTCTGTTTAAAATACAGACTCAACAGCTATAATGCTGTACTGAGTCTGGAGTATTTGGGGGATCCCTAATACAGTAATGCTCTAATTAATCGACCCCTTAACCACAGCAGAATTATGGGTAACTTTTCAGGATTTAGTCGGAAATATGGCTTGTTGCCATTCATCGGAAAGCTCTGGACACAGACAAGACTGAATAAGTTTTTAATAAAGTAATTTATTTGTGTATGAGCGTGATTTCATGCAGCGACCGACAGGGGGAATGGGTCTGTGGGACGGACCCGTAGCCGGCCTGGCGGAAACCCTGAGTCTTCTAACATTACCAACTTTGAGTAATCTCAGTGGATGAAGTTGCAATGAATTCGCATCGAAGTGGTGTTTCCATGCAATCAGACTCGCTTGCAGCCTAATGATAAATCTGAGCATTTGATCGTGTTCGAACAGAAAACACTGTTTTCGCCTGATTTTTTAATTTTCATTTGTTAACTATTCATGAAACTTCATAAGTGTGTTTAACTATCATCAGTCATCCTCATATATGGCACACATCTTAGCATTCACCTCGAAGTGCCGAAGAACACCCAGTAGTTAGAATACCTTAGTAACATGACCTAAAATTTGCCAATATCCCAGTCCTGCAATTGCTATAATGACAATGAAAAGCTGCGGTGATTTACATGTACGAAGGTCACATTAAGAAGGTCACACAATATTCTTCTAAATACGAATGATAACATGTCAGGTAGGGATTCGCAACTACATTACAAAGAGGTTAAGCATGCCACGTCTATTTATAAACACTGAGTTTTAATTCACTGTCATATGTCAAGTTGTCAACATGTGGCTTATTGCTATTTGTGTTTGCTGATTTACATTCATTTAATACAAGCTTTGTCTGTGTAAACATTAACCCTTTACCCAACAGAAGGGCCCTGTGCCAATGCATTCTCTTATATATGCGAGTCGACCATAGGTCGCCTCGCATATATAAGAGAATGCATTGGCTTAACACATTAAAAATTATAAAATTGTTAAAGAATGTAAGAAAAAATGGTAAAAAAATATTTTTTTTAGGCCAATGCATTCTCTTATATATGCGAGGCGACCTATGGTCGACTCGCATATATAAGAGAGTGCATTGGCACAGGGCATAACTGTAACTATCACAATGTGGTCAATGAGCCGGTTCCAATGATATCCATATTTGTATGGTTCTATTGAGACAGACCGAAGATATTTTAGGCTGTTGAAGCTTTATTTGGCCGGTTTTGGCCGGTTTGTTGGGTAAAGGGTTAATAGACCAAATTATCGTGATATCTTGATACATATGATGGTGTAAACAATGAGTGGAAATTCATAGGTTGAAAATAACAAATATCCGGTTATCATCTGGAAGTTCCGGCTACACCTCGCGGTTAACTGGCTACAAAAATAGGTCAACCGGTTCAGCACTTTTAAAGATCCTGTGTTAGTGCATTCTCTTTTATATGTGAGTCTCCCAAGATACATGCATTCCTTTCTCGAGTTCATCACACTGATAGATTTTGCATTACTATACAAAAATAAAAACAAAACAAACGAAAAGAAAACAAAAATAGAAACATCTGATGTTACATCGATTTCACTAAAAAGTGTTAATTTTAAAAGACCGGCTTTCAATAAATAATGTTGCAAAAAAAAAGAAATAATTTATGCCCAGGTAACGTTTCGTATAGAACAAATTCTAGTTCCGATTCGACACCAAATTCACGAAAGTGCATTAGGACCATCTGAAACACTACCGCACCCCCAAATATACAAATACACAGTTCGTTATAACGAATTTTAACAACTCGCTATATTTCAACTTCAATTTTGGGCTCCAAAATGTACCTAATAATATTTGCTTTTGCCTCGCATACAGTATATAAAAGAATGCGCTGGCTTACAAGGTCAAGGTAATTGTTGTTAGGCTAATCCATTCTTTTATATATGCGAAGTTCCCTATGGGTTAAGGTGTACTTAAGGCCGCTGATAGTGTTAAAAATACCTATGGTTTGATTGGTTAGCTGCGGATCTAGGGCAAAACAAACATACCTATAGTTTCAATGCCCAGCTATGGTTAAAGATGCACAAGCCGAATTAACTTCGGGGGAAAAAAATATTTGATTTGAGTCGAGGAACCCACCCATCAAAGTTCAGAGTGATCAGATATCGATAATTGAAATCTATTATTTTTCACCACCGATAATTTTAAGTGGCCCAGTAACAGTTGAGGAGAAGACGGTCTTGCGGATGATGATGTATAACTCTAAAATCAAGTGGCTTTTTTATGTCAGTAATTGACAAACCGGCAACATTTTGTTGAACAAATAACAGGTTTTGGGCAATTTTATACAATAGTTTACTGTGGACTCGATTCTGATTTAAAAAAATGTTGTTGTTACATACAACATACTATACATACAATCTGATGATATGGGACCATCAAATCAGATTGAGTACCTTTAAACACGCATTCATATGGTTGATTTGGCTAGCTGCAGAACAATGGCTAAACAAGCGTATCCTGGCTAGCAGGGGCCGATTTTCTTTTTAAATTTTGCATAGTAACTGCTATGCATAACTGGAGATTGCATAGCACTATATATTAGGCACTCTTGAAGAATTGCATAGCAATGTTTAAATCTCTTGAACTGGACCCGTAAACATAATTTGTTGTTTGTTTTGGGGTTAATTTTGTGGCGAAAAAACAGCTACACATTTATTAATATTAAAATATAATTAATAAATTAGATATCTGAATTTGATTTAAATTTTTGTATTATATATTGTATTAATATACAACTGAATCCAAGCTAGTTGGAACCCAACTTTCTCACTCATATCCATGGCTATCATACCAGGGGCTAGGCAATGGCACGCATTGTCATATTCTAGTAGGCACTAGAACTAAAAGTAAGAGATACTAGTTGGAATTTTCGTCCCTGGACCCTTTCATGAACTCATTGCTAAAATTCCTCAGTTTACACAATCTGTGTTCACTTTCTGTGTATTTAATGCATGTAACAGCAGTGATGCATTTATTGTCATTGTCAGTTTTGTAAATAAGCCATGTAAAGTCTTTCTGCCATACTTGAACAGTTCTTTCTGTCATGCTTGAACAGTCATGCTCGATGTGCATGAATACGTGCCATGTCAAACAATAGAGTTATGCTTCTTGCGTTGTAAATTATATCGACCTCAGTCTGTTAAGCTCTGTATTCTGAGAAGCAGGCTGATATTGTATCGTCAAACCGGGTATATTGTATCGGAAATAGTGATGCGATACTGCTTAAATCATGCCCTGATGGCTAGCTATGGAACTAAGATTAAATAAGCATACCTATGGTTTCATTGGCTAGCTGTTGAACATAATCCTTTGAGCTGGACAGCACAGTGAATGCAGAGAGAGTCTTGTTATTAACATATTGGTTTGTGACGAGAAACTCTGCAACATCGACGACTGTTTTAAACGACCTCCCATGAAGCTTCTGCGACCATTCACAGATGAGTTGACAAGCAGCAGACAGGTGGTCCATGTCCGCTTCCAGTGGGTCATTCTACAATCACAAGGCAATACTCAGGTTATTCTACAATCACAAGGCAATACTCAGGTTATTCTACAATCACAATGCAATATTCAGGTTATTCTACAATCACAAGGCAAAATGCAGGTTATTCTACAATCACAAGGCAATACTCAGGTTATTCTACAATCACAAGGCAATACTCAGGTTATTCTACAATCACAAGGTAATACTCAGGTTATTCTACAATCACAAGGCAAAATGCAGGTTATTCTACAATCACAAGGCAATACCCAGGTTATTCTACAATCACAAGGCAATACTCAGGTTATTCTACAATCACAAGGTAATACTCAGGTTATTCTACAATCACAAGGTAATACTCAGGTTATTCTACAATCACAAGGTAATACCCAGGTTATTCTACAATCACAAGGCAAAATGCAGGTTATTCTACAATCACAAGGCAATACCCAGGTTATTCTACAATCACAAGGCAATACTCAGGTTATTCTACAATCACAAGGCAAAATGCAGGTTATTCTACAATCACAAGGCAATACCCAGGTTATTCTACAATCACAAGGCAATACTCAGGTTATTCTACAATCACAAGGTAATACTCAGGTTATTCTACAATCACAAGGTAATACTCAGGTTATTCTACAATCACAAGGCAAAATGCAGGTTATTCTACAATCACAAGGCAATACCCAGGTTATTCTACAATCACAAGGTAATACTCAGGTTATTCTACAATCACAAGGTTATACTCAGGTTATTCTACAATCACAAGGCAATACTCAGGTTATTCTACAATCACAAGGCAATACTCGGGTTATTCTACAATCACAAGGCAATATTCAGGTTATTTTACAATCACAAGGCAATACTTAGGTTATTCTGCTACTTCGGTAGATACAAGCCTTGAAATAGTGTGTCTGTCATTTGCAGAATGATGTCCCCAGAGGGTAACTTTAGTGACACTATCCTGCACGACAGGCTAGGATCACCATATTCACCCTCTGGGAACCTCATTCTACAGAGGCCTCAACTGCTATGGGAGGCCTAGGAACAGAATGGAGTTCCCCAGTTGAAGTTGATGATGTTCATAAATTAGACACCTTGATTAAGCATTTTATCGTCTGAAAATTAGGGGATATAGAAACTGAACAGAAGGGAAAAAGTAACTAAAAATAATGTTAATTTGAGACTATAGTTACTTTCCAGAAGATGAGGCCTAAACAGAATGAGGTTCACAGAGGGTGAATTTAGTGATGCTAGCCCACACAGCCAGCTAGCATCACTAAATTCACCCTCTGGAGATCTTATTCTGCAAATGACAGACAAATTATTTCAAGGCTTGCATTCAAGTTAACACTAGAAAACTGTATCACGTCTAGTGATTCAAAAAGCCTGTTAACCCTTTACCCAACAGAACGGCCCTGTGCCAATGCATTCTCTTATATATGCGAGTCGACCATAGGTCGCCTCGCATATATAAGAGAATGCATTGGCCTAACAATTTTTTACAATTTTAATAATTTTTTCTTGTATTCTTTAACAATTTTATAATTTCACCCATACAGAGCCCCAGACAAACATGAGCAGACGACACTCTTCTATATGCTTCTATATATGTGTGGGGCTCCCTGCAGGGTAAAGAATGTTTTTTTATTTTAACATAAGCAGACAACAGGCAGAAGGAATCTGGTAACTATCCATCAACAGCTATCGAAGGATTAAATGAGGTCCATCTTTCCATTCATTTACTACCGTAATTAATGATTTATATGAAATAAGATGTATACTTTTTGTTCGTATTACATGGATGTGATGTCTAAATTTGCGGGAGACTAGACTACCCCTCTATATATTTAATTCCGTGCACATTAATTACTGCATGTTTATACGATATATAATAATATAGATATCAAACATAATGGGGAACTCTGTTACGAATCCTGTATGTGTAAATGAAACCTATATAAGTGATAAATCAAAACCGATGTATACATTTATACATATAGCCTGTGCATTTTGGACCCAACTGTATTGTGAGACAATTTTTATGACAAATATGTTTTAACCCTTTACCCAACAGAAGGGCCCTGTGCCAATGCATTCTCTTATATATGCGAGTCGACCATAGGTCGCCTCGCATATATAAGAGAATGCATTGGGTTAACACATAAAAATTATAAAATTGTTAAAGAATGTAAGAAAAAATGGTAAAAAGTGTTAAAAAAAGATTTTGTTTAGGCCAATGCATTCTCTTATATATGCGAGGCGACCTATGGTCGACTCGCATATATAAGAGAATGCATTGGCACATGGCATAACTGTAACTATCACAATGTGGTCAAGGAGCCGGTTCCAATGATATCCATATTTGTATGGTTCTATTGAGACAGACCGAAGATATTTTAGGCTGTTGAAGCTTTATTTGGCCGGTTTTGGCCGGTTTGTTGGGTAAAGGGTTAAGCCGTTTTGCTCTTCTCCTTATTTGACTTTCTAGAAGGCCTTTTGGCCAGCCTGCCAGTACATTACTCTGACTTTGTTTCTGTCATTCTAGTGTACCAGGTGTGGTGCAACTAACCATGGCAAAATGTTACATGTACCTGGTCAGACACCAACAGGGTCTGCGCTGGACCGAAATTTACTTTTGCCAAATAATTTGCCAAATGAAAATATTTTTTGTCAAATTCTTTTAACATTTGCCAAATACTTTACCTGATAGTATCATCTGCAGCCTTACGTCTTTTATTTTTAACGACTTTTGATATCGATAGGAAAGCAGTTAATAATTATACTCGCATCTCTGTTGTGGTTTATCATACAACAATAAATCAATCACCGAACATTAACATGCTGGAACGGTATCAGAAGGCCACATTATAAGATGATCAGCTATGTAAACACCACCACCACATTAAATACACTAAACCTTCTAAAATACCACTTATACAATTATATTGTAAAAGTTTCCTGAAATGCATATGCTAATGATTGACCAATATTTTAAACTTTCTTGAGGAATTAAAAAGTGACTTGCCAAAACTTTTGCCAAATGAAAATATTTTTTGCCAAATGTGAATTATTTTTGCCATTGGCTAATTTGGCAAGTGGCAGCGCGAACCCTGGACACCAACTTACCTATATTGGTTATGCATAAAAACAATAGCTATCCAGTGATCGAAGGATTAAACGAGGTCCATGTTTCCATACATTTGGAAGGTTGTCTCTCAGTGCCAATTTCTAGTCATGCAGACAAGCTAAAATTATAATTGCCTGTCATTATGTAAGGGTGGATCTAGACTTGCATACCCGGGCCTTTAACATACCTTCATGTGCTGCGATCTGATTTCCAGATCTGGTAAGACAGGAGGAGGAATGATGAGTCTCTCTCTCAGTCCGCTATAACAATATCTAATTGGTCGTCAAGGAAATATATCTACTGTCATTTAAAGCATTTTCTCTATGGTATCTATTCTTTTAATTCATTTAATATGTTAACCCTTTGAGTGCCAGGTTGATTTTTGTATCAACCCATATACCCTGTGCCAATGCATTCTCTTATATATGCGAGTCGACCATAGGTCGCCTCGCATATATAAGAGAATGCATTGGCCTAACAATTATTATTATTTTTTTTTTTTTTTTTTTTTACAATTTTAATAATTCATTCTTATATTCTTAACAGACTTATTTTGTAGGTTTAGGGCCGATGAGATCGGCCCCTGGCACTCAAAGGGTTAATGAAACTAAGAAAGTTATTAAAACAGTTCATCAGTGAAAGATGCAGCCCTCTCAATTCAGATTTTGTAGCTTTGGCAATCTGCCACAGTAACCATTACCATGGCCCTAGTTCACTTCAGCAAATGGCTTCGGCATTGCTGATTGCCATAGCCAATTATGAGGGGCTGCAGTGATGTAGGGCTCTACTATGCCAATGCAGGGGAGAAACTATGCCAATTATCTGCATACAACAAAATAGGGTGAGGAATTTTATTTTTAGGTGGCGGCTCCATGCTTCTGTAGAAAAACTTGGAAAAAATAGGTATGTTTTACCTTAATTGGTCTCAGGATGATACATGTAGTTCAATATAAAAAAATATGATTACACAAGTTTGTAAAATATTTCTTAAAGGATACTTCGAGTTTCCCCTCTGCCCAAGTCTTCTGGCCTTCACATCGGGGAAGATACATTTCATCACTTTCCCAAAATCTGCCGTTCCGAGGGTCGGTAGATCATGCTTCTCACAATAGTCCCTAGAACAAAATGTCACAATAATATTAAGTTTCATTAACATTATCTAATATTGGTAAATCGATAGCATTCAATATCAGTATGTAACACGCCCAAGCAGAATGAGGTCTCCAGAGGGTGAATTTGGTGATGCTAGCCTGCTGTGCGGGATAGCATCACTAAATTCACCCTCAGGGGACCTCATTCTGCGAATGACAGACACGCTATTTGCAGGCTTGGTATGTAATGTATATTTATTTTGTCTGAAGAGCCATTTCTTTCACACAAAACCTTTTGAGTTGCACACAGGCTTGTCAACCGGTACCAGTACCGGTACCGCGGTACTTGGCCATTTCAACGGTACCGGTTCTGATACTCAGTACCGATGGTTCTCGGTACTCGCCAAAAACAGTAAATAGATCAGTATAGATCGAATAAAATTGAAGGAACTTTGCTCTTTTAAGTGTGGTATGCTACTATGTGTCAACGGATCAAGCACGCGGCGGCGTATGCCGACATCAAAGGGAACACAGAGTTTTCCGGACAACCGTGCGTGGGCGGGGTTGCATTGATCCGCCTGGCCCACGCACGGAAGTCTGGAACACTCTGTGTTTCCTTTGAGTTTGATTACTTTGATGTCGACATCTGTGACCTGTCACGTGACCTGTGACCCGTCAACAACTTATTGCACCAGTCTAGTCAGTTGTGCTTGTAAGTGGAGTCCGAGTGTGTTGAAGCTGTTATCATTTTATTCAACAATGTATATATGTGTCATTGACTCAATGTGTGTTACATTATAACTTACATAAGAGGATTGCAGCCTTGCAGGTACATAAAATTTATTTCAGTTTAAATTGTCATTCACCATATATATATATACCCATCTTTCCGATGTATGTATTTGAGCGCCTAACGCCCTAAACATAAAAGTTCTAACAAATATCATGCTGCCTAAATTATGGCACATTTTAGGTGATTGTTGTGGGTGATAAATCCAACTATTTCAGTATTTTCAGACTATACTAATGCATGTATGTCACACATTTATGTGTGGCTGCTGTGACATACGTGCATTAGGATAATCTGACATGGTTGTATTTGTCATCCACAACAATCACCAAAAACTGGTACAGAGTGCCATACATTACCAGTAATTACCACACTAGAATATACTCTTTTAAATGTGTGATATGTATCATATGTAGTGGAATAAACAATACAACACCAGTACCGGTACCGCGGTTCCAACGCAGTACCGGTACCGACTACCTTGGTACCGGCGGTACTTTGACAAGCCTGGTTGCACAAGAGGAGCATCAAAGGAATTTTTTTAAACAAGACAAAGTGAACTTGATGAGATAGGCAAACTTGGTTCATAATGTATATCACTCCATTTATAATGTATATCACTCCATTCATAATGTAAACTATATCACTCCATTCATAATGTATATCACTCCATTCATAATGTAAACTATATCACTCCATTTATAATGTATATCACTCCATTCATAATGTATATCACTCCATTCATAATGTATATCACTCCATTCATAATGTATATCACTCCATTCATAATGTATATCACTCCATTCATAATGTAAACTATATCACTCCATTTATAATGTATATCACTCCATTCATAATGTATATCACTCCATTCATAATGTAAACTATATCACTCCATTCATAATGTAAACTATATCACTCCATTCAAGATATTATTGAGATTCAGAATCATTGACTGCAAATAAATCCTATTGTTTATACATGTATTAAAGGTTTTGGATGTTGTCTCTTATACATCTGTGCATATACCCATAGTTGTATTAGAATGACAGTTGTGATCAGAGCTGTTAACCTTGTGAAATCCAAGATGGCCACTGGTGGTCATGTTTTTTAGACAAATTTTGAAAAAATTGTATGCCTCCATCTTGAGGTCACCCTGAAGATCCATATGCAGTTTGGTGATGATCGGATGAGCGATGAGGTGTGCCAAAGAAAATTGTTGATGGACGGATGCACACACACATGTGCGACGGATTCCAACCCATTTTGCCAACTTTGTCAAGTTGAGTTAAAAATCACTCAGTTCAGTTTGAGACCTATCATGAGATTGCTGATGTAAACTCACTTGTAACTGTCGTAGACTTGATGTTTGAGCAAACATTTATCTCTATCCTCTTCAAGGTGGCTATTTATCCAGGTGAAACTCTGTGCCTGGGCAGCTCGGTTAGATGTATACAGGTAACTGGTCGGGGTTCTGCAAATTAAAACTCAAATTAAACAGTGGACTGGTCAGGGTTCTCAAAATTTAAATCAAAACTTGCAGGGAGCAAATTACTTTTAAAATTTTGATTAGCAACTAACCTCACATTGACATGATCAGATGGCATTGTTCTAAAATCATATAAAATTCATACCAAATTGCATAGCTATTATCCAAATTTGGGTAGCAAATTGCGATGCGATACCAGTTAATTTGCTCCCTGAAAACTTGATAGAAACTCTGAATCTGAGAAGCTCATATATATTGACCCAAGTACAGGTCCCCTGGTGCGATACCACCACTACGAGTATATATACTAATACATAATATATTCTCAATAGTATTAGTATATATAATCGTAGTGGTGGTATCGCACCAGGGGACTTGTGACCCAAGCAGAATGGATATCAGATAGACATCAGAGAGAGTGATTTTTTTTTACAACAACAGGGGCCGAAAATGGACCCCTTTCTCAATGGGAAATATTCAGATTTTTCCCAATTTCTGACCCGAGAAACCAAATTCATAGAAAATCTGTTTTATAAACAAATGACAGTACTTCGCCTTTATTTTATGAATATTTTCAAGTCCATTTGCATACAATGGGAATAAACAATGTATGTATACATCCATCAGTACGCCTGAGGGCCCATGAATTTTTGACAATAAAATTTGGGACTGGACTTACACACATGTAAAAAGGGCTGCGTTGAAACTTTGTTTGCTTTTATATATCAAGAAAAATAACACAAGAAATATTCTTTATTAATCATGATTCATGAACAATGAATTAACGAAACCCTTGAATTATTGTTCAGGTGATAAATTTCTAGAGCATATAAAAAACGTATAACATTATAATACGCAGTTATCAGCCCTTTATGATCTAAATAAGAGAAAGACAATAGACTACATTTATATTAAAACCAAAATACTGGGATACTGGGAAATTATACTAAATCCAAGCCTTGAAATAGTGTGTCTGTCATTTGCAGACTGAGGTCCCCAGAGGGTGAATTTAGTGATGCTACCCCACATAGCGGGCTAGCATCACCAAATTCACCCTCTGGGGACCTCATTCTGCTCACACCTTAGCAGAATGAGGTTCCCAGAGGGTGAATTTGGTGATGCTAGCCCACAATGTGGGGTAGCATCACTAAATTCACCCTCTGGGACCTCATTCTGCAAATGACAGACACACTATTTCAAGGCATGATCAAAACTTACTTCCTGTTGAGATCCTCACTGTATGATGACCCAGATGGGAGCTTGAGGTATAAATACAGCTTCTCCAAGTCCGACAAGTTGCTAACTTCATGCTGCAAGATTAATAGATACATATAATCAGCCCTGTTAATTAGCCAATATTTACCTGGGTAAAAATGCCTAGGCCATAATTTTGTCCAGGACAAAAAAGCCTAGGATCAACATAGTTGCATGCATAATTTTAATTTTTTCAGCAAACATTGGGGATGCGTCCCCAATTTCCCTTGGAAAAAACTTGTGTTGAAAGGGGTGGTGGGTGCCAAAAATTTCAAGCTTTTATCCTAGAGTTTTTTTTCTGGCCCATTCAAGATACAGATACAAGAAGTCATTCATATCTCAGTAGTCTTTGGCATTTAAGAATGAATTTTTGCCGTGTGCAGACTTCCACAGTATGACACTAAGACAATCTCTTCAGCAATATGTTTCAATATTGCAAAAAAACATTGACAGGTTCCGAAATTAACCTTGGCTAAAAATAGCCAACAAAATGGTTTTCAGCCGATAGCCAACGCTAATTGTCAGGGATGGATAATACTGTAAGGTACATCAATAACTTGAAAATTAGCAGAAACTATACTACATGTATTTAGCAGCTGCACGGTGTGGTGGGAGATCGTGGCCAATAGCAAAACGAATACATTGTGTTGATTAAACTCTGCTTAACACCGAGTGTGAATTGTTAAACACGAATGTCGGCCGTATTTAATGCTGACTCTAGTATTATACGTTTATTGTCTCGTTGACAACTAACGAAATTGCCGTGTTACTTCGTTTGGAATTAAAACATAACTGCCTCTTGTGTGCCAAACATACATGTGTAAGTGCAGGGTGGAAAAAAATGCAGGGTGGAAATTTCTGAGTGTGTGGTGGAAAACATAACAAATACCTGGTAACTTGAACAATTATTATTGTAGAATTGAGAATAAGTTTTCACAATTGACATGCATGGGAAATATGACCCTCTTTGTCTACATGCCCATGTGTGCAACGTCTCGAATAAAAAAAATCAACATTATTTTGTAATTAAACTATTTGTATAGCATTTGCTAATGAAATTTAGAACAGAGCCATCAATTTTTTACAAACATGCAGACCCAAATTAAGCATCGTGCAGGACAGATTTTTCTCATAAAATTAATAAACGTACAGGTACATGTACCTTTATTTGGCACATAAGAGTATAATAGTGACAATGTTCACTCATCAAATATTGTGTCCTCTGCCAACACACATGACATAAGCTGGGGCTATGATGATTTTTTCATGGTTTTCAGCTGGGTTTTCAAGAAAATTTATTTAATTTTTTTCCCCAAAAATTTCATAGACCACAAAAAAACACATTTAAGCATCTCAGAATAGGTTGATTTCTAAGTAAAAGTATTGTGTAATATTAAAATTTATACAAAAATAATCAAAGGTAGTTTTATGTGAATCTTGCAGAGTAAAATAAGTACATGAAAATACAACAAAATAAAAAAAATAAAATTTCAACCCTACCAACTGACCCTATTTTTTCCCCCGACTTGTAACCCAAACCAGACATTTACTTTTCTTTGGCCTCAGACTGGAGGGGTTTTCAGGAAAAATAATACATTTACAGAAGGAGTTCTATTTATTGGAGGGAAATGTTCAGATTGTTATCCTACTTGAATGAGTATAGAATGGGTTAATGTTATACGCACTCACACTGAATAAATTTATCAACTGACGATGTGACATAATGTCCAGAGTGCATATTGCACAGTAGCTATAATACTTGCCAGAATTCTATTGATCTTCTCTTTGATGTCATGCCTAAAATGAGTAAGAGGAAGACATGATGCATACAAGCCTGGAAATAGTGTGTCTGACGTATGCAGGATGAGGTCCCCAGAAGGTGAATTTATTGAGCTACCACATACAGTGGGCTAGCATCACCAAATTCACCCCTGGATACCTCATTCTGCTTAGGTCTAAATTAATGCTTACTGTACCGGTAGGTCTCATCTTATTGGATGTATATATAGTCTCAAACTAACATTGTTTTTAGTTACTTTTCCCTTCTGTTTAGCAGTTGAAAATAACAGAAAACAAATTTTCATTCAATTGAATCCGAATTGCATAATTGAGAGGAAAATTTCACAGTCTGATAGTGATCACTCTTCGATTGTGTTACTGGTCATTAGAGAAGAGTTGCGTAAGCCCAATTAAGAGGTGTGACATGACAAAATCAGTGCTTCACGATTGATTCTGAAGATTCATGCTCACAATTGTATCAAGCTACAATTACTATCGGGGTCAATTTCAGCACCGACATTTCAGAGTTCAAGAGGCTAACCAATATACCAACACTGGGGTTCTATATTAGGAAGAGAAATACCCGTATGATGATACTGGAATTGGGACTATGATGACCGGGCATGTGCATTTCGATAGAATTATAGGCCCTACATGTACCGGTACATTGATAATTTGTTACAGCATAAAAACTGGATACAACGATTCCAAAAGCAGGGTGTAGAGTAAAAACTCCTACGGTATATGTAAATAGTCCACAACTATAGGGCCGTAACAATTCACAACTTCATGATTCGAATCACGATTTTTGCCTGACAATTCGATGCACATCGCGATGCAGCCAGAGTATGACATTGGCTGCTTCCAAGTTTTTTCAGTGTGTTCACATCTGAATTTGATCAGAAACATTTTCAACGAGTGTTGTCGAATCATTTTACGAAAAAATCTAGGTTGCGATAATTTAAAAATACGGAAGCGAATCGACAAGGAAACAGAATGTGAATCGAAATCACGACGAATCGTTACGACCCTATCCACAACTAAAAAACAACAATTCTATTAATTTGCGCTTTTTCGTGTATATGCCCACACTCGATAAATCTACCCACACTTGAAAATCAGTGTAAATCATATTAAAATTATAGCTCAATCGGGCTATGTAGCCCGTTTTAGATATGTGTCCGACATGATAGTGGTCATGGTTCTGATAACCTACACAATTATGCCGCTCTAGCCAGTATTAAAGCAGAACAGGACTATACATTGTCTATTCAACATGGTTTATTATGCACAAGTCAAGGTAAAGTCATTATAAGCAAGATGTCAGCCAAATACGTGTGGTCTTGTCGGGATTCAGTTCTGTTCTGTTCTTCTTGGTAGCTGGGAGTGACGTCACATCCTCGGGTGCACTCGGACCGGATGACCGGTACTCTTCGGGACCTAAAACCGCTACATTCCCCCAAGCTTTGAAAAGAAGGCCCTGTTGGAGGGGGTTGAAGAATTCGTCCATCCATCGTCATTAGTCAGTCCACGTTCCAACAAGACTTCTGTTACGTCATAGGCCTCCGTGGGCTCGGTTGCAGAGTCTTGTAGTCGACGCATTGGATCCTGAACATCGGATGACTGACGAACACTTGTAACTTGGTCGAGGAAGGCACCGTCATATGGATGGCTGGCAGAGTGGAATTTCTCAGCATCTCGTATCATCCAACTACCATTTTCTGTCATATCTGGTAATGTCTTCGCCATTGTATCGGTCAAATGATTGTCTGGCCAGCTTGTTTACACCGCCCAATGTCTTGGCTCCATTGGGTGACCAGTTAAGTTCTTGATCCGGAACGCATGTCGTAGGTACAGTAAGTTCCTTCTGTCGAACCGTATAGAGGTGGTCCGCACTATGTATACTCTGGCCATGGTGAATAGCTGCTGACATTCACTTCTTGGTCCACTCGACCGATAACCATTGACTGGGTTCTGCGTGTTATGCTTCGTGGAATATGTACATCAATGCAGAGTGAAAGAGAAACCGGGGCCCGGCATTCTCAGTACAACATACAAATGGTGGTTCAATGTCGGTGTAGTATATCAGCTGGCCCGATATCCATTACCGACAACGCAACCCCAATGTTGGATTCACTCATTGCTGCATTAACTGTGAACATCATTTAAACGTTGCGAACAAGCATATGATTCTGTTCAGTGAGTCATGGTGGTACATTTCCATACTGGAACCCGCATCATTCTGGCGACAAGTAATGGTCTTAATAGTTTGCCATGGGGTCTGATGATACTCTGACCATGGCTGTGGATCTCTTCATTGTAGTTACTACTAGCGATCCACGTCTGATTCGGACTCATTTGCCACCAGGATCCCAAGGCCATTGATCTGGAGAGCCTGTTTTATTTCGGAGCCAGGTGTGATCCATTGGATTCTGGCTTGGGTTCTCCCTGTATGTTTGTTTGGCACTTACAGGTATGAAACCTGAACTTGGTTTGCAGATCCAGGTCGACCTGCTTTCCGAACTGCCCTTAGTCAATAGGTCATTATCCAGTTGATGGTTCGGCTGGTCGTATACCTGTGTTGTTGATAAAACATCATTCACGATGTCAGGAGGCTTCAGATATATTGGATGTTGCTCTGGCTGTTCATCGTCAAAGAAAGGTGGCTTGTTCATTTGACCCGCAGTTTCACCACAAGAGTCAAAGGGAACCTGGCTTAGAACTGTTGACGCAGCATCTAAGACAATAGCGGATGATTCCCGAACTGTTGGAACAGCGTCTGAGATGTTAACGTCTGATTCCAGGACTGCCGAATCAGCATCAGAGAAGCCTGATGTGATCGAATACATGGTCGAGTTAAAGCCAATTTTCTCGTATTCAAGGAAGGATATATCGCCATCGGATGTCAAAGACTCAAACTGTGTGAGAAGAGGGATCTGGGCGTCTCTCAGATCGCCTCTGTCTCCACCTGACCATCCTTGCTGCTGAAGCAGAACTGCATCCTCTTCATAATCTATTGAATTCAGCTCCAGAGAAACGCTATCGTCCCATTCTAGATTGATATCATAGATCGGCGACTCTTCATCTTGTAAGAAGCCTGTGTTGGCATCGTGGTTGATATATGTCTCATCCGGGGATAGTGGTTTATGCTGAACTGCATTCCTTGCATAGAATGCATACTCCTCTGGTGTCAGAAGTTGCATGTCTTCTATTTCAGACTGTACGTTCAGCAGTTTGTCGGACAAGGTTGTCAGTTCCTGTACCAGTGTCCCTGGTTGTTCACAGTTGGAAAATGGCCCGGACGCAGAATCATTTACCTCCAATGATAAAGCGGGTGTCGGCATAATAGGAAGACTCGTGGTTGTTGGAGCTTCAGTCTTCAACTCAGAGCTGGAAAACATCAAAGTTGTTGGACCAAGAGACTCGGATCTGGATGTAAACGTTTCTGGCAATGGCGTTATTGGGACCTCAAAATCTCGGAAATCGCGACGGCGAGTATCTTTCTGCACCAAAGAAATCTTGCGAAACGATTCTTCTAAAGATGATAATCGAACCTCAAAATCTCGGAAATCAAGACGGGGAGGATCTTTCTGCATTGAAGAAGTTTGTCGGGAATCTCTGTCGACAGGGAGCTGTGTGACTGTATTGTTGTCAGCTACTTCTTCCCCAACTAATTCAATTGGGCTGCCCTCTACTCTCTTATTTCCATGTGCCGACTTGATGGCTATTGTTGACGGCCGATTGTCCAGGACTGTCATTTTGGATGCCATCTTTTCTGATAATTTGCATCGTGGCAACTTCTTGACAAGTAAGCCAGATTGTTTGGATGCTGGCTGGTTGTAGGCCACTTGCCCTGCCATAGTGTCTTCTGATGTGTTGACCGTTTGATTAGAATGGCGGTATGCAGGAACACTGTCGGTCTCTATGGAACTCGTACATAATGGTTGGTCATGTGCGGCCATTCTGGATGCCATCCTAGTTTTCTCATCTCTGGCTCGCACCATGTGAACATCCAGGATATTCGCAGGGATAATCACATCTGCTTCTTCATCAGAATGTAACTCTTCGTCGCTTACCATTCTAGCAAAAGATGATAATGATTCTTTAACCTCAAGATCTCGGGAATCGAGACGGGGAGGATCCCTCTGCGTCACACACTTGGGAGGCATTTCTTCTGAGGGCGATAATGGAACCTCAAAATCTCGGGAATCAAGACGGGGATGATTTCTCTGTATCGAAGACTTGGGAGACCTTTCTTCTGAGGGCGATACTGGAACCTCAATGTCTCGGGAATCAAGACGGGGAGGATCTCTCTGCGCCGAAGAAGTTTGTGAGTCGTTATTGTTGTCCGCCATCTCTTCCCTATCTAAATCAATTGGACTGCCCCTGGCCCTTTTCCTCATGGTAGAATCATCATCTTCCCCTTTAGTATAATTCCTGTATATTTTCTGGAACTTCTCTTGGACTAGACGGACCACGGAATGGGTCTGTCGCCATTCTTCTTGTGCCTTATCTCCACTTTGACGCAATCGCCATAGCTTGGTCTTAGCTCCAAAGAAATTCATCGGCTTATCATGTTTACGCAGATTTTTTAAGAAGTACATCATCTCAATATTAGCTAGGTAATATTGTACCAGAATAGATCTCATCTCCGATTCTAGTTCTTTTAGAAAGCAAACTACCTTGTATAGGACTGGATTGGCGATATTTTGGGCATGTTTATACTCATCCACAAAGTCCCGCACCTCCTTCCGCAGACAGTCTAACTCTTGCGCCTCTTCTTGAAAACCCGTGCTCTGATCTCCAAACTGGATGTCCAATATCTCTTGGGCCATTTCATGTCTCCATTCTTTATTCTTTCGCTCACGTCTTGGTCTGTTGTTCGATTCTCTCTTGCCAATGGGTTTCAATGAGGGTGATTCGATGGGCTTATCACAATAACACAATAACTTGTAGTAGACAAACCGTATTTTGGAATTTATGTCCCTCCACTCTTGTTGTTTCTTATTCCTTAATTGAAGATTTTGCTTGACTTTGTTCCTTTTGTTCTTGGCTAAGTCCTGGTAACCCATCCGTTGGTCAAATTTGTTTCTAACCTCCCAGAAAATGGTATCAATCTCATTGGCGGCTTCGCAAATTCCCGTGAAAGCTTTTGACCTCTCGCGCCGTAGTTTTAGCATGGTGGATTCTACGTTAATTCCACACAAGCCCCTATCAACATAGTCTTGAATTAACGTCAGCGCTTCGATTGCAAGACTGTCTGAATCTTGTACCTCTTCTATAAAACGCTTATTCTCCTCTCCATACACAGTTGTTATTGGTATCTTCACGGTTTTGTCGTCTCCCTGTAGCGTCTTTTTGCCATGAGGCTGTTCAAGTCCAGGTGACACTGGCATGTGCACAGCATTGGTCTTGGGCTGTTGACGACACCCAGCCGAATACTCCGGACTATACCGGGGGTTGATGGGATATGGCACACCTGGTGAACAATAACCTGGGGGTCGAGCTGGCCATGAGCTAGACTCGGCCGATGGGCTACATGAGCTAGACGATGAGCTCCATGAATATGGATGTGGGTTAACGCCATACATGGGAGTTTGGCCTGGTAGGTTTTGACCTTGATTAGCACTGGACATCTTAATTGAACCCGAACCTAAATAAATCAGGCGTAACAGGCTTATCAATTAATTTATTCCAGTCTGACCAATCAAGCGTCACGGTATGTAAATACCCAATTTCAAGCGTTTCAGAGTATGATTGGCAAATCAATTGATTAGTGCACTAGCAATAGTGCAATACTACAAGTGATTTGCCCTCTAAACTTCTGAAAACTTTGTAGGTACTTTACCTTGACTTGTGCATAATAAACCATGTTGAATAGACAATGTATAGTCCTGTTTTGCTTCATTGGCGACGTTGTAGTGTCGACCACGCGGGGAGACGGAAATTTATGTGTATTTTGTTGATAAAAACTTCGTCAAAATGACTCGTCAATTTCGTCCGACTGAAGATTGTACTTTCAGTGTTCGACGGTGTATAATGTTGCTGAATATATATATTTAATAATACGATTGATGAATTCTGCTGACAACATGTTTCAAAGCGTAAAATTGACTTTTGCTGTGCCGTTTCTGCACAAAATTCCAATGTGCCGCTTTGTGCTAAAATAGCATAAAGTAAGACAGTTTCCGGACAGCAATTCTTCACCACAGCTAGCTGGCCAGTTTTTGAAGACAGGGGAGAGAGGAAGGTGCTTGAACAACTTCGCTGCCCAGTGTCAACAGAATTACGGTCAGATAAACTTTCCTATTTTTCACACAAAAGGTCAATCACAATGTAGTTCAATCTGCCAACTGATTTGAACATGCCACAAATCATCAATAATCGACATGAATACAAGTCACAACCAACTAAATAGTTCTGTTCCACCCATCAAACCAATTTAGATGCCATACCAGTGAAACACCAGTGTTAAAAATATAAATTTGGCAGTTCCCAACAAATTGGACAATTTTCATGATATCAGCTCAACCACGATTCAACTGAAATAAAATTCTTGACAAACTTTGAAAGCAGCCTGAAATTTCTTGTTCAACTTGATGTCAGATATCTGAGTTTAAATTGGACATCAACATTTCTCAATGTTGACTCAACATGATTTTCATGCTCTTGACTTTTAATAGATTAACGCGAGCCACTCGTTTAATTTGAATATGGATAACCAACTTAACCAAGCAGCCTGAAAATTACATGTTCATCCTTATGCAGATATCAACATATCCACAGTTAAAAATTGGACAGTAATTCGATCAACTTCAACAGCTCATATACTAAATTGAACAGCTTCCAGTATATATATATCAATTAAACCTGCTCAACCAGTACTCAACTGAAAGGAAATTCTTGCCAAAATCAGCATGAAACTTCTTGTTCTATCTGATGTCAAATATTAGAGTTTGTATTGGACGGTCCACAAGGATAAGACACAGCTCCACATGAGTTTCATTCCATGTGACATTTGAATCAGATATTTTGATTAACTAACCACCTGAACTAACGCGAGTTGTCTCGTTTAATTAGAATTTGGATAAAAACTATGAGTTCCACTTCTTTTGACATTTGAGTCAAATCTCTTGATAAATTAAGGCGAGTTTTCTCGTTTAATTCAAATTTGGGTAATAATTTATTGTAGTTTTGCATTTATTTATATATTTTCATGTCATTGTGATTAGTTTCTCTGTATAAGTTATATTTACTTTAGAGACACTGATTTATTATATTTCTAATGTCAATGTGATCAGTTTCTCTGCATAAGTTTATTAACTTATGAGACCCTGATTTATTTTTCAATATTAAAATTATATACACATCTATGATATATGCATGCTTTTCATAATTATTTTGTATGTGGTTATTTTTGATAAATGAATTAATTATTTGTGTGTAGCCTATCAGATAAAGTTATATTTTTGTAGTATTTTGAGTAGGCATTTTCCATATATTTCTGAATTGGTTCATAGTTCCCATATATACAACTTCTTCTATTAAGTTCTATATTTCCATAACTCGCTGACTGAATACATATTTCATTGTGTTAACAGAATCTATATTTCTTGTTCATTCAATGATCAACTTCAAATTTAGAAATTGATGCGGGCATAACCGTTCAATACCTTAATTTCTTACATAATCCAGCCGTTCTTCCAGGGAGATTACTCTTTTCATAAGAAACGGACTGGATTAAGCCAGCCTATATCTTGTAGTTAAATTGATACACATCGATTCAACCAGTATCTACCAGTAGTTTTGCAATCAGCTTGCCAATATAAGTTATGTTTACTTTTAGAGCTGATTAACCTAAATGTAATTGGTTTTTTGTTTCATATATTTTTGTCACTGTGATCAGGTTCTCTGTACAAGTTAAATTTACTTTGGAGACCCTGATGTATATGTATTAATTTTTGTGAATTTCTGATACACATTTGCACAGTATTAAATTAATTGCTTGGTATAAGTTATGTATTCTCTGTGCAGTAATTGTCATGTTTAGTGTGTCAGAATAGGTATATTTATTTCCATTATTTTTTGTTCTCTTAGGAATATTGCTTAAGTTTTCTGAGCCCTGTTGTGTATTTTCCTGATGCAGATTTGCTGGGAGTGATTTTTTGGAACCTCGGTTTGTGTTCAATCATTCCTGTTGAAATGGCAGAACAGGACATTGTATTGTCTATATAATGGTTTATTCTATATGAAGATGTCACAATTCATGGTAAAGTCATATTATACAAGATGTCAGCCAAATCGGTGTTGTCTTGTCGGGATTCAGTTCTGTTCTGTTCTTCTTGGTAGCTGGGAGTGACGTCACATCCTCGGGTGCACTCGGACCGGATGACCGGTACTCTTCGGGACCTAAAACCGCTACAGTATAGTCTATAGACTAGCTAGCAGGACTCCAGTACCTGGCAGTAGTATAGCCAAAACACAAGGCTAGCCTGGCCGCTTCATCGGCAATCACTGAATCAGATTACAATTAATTACAACATAAAACAATAATATACCATACAATGTTACATGTACATTGTATACTTCAACTTACTGTATTGTTGCCTCCAGATTGCCTTCTATGTTACCAAGTTTGCCCCTGTAACCGTCTGTTTGAATCGCGGAACCGACCTTAGAATGTGAACCGAAATTGAGTGTGTTGACATTGCTGTCAAATCGGTGGTTGACGTCGCTGTCAATTTCACGGGCACCTGTCGTCCTTCTATAAATGACGTTATCTTCAAAGATCAGACCATTTTTCACCCCATTGTTCATTCCACGCAATGCTTCATTATGTTGGGAGTTCTTATTCACATTGTTCTCTCTTTTTATCAGGTCGTTCATAGCAGTTTCAAAGAAAATTTAAATGCTTGAAACCAAAACACAACACACATGGCGACATGTTTTCAACTATTTCGCCCCAATGCGCATGCGTAATACGTAAAAAATATGAAATTGATTTGTCGTAAAACCGTGACGCAGAATTAAGGTACGATTTATATTCCATAAAAGTTTGTTTTCTGAAACTATACGATGCTATTATGTTCCAATTCCAACAGGCTATTACAATTTCTCTGGTGTTAAATTGTATTTCATACCGCATACGGTTTTACGACAACAATGTTTACATCAATCATCGCGATAGTGACGCATCTTTTCCTTCAATAATTTCGCAAATTCTGACTACAAAGGTGAATCATCGGGGTATCAAATGATCTGGCTTCACCACCTGCATTGCGTAGAGTAGTAATTACCATTTCTCTGCACGATTCCCCGCTGTTAACAGTTAATCTCTGCTTCTCTCATTTTTTTTCCGGAATAATATTGAAATTGGAACTGGAAGTGGAACCAGTTTACATGTTTAACCCTCAGGCCACTTCTCCAAGTCTGACACATGAAATTTAACTGTTATACTATTATACAAGAAAACCATAATCAGAAATGGTAACGCCACCAAGATCATATTATTAGCCATAAATATAAATTATAATATAAAATATATTGCCTTATAAATATTAGTAATACATGAATGCACCCGCCTCAGAATTCCGTTAAATTAAAACAACTAATCCTTAAAATTATTACAAAAAACTACGGTTATTAATTGCTGCAGGTTTCTCATTCACCACACCAGAAAGCTTCTAAATTCGGATAAAATATCGGAGGCATTGTGTTCCTGCCAAGAGTGCATGGCCCAGCCATTGTTCATACCTAAACATCGAAAGCAATCAACGCGGTCATAATAGTTACATACTGCAATCCAACCGGGGATTTTGCGTGGGAAATTGCCAAAAGATGGAAATCTTGAAGTATCAGTTGGAAAACTCCGAGCCATGCACTTTCAGGGTGATTTGCAAATGAGATTTTCTTAAGTTTGGGACTTTTTATCTGGGTCAAAGGTGAGTAGTTGGAATTTCCAAGGTCCTAGGTGGCAATTGGACGCTCACTAAAATGTGCGCATCATTGATGAATAAGTCGATTGGAAATTTAAATACTGTCTCATATAAGACACCCAGCGAATACACACTCCACGAAAACCCGAAATCTTTTGTCCTGCGAGATATCAAGGTGGTTCCGCGGAACACTGTATACAGCCCAACCACCTGCCACACACTTGTCTCGTTGAAGCAACTCACACACTTCATTGCTCAAACTAAACCAAGTAATTTCCCACATTCAAGGTGACTAAAATAGATCGCTGAATGCAGGAAATACTATACATAGACTTTGTATTCTGAAAAGACTATGTCTTATACATTAAATAAGCTGTTTCCGAATTTTTAACAAAAGTGATTATACAAGGTGCTGATAGACCCTGACCGGCCGATGTCCCTTGTTATAGTAATTGAAGCATGTCTCTGTATTAGGTCAACATGACCGCTTTCGCAGATTGCTGCTTCACGCACTACGTTCATGACTGAACTAGTCTCTGTATATATAATTATGTCTAGTCTAATGATGTGAAATAAGTGTTCCCGGCGGAGACCACATAACAAGTGCAATCTTGTCTGGATTCTGGCCCACAAAACATAATGACGTCATGGACCATGTTATGATGTCTTTGCTGGTTTTGATTCAGCTAACCACTGAAATTGGTCAAAATGAAACTAATTTATAGGCCTAAATCGCATAGGAATACTTCGGAAAAGGTAAAATTGCCAACGTCATATTCATCCCGTTGGTCCACTGCCGATTCCGTGATTTAACAATTTCTTTTGGGTGATCAATTGCGCCCAGAGGGGATACCAATTAGAGAACAATACATGACCGGAAGTCACGTAATTTTTCACCCCTATTTGATGAGCCGCTGCAGATCGCTTCTAAATTCAGTCTCAAGGTATTGTAAAAATTAATGATGTCATACACACCTAAACATGAAAAGAAATAATGCACCTGCGGCGGTTTCTGGTTGCTATTATCGTTGCCATTAAAGATGCCATGTCCGATTTGACACCAAATTAGTAAAAAAAAATCTATGTTAATTTTCAGCAAACGAAAAATGAAAAATACTTGCAATCTGATACCATCATTCGTACAACACAAACATCGCGGAATAATACAAAAATATTGTTTTATGCTAAAAATGAGTACGTTACACTATGAGATCATACCTTACCCGTATTTCAATTCGCGCAGTACTATTTTTCGCTCAGTTTTGAATTCGCGCACTTTAAATTCGTGCGCCTAGCTGCGCGAATTCATAACTGACAAAAATATTTTCGTAACATTTCCGTGATATTTTCGTATATCTTGGAGCTGATGACAGTTTCGGTTCTTAGTCATTGCTGGAGATAGTAAATATGTGTATATTAAACACCATCGCGACGGATTTGCATCGTGTAGACAGTAAACTACTAATTACATACCGAACATCATCATTTTGTGGCGACCTGGAATATTAGTATTTGTTATACAAGTTCAAAAATGTCTATGTTTAATACCATGACTTGTCGCTTGGCATTGTGGGCAATGGCCTGATAGCAGTTGGCCGAATGTAAATATATGCATAAATATATAGGCATAATTGTCTATTCAACCATTCATGAATCATAATATATGTAAACTCAGCAATAACATAGCCCTCTTGTATTACATATGGTCTGTGGTTCAGATTAAACTTGGGAGTCGTACTATTTTTCGCTCAGTTTTAAATTCGCGCATAGTACTGCGCGAATTTAAATACGAGTAAGGTAATTGAGATTTTTGGTGATAGGAGCATGAATTCATGCTCTTTGACTTTATAAGGCCAAAGGAAAAATATTTGTGGTTGGGGTTTCCATACTGACCCTAATTTATATCTCATACCCTAAACAGTTTTCCTATGGTACAATTAAAATCTCTGGAAAATTTCATCAGATTACATAAAGGCAACAAATAATAATCTGAGATAAAATCATAAAACACATTCCAACGTCCAAAAATCTAATAATACCACAGGCCCCTGGGGAAAATTACTAAATTACCACTATAGATTATACCAGTGTCATACCACAGGCCCCTAGGGAAAATGACTAAATTACCACTATAGATTATACCAGTGTCATACCACAGGCCCCTGGGGAAAATTACTAATTAAATTACCACTATAGACTATACCAGTGTCATACCACAGGCCCCTGGGGAAAATTACTAAATTACCACTATAGATTATACCAGTGTCATACCACAGGCCCATGGGGAAAATGACTAAATTACCACTATAGATTATACCAGTGTCATACCACAGGCCCCTGGGGAAAATTACTAATTAAATTACCACTATAGACTATACCAGTGTCATACCACAGGCCCCTGGGGAAAATGACTAAAATACCACTATAGACTATACCAGTGTCATACCACAGGCCCCTGGGGAAAATGACTAAAATACCACTATAGACTATACCAGTGTCATACCACAGGCTCCTGTGGAAAATTACTAAATTACCACTATAGACTATACCAGTGTCATACCACAGGCTCCTGGGGAAAATTACTAAATTACCACTATAGATTATACCAGTGTAAAACCACAGGCCCCTGGAGAAAATTACTAAATTACCACTATAGACTATACCAGTGTCATACCACAGGCCCCTGGGGAAAATTACTAAATTACCACTATAGATTATACCAGTGTCATACCATAGGCTCCTGGGGAAAATGACTAAAATACCACTATAGATTATACCAGTGTCATACCACAGGCTCCTGGGGAAAATTACTAAATTACCACTATAGACTATACCAGTGTCATACCACAGGCCCCTGGGGAAAATTACTAAATTACCACTATAGATTATACCAGTGTCATACCACAGGCTCCTGGGGAAAATGACTAAATTACCACTATAGACTATACCAGTGTCATACCACAGGCCCCTGGGGAAAATTACTAAATTACCACTATAGATTATACCAGTGTCATACCACAGGCCCCTGTGGAAAATGACTAAATTACCACTATAGACTATACCAGTGTCATACCACAGGCCCCTGGGGAAAATGACTAAAATACCACTATAGACTATACCAGTGTCATACCACAGGCTCCTGTGGAAAATTACTAAATTACCACTATAGACTATACCAGTGTCATACCACAGGCTCCTGGGGAAAATTACTAAATTACCACTATAGATTATACCAGTGTAATACCACAGGCCCCTGGAGAAAATTACTAAATTACCACTATAGACTATACCAGTGTCATACCACAGGCCCCTGGGGAAAATTACTAAATTACCACTATAGATTATACCAGTGTCATACCACAGGCTCCTGGGGAAAATGACTAAAATACCACTATAGATTATACCAGTGTCATACCACATGCCCCTGGGGAAAATTACTAAATTACCACTATAGATTATACCAGTGTCATACCACAGGCTCCTGGGGAAAATGACTAAAATACCACTATAGACTATACCAGTGTCATACCACAGGCCCCTGGGGAAAATTACTAAATTACCACTATAGATTATACCAATGTCATACCACAGGCCCCTGGGGAAAATTACTAAATTACCACTATAGATTATACCAGTGTCATACCACAGGCTCCTGGGGAAAATGACTAAAATACCACTATAGATTATACCAGTGTCATACCACAGGCCCCTGGGGAAAATTACTAAATTACCACTATAGATTATACCAGTGTCATACCACAGGCTCCTGGGGAAAATGACTAAAATACCACTATAGACTATACCAGTGTCATACCACAGGCCCCTGGGGAAAATTACTAAATTACCACTATAGATTATACCAGTGTCATACCACAGGCCCCTGGGAAAAATGACTAAATTACCACTATAGACTATACCAGTGTCATACCACAGGCCCCTGGGGAAAATGACTAAATTACCACTATAGACTATACCAGTGTCATACCACAGGCCCCTGGGGAAAATGACTAAATTACCACTATAGACTATACCAGTGTCATACCACAGGCCCCTGGGGAAAATGACTAAATTACCACTATAGACTATACCAGTGTCATACCACAGGCCCCTGGGGAAAATGACTAAATTACCACTATAGACTATACCAGTGTCATACCACAGGCCCCTGGGGAAAATGACTAAATTACCACTATAGACTATACCAGTGTCATACCACAGGCCCCTGGGGAAAATGACTAAATTACCACTATAGACTATACCAGTGTCATACCACAGGCCCCTGGGGAAAATGACTAAATTACCACTATAGACTATACCAGTGTCAGACCACAGGCCCCTGGGGAAAATGACTAAATTACCACTATAGACTATACCAGTGTCATACCACAGGCCCCTGGGGAAAATGACTAAATTACCACTATAGACTATACCAGTGTCATACCACAGGCCCCTGGGGAAAATGACTAAAATACCACTATAGACTATACCAGTGTCTGATGCGGCTGATACCTCACTTGTGTCCAAACTCGCAGTTGTTTGCTCTGACATTCTGACCAAAGTTGTCAGTCAACGGATTCTCCTAGATGTTTGGACTGGTGTATTCAACGAACCTCTGACTGGCAACTTTGGTCAGAATGTTATAGAAAACTACAGAATATTTCCGAACAAATAAGGTATCAACTTGTTTTAAAAATAAACTACATGTAGCATATGCTCATAACAGTCAAAATGATATGTTTTGTGTCAGTTCCTCACATATTATGATTTTATGCATTTGCATTTGCCTCGGCCATTTTGAATGCGTTGTACTCACCAACTTCGAAACCACGTGATTCCCGGCCCCACCGTGATGTATATATATATATTTTTTGTTATACATTATTTTGTATCTTTTAGGTTATTTTGATTTTTAAATCAGCAACATATTAAAAGTGAGAAGTGCCAGTTGCTGAATGCTTGCAAACTCAGAGAAGTATTGATCGGATGACAGACAAAATGAGGAAGTCTAACAGCGGTGCAGACATGAAGAGTAATAGCAACTCTGCTCGAACCAATAGCAACTCTGCTCGAACCAATAGCAACTCTGCTCGAACCAGTGACTTGTTGCAACAACGAGAAGAGGAATACAAGTAAGTGGAAAATATCACAGTAAGTGTCAGAAATCAGGGGCGCCTGAAGAGGGGGGCAGAGGGGGGAGCTGACCCCCCTGCCCTTGACCAAGGGGGGCGAGCGGGGGCAGGACTTGCCCTTTTTCTGGAGACAGAAAATGCTTTTTGTGTGTTTAATCTCGTGTTTTTATAGCAAAATGTGACTGTTTTGGTCCAAATACCACCAATTTCACAAGGAATATTAATTTTTTGTCAATTTTATCACAAAACGGCCATAAAAACCGACAAATACCATTAAAATAGGGTTTTTTGCCACAATGAATTTATGGGTTATTTTCCCGAGTTTGCGGAGAAAATGCCCTTTTTTGCGGAAAAGTGCCATTTTTGTAGGCTCTGCCTCCTCTGCCCTTGGATTCTTCCGGCGCCCCTGTCAGAAATTCTTATCAAAGTCCGCTGATTATTAAAAGACACATCCATACCCAATACAATAGCAACTCTTATCGAACCAGTGACTTGTTGCAATGAGAAGAGGAATACAAGTAAGTCAAAAAAATATTACCTGTGTTTATGGTTACTTGGTCTAAAATAATTAGGGTAGGTACATGTAGGTATGAATTTAATTTTTTTTTCGAATTTTTTTATTCTGAATTCCATTGGGTCATTGACAGTTCAATCTAAAAAGCTTCACAATTCAGATTTATTGAAAGGTTCAATACTAAATATTGTTATCTTGAATTAGTCAGAGCACTAGACTAATAAAACTTCTAAACATTTTTTTATAGAAGAGGTTTGAAAATGGGTAAGATAAATGTACCTTTCGATGCCCATCCCACTGAAAGAAAAAACAATTATTTACAGTGAATGTGCACCATTTGGCACCTCATTATGCATTGTGTCATCTGCTAATTGGGGGATATAGAGAATCTAAAAAAGAAAAAGAAACATTCTAAAGAAGTTTCTAAAGATACTTTCCAGAGAAGCTTAGAGGAGTCCTACGCAGAATGATGTCCCCCGAAGGTGAATTTAGTGATGCTGGCCCGCTGTGAAGAGTAGCATCACAAAAGTAACTTTCTGGGGATCTCATTCTGCAAATGCCCGACACCATATTTTTTGGCCTGCATTTATCTCTGTTTTTCACTTGTTTGGCAAACTTCATTGTTATTGACATTTTTATTCTTTCAGACGCCTCAATGCTGAACTTGAAGCTAAGACAGCAAGTCTTGTGAGAGAAGCTGAAGAAGTCATGGTATGGTTCTTAAACTATGTTGAATTAGAGACTACGCATAAAAATATATAAATAAACAATTTTATTAATGACTTAAACACCCACAAACATGACTTGTCACGGGACTCGTTAAGGTAAAACACTCACAAACATGACTATTCACTGGACTCGTTAAGATAAAACACCCACAAACATGACTTGTCACTGGACTCATTAAGGTAAAACACCCACAAACATGACTTGTCACTGGACTCGTTAAGGTAAAACACCCACAAACATGACTTGTCACTGGACTCGTTAAGGTAAAACACCCACAAACATGACTTGTCACTGGACTCGTTAAGATAAAACACCCACAGACATGACTTGTCACTGGCCTCATTAAGGTAAAACACCCACAAACATGACTAGTCACTGGACTGGTTAAGGTAAAACACCCACAAACATGACTAGTCACTGGTGTTGAAAAATCTATTCTTTTTGTTGCCAGTGGGCTTCTAAAATGTTATATGGCATTTTGGCACGAAAGCTCTTTATTAGCTCAACTTTACTTTGTACAGTTTGAGCTATTGCCATGGGAACGAGTCATTTTGAGGTCATTCGGCCAAAAAACATGGCCACCAGCAGCCATCTTGGATTTTACTCTTTGCATGACTAAATTCTTTGGCACAGGCTACAGGTCGTACCTTTAGTTGGATCATCATGAAATTTGTCATGGATATTGACAATGACATGTAGATGGGAAACGAGTCATTGTGGGGTCATTCGGCCAAAAAACATGGCCACCAGCAGCCATCTTTGATTTTACTCTTTGCATGACTAAATCCTTTGGCACAGGCTACAGATCATTATGAAATTTCTCATGGCTGTTGACATTAACATGTAGATGGGAACGAGTCGTTTTGGGAGTCATTCGGCAAAAAAACATGGCTCCCAGCGGCCATCTTGGATTTACGTTTCTGGATTTTAGTTTAGTTTTTTAAATATATATTATGCAAATTTGCTTGTGATTTTTCTTTGAAATTGTCTTACAGCAGAATAAAGATTCAGTGATAGAGACGTCCAGCATGTTAGATAATATTAACACAGAAGAGTTCCTCAGGTTAGTACATGTTATCAATGTCGGAGTTCAGGCCCAATGACATTGAACTTATGAAACTTTGTAATAGTGTGTCTGTCATTTGCAGAATGAGGTCCCCAGAGGGTGAATTTATGGAGGGTTGCATCACCAAATTCAAACTCAGTGAACCTCATTCTGCTGAGTCTTCAACTGCTAGGATTAGATTGAAGTTCCCCAGTTGAAGTTGGTGATGTTCACCCATTAGTCACCTCGATTATGCATTTTTATCTTCTGCAAATTAAGGGATATAGAAACTGAACAGAAGGGGAAAAGTAACTATAAAAACAATGTTTAATTTGAGACTACCGGTATAGATACTTCCCAGAAGATGAGTCCTAAGCAGAATGAGGAGTATTTCAAGGCTTGGAGCCTATATCTACTATCCACATGGATATGAGGTTCGCATCTATTAGGGCCATTACAGACCTCCAATTATATTGTAATTTTTATCTCACATGACTATCTAATCCACGCTTCATTAATATGACTGGTTGCTTGATATTACAGACCTCCAATTATATTGTAATTTTTATCTCACATGACTATCTAATCCACGCTTCATTAATATGACTGGTTGCTTGATATTACAGACCTTATTTTTTTATCTCACATGACTATCTAATCCACGCTTCATTAATATGACTGGTTGCTTGATATTACAGACCTTATTTTTTTATCTCACATGACTATCTAATCCACGCTTCATTAATATGACTGGTTGCTTGATATTACAGACCTCCAATTATATTGTAATTTTTATCTCACATGACTATCTAATCCACGCTTCATTAATATGACTGGTTGCTTGATATTACAGACCTCCAATTATATTGTAATTTTTATCTCACATGACTATCTAATCCACGCTTCATTAATATGACTGGTTGCTTGATATTACAGACCTTATTTTTTTATCTCACATGACTATCTAATCCACGCTTCATTAATATGACTGGTTGCTTGATATTACAGACCTCCAATTATTTTTTAATATTCATTGTCTTCCATTTAAAATGTATAAATTAAATATTAAACAGACATGGCTCAGTGGAACACCAACATTATGTATACATAATTTGGTATGAGGTATCTCAAACCATACCTATGCAGAAAATTTCTGAACAAATTCTTTGAAATAGCACTGGTAAATTAAAGTGGTAATACATCTTTTTTTTCTTATATTTTTTCGATAAATTTGAGATCTTTTTGTCGGCGATCGCGTAAAAATCACAGATGTAGACTATGGGAAGAAAATATAGAGCTGTCGTTTCTATGACATGTTTATGGTACTACATAATGTTGATGACTACAACGAAGAGAAAGCATATAGTGTGAAGTTTTAAAATAGTAATATATAATAAGAGAATGCATTGGCCTAAAAAGTTCTTTTTTTAACACTTTTTACCATTTTTTCTTACATTCTTTAACAATTTTATAATTTTTAATGTGTTAAGCCAATGCATTCTCTTATATAGAAAATTCTGTCTGACTTAATAACTTTAACAAATATGAACCAATTTGAATAATTTTTTCTGTACAAGCCTCTTGTGAAACCATATCGATATTGTTAGTCTTTAAAGTTAAAAATCTTTTTTGTTGGCTTTACGGATAATGCGGGTTGAATTTGCCACGGTGGGGGTATGCTAGCACTCGAGTGCACGCCTTTAATTGATTTTATATCTGACACATGCATCACAACTTGACCATCATGTGACACTCTAGGTATCTAGACTAGCTGTTACAAGTGTGTTTCTGGTTGTCACTTATTGGTAATGTGCGATCAAGTCTGGAAATAAGAATCCAGCCACGATCAATGACAGACCAAAAGCATTAAATGACCAGTGCATGTTTGCTTGTACCTGTCATGATGGTGCTACCTGTCATTATGACTGGTGCATGTTTGCTTGTACCTGTCATGATGGTGCTACCTGTCATTATGACCAGTGCATGTTTGCTTGTACCTGTCATGATGGTGCTACCTGTCATTATGACCATGCAGTGCATGTTTGCTTGTACCTGTCATGATTGTGCTACCTGTCATTATGACCGGTGCTCATGTATGTATTATGCACCAAAAAAAAGTTCAATTTTTGTTGATTCAATGTGTGTAGTATATAGATAATAAATTGTTACTTGTAACTGTATGTTTTAAAAACTACAGTAATGTCCTAAATAATCGACTCCTTAACCACAGCAGAATTATGGGTAACTTTTCAGGATTTAGTCAGAAATATGGCTTGTTGCCATTCGTCGGAAAGCTCTCAATGAGAGCTTTCCAGTGAATGGCAACAAGTCATATTTCCGACTAAATCCTGAAAAATTACCCATAATTCTGCTGTGGTTAAGGAGTCGATTATTTAGGGCATTACTGTACCTATGCCTTGATGACATGTATATTACTCAATGAATTAATTTATTATATACCTCAAGTGTCCCGCAACAGATAACATGTGAAAATGTATATGACTGGCACAAAATTATTAGTGAGCAGCACAAACCAATTGGTGCCTACCGTGCCTGTCATTTTTACAGGTACCAAAATTTGAGTTATTTCCAGGTCTGTTTGAAATGTTATTTCTTTTCATACATTCTGTTTAAAGACATAGTATGTACTTGTTCTGGTGCGTGAAACTGATAAGTTAGTATTCGGGTGTTATGATAACTGGAGGAATGTAACATTCTACTAACATCGCCGAAAATTTGAAGCAAATCGACTACCACTCCATAGAAAACATAGTCAGAACTACGCTAAATTGTAAATATACTACTCGATTCGGGACGCATCTATCGGCGATAACCTAACGAAAATGATTTCGCCATCAAGAGTCACTTCATTTAATTAATATATAAGAATGACGATGTGTGTTGTCAATTTTAATATACTATTTGTAAAAAAATACTACTTTGAACAAGATTATTCTCCATTTGTATTTTATCACCATACTGGAGTGTTTCACATCACTTTGAAGGTGGATTATCTCTTCTGCAACATGCTTCCTATAACAAGTTGAATATAGTTTCCTGGGTATGAAATAATAATAAATATGAATCGGAGACCCCTGTCCGGAAATGTGTCTATCAATTAATATTGATTTTATTTGGAATTTTGTTTGTATAAAATAACTCTGTGCCATTCAATAATGGTCCCTGATGGTCTTTTATATTTTTGTTGTTGTTATTTTCAGTTATTTTAATCATTGAAAATAAGCATATGCTACACTATAGGTCTTATCTACTTGATTCACACTTAATATTACAATTTATACAATCAATCGGAGACATTTTGCGACTCGCATTCGTTGGGAGTACCATGCTGGAGGCCTCTATCTAAAGGTTCTATTTATAGAACAAAGAAGTGTCCCATTAATTGAATAAAATAATATTGAAATAAAATCAATATTAAATGATAGAATTGTTTCCGGGCAGTGATTTCCAGCTCATACATATTATTTCATACATTGGAAACTATCTAAAATTTGTCATTTAAAGAGATAATCCGTCTTTAAAGTTCAAACATTGATTCAGTTGATGTACACCAGTGTTTATTCATGCACCCATTCAGGATATATAGTAGAGTTGTCTATCCATCCATACTAATATTTTGTTTCATTATTGCAGGGAATTTGATGATGATGTAACCAGCTATACTGATGGTAGAGCATCTTCACAGGTGAGAAACCTTGCTCATATTCTATATACTGTAGAACTTTCTGCTGTACCGTAATTACACGTATGACAAGAATGATTGAGTTAACCCTTTACCCAACAGAATGGCCCTGTGCCAATGCATTCTCTTATATATGCGAGTCGACCATAGGTCGCCTCGCATATATAAGAGAATGCATTGGCTTAACACATATTAAAAATGATAAAATTGTCAAAGAATGTAGAAATATATTATAAAAATTGTAAAAAAATGTAAGAAAAAATTATCAAATTATTAAAGAATGGTAAAAAGTGTTAAAAAAGTTTTTTTTTAGGCCAATGCATTCTCTTATATATGCGAGTCGACCATAGGTCGCCTCGCATATATAAGAGAATGCATTGGCACAGGGCATACATGTAACCATCACAATGTGGTCAATGAACCGGTTCCAATGATATCCATATTTGTATGGTTTTATTGAGACAGACCGAAGATATTTTAGGCTGTTGAAGCTTTATTTGGGCGTTTTTGGCCGGTTTGTTGGGTAAAGGGTTAAAGTGATTAGAAACACTCCACTGGGACACACAGTGAATAAATTTGCTAAAAGCAGGTATTTAAATTAATTTTGTATCAAACTAGGCAGCACACAATGTCTTTCTTTCATATAAATTAATTAAAGTACAGTAATGCCCTAAATAATCGACTCCTTTTTTTTTTTTTTGGGGTTAGGCCAATGCATTCTCTTATATATGCGAGGCGACCTATGGTCGACTCGCATATATAAGAGAATGCATTGGCACAGGGTATATGGGTCGATACAAAAATCAGACCTGGCACTCAAAGGGTTAACCACAGCAGAATTATGGGTAATTTTCCAGGATTTAGTCGGAAATATGGCTTGTTGCCATTCATCGGAAAGCTCTCCCCGAGAGATTTCCGATGAATGTTAACAAGCCATATTTCCGACTAACTCCTGAAAAGTTACCCATAATTCTGCTGTGGTTAAGGAGTTGATTATTTAGGGCATTACTGTACATCCTCCAAATGGGTGCTGTGTCTGAGTCATAAAATATCAGTTTGAAGTAGTGAGATATTAAAGCACATATAGAGGATCTCACATGAGTTTCTATTTTATACGGAATTTATCAACCGCGAGTTCACTAAATTCGATTTGAGCCGAGGTTTACCGAGGCTCAAATAGAATTTAGTGGACGAGGTTGATAAATTGCGTATTAAATAGAACGAGTTTGAGATACCTTTTATCACATGATCAAATAAACCCGAAGCAACGCGCAATATTCATCGAAAACAACAATCATAAACTACAGCGATCGCAAGTTATTTGAAGAACGCCTTGACGTCATCGCACGCGCTGATATTAAATGTGTCTATTACCGATAATTGTGAAACTGCTTTTATGGCCAAATTATGTGATAAAATAATATATCTTTTATTAATTGTAAATGTTTCTCATGACAGGCCTTATCTCGCCCCACATCCAAGATGAAGATGAAGAACGAGAGTCGACCCAGTTCTCAATATGTCTTTAATTAATTTTAAATGTTTCTCATGACAGGCCTCATCTCGCCCGGCATCCAAGATGAAGAACCAGAGTCGACCCAGTTCTTCAAGGACAGCAAAGTCATCCAATAAGAAGTATGTTTGTAATTGAATTAAGCATCAGCTTTATCCTCAAACAATGATGGTCAGTGATGAATGTGACTTTGCTCTAATAAGATAGTATTATAATCGTATAGAATTCTCACCTTTACCTGCTCCAAGGTCAAAGTTCAATCATTAAAGGCTCACTCAATGTTCTTTTCCAGAACTTCAGGATATAACTTTAGTCATGAAGGGCATCATAAGAGAATGGCAAACATATATATTCCATCATAATGTGTGATAGATGTGGCCTGGATGCAAGTCTTGAAATAGTGTGTCTGTCATTTGCAGAATGAGGTCCCCAGAGGGTGAATTTAGTGATGCTACCCCGCATAGCTGGCTAACATCACCAAATTCACCCTCTGGGGGCCTCATTCTGCTTACACCTCAGCAGAATGAGGTTCCCAGAGGGTGAATTTGGTGATGCTAACCCGCTATGCGGGATAGCATCACTAAATTCACCCTCTGGGGACCTCATTCCGCAAATGACAGACACTATTTCAAGGCTTGCCTGTATATGATAGAGAATTGTTCACTTTAGCTCTCAATGTTCAGTATTTTAACCCTATCTATATTAAATGGTTTTATCCATCAGTTATATCAGTATTCATTGGAATTGTCTATTATTCATATGGATGGGGTTTTCAGGATAAATGGGCAGATGACAGGTAATAAAAGTTCAGAAGGAGAAATAAAAGTGCCCAAAGTGCTGGAGACCAATGGATTATTTCAACTGAATATATTTAACTGTATACTAATTTGATGGAAACGTCTTTGTTGAAACCTTGAAATAATGTGTCTGTCATATGCAGAATGAGGTCCCCAGAGGGTGAATTTAATGACACCACCCCGCAAAGTGGGCTAGCATCACTAATTCACTCTCTGGGAACCTCATTCTGCTTAGGCCCTCAACTGCTGTGGGAGACCTAGGATCAGATTGAAGTTCCCCAGTTGAAGGGGAAGTTCACCCATTAGTCACCTCGATTCACCCATTGGGTGCCTCGATTATGCAATTTATCTTCTGCAAATTAGGGGATATATAAACTGAACAGATGGGAAATAGTAACTAAAAACAATGTTAATCCGAGACTATAAACACCTCCCGGACGATGAGGCCTAAGCAAAATGAGGTCCCCAGAGGGTGAATTTGGTGATGCTAGCCCACTGTGCAGGGTAGCATCACTAAATTCAACCTCTTGGGACTTCATTCTGCAAATGACAGACACACTATTTCAAGGCTGGTTTTTTTTGTTTTAGGAGCAGACCACCAAGTGCCAGAAAGAACGCAGATAATGTTGCTGTTCCAGATGAAGCATTTATGACAGAGTTACGGGACTTTTCACTGCAGCAGAAGTTTGATGACATAGAGGGAGAAATGGACGACAGAATGATACGGAGGCTGGAGAGTCAAGAAGATGATATCTTGCCACAAGCTGCTTCTGATATGGGCTCAGGTATGGGTTTGGTCTCGTTAAAAAAAAACCTATAATTTGGCAAGGTCGGTTCACGGGCGGGCAGTGTGCAGGTGACTACAGATGGCGTTATAACTGGAACTAATATTAACTGATTCCTTTGATATTCGGTATATGAGACTTGCTCAACAGTATCCAGTCATGTCCGTTTATTGTGGGTGGAGTTACGCCCTTAATTAGTTCATTGTCGTGAATTTTGAATGCATTAGTGTGATAACTTGAACAAATTTTTCAACTGATTTTTTTTTATATTCGGTTTATATATGAGTTTTGCTCAACGATGTCTTAATTGAGTACGAAAACTGGCCAGGTCCTCGTATTTTCGGTGGAGTGAATTTAAGTGAATGTCAGACTTCCTCAACAGTGTTGTGTATGATAGCCAGTTAGATTAATGCATTTTCAATCCAAGCCCATGATGCGTAGCTGCCGCAATTCGACCCTGCATCTCTGATAATTTTCAGATTTTTTGTTTATGATCTTCCAGATGATTTTTAAGGGATGCGTGGTCAAGTGGCCTATGTGTATATTGCTTGATACGGTTGATGCTATATTTGCAGAAGCTACAATCAGATTCCTCAAAGCAAAAATACGTGTCATGCAGGAAGAGTTAGATAACCTTGTACAAGAAAGCAACAAGAAGGTAAGCAAGGCACAAATACTGTTCTCAAAATTGGACAAGGCAATAAGCAATGCTGTGGGAAACGCTGTGGCAACATGTGAAATATAACATCATGCCACAGCATTAAATTTGCCATGGGACATTTTTCCAAATTTCGAGGGCTGCAATAAACACTTCACTAAATATGACCATATATGGTAAGCATAATTAACAACCACAGGTACATGGCAACAAGCCATATTTCCGACTAAATCCTGAAAAGTTTACCATAATTCTGCTATAGTTAAGGAGTCGATTATTTAGGGCATTACTGTACATATGTGAGAGCAGTTATTACAAATCATTTTATGTTTCTCTTCAGGAGGAAGAAAAGAATATTTTTAAGTCTAAAATGAGGGATATGGAGGATGAGAGAGGGAGACTGCATCGAACCAATGCTTCACAACAAACTCAGATCGATAAATACAAGAAGATGGCTGAGGATTCAAAGGGAAAAGCTGACAGTCTCGAAAACCAGCTTTCTGGGCTCAGAAAAGTAAGGCCTAGTAATGACTAGATAAGTCCCATGTTTGTCTCACTTTGCACGGAAATTAATAATTGTTTGAGCTCAGTATCGGTATATTGTGACTAGTTCTTATTAGTTAGCTAAGTTATGAGCAATGTTACTACTTGGATGGGTGACTGGTCATTCAAACATGAGGTTACTCCTAATTACACAGCACATTCTGTACATAATTTAACACATGTACAACAACAAAGATTATAATACATCATTATGACCGTAAGTCATTTAACATCGACGAATAATCCCACCACTGGAAATTTGACCAAAAAACAAAATTTTAAATAATTGGCCAAAAGTACTTTTTGTCCAGCAAAAAAGCTGCTGATGAATGTGTAATGGCTGTTCGATGGCATTAAAATTTCACAGTGAGTCTTAATCACTGAAGAGTTCTGGTTGCTTGAGGAGGAGTGAACTCAAAACTGGCATTATTCAATGTCATTAACAAATTCGAGAGTTACAACATGGACGTAACAGATTATGAATTTCTGACATGTACCGGCACTTAGAATACCTGATGTCTTAACAGTACGTATGTACATCATACTGTATGAGGTGACATTAATGGATTTATTACAAAATAATTCATCTATCAATTCAAACCAGATAGCTTGAAATATCTAGTGACTTGTGGTGGTCTCTCATTCCTGATTTTAGGAGTTGGAGCAGCTGAGACGGCAGCAGAAACAACAGGTGACGTCGACCAGTGCTACAGAAGTCAGGTTAAATCGCGCGCTCGAGGAGATAGAGAAATATAAAGAACAGCTACAGAAAGCCAAGTCATCTTCCAAGGTATTAAACACTTTACCCAACAGAACGGCCCTGTGCCAATGCATTCTCTTATATATGCGAGTCGACCATAGGTCGCCTCGCATATATAAGAGAATGCATTGGCTTAAAACATATTAAAAATGATAAAATTGTCAAAGAATGTAGAAAAATATTATAAAAATTGTTAAAAAATGTAAGAAAAATGGTAAAAAGCGTTTTTTTAGGCCAATGCATTCTCTTATATATGCGAGGCGACCTATGGTCGACTCGCATATATAAGAGAATGCATTGGCACAGGGCATAACTGTAACCATCACAATGTGGTCAATGAACCGGTTCCAATGATATCCATATTTGTATGGTGTTATTGAGACAGACCGAAGATATTTTAGGCTGTTGAAGCTTTATTTGGGCGTTTTTGGCCGGTTTGTTGGGTAAAGGGTTAAACACTTTGGTTTTCTGAATTGGGTATTATACGGGAGAAAAGTTATCCTGTGCCGCATCGTGTGTTTTCAGGGTCATGTTTATTGTTAATGATTTAGGGGATAAATACGGGTCTGATGTGATTTTGGGACATTTATCAGTGGGTTTTACAATGGAAAATGCATTCTTATGTAAACCGATACTTTTCATCGAAAATCCACTAATAAATATTTCAAAATCATACCAGACACCATCATTATATAAAATTCACACAGACCGAAGAGTTCCTAACATGTACATTACTGACAGTCCATTTTACTTACTCCAGGAGAAATTAAAGCTTCGTGCCAAGGTATAATACTACTGACCTGCCATTGACATTGTATTGCATCATTGCTCAAGGGGCACATCAAACTTCATTGTATTGGCAAACAACAGAACTTTCTGTCCATGTTTCCTGTAAATTTACGTCATCATTACGACCTCCTTTTGAAAAATCTGTTTCAATTAAAACAGGCTAGTTGTCTGAATATTTTTCCTGACATTTAATTAAGTCGATGTGAGATTCAATTCAAATTTCCCATTGTTAACACTGTTGTCTCTAGGAATGAATGTCACTCTAGGGGGAACCACAAATTGATTCAAATTTTTCATCAGCAGCTGGCCTCTAGTCTGAACATATGTGTCGGGGTAAGTAAATTCAATATGAATTACTGGCCTCTAGTCTGAACATATGTGTCGGGGTAAGTAAATTCAATATGAATTACTGGCCTCTAGTCTGAACATATGTGTCGGGGTAAGTAAATTCAATATGAATTACTGGCCTCTAGTCTGAACATATGTGTCGGGGTAAGTAAATTCAATATGAATTACTGGCCTCTAGTCTGAACATATGTGTCGGGGTAAGTAAATTCAATATGAATTACTGGCCTCTAGTCTGAACATATGTGTCGGGGTAAGTAAATTCAATATGAATTACTGGCCTCTAGTCTGAACATATGTGTCGGGGTAAGTAAATTCAATATGAATTACTGGCCTCTAGTCTGAACATATGTGTCGGGGTAAGTAAATTCAATATGAATTACTGGCCTCTAGTCTGAACATATGTGTCGGGGTAAGTAAATTCAATATGAATTACTGGCCTCTAGTCTGAACATATGTGTCGGGGTAAGTAAATTCAATATGAATTACTGGCCTCTAGTCTGAACATATGTGTCGGGGTAAGTAAATTCAATATGAATTACTGGCCTCTAGTCTGAACATATGTGTCGGGGTAAGTAAATTCAATATGAATTACTGGCCTCTAGTCTGAACATATGTGTCGGGGTAAGTAAATTCAATATGAATTACTGGCCTCTAGTCTGAACATATGTGTCGGGGTAAGTAAATTCAATATGAATTACTGGCCTCTAGTCTGAACATATGTGTCGGGGTAAGTAAATTCAATATGAATTACTATACCCACACCTGTTCTCACCTGGACGACCAAAGTACCTAAGAAATAAATCAGATTTACTTGTTTGGGAGCTAAATTAGTGAATTGAAGTTACAGTAATGCCCTAAGTAATCGACTCCTTAAACGCAGCAGAATTATGGGTAACTTTTCAGGATTTAGTCGGAAATATGGCTTGTTGCCATTCATCGGAAAGCTCTCGGGGAGAGCTTTCCGATGAATGGCAACAAGCCATATTTCCGACTAAATCCTGAAAAGTTACCCATAATTCTGCTGCGTTTAAGGAGTCGATTACTTAGGGCATTACTGTATACATTTTCTGTTATATTTTTTAAATGTGTTGTTTAAATATTGCAGGAAGTAACAGATCATGAGAAGAGACGGATCGATGATCTGATCTCAGTCAATAAGAAGCTCGAAAAACAGAAGAATGAACTCATGTCGGGGTTCAAGAAACAGATGAAACTAATAGATATCCTCAAAAGGCAGAAGGTAAGAAAATACAAAACTATTAGCTATTCTCAAAAGGCAGAAGGTAAGAAAATACAAAACTAATAGATATCCTCAAGAATCAGAAGGTAAGAAAATACAAACCTATTAGCTATTCTCAAATGCCAAGAGAAAAGGCAAGAGGGCAGGACAGATTAAAGTAAAAGATACCCGCAAGAGGCAGAAAGTATGAAGACATGGGTAATTAGATATCTGCAAGAGGCAAAAAGTATGAACAGATGAAAGTAAAAGATGTCTTCTGAATGCTGAAATATATTATATAGAGGATCTACAACTCGTCCCAAGTTTATAGCGGAATTTACAAAACGAGTCCAGTAATTAAGTCTGGACCGAGCCTTTGGCGAGGTCCAGACCTAATTTACTGGACGAGTTTTGTAAATTCCGCTATGAACTTGGGACGAGTTGTAGATTCTATTTATATAGAAATAGTCCCAGATAAATAAAGACTCTTTGGCATATTTAATGGCGTATATTTAATGACATAACTTTTCAAACTCTTCATTCATTATAGTTTGTTGAAAAAATATTGGAAGCCATAGTATTTTGAGACGTAGCGTACGGACTGTAAAGAAACCACAAACCGGAAGTCAAAGGTCACCTGGCACTATTTCCTGTTATTAAACAAACGTTTAATATCACAATTTATAGAATGGGTTTATTGAATGGAATAACGGTAGGATCATGTAATAAATGGATATCTCTCAAAAGGCAAAAGGTTTGGAATCTAAATAAGTATTTTCACAAGGAAAAAGAGAACAATGAACTGGAATAAATACTCATTGAAATGTAGTTACCTCAGGAAATGTCTGAAAATTGACTAGGAATCCTTTTTATGTGACCTATTGAAAAAAGGTCATATTATGTAATCAGTCTCCAGGTCCTTCCATTTGTCCATCAGTTAACATATTTGGTTTCTGATCGATAACTCTAGTTTCGATTATTTGATCTGAACCAAAGTTGGTATGTGTATTTCCCAGCTAAAAATACAGGCCAAGTTAGACTATGGGTTCTGTCCAATTATTTTCACATGAGTTACGGCCTTTTTTCAACTTAGAATTTGACTGCATTTTGGCATTAAAATTAGGGGTATATCAGGGTATATCAGATATTTGTTGTAAGCTCAAATTGTTATTGTATTTGCGGTAGTATAAATCTAAATGGCTAAAGGGCGTATTTTGCCATGTACTAGCAATGCTCGTGTTCATTTGTATTATCTGGTTGCCAGCTTATATTTCCTAAACATTCTTCTTGATGTCAGTGTTTATAGATGTTGTAATATTGTGGTTTGAACTCTGAGCTCTAGCATTACGTTTCTATGTAATAATGTGGTTTGGAACTCTGACACAAACTTTACGTTTCTATGTAAAATTGTGGTTTGGAACTCCGACACCAGCTTTACGTTTCTTTGTAAATTTGTGGTTTGGAAGTCTGACACCAGCTTTACTTTTTTTATTTCAGATGCACATAGAGGCAGCTAAAATGTTACAGTTCTCAGAAGAAGAGTTTGTCAAGGCCCTGGAATGGGGAAGCTAGCATTTATCAAAAAACTGAAATGGTCAGCAATTGATGGTCAACTAGTAAGAAGAAGACCTGAAAACTGAAATGATCACCTAGTGATGGCCTGTAACCAAGAAGTGGGCAGCTAACTATGGAGAGGTTTACATTGAAAACTTCTATCTTCACCCGTCAAGCACCAACATATTATAATACTCCACACTGTGTGGCTGGAAATCATGTCTACCACAGATCAAACATAATTGATAAACTCAGCAAAAGCCTGCAAATAGTGTGTCCTCAGAGGGTGAATTTAGTGATGCTATCCCGCATAGCATCACCAAATTCACCCTCTGGAGACCTCATTCTGCTTATGCCTCATCTTCTGGGAAGTATCTATAGTCTCAAATTAACATTGTTTTTAGTTACATTTTCCCTTCTAGGAAGTTTCTATATCTCCTAATTTGCAGCAGATAAAATGCATAATCGAGGCACCCAATGGGTGAACATCACCAACTTCAACTGGGGAACTTCAATCTGATCCTAAGTCTACATAGCAGTTGAGGGCCTTAGCAGAATGAGGTCCCCAGAGGGTGAATTTAGTGATGCTAGCCCGCTATGTGGGTAGCGTCACTAAATTCACCCTCTGGGGACCTCATTCTGCAAATGGGTGAACATTGAGTAGCGGCCTTATTTAATACTGACTTTTGTATGTTTCATGCCTCACTGAAAACTAACGAAACCGCTGTGGAATGTTGCAGGAACTTTGTTTGGAAATAGAACTTAGCTGCCTCACTAGTGGACAAAATTTCCCCGCCTTGGAGGTATTATAGTATGTTATGCCTCACAGGCGAAGTTAGAAGTTTATCATGTCCATACTGTTGTGGACGCCAGGTTGGAGCAGCTAGTATCCACATTCCCCGGGCTATAAATCTTGTCGATGTTTATGCATCGTTATTATTAGTGATGAGCCGATTGTCAAATAGAGCCTTGCGCCGATTATTTGAGATCACAATCGGCCGATTCAGGTGCCGATTCCGATTATTTCAATAATTATAGCAGAATATATGTTATATGTGTTATATAATACTTAGAATTATAGAAGCAAGCAACAAACGAAATAATATGCCAGTACACAGTATACATAAATGTATGTTTGGGTAAGTATATATAGGTGGGCATGGGCGGACTTGTGATCGAATACAGGCAACTTACCCATGTATTTTAGGCTATTCCATAACAAATTGTTTGAAAGTTTGATGACATGACGACATGTCCACGGTTCGTTTTTGATAACAATTCATCAAACAGCATTTTTCTTTGATCCCAATTCAAAGACATCACATCAAAGGAAATGAGCCGACTGAACTAGTTGCAAGTTACACCATGTTCATGTCAATTTCACAGACACGATTCGATTTCAGCGTGGTCATCATAATAATCATTGGTGGTGACCTATACGTGATGTCACACGAGGCTGACTGGATCATGGAATGACATTGTCTTTGACTATTTAAAGCCACGTGACATGCACTTTCGGTTTCTATAGTATAGTTTATACCTGTTACGCTGTATGCACTATATAGATAGCTCTGTTGTACTCCGTATGTATACATCTTGATTTTGATAGTCTGACATAAATCAATATGTCTACATGTTGACGAACAATAAAGTTACCTATGGGCGTACATGAGTCCCATGATGTGTACATCATAATGCTAATGAAATCAATTGACTGAAACGACTGTTCCGGTATGCCAATAATTAATGATTATGCGCAATCATGGCGTCATGCTTGCAGCGTCACTCTAACACAAAGTGTCACATGCTTCCCGGTGATCCCCACTATATATTGTTCAAACATAGACCCAGGTACGGCCGGGGTATTGAAGAGGACATGTCTTTATATCAAGTTTGTGTTTGGGATCACTTTCCCCATGTTTACAGGTCATTTATTCAACAAAACATCGTCATATTTAAACCAGTTCATTGAAGAAAAACAAGCACCTATTTATTATTTAGACAATCGGAAATCCCGATGTTCAAACCCGAGTACCGATTGTCATCCGATGGGCCACAATCGGCCGATTCCGATTGTCGTTCCCGATTATCGGCTCATCACTAGTTATTATAGAGTGGAGCATCCGTCATTCGGGATCTTTACCCGAGGCCATTACAATAAAATATCTGTTCTCAGACAATTAAGATTTCAATTTTGTGATGAGGGAGGGAGGGAGGGAGGCTATTTTTAATATTTTTATCATTTTCTCAAAATCTGGAAAACATACTCCAAACCAATAAAGTAATTTTTGTTGTTCAAATCCAATTTTTTAATAGAAAACATTGAAAAAATGTTTGACGAGGCTTTTTTAAAGAAATTTTCAGTGATGAGGGTCAGGTGTCTGAGAAAACATATATATATATTACATATATAGAGAGAGAGAGCGCGTACTATATAATATGATTTTGTTTTATCCAATCACAATTTATCACTGTTTTTCTTTCTTTTTATTTGTGGTTGATGGTTTTGAGTTTTCTGTGGGTCCATAGGAAAATACCAGTTTGGCAAATTTTCTGTAAAAAGGCCAGAAAATTGAAAATTGGCCAACTAATTTGTAAAGTGAATTTCCAACCAGCACAAAAACATGGATGTGCTCTGTCTGTGCCCATTTTTTAACATATCACATGAGAACCATCCAAGCCTTGAAATAGTGTGTCTGTCATTTGCAGAATGAGGTCCCCAGAGGGTGAATTTAGTGATGCTACCCCGCATAGCGGGCTAGCATCACCAAATTCACTCTGGAACCTCATTCTGCTGAGGTGTAAGCAGAATGAGGTCCCCAGAGGGTGAATTTGGTGATGCTAGCCCGCATCACTAAATTCACCCTCTGGGGACCTCATTCTGCAAATGACAGACACACTATTTCAAGGCTTGGAACTATCCACATTCCAATATATCATTCAAGATTATATCATCAATGTCTCATTTATCATATTTATTAAAGATTCACTCTTACTTCCGTGTCTGTTATTTGTCCCAAAAATATAAATTCTGGCAACTATATAAGTCACTGTATGGGCATGCGTCTGCCTATCCAACGCAATGGCTGCTGGATGATAAAATGGCTAGGTTTAGCCACACCTATGTGTTGCTATGGATAATGGCTAGTTTTAGCCACACCTATGTGTTGCTATGGATAATGGCTAGGTTTAGCCACACCTATGTGTTGCTATGGATAATGGCTAGGTTTAGCCACACCTATGTGTTGCTATGGATAATGGCTAGGTTTAGCCACACCTATGTGTTGCTATGGATAATGGCTAAGTTTAGCCACACCTATGTGTTGCTATGGATAATGGCTAGGTTTAGCCACACCTATGTGTTGCTATGGATAATGGCTAGGTTTAGCCACACCTATGTGTTGCTATGGATAATGGCTAGGTTTAGCCACACCTATGTGTTGCTATGGATAATGGCTAGGTTTAGCCACACCTATGTGTTGCTATGGATAATGGCTAGGTTTAGCCACACCTATGTGTTGCTATGGATAATGGCTAGGTTTAGCCACACCTATGTGTTGCTATGGTGGCTGCTGGATGATAATGGCTAGGTTTAGCCACACCTATGTGTTGCTATGGTATTGCTATAGAGATTCACTTGGCAAAAAGTCCCGTGATTTTACAGTGCCAAACCTTCACATTTATAGACATCGCAGCAACATGTAGGAAAACCTTTTTAAAAAATAGCGGGCAGTGAATTTATCATCCAGAAACTATACGAACGGACGGATTCTAATTCGAAAAGGGGTCATAACTCTGGCAAAAATGGGCGGAATATTGAAAATTGACCTGTGTTTTGAGCTGATAAACTCATACTAAATTTGATTTTGAACCGATATCCCAAAATAAAGTTCTCATCCAATCCAGGGGATGGGGCCCCACTAAAAAAAAAAACATTTTGGGGGACAATAAGCTCTTCCCACTCTTCTGCATAGCATTGTTCGCTCATTTGGTTATTAGAAGATTGGATTATTTGTCTTGGCTACAAGTTTCGTATTGCTACATGTTGGTCACAGGGGTACAAGGACCACATTTTTACAAGTTCTCATCCGGACAACAAATGGAATGGATGGACAATGCTCATTTCTGTAGTCTCCCTGAAAAAACATTTGGGGGTTCAAAAATGGAGGAATAAATTCAACACACATTTGAAAACTAACAATGAATTTTATAAAATTAAATAAAGACAATAAGATCACAGCCACAAATGATACTAAATAGACGGCGAACCATTTAACCCTTTACCCAACAGAAGGGCCCTGTGCCAATGCATTCTCTTATATATGCGAGTCGACCATAGGTCGCCTCGCATATATAAGAGAATGCATTGGCTTAACACATTAAAAATTATAAAATTGTTAAAGAATGTAAGAAAAAATGGTAAAAAGTGTTAAAAAAAGATTTTTTTTAGGCCAATGCATTCTCTTATATATGCGAGGCGACCTATGGTCGACTCGCATATATAAGAGAATGCATTGGCACAGGGCATAACTAACTATCACAATGTGGTCAAGGAGCCGGTTCCAATGATATCCATATTTGTATGGTTCTATTGAGACAGACCGGAGATATTTTAGGCTGTTGAAGCTTTATTTGGCCGGTTTGTTGGGTAAAGGGTTAAAGCTTGTGTATTTCACACGTGAGTATCTAGGAATTATACCTAAGCACAACACATTCATTTGTTTGTAGCAACAAGCCATGGTATTATCTTGTGGCTTTTTTCGGTGATCATCCATCTATTTCAGTTTGACAACAAAATCAATGTCCTAATGTAGGATTGTACATCGATGACAATAGGCTTGTTTAAAATGTTGACTAACCAGCAACATTGATCTGACAAAAATAAACCAGTATTCCCATTGCCAATCCAACAGCCAGCCCTTGAAATTGGCATTATTCTTCTACAATATTGCCTTAGATTTGCATAAAAATTCTATTGGCTAAAAGTTTTTCTATGGCATTTCCTTTTGAAGTTTTGTCATAGCTGATTTTTGTGGGCTAAACCGAGCCATGTCTAAAGGCCAATGACCCTATCAAACAATTAAACCCCAGCGGATCAAGGCACACACTGGATATACATATGACAGAACAGAGTTCAAGCAACAATAGCATATTTGTTTATCATATTCGTATCTATCCGATGGATATCTAAACATGTAAAATACACAAGCTTTATACATTTCGTTGAGTATTTCTATTAGTAATTCAGAAGACAATCAATCAGAGAATTCTGAGGTAGAGTTATCCTTCACAGCCACATTATGAAGCTTCTTCCGAATGAGTTTCCAGATGTAAGTTCATTTTACCTCAACCTCTCTCTATGAGGTTCTCAGACCAGCAAGCCTGCAAATAGTGTGTATGTCATTTGCAGAATGAGGTCCCCAGAGGGTGAATTTAGTGACGCTATCCCGCAAAGCGGGCTAGCATCACCAAATTCACCCTCTGGAGACCTCATTCTGCTTAGGCCTCATCTTCTGGGAAGTATCTATAGTATCAAATTAACATTGTTTTTAGTTACATTTCCCTTCTAAGAAGTTTCTATATCCCCTAATTTGCAGAAGATAAAATTCATAATTGAGGTGCCCAATGGGTGAACATCACCAACTTCAACTGGGGAACTTCAATCTGATCCTAGGTCTACCATAGTAGTTGAGGGCCTAAGCGTCACTAAATTCACCCTCTGGGGACCTCATTCTGCAAATGACAGACATAATTTAGACTCATTTAATGGTGGTTATGATGGCTCTGAGTTGCCGATGTTTCTCAATTTTAGCAGCCAGTCTGCTATAAATCTGTAATCCTGGTTTTCTGGCAGCCTCGTCATCCCGTTAGCGTGGTCCACACAGAATCTGTGGTAGTCTTCCTTTGCTTTTTCGTGCAGTTTTGACCTCTCAAGGTCACCCTGAAAAAGATAAACAGTGATAACGAACAAACATTGTTCCATTATAACCATTTATTTACTATAAAATGGATTCTCCCATCAGTTAAAAAAAAGCATACATTGAAAGGGTCTATTATTCATCTGGAGGGGTGCCCAAATAGACGGCAGGCAAACCAATAGATAATACAAGTGATGAAGGTTTCGTTTTCATTGGAGGGATATGTTCAACAAACGGCATATTACTAATTATCGGAACATTTCCTAAGGGAACTACTCATCAATGAGTCTTTAGTAAAAAAAAATGGTTAAATATTACTGAAAATTAAGACCACATTTGGTAGTTTATATTGGTGCCTTCTTCATGCAATGATGTAATTCTCCAGTGAAATTACCCCCCGGCATGGTTCTGATTCCAGCAATATAATTGAGAGAATTGTGATAAGGCCATATCTGCTCAAATTAATGAAAAGCCTCGAACTTAAACAAACCAACTTTTCCTCTCCAGATATATATACATGTATTACCATAGGAGATCCCACCCTTCATAGATCATTCTGGGGGATTTTGTTTTTAAAAGTTGTAAACGAGGACATCTGCCGGGGTACTCAAGAGTCAACACAGAAAATTTTATATAGAAAAAATTGAGAACTCAAATCTTTTGCCATATGAAAATAATGTTTGCCAAATGTAAATTATTTTTTGCAATTGGCAAACCGCAGCACACATCATGGTAATAATTTATTTGTGTTTGACACTCAGTTGAGTCAGCTTTAGCCTGACAATGTGAGCTCTCAGACAGTTATTAGGAGACTCGGAGATATATTTTTCACTAACCTCCAGTGGTTCCGTCCTGATCCTCATGATATAATCTCTAACGCTGCCCTCACATCGGACTGGAGGAGGCTCTCCTCGCAACATATAACTCAAACTGTCTAACTTGTGAAATATCTGAAATATTAGCAAAACAAAAATAAAATATATGAATAGATGACCAAGTTCATTCTGTGTTCAGTTAGAACACTTGTGCTTGATTGGTCAGAAATACCTTTAGTAATTCCCATGACAACATCTAAACAATTATAGGTGGATTATCTCTTCCGCAACATGATCTGTATAGTTTCCTGGGTATGAAATAATAAATTTGAATCGACAACCCATGTCTGGAAACACCTCTATCAATTAATATTTATTTTATTTGGAATTTTTGTCATATAAAAAATAACTCTTGTGTCGTTCAATAATGGTCCCTGCTATTCACGACCGTCTTTTTTATTGTTATTTTCAGTTATTTTAATCATTGAAAATAATAATATGCTACACTATAGATCTTATCTACTTGATTTACACTTAATATTACAACAGATACAATCAATAGCAGACATTTTGCGGCTCACATTCGTTCGGAGCACCATGCTGGAAGCCTCTATCTAAAAGTTCTATTTATAGAACAAAGAAGCGTCCCATTAGTTGAATAAAATAATATCGAAATAAAATCAATATAATTGATAGAATCATCTCTTGGCAGGGATTTCCAACTCATTCATATCCAGGAAACGATCTAAAATTTATTATTTGAATGTAAGAGATAATCCATCTTTAAGCACAGGGCATCAGTCATTATGTTACAGTCTCATTATGACGTCATTGATGAAGTGTGATGTCACTTATTGACACCTGTCATGTGACAGCTGGGACTAATTTCCGGGGACATACATGAGGCATGAATTTGCATCTCAGTGGTATATTCATAAATATATATATATATATATATATATATATATATATACATATACATATAGCTGTTATATAAGTTGCAATATATTATATAATAATAAAAGGTTTCATCATGATAAAAAAAATACCTTTAAACACAATGTGCATCTATTTAATAGATGATGCAGGTACTATCAGAACTGTTTGCTTTGGTAATATCCTATCCTTCTTAAAAATCTTCCATAGATGAGACTATTCTGGCTCACAAAATTTGACATACATGGTAGAATAATTTCCTGACCCGCCATGTACCAAAGTTTTCTGGTTCACAAAAGTTGACATACTTGGTAGAATAGTTTTCTATCCCGCCCCTTGTCGATGTGTTTCTAGCTATTGGTGTGTAACATACCTGGTAGAATAGTTTCCTATCCCGACGTGTGCCGATATGTTTCTTGCTCTCGATTGTATGGAAGTTGTTCTTTATCAGTCCTTGGTATTGCTGAATGGCGTTCTCTGTAACAAACCTCTTCTTATCGCAGACAAATTTCTGAATTTACATAAGAATAATTATTGTTTTTTAAAGCCTCATGGCTGTTTTAAAAAAAATTTCTATATAGTATATGGGTATAAAGTAATAATTATCCATCGAATGACTCTGTCTGGAAAAGCTTCTATCAATTCATATTGATTTTATTTTGAATTTTCTGATATAATATACATACATGTACATAGATTTGGGATATTTAACAGGTCATGTTCATTTGGAGCTTAGCATGCAGGATAACTCTTATCTCTTAATTTCTAAAAATTGTAACCAAAAATTGTCCCAATTGATGATTGGATTATCTAAGAAAATATCGCTATAACATCAATATTAATTGATAGAAGAGTTATTATGTTACAGTCTCATCATGACGTCATTGACAGGTGTCGTCGACTCATATCTATTATTTTATACCCCACAAACTATATAAAATGTATTGAGGAAGAAATAGACCATCTTTTTATCAACTAACAATTGTGTCATTAACCCTTTACCCAACAAACCGGCCAAAACCGGCCAAATAAAGCTTCAACAGCCTAAAATATCTTCGGTCTGTCTCAATAGAACCATACAAATATGGATATCATTGGAACCGGCTCCTTGACCACATTGTGATAGTTACAGTTATGCCCTGTGCCAATGCATTCTCTTATATATGCGAGTCGACCATAGGTCGCCTCGCATATATAAGAGAATGCATTGGCCTAAAAAAAATCTTTTTTTAACACTTTTTACCATTTTTTCTTACATTCTTTAACAATTTTATAATTTGTAATGTGTTAAGCCAATGCATTCTCTTATATATGCGAGGCGACCTATGGTCGACTCGCATATATAAGAGAATGCATTGGCACAGGGCCCTTCTGTTGGGTAAAGGGTTAAAAATCACTTTTCGAATTGGAAAATACAAGTTAGATATTTTATGAATTTGATGTGAATCCGCCTAATGCATTGCCATTCTGTAATTATATCAGGAATTTGAAATTACGCCTTCGAAAATTGAATTTGAAGTTTACCGATTCGCTGTTTATCATCTAACTGTTACAGGTGAATCCAGTTATCACCACAGCCATGTTATTAGGCAACAAATTGGAGATAAATTATTGTTTGGCATCTTTTATTATCAAAAAAAGCAAGAAAGCCATCAAATTTTACTTTGAAGGAACACTTTCAATTCACCGAGATAGGATCGGTAACCAAGGACACACCACAAACACTCTAGGGAAATTTGCCCCGGGAACAATTGAATCGCGCGAATGTTAACCCTGCTCAAATTCCTGTGCTGATGACTAGGCCACTTACATCTTTATCGAGATATACAAGCAACACGTAAGTAAGGAGCTTTTAGGGTTTGTCCAATCAGAATTGAGGAAAATGAAAGAATAAAATAGGCTGTAATTATAAAGTATAAAATATTTTTATTTTTTTTAAGTATTTAAATAATACTGAAACCTTATGGCCAAATCAAGTTATTCATCGTTCATATGTTGACAAAACTTTTTTGGAATTCTTTGTCATTACTCATAACAAAACCATTACACACGTGTTATTCTGTTTATTACACTCCTCCCATCCTAGAATATTCAGGTACATACAGGGCGTGTTTGTCATGTGTGATGATGCTTTTATTTTATAGTTCTGGTTTCATGGTTGAGGGGAACATCATTTACATGTACACCGTGTGACGTCAACGGGACGAGTATGGAACATGATTTACATGTACACCGTGTGACGTCAACGGGATGAGTATGGCACATCATTTACATGTACACCGTGTGATGTCAACGGGATGAGTATGGAACATCATTTACATGTACACCGTGTGACGTCAACGGGATGAGTATCGAACATCATTTAAATGTACATCGTGTGACATCAACGGGATGAGTATGAAACATGTGTGGCATACAGATTTGTAAATTAGGCACAGCAAGAACACTGTAATGCTAGGAACAACTTACTTTCCAAGAAGGGCTCATGTAGTCCAATCCATCAGCAAATATAAGCTGGAAAACAATATAAGTAATACTGTATCAAACATGGAATCAACCCGCAGGTCAAAACATAAAGAATGTGTTTTCTATTTTTCTCTGTTTAGTATAGTCTGCAGGAAAAGTGACAACTTCACTACATAATGCCTTTATTGACCACTACCCAAATTAAAATCTGATTAATATATTCTGCAGGAAAAGTGACAACTTCACTAAATAATGTTTTTAATGACCACTAACCAAACTGAAATATTCTAGTTATCAGTATCGAAATAGGGCCCTGTGAATCTTCGAGATTCAATTTGATAATCGGGCCGCCGGTTTTCGATTTGATTCCATCATAGGATTCAAATATTTTCCAATCACCCTTATTTGCATTCTTATGGAAAAAGTACATAAGGTTGAATGCTTTGTTATTAATATCAAATTAACTATACATATAATTATGTTAGAATAATGACTGAAATTTTAGCCTAATTCGCTGTTTTTGTTTGATGCATTGATTTGTACCATGCCTCTCAATGACGTGACAGAAATAAAGTGTATTTCTCACCCGATCACAAAAATATAGGGAGTCATTGGAAATATTGAAAACATTTTGCGAACAATCTTGATTAATCAGATATATGTTCGTCTAGGCATTCTTGAAAGGTACTTCCAGACTTACAATGTTCATGATTTTCGAAACACAAACTATACCAATGTTTATAATTTGAAGATGAGAAGATTTTTTAGTAACTTCCAGCGTTTCGCCAGTGGGTATTATATGTTGTAACACGCTACATCGTCCATCCGATCACCTTGTGATTGCATACCCTATTTCCCCCCAGTACACATAGCTGCTGAATTTATCTTTATCCCATGGTTTGGGCACTAAATTTCCCAGGTTCACAAAAATTATAGTTTGTTACCCAGGTTCTCTGAAACTGGTATTTGATATCCAGGTTTGGTCTTTTTTATATTCGATTCAGAATTTGATTCAATTTGCGAATCTCACTCATGATTCGATCAGACTGTAAACCCCAAATTTGCAGAGTCCTGTGCTGAAGACAGTGTAAGCTTCACTGTGATCCGATCATTTGTGACCCGACATATCAAATCCAGTCGGAAGTCGGGATTTTTTTACCCTGTGCCAATGCATTCTCTTATATATGCGAGTCGACCATAGGTCGCCTCGCATATATAAGAGAATGCATTGGCCTAACAATTTTTTATCATGTTTTTTAAATAAATGTTTCTTACAATTTTTAGGACATAAAAGAAAAAAACATCCATTACCCTGCAGGGAGCCCCACACATATATAGAAGCACCTAGAAGAGTGTCGTCTGCTCATGTTTGTCTGGGGCTCTGTATGGGTGAAATTATAAAATTGTTAAAGAATACAAGAACAAATTAATAAAATTGTAAAAAATTGTTAGGCCAATGCATTCTCTTATATATGCGAGGCGACCTATGGTCGACTCGCATATATAAGAGAATGCATTGGCACAGGGTAAAAAAATCCCGACTTCCGACTGGATTTGATATGGCGGGTCACATATATAGATTCCATGGTGTTTTCAATGGTATAAAATAGGGTTAAAATTATTACAAATTACCTCAAGCATCACCACACTACTCCTGAGAATCATTCCACTGAATATGCGCGCCTCGTAAGCCCCATACTCAACATTCTTCTCCGGTCCTCTACTCTCACGGCTTTCTACAATCTTGGTACATGATGACAGAATATTCTGAAATGAAAGCATCAACTTATTAGTAAAGTGCAAATCACATGCTCTGCCGGACTTTGATTTAATATAAAATCATTGGGCTCCAGCTGAATGATGTTTCTCAACCCATTCATGATGGGAGCTTCCTGAATTTTTGCGAAAATCTTGTGCCAATGCATTCTCTTATATATGCGAGTCAACTATAGGTCGTCTCGCATATATAAGAGAATGCATTGGCCTAACAAATTTTATATTAGATTTTATAATTGTTCAAATATGTAAGAAAAATGAAAAAGATTATTAAAAAAAAGTGTTAGGCCAAAAAAACAGTGTTTTGGTTCTCGGGCAATTTTTTTTTCAAATCAATGAGGGTTTTATTTTTATTTTTTTCTGCGCATAGTAAGCATGGACAAAGATACCTTCCTCTGTCTAGTAATAACCAGAAAGGTAGAGGGAACCCTTATGCATATAAACTCATTTAGTCTTATATAACGAGAGGCCGATCACGATCGGCAGATGTTTAACCCATACCTTGGTGATAGCGACTAGCCATAACTGATAATTTGTCAAAGATATGATCACGGGAATTAATCCATATATCAGTACCCAACTTGAAATCAAAAGTTCAAATAATTTGTCTTAAGAAAGGGTTAAAGTATTTGGGTTGGGGAGGAGTACATGTAGTTTTAAATCTCATAACTCTGTCCCTATTCACACAAGGACCTCTCACTGTGAGATCCAATGGTTTAGTGATTTCGGAGGACATGTTTAGGAGTTTAAGTTAACTCATTGGAAGCAAAAGTGATAAATACCTATCTTTGCCACTTTTGACATGCCAGATATTCAAAATTTATTATTCACTTCTAAAGAGAAATTATAATTTGTTGACAAGCCAGACTGTTTAGAACGACATACATGTAGGGGATTCCATCTCATATTTAAATGGTACTTTAATTACCCCCCCCTTCCCCCATATTCCCCAGTTATTTGTTTATCAAACATGGACAGATATAAGATCAGATCTGACCTGTGTATTAAATAAGATTAAGTGTTTCATAACAGGGGTGTATGGTTTTCAAAAATATATGTAGTTTATACAATTCAAAAGTATTATCTATATAATGTTATACAGACATAATATGATGGGGATGCTGGGCCCTATGACCACTAAATCGTTCATATAAAAGAAAGTAAGTTAGCCCTCATTTGAATAGTTTCACACATTACAATGTTTTACAAGTAGCTTGGACACTAAAAGCCCAACCTTCAATGTTAATCTTTTAAGTGCTCTGTGGCCCCTAAAATTCAATCAACCATGAAAATGTGAACAAATGGGAAAATAAGGTTCCTGGAAATACTAACATCTACCATATTGATTTTCAAAACAAGTCATCACTTACAATAGTCATGTATATTTATCTGCCTGTTTCCCATTGCATATATAAATCATATTGGCTATCAGCTGTTGTTTTAATTAATAAATGTCTGAAGGGTTAATATATTTTTCAAAAATCAATTAATCAGTCAATACCAAAATTGATAGAAGTGAATAGTGTGCAAAGATACCCAATAGATATTAAGAGATATGAGGAAGAGTCCATGTACATTATAGCATGTGTCTATGGAAACCTTGGAAAGGGTTAATTATTTTTGAAGCAAATTAATGGAATTTAGAAGACACTTATATAGGTGGGGGGGGGGGGGGGGGTGGCCTTATCTCACCCTGTAATGAAATTTCAAGAATAGGAGAAACACCAGTCTTATGCTGCCATTAATCAATTTGACAGTTAGAATAAACAAACAGCCAGCCACCAGTGTTGTTTATCTTGACCCACCATAGCTCTGTATCAATTTCATAACAGATTTCACTTGGAATGACAACATCTATAAAATTGTTATCATTATATTACATGAAACTATTGCAATAAAATCTTCATATTTTCAAAACAGGATATCACACCTAATTAATCGTATAAAACTAAAATAAATGAAAGTGTCAAATTTTTTTTTATTATTTAAATTTTTTTTTTATTGTTTATATTAAAGTTCAAACAAAATTGAATATTTGTATATGCTAAATTTACTAAGGATCTAAATCTAAAAAAAATCGATTTAAAAAAAAAAAAGGGTCATAACTCCTTTAAAATTAATTGGGTCAAACCCATATTCGAACTCGATCTGTATTTTGGGCTGTGAAACTCACATACCAAATTTGGTTCAAATCAGATAAAAAATGTTTGAGTTATGGCAGAATGCGTGAATTCTAAGTTGAAAAAGGGCCATAACTCTGTAACAAAAACTCGGATCAAACCCAAATTCGAACTCGATCTGTATTTTGGGCTGAGAAACCCATATACAAAATTTGGTTCCGATCGGATAGAAAATGTTTGAGTTATCGCATTACTCGTAAAGTGTCTACGGACAGACAGACAGACGGACAGACAGACAGACAGACAGACGAACGACGAGTGGTCAATCCGGGCAACGACACTATGTTTACCATACTATGGTATGGGTAAACATAAAAATGACATTGTACTACCAGTGTATGACTGGGATTACCTAACAATATATAATGCCCCTGACATTAACTACTGTTATTGTTGTCTAAAAACTGATACCTCCCCATTCTAATATGTGATCCTGAATTTAGTCCTGTGCCTTTCAATTGTATAAAGTTACAACAAGAGATGGACTGTCGTCCGGTGCATACCCCCTCATGGCATACCGCCTAGTGTGGGCACATCTATAACTTATGATGGCTATACTCAGACATATGGACCCAGAAATCAGCATTTTCATATAAACAAAGATGAATAACTATAGAACAAAAAACCAAAACAAACATTTGAATGTGCCATTAACTGTCCTCATAGTGGTGAACATCCATACAAAATTTCATTGAGATCCGAGCATTACTGTTCAAGTTATGAGCTGAACAGACATCGGATGGATCAAACAGCCAACATTTCCAGATAAACAAAGATGAATTACTCTAGAATGGAAAAGCAGAACAGAACAATGGAACCCCCTATTGAATGTCCTCATAGCAGTGAACATCTATACCAAATTCCATTGAGATCCCAGCACAACTGTTGAAGTTACGACATGAAGACACCAGACGGACCAAAAAGCCAACATTTATTTCCAGATGAACAAAGATGAGTAACTCTAGAATGGAAAAGCGGAACAAAACGATGGAACCCTCTTTTTAATGTCCTCATAGTAGTGAACATCCATACCAAATCCCATTGAGATCCCAGTACAACTGTCGAAGTTACAATATGAACAGACACCAGACGAACCAAAAAGCCAACATTTCCAGATGAACAAAGATGTATAACTCTAGAATGGAAAATCCGAACAAAACGATGGAACCCTCTATTGAATGCCCTCATAGTAGTGAACATCCATACAAAATTTCATTGAGATCCGAGCACTACTGTTCAGGTTATGACATGAACAGACACCAGATGGACCAAAACTCCAACATTTCAAGATAAACAAAGATGAATAACTCTAGAATGGAAAATCGGAACAAAACGATGGAACCCTCTATTTAATGTCCTCATAGTTGTGAACATCCACACCAAATTTGGTTGAGATCCCAGCACAACTGTTGAAGTTACGACATGAACAGACACCAGACGTACCAAAAAGCCACTATTTCCAGATAAACAAAGATGAATAACTCTAGAATGGAAAATCCAAACTAAACGATGGAACCCTCTATTAAATGTCCTCATAATAGTGAACATCCATACCTAATTTCATTGAGATCCGAGCACTACTGTTCAAGTTATGACACGAACAGACATCGGACGGACGTACGGACGGACGGACGCACGCACGGACGCACGCACGGACGCACGGACAGGTGCAAAACAGTATACCCCCCTTTTTTTTTTTAAAAGGGGGTATAATTAGTGTAAGTTGTTCACAATGACTAATTGTAAGAAGAGCATGAGGATCAGCTAATCATTTTCTTAATTGTAGTCATCTACTTCATGTTGTAAGCCTGCAAGTCACTTTTTAACACATTACATGTTAGAGCTCAATGCACACTAATATTCAACACATATCTGCTATGGACATGTTGATCAAATAAAAAAATAAAAAATTCCAATTTTTTTTTTTCGTAAGTTTTTTTGTCATAACATCAGGCATTGCAATAAAAAGGCCTAATGTGGCCATTTTTATTCAATGGGGCGGGGCCTGAGAACCAAAACCTTTTTTTGTTTTGGCCTTAGGCCAATGCATTCTCTTATGTATGCGAGGCGACCTGTGGTCTACTCGCATATATAAGCAAATTAATTGGCACAGGGTCTTTAATGTTGCACCAGCGCAGCTCCCATCATGAAAGGGTTATATACTGTAATCTGTAAAAGTCTTTAATTTCATTGGTATAAATTTTTGTGGGATAGCAACTCATGACTTTTTCTTGGGAATGTAAATTTCTGGGACTGCTACTACTAATTGTTACCTGCAAACTCCCAATAATAACAATCAAGTACGAGAATCAGCAGTGCGGCGACATCGGTGGGCTGTCCGGAATGCAGGCGTAATTAACACATCACGAGTTTGAGTTTTGTTGCCTGCTGTCAAAAAGGCTAAACGATGGGATTTTATTACATAAACAAGGTGAATCTACTTGTTTCTCAAGACAATCAAAGAGCAACACATAACTAATATACAACATATAAAACAAAGAACTAAACCACCTATAACATAATGGAAAGATGCCTCTTAACCCTTTACCCAACAGAAGGGCCCTGTGCCAATGCATTCTCTTATATATGCGAGTCGACCATAGGTCGCCTCGCATATATAAGAGAATGCATTGGCTTAACACATTAAAAATTATAAAATTGTTAAAGGATGTAAGAAAAAATGGTAAAAAGTGTTAAAAAAAGATTTTTTTTAGGCCAATGCATTCTCTTATATATGCGAGGCGACCTATGGTCGACTCGCATATATAAGAGAATGCATTGGCACAGGGCATAACTGTAACCATCACAATGTGGTCAATGAGCCGGTTCCAATGATATCCATATTTGTATGGTTCTATTGAGACAGACCGAAGATATTTTAGGCTATTGAAGCTTTATTTGGCCGGTTTTGGCCGGTTTGTTGGGTAAAGGGTTAAATTCTTGTTAAGAACTGGTAAAATTGATTTTAGACATACTATATTCCAAAATGCTGACCACAATAGTTCAATTTGGTAAACAACATTTTTACAAACATATCTCGTGGTGCTTTTAATTTCATGGCTTTCAGGAGCCACGAACATTGGCCCACAACAAATAAATCTACTTTTGCGGTAGATTCTGATGTATCAAATAACAAGTCTGAGTCATAGAATTTAAATTAAAGTCAAGCCTTGAAATAGTGTGTCTGTCATTTGCAGAATGAGGTCCCCAGAGGGTGAATTTGGTGATGCTAGCCCGCTATGCGGGGTAGCATCACTAACTTCACCCTCTGGGGACCTCATTCTGCAAATGACAGGCACACTATTTCAAGGCTTGATTTTATCAGAAACACACTGGCTTTTATTTTGATAGTAAATAAAATCATTGGGTAATGTCAAAACACAAATGCTTCAAATAAAATATGGATCAAGTGAGATAGATATGATATATTAAAATAGATTAACCCTTTACCCAACAAAACGGCCAAAACCGGCCAAATAAAGCTTCAACAGCCTAAAATATCTTCGGTCTGTCTCAATAGAACCATACAAATATGGATATAATTGGAACCAGCTCCTTGACCACATTGTGATAGTTACAGTTATGCCCTGTGCCAATGCATTCTCTTATATATGCGAGTCGACCATAGGTCGCCTCGCATAAATAAGAGAATGCATTGGCCTAAAAAAAATCTTTTTTTAACACTTTTTACCATTTTTTCTTACATTCTTTAACAATTTTATAATTTTTAATGTGTTAAGCCAATGCATTCTCTTATATATGCGAGGCGACCTATGGTCGACTCGCATATATAAGAGAATGCATTGGCACAGGGCCGTTCTGTTGGGTAAAGGGTTAACCCCTTCTATGCTCCATGGATTCTCCCATTCAGTTATAAAGGTCTACATCGGAATGGTATATTATTCATTTGGAGGGATGTTCAGGCAACAAAAGCAGATGGCAGACAGACAGAATGAGGACATTTTGCTGTAACTGGTATGTTATATACATAAGTTTGCTTACCATAGTTGGTTCGGAATAGATTATGACGTAATCAACGTCACTCTCCGGCGTCGACAGGCCATACAGGTAACTACCTGCTTGCACAATCAATACGATTTGTTCAGGGGCCATGGCAGATACGGGTGGACCGATATTCTCCATTATCTGCTTCAGGTGAGAAACTTCATCTTCAACAACTGCAACCAGAAGAGCATAACATAAAATGTAACTGGCTTTTCCGCAACCCTCACATTAATCAAGATAGAAGCTGGCAAAGACAATGTGTCAACCAATCACATGACATGTTGTGACATGACATATCATCTGATAATTTGAGGTCTGGATATTACCCGAACTTGATCGAATGACAGTGAATCTGAGCATCTTTCAGTCAATATTTCAGATTTCGTATTTTTTATCAAATTTAGGCCGGTGATGAACATCAAGCTATGGCACCGGTAGACAGTACAAGTTTGACCACAGAAACTTTGCATATAGTACTACCATCAGTTTTCTTTGTGGTTGAATTCTACTACTAGTATACATGCAGATGAGCCATGTATTTATTTCCTATACATATGTACTGAATGGTGCATTAAATGTGGTCATGGGTTTTGACAGACAATTAATATTCAGTAAACTTTGAATGTACCCCTTTCTTAAAAATTAAATTTAATCAATTAACCTTTCCATGACTGGAGTTTCCTGACATTTTGCGAATAATCCTGTGTCAATGCATTCTCCCACAGGGAGCCTCGCATATATAAGAGAATACATTGGCCTAACAATATTTGTATTGACTTTGTAAGCCAGTGCTTCTCTTATATATGCAAGGCTCCCTGTGGGAGACTCAAATATATAAGAGCATGCACTGGCACATGATATCATAATTAATGCTGCACCAGCGCAGCTCCTGTCATGAAAGGGTTAATATTCAGCAAACTTTACATGTACAGTAATGCCCTAATTAATCGACCCCTTAACCACAGCATAATTATGGGTAACTTTTCAGGATTTAGTCGGAAATATGGCTTGTTGCCATTCATCGGAAAGCTCTCCCCGAGAGATTTCCAATGAATGGCAACAAGCCATATTTCCGACTAAATCCTGAAAAGTTACCCATAATTCTGCAGTGGTTAAGGGGTCGAGCTTTCCGATGAATGGCAACAAGCCTTATTTCCGACTAAATCCTGAAAAGTTACCCATAATTCTGCTGTGGTTAAGGGGTCGATTATTTAGAGCATTACTGTATGCCTTTCTTATTAAATTTAATTAATTAACTTAGCACAGACTGAGAAGTAAAACCCTGAACTTACCTGCATTTGGTCCGACCTCTCTGCTATGAAGCCTGACATCTGCCATCCATTTACCGACTATCGCATATAACACGCTCGGTTCTACGAACTTATGTTTGTCCATGTCGGTGTTTATCTCATCTCTCCACTTTATTATCAAATCAAATATATCCTGTTTCTGAATGTCAGGGTCCTGCAATGATCAAACAATATCAAATTTTCATGTTATTCCAACGATCAAACAATGTCAAATATTTCTGTTAATCAAATGATCAAACAATGTCAAATATTTATGTTAATCCAACGATAATCCAAAATTCTAATTTCTATCTTTTTATTTATAATTTTTATGATGAAGATTACATAGTTTTATGAGTTTATATTTGTTTATTTTATAAATAGACACACCTAAATAAAACAGTAATTATGAAAACAAAGCTTTATACAGCTACTGTGAGTGTGAGATACATTTTTATATAAAACGAAAAGCGAAATTGCAGGCATACAAAGGTCAAAGGTAACTTCCTAACTATTATAAGTCTATTAAATAAATCTATTGTCTATACATGTACTTTTACTACAGCTGGCATGGCTACAAAGGGTGTCAAAATTAATTAGTCTCGATCAGTACTGCTGATTAGTACCGAATGATGATTAGTATGAAATTACGGACAGTTCGTTTAAATTTTGAGCAGTGTTGCTTATGTTGAAGTGACCAATAGTGCATCTACACATGTGGGAGAAATGGGATGTCTTCCGTATTTTTGAGGTTTTAACTATGGCAATCCAGGAGTCTCACGGACAATCCATGAAACTTAAGAGCTCTCCTCCATACTATATATAAGCTAAATAGACCCAATGGCTCTTGAGGAGAAGTTGTTTAAAGAATTACTATGGTGGAAGGTTATGACTGTGGTCTCACCCCTAATTGACGTGGTGACCCCAATTAAACAAATCTGAATCCCATTCAACCAAGGACTCTCTATAACAAATATATGCTAAATATGCGAAATGGTTCTTGAGAAGATGTTTTAAGAATGACTATTGAGGGAACAAGTTATGTCCCTGGCTCCACCGCTATTTGACCTGGTGACCCCATTTGAAAAATTATGTATCCCAGTCATGGTGAATCACCCAAGGAACCTCAATACCAAATAGCCCCGATGATTCTTGAGAAGAAAATGTTTTAAGAATTACTATGGTTGGAAAGAGTTATGTTCCTAGCTATCCACTTTTTGACCCAGCATCGGTTTTTAATTTATTTTTTAAGTTAAAAAAAAATTAAATTGAGGAATGAGATAAATCTACATTAAAATTAAAAAACATTTGTGTTAATTATTTAAAAACAAAAAATGGTTTTTTAAATGGTCAAGGAGTTCGATCTAAACAAATTAATGTATTATTTTTTTTATCTTTCAAGAGTTTGTCCCTGACTATGCCCATAATGGACTTGGTGACCCCATTTGAACAAATTTGAATCCCAGTCACACAAGGAACCTCCATACCAATTATAAGCTAAATCGGCCTGATGGTTCTTGAGATGTCGTTTTAAGAATTACAATGGAGGAAAAGAGTTATGGCCCTGCTTCGCAACTATTTGTCCTGGTGACCTCATTTTAACAAATCTGAATGTGAGTCACCTGGGAAACATCCACACCAAATATGAACCAATTGGTTTTATGGTTCTGGAGAGGATGTTTAAAGAATTGTTGATGGATGGATGGACGGCTCGATGGATGAATGGGCAACAGACGATGAGTGATGTCCATAGCTCCACAGGAAACTTTGTCTCAGGTGAGCTGAAAACACTCAGTCACCGTTAATATTTGAAAACCTCCCCTGAACCTCAATTGTCTCAATACCATATCCTGAATCTTCCATGTTTTATATAACCAGAGATATGGCTGTGTATTTATAAACCATTTGTGACTAGGGGTGCCACGATTAATCGTATAATCAATGAACCGTTAATCGATTACCATTTCCATCGTCGATTAATCTGCATTATTTATTTCGGACGTCAGAAAATGCCGGGTATTATTGAATACCGTGTTTGTTTTACACAGATTAATCTACAACCGAGTATTTAACTTATTTTGATCGTGTATCAAAGAGAGTCCAATAACATGAGTACTACTAATATGTTGCAAACAGTCGGCAGTTCATTTGATGATGCGACATGGTTTCTCGTCAGGTCGGTGTATATTCTACAAATTGGCAGCACTGCCGATTTGAACAGATGGTGACGTCGTTGTATATTTATATTTATTTGGCACTATGTCTTTGAAATGTGTCAACTGTCACCGTGTTCAATGAACTGAATGAACTCCCCCCTGAATCTGATTGGACCAATGTGAAGTTGATTGACATTCTCTAAAACCAGGGAACCAATATATACGGCATTTTAATCAGCGATGTTCTCCGCAATGTAATTGCGAGTGTACTTTGTTTGCATAAATATACTTAGAAGTTACTAGTAAAGGCTATCACATATCGTGTGGTGAATGCTGAATGAAACTGACTATTATCAAATACTTAGCTTGTTCTGAGTCCTGCAATTTGCGGGTGGGAGCACATGTTTGTGATTGTTAACCATGCTCTGGAAGTTTGATGAAACTTATAGTTTCCGCAACATTCAATTTTTTTTTTAGGAACCGCCGGCGGTCCATCGTTCATTCCTACTTTTATATTGTTTGTATATTTGGCTATTCATAACACTGAAATTAATCGCTACGTTCATGAACTCACAAATATTATAACCATAACATCGCTGTGAATTGTGCTGGTATTCAATACATTGTACTCATTAGTCATTAACGGTGGTTTATAATGCACTTTATTAACGTAAAAATTACATCAGCCGATGCCTCAAACAACCAGGGACAGTGCAGTTTACCAGCACCCAGCCAATAGACTATATTACGGAATACTTCCACTGATGTTATTAATATTATGTACGATTAATCGATTATAGTCGATTATTGACGACCGATTATCGATTATCAAAATCAATAATCATGGCACCTCTATTTGTGACAGTGATATCTATATGTGTGATCATTCATTGGTATCCAAAGTATATTCAAACGAAAATGTTGTGGATGAAGACAGAATGCAATGGGAATACACCTGTTGGCAATATATGCTAAAATTTGAATCAGGACAGCCAATTTTGAATTGAATTGCATCAAATCAAATGAAACAAAAGATTCTGAATGGCATTGAATCAAATTGACTTGCAGAGCCCTAACCTAATGCTTTTAATGCAGTGGGAGCAACACTCCTGATGTACATCATGTGGAAGGTCCATTGATTTTTATTCATTTTAAAATTGGTATCAGACACAGAAGCCGCATAGGATACTGCACGGAATTCTCTCGGCATCATCTAGACATTTAGTACCTACCAGATATAAGTCTTTAAGTCTCTGGGCAATTGTTCTGGCGATATCTGGTAACGTATCTATGATAAGTTGCTCTGTAGCTGGCGCCTTCCCTGTTGAACAATTCAAGTAATGATGGAGGAGCCTAGAAAGACATTTAATGGACCTCTGATATATGCATGTTTTATATCATCATTCGAGGGAAAGGCAGCCCTCTCTGTTCATATACACAAAGCTACCATTTGACCTAATCCAAAGAAATGCAAGCAATATAACTCCCGCCCACAATTCTGGGCATAACGTCCATTATAAAAGAGCAACGTGGCAGGACTTGGGCCAAAAACAGCATCATCCCAAACGATATTCAAAGCTGTTGTGAACTGAGAGATTTGGTCTACATAATAACTTCAGTTATCACTGATGATGCATCGATGTTAAATCTACATTCAGTTATCACTGATGATGCATAGATGTTAAATCTACATTCAGTTATCACTGATGATGCATAGATGTTAAATCTACATTCAGTTATCACTGATGATGCATAGATGTTAAATCTACATTCAGTTATCACCGATGATGCATCGATGTTAAATCTACATTCAGTTATCACTGATGATGCATAGATGTTAAATCTACATTCAGTTATCACCGATGATGCATCAATATTAAATCTACATTCAGTTATCACTGATGATGCATAGATGTTAAATCTACATTCAGTTATCACCGATGATGCATCGATGTTAAATCTACATTCAGTTATCACTGATGATGCATAGATGTTAAATCTACATTCAGTTATCACTGATGATGCATAGATGTTAAATCTACATTCAGTTATCACTGATGATGCATAGATGTTAAATCTACATGTACATTCAGTTATCACCGATGATGCATCGATGTTAAATCTACATTCAGTTATCACTGATGATGCATAGATGTTAAATCTACATTCAGTTATCACTGATGATGCATAGATGTTAAATCTACATTCAGTTATCACTGATGATGCATCGATGTTAAATCTACATTCAGTTATCACTGATGATGCATAGATGTTAAATCTACATTCAGTTATCACTGATGATGCATAGATGTTAAATCTACATTCAGTTATCACTGATGATGCATAGATGTTAAATCTACATTAAGTTATCACCGATGATGCATCGATGTTAAATCTACATTCAGTTATCACTGATGATGCATAGATGTTAAATCTACATTCAGTTATCACCGATGATGCATCAATGTTAAATCTACATTCAGTTATCACTGATGATGCATAGATGTTAAATCTACATTCAGTTATCACTGATGATGCATCGATGTTAAATCTACATTCAGTTATCACTGATGATGCATAGATGTTAAATCTACATTCAGTTATCACCGATGATGCATAGATGTTAAATCTACATTCAGTTATCACTGATGATGCATAGATGTTAAATCTACATTCAGTTATCACTGATGATGCATAGATGTTAAATCTACATTCAGTTATCACTGATGACGCATAGATGTTAAATCTACATTCAGTTATCAACGATGACGCAGAGATGTTAAAACTACATTCAGTTATCACCAATGATGCATAGATGTTAAATCTACATTCAGTTATCACCGATGATGCATAGATGTTAAATCTACATTCAGTTATCACCGATGATGCATAGATGTTAAATCTACATTCAGTAATCAACGATGATGCATAGATGTTAAATCTACATTCAGTTATCAACGATGATGCATAGATGTTAAATCTACATTCAGTTATCACCGATGATGCATAGATGTTAAATCTACATTCAGTTATCAACGATGATGCATAGATGTTAAATCTACATTCAGTTATCAACGATGATGCATAGATGTTAAATCTACATTCAGTTATCAACGATGATGCATAGATGTTAAATCTACATTCAGTTATCACCGATGATGCATAGATGTTAAATCTACATTCAGTTATCAACGATGGCGCATAGATGTTAAATCTACATTCAGTTATCACCGATGATGCATAGATGTTAAATATACATTCAGTTATCAACGATGATGCATAGATGTTAAATCTACATTCAGTTATCACCGATGATGCATAGATGTTAAATCTACATTCAGTTATCACCGATGACGCATAGATGTTAAATCTACATTCAGTTATCAACGATGACGCATAGATGTTAAATATACATTCAGTTATCAACGATGGCGCATAGATGTTAAATATACATTCAGTTATCACCGATGGCGCATAGATGTTAAATATACATTCAGTTATCAACGATGACGCAGAGATGTTAAATCTACATTCAGTTATCAACGATGACGCAGAGATGTTAAATCTACATTCAGTTATCACCGATGATGCATAGATGTTAAATCAACATTCAGTTATCACCGATGACGCATAGATGTTAAATCTACATTCAGTTATCACCGATGATGCATAGATGTTAAATCTACATTCAGTTATCACCGATGATGCATAGATGTTAAATCTACATTCAGTTATCACCGATGATGCATAGATGTTAAATCTACATTCAGTTATCACCGATGATGCATAGATGTTAAATCTACATTCAGTTATCACTGATGATGCATAGATGTTAAATCTACATTCAGTTATCACCGATGATGCATAGATGTTAAATCTACATTCAGTTATCACCGATGATGCATAGATGTTAAATCTACATTCAGTTATCACCGATGGCGCATAGATGTTAAATCTACATTCAGTTATCACCGATGATGCATAGATGTTAAATCTACATTCAGTTATCAACGATGGCGCATAGATGTTAAATCTACATTCAGTTATCAACGATGATGCATAGATGTTAAATCTACATTCAGTTATCACCGATGATGCATAGATGTTAAATCTACATTCAGTTATCACCGATGATGCATAGATGTTAAATCTACATTCAGTTATCACCGATGATGCATAGATGTTAAATCTACATTCAGTTATCAACGATGATGCATAGATGTTAAATCTACATTCAGTTATCAACGATGGCGCATAGATGTTAAATCTACATTCAGTTATCACCGATGATGCATAGATGTTAAATATACATTCAGTTATCAACGATGATGCATAGATGTTAAATCTACATTCAGTTATCACCGATAATGCATAGATGTTAAATCTACATTCAGTTATCACCGATGACGCATAGATGTTAAATCTACATTCAGTTATCAACGATGACGCATAGATGTTAAATATACATTCAGTTATCAACGATGGCGCATAGATGTTAAATATACATTCAGTTATCACCGATGGCGCATAGATGTTAAATCTACATTCATTTATCAACGATGACGCATACATGTTAAATCTACATTCAGTTATCAACGATGACGCATACATGTTAAATCTACATTCAGTTATCAAAGATGACGCATACATGTTAAATCTACATTCAGTTATCACCGATGATGCATAGATATTAAATCTACATTCAGTTATCACCGATGATGCATAGATGTTAAATCTACATTCAATTTTCACCGATGAAGCATAGATGTTAAATCTACATGGTTTTGTTGTTAGAACTTCACAAAATTGTGTTCCGGTGACCCCGATGTGCTTATCGACTGACTCAACAACAAAGAGCCACCTGCAAAATGGGACAATTAAGATATAATTTAAACTAAAGAATATCTCCAATTTACCTGCATGACCCACAGAGGTTATAGAACGTCGTATTCTCTCTCAGTCGCATATTCCCCAATTTGTTCTTCTTTGAAATGGAACCAATCGCTTGTCCCCTGCATGCTTCAATGAAGCCTCGTATACCTGGAATTTAATATTGTGATTTACTTCCAAGCTCAAAAGAATCATGTGTTTTGTGTCTACTAGTCTATAATAAGAGCACAATAAGTCACTGTATAATTAGGCGGATGCTTTCTAATATAGGTATTGGTCCCAGGCCAAAAATATGGTGCCAGATATTTGCAGAAGGAGGTGGCCAGAGGGTGAATTTAGTGACACTACCCCACACAGTGGGCTAGCATCACCAAATTGATCCTCAGGGGACCTCATTCTGCTATGGGAGACCCAGACACAAATTAAAGATGGTGAAGATGGTAAAGTGCACCCATTAGGCACACCGATCATTCATTGTGCCATCTGCCAATTTGGGAACATGGAGAAACTAAACTGAAAAATAACGAGAGGCCGATCACGATCGGCAGATGTTTAACCCATCCCTTGGCGATAGTAAATTGTTAAGATCAGAATCATAATCTTTTAATGTTGAATTATAGAGTATACTGTTATGATCTAAAGTAGTATATGACAAATGTACATAATAACTGTAATAACACAAATTATTGGAATGTATGAGTCAATATAGAAGGGTTAATATAACATCTAAACTCTAGAGCCTGTCACCACTATCATGGTGTGAGCAGTTCTATTCATGTTGTTGCAAATTGCCATGTGAGATATCAAAATAATATAATTATTTATTTAATGGAAAAGGTTAAAAGACATGGAATGGGTAAAAGGGGTTAAATCACCTATCTCTGCCCTGTTTGATCCAATGTAGTCCCATCATCCAAGGACTTAGAGAGCTCCATTGGTCTAGTTAAATAAATTCACCTGGCTAAGTTGTGGTTAAAAAGATAGCTAAATCAATTTATCCAATAATTCACTGTGTCTCTTATACAGACCTAACATATGAGGGCTATAAATAACTCTCAAAGCAATAAACTATATTGTCTTTTATCTTGCTCACAGAGAAGCAGGTATTCATTAATTGTAAGTTACTTGGGTTATAATCTGGATAATTCTTAGTTTAAAAAGGGCCATATCTCTGGTATAACAAATTGGATCTAACCCATATTCAAACTCGTTCTGTATTTTGAGTTGAGAAACTCACATACCAAATTTGGTTCCTATCAGATGAAAAATGGTTGATTTATCGAAGTACATGTATGTGTGAATCATATGTCAAAGGACCATAACACCATTAAAAAAAATCCGATCAAACCCATATTCGAAATCAATCTGTATGTTGGTCTGAGAAACTCATACACCAAATTTGGTTCCGATCAGATAAAAAATGTTTGAGTTATGGCAGAATTCATTAATTCTAAGTTGAAAAAGGGCCATAAATCTGTAATAAAAAGTCGGATCAAACCCATATTCGAACTCGATCTGTATTTTGGGCCGAGAAACTCGCATACCAAATTTGGTTCCGATCAGATAAAAAATGTTTGAGTTATGGCAGAATGCGTGAATTCTAAGTCGAAAAAGGGCCATAACTCTGTCAAAAAAAGTCGGATCAAACCCATATTCGAACTCGATCTGTATTTTGGGCTGAAAACCCCATATACAAAATTTGGTTTTGATCAGGTAAAAAATGTTTGAGTTATCGCATTACACGTAAAGTGTCTACGGACGGACAGACAGACGGACGGACAGACGGACGAACGGACGGACGCACGACGAGTGGTCAATCCGGACAACGACACTATGTTTACCATACATGGTATGGGTAAACATAAAAAGCAACTTTCTCAAGAAGTTTCTGTCCAAACTGGAAAACTGGTTTATCTGATAATAAAGATACTTTCCAGAGAAGATGAGGCCTAAGCACACTAAACTCAGGCTTGTTCACATATCAAATTCTTTCAAAATCAAAACCCTTTCTTTCCTAAATAGATTCCACCATTCAGTCATTAAAGTGATGTGAAACACTCCGGTATGGTGATCAAATATAAATGGAGAATAATCTTGTTCAAAGTAGTAAGTTTTACAAATAGTATATCCAAATTGACAACACACACCGTCATTCTTATTTATGAATTAAATGCAATGACTCTCGATGGCGAAATCGTTTTCTTTAGTTTATCGCTGATAGATGCGTCCCGAACCGAGTAGTAAATTTTAACAATCGATCGTAGTTCTGGTGATGTTTTCTATGGAGTGGTACGGTCGATTTGCTTCAAATTTTTGGCGATGTTAGTAGAATGTAACATTCCTCCAGTTGTCATAGCGCCTGAATACTATATTATCAGTTTCACGCACCCAAACAAGTACATAATAGGGATCTGGAGGGATGTTCAGGAAATATAAGCAAATAACAGTCAGACAAAGTGCAGAAAGATTCATATTAATTGGTGGGAAATGTTCAGATATAGAGAATATCCGCATAGTGCAGCTGAATAAAGAATTTATTTTTGCGAGTATGTGGGCATCTATTTGGTGAGCCTCTAGGCGAGCCAAATAGATGCCCACATACGAGCAAAAATAAATTCTTTATTCAGCTGCACTATGTGGATGTTCTGTTTATTCACCGAACAAATTTAAATGTATTTTATTGCAGTTTTTGTCAAAAAACATCGCAAAATTCACAGGCTCCTTATAGAGAAGCGATGACCTACTTAGCGACTTTATCTGTATAGTAGAGACTAATTAATTATGAAACAGTTTTGTATTCAGGCGACTGCGCTGCGAAATAGTCCGCCATATAACTTCTAAATTATGCCGGAAAAATATCATAGCATGGTGTAATTTCTAATAAAATCTAAATAATTTGCGTAACGTTCAAATCTAAAACTGAAATGTACGAATATAGCAGTCATGTGAATTTGGATGTTTGTGCTTGAAACTTTTTAATAAATTGAATCAAAGTCTGAACTTTAGCAGTACTTAGCATCAGCACTAAGATCAGCAGTGCAAATGTACTAGTACCAGCTCACGGAATAATATCTTATACTTTATATAGTAACAAACTACCAATTGCTTAATCAAGTTATAGATTTCACCAACTGAAGATTTAAAAATTCTATTTGAGTGCGTTTTGGGGCGCATCCTTTGATCTTTTAGAAAGTTGTTGCACGAAAATGCGTTGTGGATGTTGACGTTTCTAAGGACGCTGTCACTAACAACGGAAACCAGCATGGTCCGTTCTAATGATGCTCCATAACGTTGTTACGACCCAGTTACGTCACTCACGAACTGCTGGAGGTTAACTGCTCCAAGTTCTTGTAACCTTTCTTCCTTGCATATTTTAAGTTTATCTGTCTAGTAGAGGATGCTTTATCTGTCTAGTAGACGGATAGAGGCGTGGTTTATCTGATGGGCTTTATCTGTATAGTAGACAGGGGTAGGAGGTGGACAAAATATTATAAGTTCAACAAACAGCCTCTTTATAACTAATTATCTGAACATTATAAAGAGAACAACTCGTCAATGAGTACATTTAGTGAAAAAAAGTTAAATATATATGTTATAAACATGTCCTGCACAAATAAATACCATGAATGAATGGAAATTAATAATTGGTCAAGCGCGACTACAAAGCAAAGGCCTACTGTAATCAATACAGTTTGTTTTACAGTGCAGCCAATGACTTACATGTACATATCTTTATAGTAAATAAAATGGTTGGTCATTTGACCTCATTGGGTACTTTTCATTTGTTGATTGCTTATTGGGGTGTTATAACCATACCCATTATTTGTTTGTGGTTAAGATTTTCCCTCAGGGCTGTCCATTTTGGAGATTCATATATGATTGCAGCCGGGTCACAGAACATGGCCTCCAAACACCGTGGCTTCCCTTTTACGAGGAATGACCCGAAGTGGTACATTTCTGTAGCATACAACCAATCCTGTAACAAAATGTTCAACACATGATGAGAATATCCATAGCATGCAAAAATAGGATGGATACCGGCAGTCTATTATAATATGAAAGTGTCAATGACACTGTAGCTCAACTTAGGTAGGGGAATAATTTAATGGTTGACAGTAAATGGAGGAATAGGAAAGGTGCTAATTGAAATGTCTAACCTAGCTGTGCCAAAGGATTTAGTCATGCAATGAGTAAAATCCAAGATGGCTGCTGGTGGCCATGTTTTTTGGCCGAATCACCCCAAAATGACTCGTTCCCATCTACATGTCAATATTAACATCCATGACAAATTTCATGATGATCAGACGAACAGTACGACCTGTAGCCCGCAACAATGGATTGAATTTTGAAATCCAAGATGGCCACCAGCGGCCATGTTTTTTGTCCGAATGACTCCAAAATGACTCGTTCCCATCTACATGTCATCCACCTGAGTGCCCCCGAGTCACAACACCAAATTTGGTTGAAATCGGTCCAGGGGTCTGAGAGAAAATGGCGACCATACTGATCCTACTCTTTTATATACATTGATTGGATAAAAGATTGATTTGAAATAATAAACAAAACTTACAATTATGAGAAGACATATCTTACTCAACGGGGACGGCAGGTAGACAACCTTCTTGGTTATGCTGTCCCCGATAGCTCATTGAATGTTATACTATTACACTGTGTATATAATTGTAAATATCATATGAATGAGTTATGAATAAATAATCATAGTCAATCATAGTCATAGTCATACTCTACCTATTAATTAGATAATGGATTTATAAATGGCTTTAGAGATGTGCTTCTCATCTGTGAACTTCATGTGTATATTTAGGGGTAACGGCCAAGAATCTTTAGTTCCAAATTCATTTTCGCGATGCCATTGAATATTAAATATCAGTTATCATGTTTTTTATTTGAAACAAGTAACTTGGAAACAATTATCAAAAAAGTTGGAGTATCTTTGAATGATTGTTCATAAATTATTCTGTATAAATGGTGATTCCATAATATAGAAAACAAATTTGAAATTGAAATTCATCTACATGATTTTACCTGTTCTTTGCTAAAGAGTCATTGATGTGTAGTTTCCTTAGGAAATACTAAGATAATATCTAAATATTACACACAAATAAATAGGAATCCTACTGCACTTGTGTTATGTGTCAGTATGTCATCCAGGGCCAGCGCTGGACCGAAATTTACTTTTGCCAAATAATTTGCCAAATGAAAATATTTTTTGCCAAATTCTTTTAGAATATGCCAAATGCTATCCCTGACAGTACCATTTTCTGCAACATTGAGTTTTATGCTTCGACACTCGTGGTTTGAGCAACTTTTGATATCGATAGGAAAGCAGTTAGTTAATAATTATACTCGCATCTCTATTGTGGTTTATCATACAACAATAAACCAATCACAGAACACTAAAATGATAGCAGGGTTGCTTCATCAGAAGGGCACACCGCAAGAGGATTAGCCATGTAAACACCACCACACTAAATACGGGTAATCCCTCCACCGATCGATACTATAAATAATAGCTATCAGATTAACTGCATCTTAATAGAGGTGTTAACATTTCCTAAGCCATATAAAACATCACTAATATAATTATATTGTAAGAGTTTCCTGAAATATATGGTACTAGCTGGTGGGCCCGACCTCGTCCGGGCTGTTTCCCCTCTGCACTCTAACATCGAAATCCGTCGAAAGGCGCAATATGACCTAGAATTGACCATTTTGAAGGTCAAGGTCACGTCGGGGTAACGATTTGACCCGTCGAAAACACTCCCTGGACAAAAGTACCCCTAGGTATCAAATTTCGTTGAAATCCGTCCGTTTACCCGATTTGACCTTGAATTGACCATTTTGAAGGTCAAGGTCAGGTCGAGGTCACGATTTGACCCGTCCAAAACACTCCCCGACAAAAGTATCCCTTGGTATCAAATTTCGTCGAAATCTGTCCGTTTTACCCGATTTGACCTTGAATTGACCATTTTGAAGGTCAAGGTCAGGTCGGGCCCATGATTTGACTCGTCCAAAACACTCCCCGGACAAAATTATCACTAGGTATCAAATTTCAATTAAATGAAAATATTTTTTGCCAAATGTTAATTATTTTTTATTGGCAAATTTGGCAAGTGGCAGCGCGAACCATGATGTCATCTGTCTATATATCCTGAACATCGAGATGAATAACAAACCATTCCAATGTATGCTCTTATAACTGATGGGATGATACCTTTAGGGTTTTGAGAGATTGCACAAGACCAAAATGATTAAATCGATCATTAAAAAACAATGGATGGTTTAATTGAGATTACTTTGTATAGTAACTAATTAAATCGATCATTACGACTCGATGGATTGTTTAATTTAGATTACTTTATATAGTTTTAAACTAACTAAATCGATCATTACAACATGATGGATGGTTTCATTTAGATTACTTTGAATCGTAACAAATTAAATCGATCATTACGACAGGATGGATGGTTTAATTTAGATTACTTTGTATCGTAACTAATTAAATTGATCAATAGACAGACACGATGGATGGTTTTATTCACAGGCCCCTGGGGAAAATTACTAAAATACCAATATTGACTATACCAGTGGCTATAGTCTATATTGATATTTTAATAATTTTCCCGTATTTTGTATCATAACAAATTAAATCGATCATTACCGACACGATGGATGGTTTAATTGAGACTAATTTGTATAGAAACTAATTAAATTGATCATTAGGACAAGATGGATAGTTTATTGAGAACACTATGTAACGTAACTGATTAAATCGATCATTATGACTCGATGGATGGTTTAATTTAGATAACTTTGTATCGTAACTAATTAAATCGATCATTACCGACACGAGGGATGGTTTAATTTAGATTACTTTATAGCAGAATTAAGTACTTACAAGATCAAAAACATCATTTTTCTCCCGTGAATGTGGATCAACGGGCGTGAAGAAATGGTCATCATGTGAGAGGTAGACTATAAATAGATTGTTATATCGGGCCTGTTCACCTCGTTCCCTCTGAACAGCAGCGTACCATGGACAGGTGAGCAGAGTCACACTAACCACATTTTTACAATGACCTGTAAAAGATAATAATGTTGGGGATTTTTTTATTGCACTTAACCCTTTACCCAACAGAAGGGCCCTGTGCCAATGCATTCTCTTATATATGCGAGTCGACCATAGGTCGCCTCGCATATATAAGAGAATGCATTGGCTTAACACATTAAAAATTATAAAATTGTTAAAGGGGTACTGTACGCCAATTTCAATAAATTCCCGGTAACAATTGCGATCTAATATCAATATTATATTTTAAAATAACGTATTTGAGTCGACGATGTCTATTGAAAACGTTCCGGTTAACAGGCTATCATAACAGTCAAATTGAATTATTTAATATAAATGAATTTATGACTGGAGTCATAAAATGGCGAATTATGCCACTACGAGTTACCGTTCTTGAAATCTCACATGTTGGGTGTCTTTTATCGACGGCCGTTTACGACGAACATTATTGAGTTGCGAACAAAACATGTTACATGCAAAAGGAAGTCCCGCTATAACCAATTTGGAAAAAAAAGAGAAGAAACAAGATTCATAAAGCGTCAAGTATTTTTATAGGGGTGAGATTGTTCGATGGAAGAGATTGTAGGCATCAATTGAACTTCCGGTTCATCCTGCAAGTTGCGTCTTCTCCGGTGAAGGTCAAAAACATGGCGCGTAGTTTGAAATCGTAATGTTTTTATTTCCAAGATAAATATTTTCGTCGCTAAATTAGGTTTATACGAAACTCATAACACGAACACAATCTAACTTGAAAGTTATGTCAATGGGAGTAAATAAAAAAATTGCCTATCTCTGTGTAAAAATTATAAAATTGTTAAAGAATGTAAGAAAAAATGGTAAAAAAAGATTTTTTTTAGGCCAATGCATTCTCTTATATATGCGAGGCGACCTATGGTCGACTCGCATATATAAGAGAATGCATTGGCACAGGGCATAACTGTAACCATCACAATGTGGTCAGTGAGCCGGTTCCAATGATATCCATATTTGTATGGTTCTATTGAGACAGACCGAAGATATTTTAGGCTGTTGAAGCTTTATTTGGCCGGTTTTGGCCGGTTTGTTGGGTAAAGGGTTAAACAAGAGATGTATCCCACAGGGAGCCTCACACAGATGGAAGCATGCACTGCAGAGTGTCGTCTGCTCCAGTCTATGTGGGGCTCTATAAGGGTTAAACAATTAGTTACACTTAAGAGCATCGCTGGAGCATAACAAAATATGCCTGTGGTTATTTCAACGAAGGGCCATAACTCTAGTAAAAATTGGTGGGCAGAACCCGAATTTGAACTTGACTTGTATTTTATGTTGGTAAACTCACATACCAAATTTCATTCCATTCATATTTATTAAAATTATCATCTGGAAATGAAAATTGAGAGAAAATTCCAACAAAAAGGGCGGTAACTCAGGTAAAAATTGGCAGCCAGAAACGAAAATAGTGAATGGATGGCTAGACAAATGAAAGGGTGTTTAAGTGGATAGTGGTTTACAAGCTCAGGTCCGTCCATATTAACGAGCTTAAACGAGGCATCAAAAAGTGCACCAACAAAAGAGTTTAAGGGCTACTTTGAATATTAATATTAGCATACCACATATACAACATATATTATTTCTGTAAACTCTGTTATTAGTAATTTGATGTGTAAATGTCTATGTATTTAATATGTAAACTCTTCATTACTGGAGAAAATAAAAATTATTTGCAGATATATTTATTAATGAACATCCAGGGTTAATGAGCTTAAGCCCTCAATCCTTGTCATTGAATGCAAGGTCAGTGTGGACATAATTTTTTTCCAAACTTTTGTGGTTTTTAGAAAGTTGTGTTGGAATGATTTATAGACCACAAACAACAGTTAATACAGCATTTACAAAAAGGTTTAAGGGCTAAAGCTCTTAAACCCAAAAAGCCCCTAAACCACATTTAAACCAAAGTCCAAACCCCAAAAACCCCTTTCATTGGTGCGAATGGTTATTATGCAATATATTAGAATACACATTACCGTTGTCCAAGATACAACTCATTTCGTTGTCTTATAGTAATTTGAAACTTGAAAATCTACAAATACGGCAACTGTGCTTCTAAAAACTAATCTCACTCGAAGCCGAAATGTTCTCAAATTTCCACTTGTCGCAAGTGACATGACATCCTTCCAAACTTTGTAAAATTAATTTGGAGGTTAAAATAAACCATGTCTGTGTTGCACATTGCGTTTTTGTAAGCAACCCTGGTAAATGTCTTGTATATGCTGCAAATGTTGATGTAGCACTAATGTAATTAAGAAGCCCAAATTTTAGGTAGAAAAATTTGGACATATGGATGTTTTGGTTGCTCCAAGAGGAAAAAAGTGGAAATATGTTGCACCTTTCGCAGGTGACAGGTGCAGAATATGTTAATATATTTGTTTGTGAAGATTCAAGTCAAACATCGGTTAAGTTTGTATCATTGCTATAATGGTTAGGAATACACAATTCTGCAATGTCCATAAAAGTTTGAGTAAAATTTGCAACTCTTTCTGAGACATCAAATTGCCGCTTAAGAAATCTTGCATGTCATGGAGTATGGATAAATGCAAGTTGGTCTGACATTTTGTGTGGAATGCAAAAAAGTTCAACACATGAAAGTCAGTCAATTAGCATCTATACAACATGGCATGCAACAAAATCAACAACTATTTCTTATATTTCTCAGCTCACAGATTAAAAGAGCACATGTACAACCATACAAAATGAAATCAAATTGGGACCTGCATGAGACATCAAATGATGTGATTTCAACTAATCAACGTTTTTCACTCAAATTCCAGTGTGAGTGCATGTAGAAGTTAAATAAAGGTTTTTGACACATTCTGTAATATGTAAGAATATAATGGTGAAATTATTGCAGTCAGAAGGCATTAGCTTCACAGTAATTACAGACAAACATTACGCTGTCAATTTGACTGCCATGATTATGAAAATTACAAGGAAATCAGGTAACTCTTAATATAGATTTTTTCATAGAAGATATCAGTAGCTACATACCTTCCATGACCTTGGACACCAAGGAGTTGAATCTCTCTTTGACCTGGCTGGTTAATGAACTTGGGACGTGCATTAAGACTAGTTGTCTGAGTTCCTCTAATGGCTCCTCATTGAGGGACATGGGTACGAAGTCATGATGTGAGCCTTCTATCTCCGATTTAATATATCTCAGCTCATCAAGAACTTTTGTGACACCACTTGAGCCTACAAAATCATTGTGTCAATGACATTAATGTTCAACGCAGCAAACAGACTAGTACAGTTTAAAGATGGTCTATCTCTTTGTAAACATCTATCTTACATGTATATCTATATTTGCGAATGTCTGTCTGTCTGTGTTCTATAGAAGTCAGGGGCAGAAAAGGGGGGAGGGGCAGAAAAAAAATTTGTCGCCAATTGCCACAAAACTTATATATAATCATCCCCATAATATGAGGAATCTAATGGCGTGGTTTAAATATGACAAAAGTCGCGCCGTTCGCGTTAGGGGTACCCGGAAGGGGGGGGCAGAATTTTTTTTCTGTCGCCGATTGCCACGAAACTTACATATAATCATCCCCATGATATGAAGAATCCAACGGTGTGGTTTAAATATGTCAAAAGTGGCGTCGTTTGAGTCAGGGGTGAATGGAAGGGGAGAGGGGCACCAAAATTGATAAAATTATTTTAGCGCCGATTTCCACCAAATTGATATATATTCTTCTTCATGATACAAAGAATCTAATTGTGCGATTTAACAACGCCAAATTGTTGTTTTTGGATGAGAGATTGGGAGGGGTGGGCACTAAATTTGATAATAAGTCGCTGATTGCCACCACACTTATACAAAATCATCCCCATGGTATGAGGAGTCTAATGGTGTGGCTTTTATCTGTCAAATGTGGCCTCATTCGAGTCAGGGTTGCATTGAAAGGGACAGGGGCACCAAAATTGATGCACAATTTTTTTAGCGCCAATTTCCACCAAATTGATACACGTTCTTATCCATGATATGAGGAATCTAATCGTGATTTAAAGACGCCATAGTGGTGCTGTTTGGGTGAGAGATGGAGAGGGGAGGGATTGGCACCAAATTTTATAAAGAAAATTGTTTAGTCGCCGATTATCACCAAACTTATAAACAATCATCTCCATGATATCAGGAGTGTAATCGTGTGGTTTAAGGAGGTCACAAGTGGGGCCATTCGAGTCAGTGGTATATAGAGATGAGAGGGACACAACAAATTATATCTATATGTTTAGTGCCGATTTCCACCAGATTGATACATATTCTTCTCCGTTATACGAGGAATCTTATCGTGTGGTTTAGATACACCAAATTGGTGCCCTATGGGTGAGAGATATGGGGACCTTAAATTTGATACGAATTTGTATACTCGCCAATTTTCATCAATTTCATATATATGCATCTCTAATATCTAATGAGTCTTAGTGTGTCAGCTTGAGTCCGAAATAGGGACGGGAGGGTCACCAAAACTGATACAAAATATTTTTAGTACCAATTACCATCAAATTCAGACACGTTCTTCTCAAATGATACAAGAAATAAAATCGTGCTGTATGTCTGTCTTTTTGTCTGTCAGTGTGCGTTCTATATATAAATTCACGCGGTACAATCGAGATGGCACCAAGGCGTTCTAAGAGGGGTAACTTTTTACAAGGAAGATAATGGTGCCGGTTAAAATTTTCTAAAATGACGCTGTTGGTGGGAGGGGAAATTTAAAACATATGGTGAAATAGTTTTGTCGCTGATTTCCACCAAACGAATACATAATCACCTTCGCAATATGGCGTTGTTCGAGTCAGCGTTGCATCAACAATTGATTTAATAAACCAAATTCCACCAAATTCATACACGTTTTTCTCTAATGATATACCATGAATTAAATCACATTTGGTGTCGTTTGCGTCATGGATGGCGAGCGGATATGCACTATCATTGATAAGATTGCTATTCGCCGATATCCACATATAAGTTATATACAGTCACCAGGCCATCTCCATATCATTTTAAGTAGTTGGGCGTTCACATTTCACAATCCCGACATTATGGTGACCCACATAAGTCACTTGAACAATTATATCTTCTTAACAGTCATATTTATATGGGAATGGCAATTAAGGCATTCACACAATGAGCTAGCAAAAAGAGATAACTAGAAGAAGCATTAAACATATATTTATCATTCTATTGAAGAGATACATATATTCGTGCAAACTGAGAGACCTCGAACCGTCAGAGGATTGCATATATATCATAAAAAAATTTAGTCTGTTCCATTCAATACAGTTTCCACAAAAAGTTACAATTTGTCAAGAGATATGGAAGGCCTGTTCAAAAATAGTGGTCACAGTGTGCAGTCAAATATAGTTTCTTCTGATATACAAGAAAATGCAGTTAGTAGCACAAGACTTTTCAGGATCCTACCAATTCTGACATCTAACAAGGGTTTTAGAACAGACTCATCGACTGACATAAACAATTCAAAATCTCGCTCTGTGCCTGGCACATGTAGCTGATATATGTGCGCAGCAACATTTCGTTTAAACTAAGAATATTTAGCCAATATATAGCACCATGAACAGAGGAGCACCTGGAAATTTCTTTGAAACATCTGTATCTTCATGCAGATATGATAGCCATGTGTCCTCGATATCTTAGTCCAACCCACTAGATTGATTGATACATCTCAATATGTAAAACCCAATTATCATCTTTTATCGAACTAATGTGTTTATGATGTTCATGTATCATATTATAACGTCTAATGTATACGCAGTTGTATATAAATAAATACTTCATTATTGGTGGAACGGATTAATCGCGATAAACAGAATGACAATTGACAAGGTGAGCCACTACTTATATCCCATGACTGTAATAATCATGTTTTGTGATGCTATTTGAATATACAATTTATGAGAAAACGTATAACACTTTAAGCAAGAGCATTCTCTATTCCCAACAAATATCCACAGCATACATTAACCTGGGCAACGCCGGGTAACCCTGCTAGTGTGTTATATAGTTACCGGGTATAACATTTATGAATAGATATGAATCAAGGACCCCTGGTTAGGAAATACTTCTATCGATTAATATTGATTACATGTATTATATTTTGAATATTTTCTGGCTTAAAAACATGTGGTTGTTTAGCTAACGAACAATAGTGGTTACTGTTAACAGAGACCAGAAATTTTATTGTGTAGTTTTGTCATAAAATAAATGTTAGTTAGACTCATTATGGCTTATAACTATGTAATAAAACAATACAAACAATCAATCTGGGATATTTAACGTTCGGAACATAGTTATGGGAACACCGTTATGATCTCTATCACTATATGGTATTGCCTGAATGGTCTGTTCTAAAAATAGAACAATAAAGTATCCCACTTAATCATCTCATTTTATAATAAAATATTTGAAATAAAAACAATAATACATGTAATTGATAGAAGCATTTCCGGACATGGGTCTCAAATTCATATTTATTATTTCAAAATTGTTATATGAAGAGATATTAATCAAGAAACTATTATCAAGTTGTGGGCAGCGCAATAATATATTTCACGAGAGTGGAGCGCAATTGAAATGTAACTATGTGCAATCTGCAACGAGTTAGATAAAATATTTGAGATAATGATGCAAGTGGTGTTCTGTATTCCACACCCTTGCTCTGGGTAAGTTCAATGTATTCAACGTGTTGTATACAACAATACTCTCAGGTGCCAAATAAACGTGATGGCTGAATAAACATGCTGGCTTACATTTACCCCTAAAATTATTAATAGTGCTGGCATTTTCACTATATATATCATGACCAAATAATAGTGATGGTCAGCATATTCTTCCAAAATTAATAAGCGTGCCAGCACGTTTATTTGGCACCCAAGAGTATGTATTCTATAGCAGTTACTTTGTTGAATACATGAGACTCACACCAACGGATGCTGAATAAATATACTGTTTGAATGGTGTAATTATCTACCAGCATCGGCAGTATGAAGTACATACTGATTAAGATGTACTCAACTTTAGGAAGTACAGACTGACAATATAGTGTGTTTAAATTGTACTCACATTTATCACTATATTCACTTTTTTTTGGTCTGAGGTTTAAATGCAGCTTCTCAACAGCCTGCAAGGCATCAGTGGCCAACTTCAGCAAGTCACTGCTGTCCGTCATGATGGAAGTAGACTGGAGTAAAGTAAGTTAATGAGCTCAGTCAACCATGAGAGAAATACCAAGGACCAGCCTAGACGGCAACTTGGGAGACATCTTCTCCCTAAAATGTGCCACTTCTCCCATTTTTTTCCGAGGGAGAATTGACTTCTCTGTAATATACCAGTTGGCATATTTCCAAAACAAATTCTTGAAGCATATTTACTGATTACAATGGTCTACTTACTGAATAAAATTGTATAATATTAATAATGTGCTCTTGTATTATAACATAAATACGTCGGCAACAAGTCGCAATGACTTTAAGCACAAAGTTACAGAAAATGAAATATAATTTGAGGTTTTCACGTGTTGCAAGCTGTCTGTTCACACAAAGGTGATATTAGAGAGTAAATCGAACTTCAGCATTTATTTTTCCCTGATAACAGTCCATTTCTCCCTTATAATCTAATAGGGAGAAGTCAATAGGGAGAAGTGACTTCTCCCAAATTGAATACTCTAGGTTGGTCCCTGAGAAATACTATGGCTAACATTTATTTATGGGATTGCCCAACACAAATGATAAGCAACACAATGAATCTCTGAAAGAAGATATTGGTTATCAATTATCTTCCCTTTCAAGCAGTGACTCCAAGGCATACTGGAATTTATAATTGATTTTGGCTAAAATCACACCAACTATCAAAACCCTACTACATTCTAGAAACTGATAATTGCAGCCAAAATATCCTCATGTGTGTCTTATTGGCAATAAAATGCCCTTTCATTTGACATATAACTCGGAGAAATTGAACAAATCGAAGTCGAGATATCCTATCGCAAACTAACAAAATCTACCAAAGAAATCGGGTCATCAATCTCTCTGTCTGCTCAGAGCCCTAGCTTTCACCTACATGTAGTTATAAAATAAATAATAATAATTTGTCGCGAATGTGTACTTAACATATTAATGCTCAAATATGTTCCACATGACATTCCGAAACCACCCATACCTTTTTTATTTCCGAAACCACCCATACCTTTTTTATTTCATCCAATGCATTTGTGCCCAATTTTTCAACTTCATTCAAATTCCAGAAACAAGACGGGTTAGCAACTGGCAGTAAATTTTGACCTGCTTGCTGATTTATTGACCATAAACAAGAGTAAAGTTCACAAATTATGGCTTGAAAAAATCAGTATGAATAGATATCTGAAGTATTGAAGAAACACTTGAATTATAAATTTTCTCTGTACAATACCAAGAAGTATATAAGACTCTGAGAAATTAACCCAAGCTCTACGAAAATTGTCATACGTGTCACACAGAACTCGCGCCAGGAAAGAGTTGTTCCAACAGAAATTCCAGCAAACAAAATCGTCTGTTATATCCCCAAGCATTGACAACATTCTATAAGAGGACAATGTTCTTGAAGATATGAAGACTTTCTTCAGGCTCGTCGACGATCACAAGTTTCCGTTGAACAATCTTTCATCCCCAAAAATGATTCGTTTCCAATCTACTTGTCAGTATCATCATCCTTGAACAATGTCATGGGATTATATATAAATAACAAGTAATTGACAGTGGTTAGCATTATTTCGTTGCAATACATTGATTCTGATAACTAAACTGTAATTTGAAGAAATGTTGTTGTTGTTGTTGTATCTTGATGATATGGGGACCGCCTGATCGGATTTAGTACCTTTAAGCCAATAATGTACGCAATCTCCTGAGCAGTCACTTGCCACTTCACACAGCCTCGATATGGTCATGAATCATGATACAGTAAATATAAGGACAATATATGGGAATATGTAGCTTGTGATTGAATGGCAATGTTATTAAAGCATACACATGTAGAATCGCTTAGAAATTGTCACGCCTCTCACTTAGGCACCACAATGTAAACAAGCTAGCATAAAATTGCATCAGCACTGAAACAACACAAGAATTCTATATGGTCTCATTTAATTGTATAACAGCATTGTTGTCATCTACTTTACAGCGGCGTTTGCACTTTTATGCATTTTTGTGTGACTAGTGGTCGCCTTAGATCGCTATTTTCTCGACTATTAGTGGCAATCTCTACCAGAGTGCACCAGTCATGTATTACCGAGTCATCAAGGGAGGTAAACCCTGCATGGAGTTTGTATTAGTGGCTCTGTGCCAATGCATTCTCTTATATATGCGAGTCAACCATAGGTCGCCTCGCATATATAAGATAATGCATTGGCTTAACACATTAAAAATTATAAAATTGTTAAAGAATGTAAGAAAAAATGGTAAAAAGTGTTAAAAAAAGATTTTTTTTAGGCCAATGCATTCTCTTATATATGCGAGGCGACCTATGGTCGACTCGCATATATAAGAGAATGCATTGGCACAGGGCATAACTGTAACTATCACAATGTGGTCAAGGAGCCGGTTCCAATGATATCCATACATGTACATGTATTTGTATGGTTCTATTGAGACAATATGCATACGTTCATGAATTATTGTAGCTCACATGAGGCTCATCAGTAAGTTGTTAACATGTTATCATTGTGTTAAAATCAGACTGTTTTCAGTTGCAGACAATGTTCAGAAACCATACCCAGGCATTTTGTGTAGAGTCTTTCTCAGACATAGAAACTAAGGGAGGGGCGAAGAAGCGTGCATCTGTTGGCACGTATAAATACGTGGACGCATCAACGAGTCAACATATGGAATTCACACTCAGGTGTATTGCACAACCGCGCATCACCAAAATATACTGTCCGAAAACACACGAAGACACCCGGGCTCTCTTAGCCAATATCGGTATTTGCGGGGTTAATAAAACCGGCCGGAGTCGAGTGAGCAAGTAAAATTTTCTATGTTGACCTCGTGGGGTATGTCGCTACGTTATAACGTCGAGATATAGTGTCCACGGGTCCATGGGGGGGCCCCGGTCAGTCCCGGGCTCTTTTTGTTTATATGGTATTTTACCGGATTCTGAGGGGTTAATAACATCGGCTGTGGACGCGTAAACGAGTCAATATATGGAATTCACACTCAGGTGTATTGCACTACCACAAATCGCCAAAATATCCTGTCCGAAAACAGACGAAGACAGCCGGGCTCTCTTGGCCAATATCGCCATTTGCGGGGTTAATATCACCGGCCGGAGTCGAACCAGCGAGTAAAATTTTCTAGGTTGACCTCGTGGGGTATGTCGCTATGTTATAGCATCGAGATATAGTGTCCACTGGCCCATGGGATGCCCGGGCGGTCCCGGGCTCTTTTTGTTTATACCGCTATTCTCAAAGTAATTGACCAGAAAAACGGGGTGATACCCCGGTCATGACCGCGGTGATACCGGTAATAAACGGTAGCGGTATCGAGACGGTCATGGCGTGGAGTTACGTTATTGGGCGATAATGATACCGTGGTTTTTTAGCGGGCACCGCATTAATTTTGTTGAATACCGCAGTGATTTTCATGGAACTCTTTTAGGGGAGGTATTTACTCACACATACTTGTTCGTGTTAACAAGCGGTATCAGTACCGCGGTATTGGAGGATACCGCGGTATAGTACCGCCATATTAACGGGGTGACACCACGTTATTGGTGGTCAATTACTTTAAGTATAGCGGTATGGTATTTTACCGGATTTTGAGGGGTTAATAACATCGGCTGTGGACGCGTCAATGAGTCAATATATGGAATTCACACTCTGGTGTATTGCACTACCACGCATCACCAAAATATACTGTCCGAAAACACACGAAGACACCCGGGCTCTCTTAGACAATATTGGCTTTTTAGGTTAATAACACCGGCCGGAGACGAGCGAGCGATTAAAATCCTCTACATGTAGGTTGCCCTCAGGTGGTATGTCGCTACCTTATTACGTCGAGATATAGTGTCCACGGGCATGTGGGGGCGCCTGGGCAGTAATTAGTCACACCCCATATAGCTATAGTAGCTATAATTGGGAATTGCCAGACCTGTGGACAGACTGATTACATAATACTGTACCAGCTTTTTTCAGAAGGGCGTATAAAAAGCGGTCATCAGGTCATGTTGACCTGTAGTCGAAAATCTACGGGACATAAAGATATCCCTATACATTCAATGTATAGTAAATTTTGGACTACATGTAGTACATGATGATGCAGTTGACCTGGTGCTGGAGAGTACACCAGTGTACACATGACATGTAATGTATCAGTGTGTATGATGTGTAGCCACAGGAGTTTGTCAGAATGATAATAAATAATAATAATAATAATAAATATATACAAATAATAATAAATAGTAATAATAAGAGATAGTCATAAAAGACTAGGATTGAAACAAGGGGATTAGTGATTTGACCTATAAATGTTTATTTATAAACTAGTTGACTCGAAAATAGGAAAGCTAAAACGCTATCAATTGTTGCGATCTTCAGACAGATTGCTATTATGACTATTATACATCAATCTGACCGCATGTAACTTACATTTAGCTTCGCATTGAATATATCGCATATGTTCTCTTTATATCACCGCGACGACAGGTTTCATTTGCGAAGTGTTTGCTGCCGTCTCTGACAAGGAGCCAGGTGACAGTGCCCCGGGCAAAAATAGAATCTTCCTTCGATAAGATCCCCGGGTCCGTGAAGATTCGGCGGAGGGAAGATTCGGCAGGGAAGATTCGGCTGGTTTTATCGGCCGAATCTTCCTTGGTTTATACCAATATATTGGGACGGTAGATTTTATGTTTTAAGTTTTATGAATTATGTGGACATATTTTTTAATAATATATTACATGAATAAATTAAATTAAATGAAGCTATTACTTTTATGATGTTTTGTTTGAGATAATTTTAGAACTGGTAAGTTTATTTGTATGTTTTATGAGTGAATATTTTACAAGAATAAATTACTTTTATTATTACTTTTGTTATTACTTTTATGATGTTTTGTTATAATCCCTCTAATTAGTTGTTATTGTTACAACAAAGAATAAGTGCGCACACAAGCTTAGTCCCACATAAGCCGTAATCCCCAAGCCATAATCCCTCCACTAATTAGTTAGATCAAACGACTGGCCGAATGTTCCCCGCTGAATCTTCCCTGCCGAATCTTCCCTCTGCCGATGATTCCCGAACATCACAACCGAACCTGCGATGGTGATTCTTGTGTATTTCCGAAACATACCGAATGGCATCGGGAATCATCGGGGGATCTTCACCAGGGAAGAAAGTCCACCTTGCCAATGGATGAACCTGGCGCCGTGTCAGCTAGCTAGAGAAATCAGCGGACGGTTCAAAAATGAAACCTGCCGTCGCGGTGATATAAAGAGAACATAAGGTGATACTGCCAATGCCATGCTAAATGTAGATCACAGCAGTCACATTGATGTATAACAGTCATAATAAGCAATGAATATGGAGAGCGCCACGAGCGGTAAAGTATTTTCATGTTTCTGATTTTCATGGTATTAAAAAAAAAAATATGACGTAAATCACTAATCCCCTTGTTTCAATCCTAGTCTTTTATTACTATCTCTTATTATTACTATTTATTATTATTTGTAATTGTATATATTTATTATTTAATATTATTATTTATTATCATTCTGACAAACTCCTGTGGGGTAGCTGAGTTTTCACATTTGACAGACCTATTTCGACGCTTTCCCCGTGAATTTACAGCTACATGAATCAACACATTCACTACACAGATCTTTCTATCTTCGTTTCATACTAAAATGACACGATCACCGGATCACGCCAGTAGCTTGAGCAAGTTAAAAAAATTCACAACAAAACATCAATCAGGAAATTAAGCGGAAACGGAAATAACTCAATAGAGTAACCTCCCATGTTACGCACATGTCTGGCTTTTGTTCTCAAATTCAAACCATCCGATCCCAGACAAATGGGTCCCCCGTGGCACGGCACAACACAACCACGAGGATCAGAGGGAATTTGTGAGACATACATTTTTGGTTACCAAGCAAGTTACCATGCATGTTGCAGCCTCAAAGCACAGTTACTGGACATAAAATCCCAAAAATAAGGTTTTAATCGCGTTTAGAAATCGGTATCCTTTATAAGGATACCGATTTCTAAAATCGATTAAAACCTTATTTTTTGGGACTTTATGTCCAGTAACTGTGCTCAAAGTAAATGAGTTACTCGCTTTTATCACGACGTGATGGTTAAAGGACTATTTTCGCAATAAATGCTTCAATAAAGGCTCTTTATTCGTTATCCTATACATTTTCTATACTACAGTAACTGTAGACAAATGGGTCCCCCGTGGCACAACACAACCACGAATATCAGAGGGAATTTGCGAGACATACATTTTTGGTTAGCTAGCCTGGACACCGATATATGCTACTAGAAATGAAATTACCAAGTAAGTTACCATGCATGTTGCAGCCTCAAAGTAAATGAGTTACTCGCTTTTATCACGACGTGATTGTAAAGGACTATATAATTGCAATGAAGACCCTCGAATGATCGCACTAAATGCTTCAAGAAACGCTCTTTATTCGTTACCTTATACATTTTCTATACTACAGTAACTGGAGCCTATAAATAGTGCGCGGTACAAATAAAACTGTTAGTATGCAGGGGGGGTAAAAACTTTGCAGGAAGGATTCCGTTTTTTTGCATCTGGGCATTTTCGGGGACACACCACCCCCAAACCTGCAAAAAAATATTTTTTAGTCCCAATTTGTTAACACCCACCCCCCAAATTTCACTAAAATTTGTCTAAAATCTTATAAAACTCTACTGATATCACTCTTATGAATGGGAATGGTCTCAATTAGTTCAAATAACAGTTTAACCTGTTTCAGAAGCTGTTTTAATTGAAAAAAAAGTTTTATAAATTGCTGATCATCTGTTAACCTAGATCATTGTGCAGAATAGAAAAAAAATTCATAATTTCTAACTATTTCCTGATTAGTCTGTCAACCAGCCCATTATCTAACATATTCCATACCACTTATGTTAGTCTTCGGACGCAACTTAGTTCTATTATACTAAACTAGCTGAAACAGACTCCCTTTGCATGGGAGCCTATATTCAGCATCGGAGATACCTGTGCCCCCCCCCCCTTGTCGCACACATTTTGATATCAGACAGAACCTTCACTTAGCGACGGCCCCTTTGTGCGCTTCAAGCACATTTGGTCATTGAAACATTTTGATTTATATATATTGTTTTAATATACTTTCATTTTATTTATTTTAATTAAAAATTTAGAAAAACTAATACCATTATAACATCCGCCAGGGGGTACCCCGAGATTTGGTTGAACTCGGTCCAGGTGTCTGAGAGAAAACTCCGGCCAGATCCTACTCGTTTATATATATAGATGACAAGCAGTCACAGCACTATACCAGACTTGGATACTTTCGGTCTTCATCATCATTATTTAATGTCGGAACGAGTCTAAACCGACTCATAGTTCCAGTAATTACATATACGATATATACATTTATAGACGTCACAAACATTAGTTTGTGTCTGACATTGCATTAATGTTTCCATGTTCAATTTAAAAACATTTCAAGGGTTATCGCGCTGTATTGTCTTTAACTGTGATATCAGTTCGTACAGTATTTCCATTTCATTTCTCGTTAGTTCTTTGTTAATATATCTTTTTCTTTCCGTTAACCCTTTACCCAACAAACCGGCCAAAACCGGCCAAATAAAGCTTCAACAGCCTAAAATATCTTCGGTCTGTCTCAATAGAACCATACAAATATGGATATCATTGGAACCGGCTCCTTGACCACATTGTGATAGTTACAGTTATGCCCTGTGCCAATGCATTCTCTTATATATGCGAGTCGACCATAGGTCGCCTCGCATATATAAGAGAATGCATTGGCCTAAAAAAAATCTTTTTTTAACACTTTTTACCATTTTTTCTTACATTCTTTAACAATTTTATAATTTTTAATGTGTTAAGCCAATGCATTCTCTTATATATGCGAGGCGACCTATGGTCGACTCGCATATATAAGAGAATGCATTGGCACAGGGTCGTTCTGTTGGGTAAAGGGTTAACCCCCAGATGTTTCCTGTTGTACTCAATGGCTTCTCTTACCATGCTGTCTCTTGTGGGTTTTGTTTTCAGTATAAGTTTTACTGGTCGAATTTTGTCACATTTATTGCCCAGTCTGTAGAAGGAAACAACTTCTAAATCTGGTTCACATGTAGTCAACTCCTTTACGTGATATTGTCTTCCAATCCTTTTCCTTTTCTATATGTAAACCAGAATTTTCGGAAACTTCAGGTATATTGCATACTACTATGTTGTTTCATCTCGTTGATTCAATTTTGCGAATATTCGTTTGAGGCGGTGTTGTCATCATATCTTGTATTGCATTTTCCAGCTTCTGTTGTATTTCTTTAGTTTCCGTCCTGATGTTAACAATTTCCTTTTCCTGTTTTTGTTTAAATTCCTTGATAATATTGTCGGTTTTTCTTTTGTATGCACCAAGTTGTGTGTGCAATTCTTGTGAGAGATCATCTGAGTTGAAAGACATGCAAATAATTCACTGATTGGATTGATTCACTGATGACAGATATTGCCCATTGCCCATATGACCCATTGCTAGTCACATTAATGTTTGAGACAGTTACTCGCTCTTTTTCCATGCACACAATGATCTAGGCATTAATTGCATCAGGACAAGTTTACTTATATATGCAAACTTATGTCATTGTACAGGATACACACAATTCCACAATTTCTAACCATTTCCCGATTAGTCTGTCAACCAGCCCATTATCTAGCATTATGCCTTAACACTTTTGTTAGTCTACTGAAGCAACGTATGTTATAATAAATGACAAACAGTCACTATGCCAGACTTGGATATTTTAGGTGTTGTGAGAGTAACAGATCATATGAGTTGATAGACATGCAAATATTTCACTGATTGGCTTGATGCACTGATGAACAGTGTGATGACAGTTATATTCTAGCCATTGATAGTCACATTAATGTTTGAGACAGTTGCACCTTTTCCATGCTTGGCTTTAGTTACATCGAGACAAGTTTATATATTTCAGTTTTACATTTCTCGAAGCTTCTTTCCGAAGGGTGTCAGGAAGGATTTTTTTTTTCACACCACCGCCCCATATGCAACATGCCATATAGCTTAATGACATCTCTCATAAGGCCCATATGAGGTCACAGTAACATAAGTTCCGTAGCAAGCTATCATGTCAAACACAACGTATTGAATATATTTCACACGTGACAACGGAATTATACAACGACCGATCTGTGGATGCCATTTACTTGGACTTTAGGAAGGCCTTCGATACAGTCCCCCACAAACGTCTTCTTGCGAAACTCGAAGCCTATGGCATACAAAACGAAATTCGGGACTGGATCGATGCATTTCTCTCTGGACGAAAACAAAGAGTTTGTGTTGGTCAGGATGTTTCTGACTGGAAATTAGTTTCCAGTGGAGTTCCACAAGGTAATGTTCTTTCAGAAATGACCTACCGGAAAGGGTAAATTCTATGTGTGAAATGTTCGCGGATGACACAAAAATAATTGGTAACCCGATAGTTGACAACATACACAGTGATACCGATGCAGTATGTATGTGGTCTGTGCAGTGGCAGTATTCTTTCAACACATCAAAGATACATTTTGTTCGTTACGGACGCAACAACCCTAAAGTAAGTTACTGTATGTCTGACACGCCCGATAACTCTCTTATACTGATCAGCAATGCTTCAAGAGACTTGGGAGTAGTAATCGACGATAAACTAAAATTTGATATTCATATCAATATAGCTTGTAATAAAGCCTATCGCATACTAGGCACCATTAACAGAACATTCAATTATCTAGATCCAGAAACGTTCCGATTACTATAAGCCAGCATGGTCCGACCTATTTTGGAATACTGCCATACAGTGTGATGTCCACATTTGAAATATCAGATCGATAAATTGGAGAAGGTTCAAAGGAAGGCGACGAAGATGGTACCACAGTTTAGAGAATTATCACACAGAGAACGGCTAGTTAAACTCAATCTTATATGAGCCTCAAATATCACAGGTTCAGAGGTGATTTGATTGAGGTATACAAATTAATCAGAGGACATTACAACTTAGATATAGATGATTTATTCCAAAGAGAGTTGTATACAGAAACTCGAGGACATTCACTAAAAACACAGAAACAGAATGTGAACAAAAATATAAAGAAATTCTCATTCACACAACGGGTGATTAACGACTGGCATTCCTTACCAGATATGATTGTAGAGGCATTTGATCTATCTGACTTTAAAACTCAGTTGTATTCGTTCTTCTGCAGCAAGAAGTATCAATTTAAAGAATCTTAATAATCTGGTGATCAGACGAGCTGCTATTTGTTAAATTGTCACTAAATATTATATAATTGTTACCGGGACGAAAAGTCAAAAGACTTGTCCTGTAGATTGATGATGATGATGATGATGATGATAAATATGGTGGTTTGCAGTTATACATTCTTATAGTATGTTTTAAACTGTTACAAATGTTATATAAGGGCACAAAAGGGTTTTAGTAAAAAAAATTGCAGGAGGGTGTGAAAACGTGCTTTTCGCCCCTCGGGCCAACCACCACCCCGGCATACCTTCCTGCAAATTGTTTACTACCCCCCTGTATTATGCACATTTATATTAATGAAATGTAATAGTAGAAGGATTTGGATTACGAAATTTTGCATTATATAGTTTCAGATAACCGTTGTAAATTAACTGTTGTAAAACAAGGTTTCACTATGGATTTCACCACCCAAAATGACCGTTGTAAATTTACCACCCAAATAACCGTTGTAAATTTACCACCCAAAATAACCATTGTAAATTGACTATAGTTCCAGATAACCGTTGTAAATTAACTATAGTTTCAGATAACCGTTGTAAATTGGCTGTTGTAAAACTGTGGTTTCACTATGGTTTTCACCACACAAATAACGTTGTAAATATACCACCCAAATAACCGTTGTAAATTTACCACCCAAATAACCGTTGTAAATTTACCACCCAAATGACCATTGTAGATTAACTGTAGCTTCAAATAACCGTTGCACATTAATTATCTGTTGTCAAACTATGGTTTCAGTGTGGTTTTCATTATACAAGTAACCGTTGTAAATTTACCACCCAAAATAACCGTTGGAAATTAACTATAGTTTCAGATAACCGTTGTAAATTAACTATGGTTTCAGATAGCCGTTGTAAATTAACTGTGTAAAACTTTGGATTCACAATAATTGTTTTCACCACAAAAACATCATTGTAAATTAACCACCCAAATAACCGTTGTAAATTTACCATCACAAAATAACCGTTGTAAATTAAATATAGTTTCAGATAACCGTTGTAAATTACCTATTGTTTTTATTATGGTAAACCATGATTTTACTATTGTAAAACAATAGTAAATTTTTAAAAGTGTTATTCGATCAATACTGGAAAATGCCTCCTCCGTGTAGGATAACTGCCCTGATTATCTTAGTCGTAAAATTGGAAAGGTTCAGTACGAAATGGCCCGAATAATAACAGATGCAAACATCAGGAGGCCCCCACCCCACCCCCTGAAATACGGAATACCACTTAACACAGAGGGTGGAATACGGAATACCAGTTAACAACTATATGGAATATATACGGAGTACCAGTTAAGATCAGATAAGATAATTTATTGATGATAAAATTATCTAAAAGTCATAAAAGTATACATTGGAATATGTGATCCGCCATATCAAATCCAGTCCTAAGTCGGGATTTTTTTTACCCTGTGCCAATGCATTCTCTTATATATGCGAGTCGACCATAGGTCGCCTCGCATATATAAGAGAATGCATTGGCCTAAAAAAAATTTATCATTTTTTTAAATAAATGTTTCTTACAATTTTTAGGACATAAAATAAAAAACATCCATTACCCTGCAGGGAGCCCCACACATATATAGAAGCATATAGAAGAGTGTCGTCTGCTCATGTTTGTCTGGGGCTCTGTATGGGTGAAATTATAAAATTGTTAAAGAATACAAGAACAAATTATTAAAATTGTAAAAAATTGTTAGGCCAATGCATTCTCTTATATATGCGAGGCGACCTATGGTCGACTCGCATATATAAGAGAATGCATTGGCACAGGGTATGATAGTCTGTTATTTATATTAGTCTGTTATTAAAAAGTCATAATTTACTGAATGGAACACAAATGAAGCAGACGAGAAAAATTTTTATTTCAGAATTAGTTTGATTTACTGAGGGAAATGTTCAGATAATATGTTTTTTTGGAAGGTCGGCGTACGAATACCGATATTTTTGGAATACCGAATACCTCCTAACAGAGGGGCCGGAATAATGTGTACCTCATAACAGGGCATGGAATACGGCGTACGAAAGGGGGGGGGGGCTCCATCAGCACAAGTAATGCTCGTCTTTTGTCAGAAACTGGTTGAGAACTCATCTCCCCACGTCGTATAACACACAAGATATGAGACGCGCATGGAACATCTCTATCATTACTAAGAAATTATGTAGGACAAATTCTACCAAACATAATATTATCAGAAAGAACCCTACTCGAGGGTTCACCCGAAAGTTCCATTAGGGGAAATCATAGTATTTTCGAGGCCACACAAAGATACATGATTAGTACAAAACGATTCTAAACGTAATACTATGTCACATGTCCTCTGTCATTGAGTCATATATAAAGTCATAAATAACGTCATAACTCGGAAAGCCTGACTGCCCAGCTAACTCATGTAGTCTCTGTTCGCCAAGTTATACACAATTGACATATAATTCAACAGCCGAATGTTAAACAACCCCGCCCCCATTGACCATCCTATCTTTCTGCCCTTTCTTAAACCTAACTACTCTCCTTTCGTCCCATTGGTTACCTTTAATTCCCTAACCACACCCACTCCAGTTCTTATCTTATCTCTTGCTATCTGTTGTTGAGTGCGATCTATATCAAAATCACCAATAAGTTATTTAAAGTACAAACCATAAAAATTCCCGTCTGACAGGCCCGAACGGCCTTATGTAGTTCGGAAAATTTAAGCGATCTGGGAGTGGACTCACACAAAAGCCACAATAGGCTTGTTGTCTCGTCCCTTTCCAATCACCCATAATCATCCATTAGGGTGGATACACACATGCATGTAATTTCTGTATGTAAAATACATGTATTTTACATGGCCACACCAATAATTGACAACATTAATCACCTGCGCGCGAGCGGTTCGTTGTTAAAACCCCTGTCACACTCAGGCCGGCGCTCTCACTGCGCTGAAAAAGTACCAACATATGAGTAACACGCAGGAGGAGCGCCGAAAACTGTCGAAAATTGTCAAACTTTTAAAACAAAGTATGCTCCTATTGCGTTCCTACTTTGTCAAGTCTCGCGCTCTTAGTGCGTTCAAGTCGCTGTAATTGTGATGCTAGTACGTTCTCAATAAGTTCGCAAAACGTTCTCTGCGCGGGCGCGGAGAGTATAGATAGCGCCTCCTGCGTTCTCCAGTCATAGTCAGTTTTTAAGTTGTGGGGAAAATACCTAACACTCCGCAATAGATTAGCTGTCCGATTAAACTACTGTCACACTCCGCTGCGATCAGGCCGGCGCTTGCAATGCGCTGAAAAATAATCAAAGCGCCAAGCAACGCGCAGTAAGGTATCCAAGAACGTATTGGTGACGCAGTGGACACTGGCTAGGACGGGAGAGGGTCCCCGTGATCGCCCCAGAGCGCCGCGCTTGTTTTGTGCATGCACAAAACAAGCGCAGAGGTTCGGCGTTCTGACCAGGCGTAGTACCGTCGCCATGACAGCGCAAAGCGTACTAACAACGCAATGACAACGACTTGAACGCATTAAGAGCGTTTACGACGTGGAGGAAACGCAGTGAGAGCGTATGAGAGCGTGAGACTTGACAAAGCAGGAACGCAATGGGTCGTAAAAAGAGCGCGAAAACGTGATAAGCGGGATAGGGGCATAGCTTGTCACGCGCGCCGCACGTATGACTGGTGGTGAGTTTCTCGTTTCGCGTGCGGGCTGACATTATCAATGGGTGTTTTATTAGTTTTATTTATAGAATGGGAATTTTTGGGAATATTTAAAAGTCAAACTGCGAGCTGGAAGCCGAGTCCCGTAAAAGGTGCTTGTAGTTGGGGAAATTAAATTTCGTTTATTGTGTTAATCAACGTTGATTAATGTTGATTTTTGGTTTGTGGTAAACTATATGTGTATTACAAATGAAAGAAATTTCTGCAGCCCACTGGGGGTTTGTGGTCGGAGACGATCGAGTCGACCACCGGTTCGTTAATTAGGTGCTGGTTGTTATTGTTATTTAACGGAATTCTGAGTTGGTCATTCGCAAAACCAATATATTTTATATTCTACAATTACATTCTTGGGTTTATAATATATGATCTTGAGCGCGTTACCATTTCTGACATTGGTTCTCTTGTTTTAACAGATTGAAAATTTCTGACAATTTTCCGCGCTTCCACTGTGCGTTACTCGTATTTTGATACTTTTTCAACTCAAAGCAAATGCCAGCTTGATCGCAGCGGAGTGTGACAGTGGTATGAGCAGATCGCATTTCAAAGTGGGATCGTAGTGTAAACCTGCTGTAAACGCCGGAAGAACGCCATGTATAACGATTGGGCGTAAAGCGAGCGCCAGAGTCGCAGTGGCAGCACAATGTGGACGTTCTATGAGCGGGAACCAGTCCATAACACCCCATGACAGCGCAGAAAGAGCGCAATAAGTTTTGGACAGAGCCTCATTGAGCGAATTAAGGACGGGAAATGCACGTAGGGATAATTTGATTAAGCTCACTGTAGTCGCAAAAGACAAGATTAATTTCTTGCTGCGACCACGAGAAGCTAATATGCGCTCTTGCTACGTACACATAACGCTCACGTCGCTCGATTGGCGCTTTGCTTTGCGCTGTCACGGCGACAGTACTACGTCCTGGTCAGAACGCCGAGCCTCTGCGCTTGTTTTGTGCATGCATAAAACAAGCGCGGCGCTCTGGCACCTACACTGTAAAAAGGACTGTGTGGCAGCTTCCACACACTGCCTGTGTGGAGGCATTATCTGAACATAAATGTGTACATAATACACACATATGTATGTATCACCCAATATCCACACATATATGTGTACATCACCACACATATTTGTGTGTGACGTCGGTTTTTTAAATTTCACGTGGTGGTCACGCGCGCGTCGTTGTTTCGTACAGGCTCACAGGCTGCCGTAAAGTGTACACATGGAGTCTTGTTGATTGTGGTGGATCTCGAAATTCGATATATTGGGCGGTCTCTTCGATTATTTCTATTGTTAAGGTAAGATTATATTTAAATTGGCAAGATATTCACCTTTGTGAGAATGTCCGTATCTATTTTGTATAACATGATTGAACGAAATAATAAACTTGATTTGGATTTTCTGATTCAACAATTCCATATCGCATAGTCATATATTTACATTTTAGAGTTGTGCGTTTATCTGGGTTTATCTGTTGTTTCTGTAGTCTATATGATACGCATCTTTCCGAAGCATAAAACCTATTTCTGCTCGAAAATTGTCTTTATGTAAATTGACAAATTCAACTGTGTGGTGAAGACATTATACTGAACAAATGTGTGTTCATCACATACACATATATTATACAGCGTGCTTTAAACCAGAACCACAATTTTATTATTTTGCACGGTAAGGTTCTCATGTTGATAAAGTAACGACGTTTTTTGTGTTTATATGGAATGCAGATGAGAGGAAATATCTACTGAGACCAGTGACGTGGCGACAGGGCGGATATTGGGAAGGGTGTGTCTAAAACCCTATCCCAAACTTCGGAAAATTTACTAAAAATTCCAACAGTTGGAAATTTCATGCCTGACGCAAAGTTGCAAGTTTTACACCACATGCATTATAATAGGTTGAAATTGTTCTCTTTGTTTGATTTTTCAACCAGTAATTAGTGGGAAATTGATTGTTTTTTTTTAGACAAACAGTAGCATATTTTTCTACTTTTGGTAAAACAAAAATGGCCTCAAAAGGCCATCGGGTGGAAGACTTCCATTTGGTTGGAAATTCTAATAGTTGGAAAGCTTGAGGTACCAATTGGAAAATTCAGAACGAGAGGGGGGTGTGCATATATAATTCTACAAATATGGTTCAAGGGGAGGGTGGGGTGCACTTCGACATTTGAAGGTGGACACCCCCCGCCAACGGCGACCATCGAGCCGCGTCCCTGAATGCGACTTGTGGATGCCACTGGAATGCCCTAGTCGTATACTACGAAGTTCTATACGTGGCACCCGGAATCACACAAAATGTGTGAAATTGGTGTTTCAAATTAATTTCATTTGAATATGATGATCATGAGCATCACTGTTGCAATAAACCTTGAAATACCACAATGGACGATCAATGTACCAAGTGAAACAAATTGTTGGGTGGGTGGGGTATTTATTTGTCCATTATATTGGTGGTTTACCAAGACGATGTGAAAAATTAACATGCATATTTTGGCCCCTCTGCTATGTATAACTTGCGTAAATTCGGTTACCGAGGGAGGGGCCGGTGTGATGTCGTATATCTAATACATATGTAGCCACCGTTTGTATCCAAAACTTTAAATTGTGAAGAATATTATGTCATTCAATAAATGTCATATATAATAGCAAATAATGAACTTATAAATAATCTAAAATGATAAATACTGCAGAAGAGTGAGATGTATCATTATAGTATTATTAGCATTTGGATTAAGTGACGTACATGGTGAAGAGTTATCGTTTATACTATAAAAAAGGGGGAGGGGGGGGGGGGCTTATTTTCAAACTCGCCATGTTTCTCATAGTATAATCCTTATATTGAATGTATTGTGTTATATAGCTAAAAATCCTCATGTAAAATTGCAAATTTCCCGTGTCAAGATTGTGGGGCATCGATCTGGCCATATAGATAAAGTAAAATATATTTATAAAATTACATTCATTATGTGAAGCTATAATGAGTAGTACATGTATATATTTAGCATGTTTCAAAAACTATATTCCTTTCTGAAAATGCGCTCTTTAATGTATGAATTATAATACTGTTATAGATGTACATACACTGTAAATAATATTCCCACAATGGCATGTTATAAACAAAATAACTTCTCTGCTTACAGGTTCAATGGTGAAATCATGGCGGTCACGCGGTGCGACGTCGATGTAAATAACAAGATATGGACATGACTGCTTTGGCAACGACGCAGATAAACTCTAGTCAACCAACCAAGAACCACGGTGGAATGTATGAGTTAGACACAAATTCCACAATCAATGATTTTGGTATACATATGATGATATGTCATGTGCTGTAATTTGGTTTCTGTGCAAGAGGCGACGACTTCTATTCTTCGTGAACTCGAGATTTTTCCCCAGATATTGCACCGATATATATACATTCAAAAAGACTATCATCTTTGGAGCCCTTAGTTTTCTTGTATAGTTCAAGGGATCTCAGAAAGCTTCAGTTAGTTTTAGAGCTTGTTCTTCTACACACGTGAGGGTGAGTCTGATGTAAGACAGCCAACCAGTATAGCAAAATACATATATATGTATATATAGCAGAGACTGACTTTCGAATTGTTCCAATACATTCAAGTTGGAGGAAAATTCTAGTTATTGATGTGAAACCCATTGATGGAACTGAAACATGCACGCTTATAGTTTAAAATTTATTTGAAATCTCGTCGGATGACCAAAATATTATGTGAATGTGTTAAACGGCTGTTTTGTTTTGTGTCGTTGTATTATTGAAATTAAAGACTATAGCTATACTATATCATTCGACAATCACGATTTCTGCTGTGTACACAAAAGAAGGCCGCGGATCCCCGGGAAATGCATGTTTGCTGTTTGATAAGTTAATATTCGAAAACGTCCAGCGCCGCACGTCAAGCATCAGTAGACTATAACATTTCATATGTATGGCAGGAAAAAAGACGTCCAACGATAGCCGAACTATATGTATGGCCAATAAATATCGGTGTAAACACTCTTCGTTGAATATGGTTTTTGTTTTTTTGCAGGATTAGCAGCCTATTGTTTGGATCGACCACACAAATTTGTACACATGTAATTAACACATGTGTTGTCTTTCCCAACAGCATTGTGTACAAGAACAATACAAATAGTGTAGTGGCGGTGAACACTATTGTTTGGATCAACCACACAAATGTGTACGCATGTGATTAACACATATGTGTAGTCTCGCCCAACAACATTGTGTACAAAAACAATACAAATAGTGTAATGGCGGTGAACACTATTGTTTGGATCAACCACACAAATGTGTACGCATGTGATTAACACATATGTGTAGTCTCGCCCAACAACATTGTGTACAATAACAATACAATCTTGTGTGGTAGCGGTGAACATATTGTTTCCTTAGTGCAAACATATTTGTGTCCATTCAACGAACAAATAAATGTGATGGACCCAAACATCTTTGTGTGTGTCAACTACACAACTATGTAGGTCAGTTACCACACATAAACTGTTCATCTGCATCCACACAATCTTGTGCGCAACGTAGCACACATTTAATGTGTGCCTGCAACGAACAAGCTGTTTGGTCGGTCCACACAGTTTGTTCGCCACAGCCACACAACAGATGTGTGATCATTTGCCACACAATTCACCACACAATGTTGTGCTCGATCAAATGGCTACACAAACTGTGTGGTAACTGTGTGGGTCTACCACACAGTCGTTTCAAGAGTGTATGGGCGACCATGAAGATCCTCGGCCGTTGTAGCCAGTGTCCACTGCGTCACCAATAGGTTCTTGGAGACCTTAGTGCGTTTAGGTGGGCGCTTTGATACTTTTGCAGCGCAATGAGAGCGCCGGCCTGAGTGTGACAGGGGCTTTACAGACCAGACAAGTGAGTAGTGCTAAGCGAAGTCAAATTGTCTTCTATCAGTACATTTAAGGCCAGTCCAAAACATGTCTTCTCTTACGGATGCGGAAATTAGTCAAGTCTGTGTGATTCTGGCATTTTATTAATGCACGAACACCAGAAGCCATATACGTCTGGCATATACAGGCTTGATGTAGAACATGTTCAACCATGATGCTTGTTTGGGTGGGTCTCGAAAGCTTCAAATCGCTAAGGGACTTAGTTGAATGTATCGGTCGGAATAATCTGGGCAAGAAGGTACAATATGACATGTTTTACTTAAATAGCTCAGAGTTAGCCACCGCCGCCTGTTAGCTTTCGGGGTCATATATAGCCCCTGCATGCGTCGGGGAAATCCTAATCCACCACTGCTATATATAAACAAGAAAACCATAGTCAGAAATGGTAACGCCACCAAGATCATATTATTAGCCATAAATATAAATCATAATATAAAATATATTGGTTACATGAATGGACCGCCTCCGAATTCCGTTAAGACAAGTAATTCTTCAAATTATTACAATGAACTACGGCTTATAAATTACTGCAGGTTTCTCATTCGCCACACCAGAATGCTTCTAAATGCGGATCAAAGCTAAGAGTGCATGGCACAGCCATTGTTCATAGACATTTTACAGATAGCGAGAATGATGCATGCTGGGAACGAAAGTATCCACAGCAAAGCCATGTGCTTACGGCCGCATGCGTTTATTATAGGGGATTTATGGTGGGCCTATAAAACTAATTTATATAACTTTGTTATCTGGCATAGTTTATGCGTGAAATTTTAAACATATATACCATGGACATATACCCCTTCCAGAATGTTGAAAAACATTTTCAGTTTCTCATCGTATTTTTATAGACGAAATAGTTCGAAATTTCAGAAAATTGCGCTAACTGCTCAATGTTTTAATGTGTTACAAAACGTCTGATAAAAATAGTTCTATCGGGAATATTCACACCATTTTTTTTCCGAGAACATAGAGTAAACATAGTCCTACACTCTTATAACTAATGTGTAGAAACGATTACACATCAAATGTGTAAACCCGGTTAATACACATATCAATGTGTAGTTTTACATACAAATACATTGACCAAGGACCGTTCTACACATAATGTGTATATTTTGTTACACACAATTGTGTAAGAACGTGGAGCATGCGCATTGAGGTGCCTTCAGTTTCATAGTCTGCTACATGACGGCCATATTGTTTGAGTATATGTTTTGGAATACAATCTACAGCGATCGTAGACAAGGAACGTAAGTTCAGAATTTCGACTTGTGGGTATAGTATTAATGATATATGAGGATTTATTTGTTAAAACTTTCATGGCGAATACTGCTCTTAGACTCGTTTAAATGATTGTTGTAATATGGTAATACTAATATTATGCAACCACGCCACGACCCTGGTTTGTTCATTTAAAACAAAAACTCTCACATGACAGAGCAAAATATTACGTACCATTGTACGCCATGATAGTTTTAACATATAAATATCCACGTATCATCAATACTATATACCCACAGTTCGGAATACTGAACTTAAATTCTTGTCTACGATTTATATGTGTAAGACTCTACACAAAATGTGTAAGGTATATGTGTTGATTTTATGCACACCAATGTGCATAAATGTGTAGAAATTGACCCATTTATTGTGTACAAATTGTTACACAATTTGTGTAGGTACATAAACCTACACATATACTACACAAATATGTTTAAGATCAAAAATGAATAATGATTGTGTAGCAGGGCTACACATTGTGTGTAGAAAATCTACACATTAGTCATAAGAGTGTATCGGGTTATCGTAAAGGAGATTAATTAAAACCCTCAGACTGCCGAAACTGACGACCTTAAATTCGCTTTTTCGTGTCCCACGGAAATGAAACTTGTCTGTCCATCGATCACGTTATTTATTTGACATAGTATTTTTTTCTGTTGTATTTGAACACTTGTTGCACGTGCAGGCTGCACGATCATAATAACTTCAACCGATAAGCGCCGACTGATACCCGCGCAACAGTTTGTCTCAAATAAATTGTTATCAAAACGCAGGTTTATGGCCGCGGACATAAGCCGATTAAGTGTAATGTAATTTATCCATGAACTTGACTGAAAAATTGTGATTCTATCACCATTAGGCACGAAAATGGGACCTCTAAACAGGCAAGTTTTATTTTCGGGGGACACGAACAAGCGAATTTATTGTCGGCAGTTTCGGCAGTCTGAGGGTTAATTAATCCCGAATTAAACGGAACTACTTTACGATAGTCCGATAGGACTATGTTTACTCTATGCATGTTCTCTGAACAAATAGTGTGAATATTCCAGATAGAACTCTTTTTATCAGACGTTGTGTAACACATTAAAACATTGGGCAGTTATAGCGCAAACCGAAATGTGTTGTCTTGCAAGATATCCCACCGCTTTAGCTAAATTTACCTTCCTACAATATCCAGAGAGGATCATATATTATATACCCACGGTTTTAATTATAGAATATAAAATATATTGGTTTCGCGAATGACCAACTCAGAATTCCGTTAAAATAACAATAACAACCAGCACATATAACGAACCGTTTTACTGGACTTGGCCTACTGGTTCCGACTTTTAAATAAACGGAATTTCCAACTCTATAAATAAAAGCCCCACAAGAATTCATTCGCCCTGTCCACCATCAAACTCTCTGCAGCTAGATACACCACAGGTGGCGTAATAAGAGGGGACTGGTAATTATTTAAATAGGAAGTCTACCATATGCGTTATCCCACGAACAATTATTTTAAGTGGCCTGGCGACTCGGTCGAAGATAACGGCTTATCTTCATTCCGACTTAATTGGAACTAGAACTCAGTGCGTTCAACAAGTAGGCAATGATTGGGTTGTCAGTGGACACATATTACATCGTCTGTATGATCCATGTAAAACGCCAAATACACGATAATTACAGAGATTACATGCATGTGTGTATCCACCCTTAGGGTGGATACACACATGCATGTAATCTCTGTAAATATCGTGTATTTGGCGTTTTACATGGATCATACACACCGTGTAATATGTGTCCGCTGACAACCCAATCATTGCGACTGTGTTTGACCACAGTGAGTTAAACTCTGAACCGCTGAAGAGCCGTTGACTGGGACGAAGTCGTCAGGCCGCTTAAAATAATTATTCGCGCGATAACTCAAATGGTCGACGTTCTGTTTAAATCATTGTCAGTCTTCTATTAATGTTAATACCAGTGATGGCCTCTTCCCCAACGCAGGGGGCTATGACCCCCAACATGCACGGGGAGCTATATTATCCAAGAAGCTACTGAATTCACCATTGCATATTTCCTCGACGGGGGTGTGCATGCAGCACCCTGATCAATTCGAGTCCTGACACCCTGCTTTATAAATATCGTAGTCATGTCTGTCGTGTCTGTTTTCTACGAGTGATTAATCTACTATGCAGCAATTTATGCTATTCATATAATTATGAACATATTATACAGCTTTAAATTTGAATGCATTGTGTTGCTGTTTGTCTTCATTCGGCGAAAGGGTTGCCTAGCTACGAGTTCCCAACTACGTCACCTTTCCTCTCTTGTGTTATACAGTTATACATGTATACGCAGAATTTACAACTATGGAATATTTAAGTAAAACATTATATTGTAATTCTTGCCCAGATGATCCCGGCCGATACATTCAATTAACTCCCTTAGTTATTGGAAGCTTTCGAGAACCAGCCCCTCCCCCAATCATGGATTATGGTCGAAAATGTTATAATTCAAGCTTGTGACACTTAGGAGCTTGTTCAACCTTTGGCTTGAGAAACATGTATATAAATGGGGGGGGGGGGGTGGTGTCACTCTTTTTAATTTCAACACTGTATCTGCATTATGTTTTGGCGCTATAATGAATATTTGCAATCCCAATTGAATTAATGTTATCACATGAGCTCGCTCTCAAATTATCAGAGAAATCTCAACAAGCCGGTATCATCCTATAAAAGAATTCTGCATATTTTATTTTTGTTTTGGATGACCCTGTTTCCAAGAAATGACAGAAACAAATCAAGTATAAAATCGACCGGCTCTAATCCACTCGTGAAAAACAGCAACATATATCAGACAAGAATTACTCATTTCGGCATCCATGAAAGAAAGAAGACATGTTTATGACTGGCCTGAAATTTCTTGATGGCAGTTTGTTTGATAATGGCTTATAACTACTCACTGGTGAAATTGACCTCTCGCGCGCAGGTGATTAATTTTGTCAATTATTGGTGTGGCCATGTAAAATACATGTATTTTACATACAGACATTACATGCATGTGTGTATCCACCCTTAGCATTTTTGTAAAATATTCATCTTGTTTTGTATTGGGAATAAATATTGTTTACACGAAATTCAGGCAAACAATTCCATGGATTCTTACCAGCTGGAATAATTTACTGAATGCGCGGAACACACTTCCGGAAACTACAAAGAGCAGCAGCTAGTACACCCGAAGACTTCAACAAGGAACTATAATGTGACAATACACGCACACCTGCCTAATAGGCTAATACACACCCACCTGCCTATGTTTTATCCTAGTGAATGCCGAAGATCTCATATACTCCATACCCGGTTAAAGGTATTCAATCCGATTAGACGGTCCACATATCATCAAATTACAACAACAACACAATTTCTTCAAAACACGCTAACGGCCAATTTGTCTTAGTACTTGTTATCCATAACTTAGCTTTATAATTTACTTTCACCTCTTATTCACCAACAGTAATTTAAAAACGATTTAGATAGTCTGCTACTCTGCATCCGGGGGGGGGGTATACATGCACAAATATTTGGCAAAGGGCAATTATAATTGTTTCCGCACTTGCTCCTTCAAGATACAATTTGATGCTGCGGTTATAAAAAAATTAAAGGTACCATGCACAGTTTCATCAACGTAGCACCATCTGCATGTTTATACACTAAAATCATAGTTTCATAAACATCAGTCAAGAACCATGAACACTTTAATATAGTAGCTATATCATAATATCAGGCGACCATATATGCTTCATTTGAGTACCGCGTCTGCGTGAAACACTTATTTGTGCCAAAATATATAATAAGTTATCTTGTTTGGGGAAATGATCACATATCTTAATTTCGCTCTCGTTTGAGTTAACTCATCGCAACAAACGCACCAATACTGCAATGCCCTAAATAATCGCTTCCATAACCACAGCAGAATTATGGGTAATTTTTCAGGATTTAATCGGAAATATGGCGTGTTGCCATTCATCGGAAAGCGCTCACTGAGAGCTTTCCGATGAATGGCAACAAGCCATATATCCGACTAAATCTTGAAAAATTACCCATAATTCTGCTGTGGTTAAGGAATAGATTATTTAGGGCATTACTGAGATAAGTTATTATCTGATTAAACAACAACACGACATAAAGGTAAATGTTTGTATGTCTGGTGATCGGCTCAAATCTCCATCTGAATGATACGGCTGACGAGGACACTGATAAGCCACCATGTTATATCACCTTAGGCCAACATTAAAAAAATGTTCGTTTCCCCTGAATCTATATCTACAATAAAAAAAACCCTCACAATACTCAAAACATGTTATTGGCTTCCCACGGAATTAGCTTTTATTTTATGGATGGAATAATTGAAATATTTTGAAAAAACAAAAAAAATCTTTATCATAGTGATATGAAACACTTCGGCAGGGTGATCAAATATAAATGGAGGATAATCTTGCTCTTGCTCTTGCTTATTATATATTAATAAAATTCAGTGACACTCGATGGCGAAATCGTTTTCGTTACTTTATCGCCGATAGTTGCGTCCCGAATCGAGAAGTAAATATTTACAATTGAGCGCAGTTCAGGTGATGTTTTCTATGGAGTGGTACGGTCGATTTGCTTGAGATTTTCGGCGATGTAGTAGATTTCTACATTCCTCCGGTTAGCATACTGCGTGAATACTACCTTAACAGTTTAACGCACCGAACAAGTCCATAATATGTCTTGAACAGATACAGGCTATATAAGTTTAGTTTATGAGTTTTACTCTCAAAACATTTATTAAACTCACAGTAACTCTCTATGTATTAAATTGATTCTTCCATTCAGTTATAGGGGATATATTGCAATGGTCTTTTATTCATCCGGATGGGTTTTCAAGACAAATAAGCCGATGACAGATAATACAAGTACAGACGGAGTCCTATTTATTGGAGGGAAATGTTTAGATAATAAGTTTATCTGAATATTTCCTGAGGGAACTACTCGTCACTGAGTATTTAGTGACGGTACTCAGTCCGATTCGATGGTCCACATATCATCAAATTCCAACAACAACATTTTTTAAATTCCGCTTCAGTTATCAGAATCAATTATTTGCCCAAAAATATTCCTAACCACAGTCAACTATAGTATAAAATTGCCCAAAACCTGTTATTTATCAACATTATAGTCAACGATATATTGCCGGTTTGTCAAATATCTGACACAAAAAAGCCACCCGATTTTAGAGTTATCCATCTTCATCCGCAATTTGTCAGAGAAATTCCTCTCGTCGACTGTTTACTGGTCCAATTAAAATTAAAATAACACATTTCAAACGTCGATATCTGTGCACTCTGAGCTTTGATGGGTTTGAAGGTACTCAATCCGATCAGACGGTCGCCACATCATCAAGTTACAACAACAACAAGAACAACAACAACAACATTTCTTCAAAATACGCTTTAGTTATCAGAATATATTAATTACAACAAAATAATGCTAACCAATATCAACTGTGGTATATCATTTCCCAAAACGTGTTATTTATCAACATGTTGTTCGACGAAATATGGCCGTATTATCACTTTTGTACGAGACCGTCGATTTGACGACTCTTTTCTGGACCACAAATAATTACACATTTCGAGAAATAAAAAATTTCAAAAATCGATATCTGATCACTCTGAGCTTTGATGGGTGGGTTCATCGACTCGAATCAAATATTTTTTTACCCCGAAGCCGAGGAAATAGTAATTTGCGAGCGTTAATTCGGATTGAGTACCTTTAACAATCCAACTAGTGATTACTTGTATTTCTAAAACAAATATGAATTACCTACCTACCTACATGTACCTATACCTTTAATTCTTGGAATTTTGGGTAGGGGTCAGGGAAACAAAGATATTTTAAAATGTGGCCTTACATTGATTCATCGGTAAACAACAGTGTCGACTGAGTGATGTACACCTCATTCTGTTCATCCCCCGACGCGTGTATGAGACCTGAGTCCTGTATACCTCATTCTGTTGAACTTCGAAGCGCGTGCGAGACACTTCTTTGACAGCCATTATGTATACCAGAATTGTAGCGTTTGTTTTGGTTGTGACTGTATTGGGAGCAGTGTTCGGTCAGGTTCCCCGTCCCGGAGGGTGGAGCCGGGCAGACGTGACCGATCAGACGATTGCAGATATTGCTGCTGCTGTAGTTGCGAAGTTCACGATACTACTGGGAACAAATTACGTCCTTGGTGAAAATATAAAACTTGTCCGCGCTAGATCACAGGTATGTACATAGTTAGATCATGTCCAGAGTGAGTGACTGTGTGTGTAAATTCTACACACTATGTTTTAAATTTGACTTTAAACAAAATTGTGTAGAAATGACATATGTGTCGGTGGAATTTTCTCAGCATTGAATATGTGAGTGTATCATAGTTAGTAAATGAGATTATATTCTATTAGAGACCCAAACCTTGTAAAAGCTACCATATTATTAATCTCACAGCAGCTTTAAAACTTTGTGCTACACAATTATGTCCTGTTTATTTTTGACACAAACACAGTGAATAACAAATTTTAAAAACTGCTGCCAATGTGTTGTTCTGTGGTATAGCCTTTTCGTGTTTTATGTCTCCAATCAGCCAAAACGCCAAGGATTTGATAGCAAACAATATGTAATCGGGGTTTACTATTGGATGGCCAGTGGCATCTAATTCGCGAGCACGGGTCGCACGTACGTGATGTTCGATTGAATATCAGATTGTAGGGTATCATATAATCCCATATACCATAATATGTCAAATATAGGGAATTATCGAAATATGAAATACAACGATAAAGCGAAATAGGAAAATACAGCGAAATAGCGGAATAAAAAATGCACGAAATGGCGAAATATAGAAATAGGAAATTATATTTATTAACTAAATAACGGAGATATTTGAAGAAGTTTTTTTGACGAAATATTTGAAGAAGACAGTGTTTTAAAGAGCGTCACCCAAACCTCCCCAACCCCACCGCCCTATAGAAGAATTTGACTTATATTTCACCAGAGTTGATCTATTTTGGTGTTGCAATTTCTCATACAAATCACCGTTATTTCGTAAAGGTACATTCTTTATAGAGTTATTACCCTTCAGATTAAATATGATAGTCAATCGAAACCACGCGTGCCTCCCGTGGTCGCGATTTTATGCCAATAGCCATCATATCGTGAACCCCGATATGTTATCCTTTGGTAGTCAAGCGTGTGCGTATTAGGTGATCCAACTGAACACATCTCATCTAATAACTATGACACTCACATATTCGCTGATATTCAATGTTGAGGAAATTCCACGGATATATATTATGTCATGTGTCATTTCTACACAATTTTGTTTTAGATCGAATGTAAAACATACTTTTTATTTAGAATTTATACCCATTTGTTTAAGAGTGAGAGTGGCGTTATTTCTACTGAATAAAAGTTCATCGTTTCCCCAAAAATGAACAATGGAATGATAATCGTTATTACAGGCATCTCATTTTCTTTAAACATACATCTCATCAACTCTAAAACATGCATCTCATTATCTCTAAAATACATAATTAACACCACGATTTGATGGCCTGTTGTTTAATTTAGACCGCGAAAATTACAGGAATATACGATAGTTTCATCTGACCGCTGCCATCATTTATATTTTCGCAATTAATTCTAACATGTTTATTTAATTCTGGCTTGACCAAGCCACTGAGAAAGACGTATATTAGAGACGATCTTCTGAAAGCTATATATATACTTCACTAGCTGGTGGGCCCGACTTCGTCCGGGCTGTTTCCCCTCTGCTTTCATCCGTATCTAATATCGAAATTCGTCGAAAGGCGCGATTTGACCTTGAATTGACAATTTTGAAGGTCAAGGTCAGGTCGGGGTCACGATTTGACCCGCGAAAACACTCCCCTGACAAAAGTATCCCTAGGTATCAAATTTCGTCGAAATCCGTCCGTTTTACCCGAATTGACCTTGAATTGACGATTTTTAAGGTCAAGGTCAGGTCGGCGTCACGATTTGACCCGTCCAAAACACTCCCCGGACAAAAGTAACCCTAGGTATCAAATTTCGTCGAAATCCGTCCGGCAGTTTTCCCGGCCATTGCTAACAGACAGACAAACAGATAAACAGATAAACATACAGAAGTCCCAAAATATATATTAGATTCGACAAACCTCGTCAGATTCCGTCACCGTTTGGCCTCATAGGTCGAGGAGTCCAGATGTATATACTCATCAACACAATCGTATGTTTTCTGGTTTATCTCGCGAGATGACTCTTAAGTCCCATAATTATGTAGCATATGAATTATACCATAAGTTGTGGCGAATGAAGCTTGCCAAGAATAAGGATAAGAAAATTCCTCGATTTTGGTGCAAAACCGTGAACTAGAAACCGACATTATGTATTGTTTGAAACATTCTGGTCAGTGGGACCCTTCTCCCAGGAAGCGTAGAATTCTCGATGTGAGCGAGATGGCTAAATCCAACGAAGAAGTGGTCCAGATAATTCTGAATGTGGCAAAATCACAATATGCTCAGGTATAGTTGTTCTGAATCTTGCATGCATGTCATAATATGAATATTCAGAGCAACTGCCGTTACGGACATAATATCGGCCTTTACTGGAGAATGGTATTCGAAAGTGCCACATCGCATCTGTTTTAAATATGAACAAATAGATTATTTGTGCACCGTTTCGTCTTTGCGTGTTGACATTATGACAACAGTGGAAATTATAATGTGAATATACCGAGAACTTTTCAATTTCTTGCCACTAGTTTGGCCGCCGTCTTGACTGTGAGTGTTATATCAATTGCCCAACTCAAATGAATATTTTATCAATGTTCCATATCCATAAATAAGGATTAACTGTCATGTGGGCTGTTTTTATGGAGATGTAACCGTGAGGTAAGTGGACATAACTTGTGTAATTATGGGATATTTTGGGCTGGTTTTGTCACGATACACTTTTCGAATTAAATACATTTACAAAAGTGGCCTTTTCGCTAAATATATATAAATATAAGGATTAACTGTCACGTGGAATGTTTTATGAAGATGTAACAGCGAGGTGAGTGGTCATAACTTGTATGTAAATCCCTTCAGGTTTTACACAAGTTATGACCACTGACCTCGCGGTTACATCTCCATAAAAACAGTACACATGACAGTTAATCCTTATATGAATATCCGTTTTTAACTGTGGGTGGCCTGGTATTTTTTGGGGGTTTATCTTAGTTTCAGCTGCTATGGGATATGTCGAATTACTCAGTTTTACAAATAGAGGAAAGACCACTCCACTGCACGTAGAAACCACCGAATGCAACTGATAAACATACCCGGAATCACGAATCATGTTTAAATCCCGCGGAGCTAGGATCACAAATAAACTTACCCGCAATCACGAGAGGAGCTAGGATCACAAATGGGCGGCATATGCCGGGATAATTCACCTTACCAACTGAGCCACCGGGGGCATAAGGATGTTCACTCTTTCTTATAGCTACGATGGGAAGTGTCTGTTGCTAAAGAGTGCCAAATAGGAGTGAACACTTTGGCTGTAGCGAGAAATTCGGCGCAGCAGAACTCCAAATCTAAGACCAATTTGTGACCACCAGGTGGCAAATAGCGGTATATGTATGTAACACGGGACGCCATTTGACACACAGTGGTGAATAGACACTGTCGACACAGTATGTGTAAACCGTGTGCGGTCAATCAGCCACTCCATGTCTTTCAAAATAAAGCATTTTCAACTAAATTATGAGCATGTTGGTAACAGACTGATTCAATCCCAGTGTTATGCCCGTCACTCTACTTAGACCAAGTTTTATCGGTCCGCAACTTGGGATATCGGTCGGGATGATGGTGTAACAGCTTGGGATATCGGTCGGGATGATGGTGTAACAGCTTGGGATATCGGTCGGGATGATGGGTGTAACAGCTTGGGATATCGGTCGGGATGATGGTGTAACAGCTTGGGATATCGGTCGGGATGATGGTGTAACAGCTTGGGATATCGGTCGGGATGATGGTGTAACAGGTTGGGATATCGGTCGGGATGATGGGTGTAACAGCTTGGGATATCGGTCGGGGTGATGGTGTAACAGCTTGGGATATCGGCCGGGATGATGGTGTAACAGCTTGGGATATCGGTCGGGATGATGGTGTAACAGCTTGGGATATCGGTCGGGATGATGGTGTAACAGCTTGGGATATCGGTCGGGATGATGGTGTAACAGCTTGGGATATCGGTCGGGATGATGGTGTAACAGCTTGGGATATCGGTCGGGATGATGGTGTAACAGCTTGGGATATCGGTCGGGATGATGGTGTAACAGTTTGGGATATCGGTCGGGATGATGGGTGTAACAGCTTGGGATATCGGTCGGGATGATGGTGTAACAGCTTGGGATATCGGTCGGGATGATGGTGTAACAGCTTGGGATATCGGTCGGGATGATGGTGTAACAGCTTGGGATATCGGTCGGGATGATGGGTGTAACAGCTTGGGATATCGGTCGGGATGATGGTGTAACAGCTTGGGATATCGGTCGGGATGATGGTGTAACAGCTTGGGATATCGGTCGGGATGATGGTGTAACAGCTTGGGATATCGGTTGGGTTGGTATTGTTTTGGACCGTGTCCCATCCCTTTACTCTTCTCAAAGGACTGTGTGTTCAGAATCGTGGGTCGGAGTTATCATGTCTGTATGTCTCCGGGTTAGGTGAAATGTAAGCTATGCGTATATGAATATAGAGGGCAACCGTCCCCTACCATGATGATATAAAACATGTATATATAAGAGGTCCGTTAAATGTCAAAGCAACGAGATTTATAAGTAAACAAAGCCTTGTTTTTAGGATAATTTCGATTTGCCGCACAATACATTAAAAAATCGTATCATCACTGTACAGTTTTCTATCACGGTAAATGATATATCATTCTGATTACAAATTAACCGCAGACATTCACATTCGGGAGCTTACGTGAATTCCCTGGCTCCACGTGTACATGTAGTGTATTTTGAATAACTGTCCATTATAGAAGAGTAACGGGCGGAACTCGGTAAAAACAAAACATCATAATCCCATAATCCGATATCCTAAGCTTTTGTGGGCCGAGTAGTCTCTACTCTGGCAGCTTTTAAGTCGTACTATTGGTTGTGAGTTTTCATATTGCAATCGGTTTTATCCATCTTACATGTATCAACTCATAATGCTACATACATAAGGATTAACTGTCATGTGGACTGTTTTTATGGAGATGTAACCGTGAGGTAAGTGGACATAACTTGTGAAGGGTTTTACATACAAGTTATGACCACTTTTTTACCTCACGGTTACATCTCCATAAAAATAGTCCACATGACAGTTAATCCTTATATTTATATACATTTAGCGAAAAGGCCACTTTTGTAAATGTATTTAAATCGAAAAGTGTATCGTGATAAAAACAGCCCAAAATACCCAATAGCACCCTTGGCAAAAGTTAATAGGAATAATTTCTCTTCAAATTGAAACCCGATGATGTATTAAGTCAATCCTGCGCGAGTCCAAATGCGCCCAAAACGCGTTCGTCTTTCCAAACCCAATGACGTATCGATGTTGTTATGAGCTTGGTGTTATGAGCCGTTGCGCATTCACCGAGAAATAACTGCAACTAGCCACGTGGGCGCCGACCAATCAGAATGCTGGATTTAGTGATGACAACACTTAATATGTAAATATTTATGTATAACGCCCAATTATGATATAATATGAGGGATTTTCGGTAATTTTTTTCTTCAAATTATGTGTGATTTGGGAAACTTTTTGTTGGATGAGATATAAGGAAAGTACTTCGCCTCCGTATTCCCTACTCTCAACGGTAAGCTTTGACAGAGTTGTCGATTTTCGGTGATTTTTCCATTTCTGGTCTCAAACTTGGATTTGGGTGAATATTCATCAAGTATAGGATGAATCCTAGCCGGGGTATTTCCTACCATATATACACATGGATCTTATAACAATAACACCCACTGAATCGAAACAAGCATTACGTTATTAGCATCGATTCAGCGTTGACCGCGCGCGGATTATACCGGCATTTGTACACTTGAAACGTGATATCGGGCAAAAGCATCTGTCCATGAATGCATATTATGGTCTCACTGAATGCGAAAGTGACTAAATGTATACAATCTCGCCAAGATGCCCATGTTTTCCCACAGTCACAAACGATATGTGGTGAACCGTCGAACATTTAGTAACTATTCATATTTCGGCTGCTATATTGGATTTTGGTGTCGGATGTTTAGTAACTATTCATATTTCGGCTGCTATATTGGATGTTGGTGTCGGATGTTTAGTAACTATTCATATTTCGGCTGCTATATTGGATGTTGGTGTCGGATATCGATGTTTAGTAACTATTCATATTTCGGCTGCTATATTGGATGTTGGTGTCGGATGTTTAGTAACTATTCATATTTCGGCTGCTATATTGGATGTTGGTGTCGGATGTTTAGTAACTATTCATATTTCGGATTTTGGTGTCGGATGTTTGGCTAATTTGTTTCAGCTGTATATTATGATGACGAACTGAGTTGAAAATAAAACCGAATGTTATATTATAATTACTATATATGGAGTGACTACATGGTCATGTGCGGGTTTATTTGTATACAATACTTGTGTTGGTTGTATGGTCATGGGTGGGTGATCGGACAATTAAATAGGACGTGATTGTATGGTTTATACGACTGATGCGTACATATGTGTACATTGTGTACACTTATGGGCATAATCCCCCACCCAACCGCGAGTTCTCTATTATTGGTATATGTAATGTCTTCCCGAGTAGCCGACTAACACTTGATTAATTTATATGATGAAAATATCCCTGTGCACAAAACCCTGTTCCGACATTAGTTAAAAAGAACAAACAATCACACAAACGCCACTAAATGTTATAGCTGTACCAAATCAACCCATAACCCATATATAGCAATGTGCTCTGGAAGGCACTACATCAAGCACCATACAATCGCAAAATCATGCATGTAAATATTTTTAGCTGTCATCTTGTAAACATTTTGTATGCTTTGTTGTTTGTATTGGGAGGGGAGCTTCAACACTTTGCCCCGATCCCTGTTGTAGTATAAATATGTTTCAAGTCAAGTGTACATTGCATGACTGTACGGTCATGGTTAAAGTGAATGATTGTTTTTGGTTGATTTATTGCAAAAGTCACATAATAGTGAAACAAGCAAAACTTATATACAGTATGTACACACATTTGAATATCACTTCATCATTGTTCATTTCATAGACATATTCATGTTTTATATATACAGCAGTAATTAAATTAGATTACACAATAATAGGCGATAAACTTAACAATGAGGATAATTACATTTATCCACCTTCTATCCCACTCTACTATAGATATAAAGCCCATCAGATAAACCACACCCCTATCCGTCTACTAGACAGATAAAGCATCATTGAGGCTCGCCGAATAGATACCCACATACTCGCAAAAATAAATTCTGTATTCAGCTGCACTATGCGGATATTCTCTATGTGTTCACCCATAACAATAAATGAATCCGATCATATAGAATAGAACACCTTCTTAAAGGGGTACTGTACGCCATTTTCATTAAATTTCCGCTGAAAACATATAGAAACATAAGTAATTTGAGTCGAAGATGTATTCTGTAAACGCTCAGGTTAATAGGCTATCTTAACATTTAATAATTTAAAAGTTAATAATTTGATATAAATTGAATTTATGACTGGAGCCATAAAATGGCGTCAATTAAATTACGAATTTCCGTAATCAAATAAAGTAATTGAGGGATACTGGATTGTTAAACCGATCGCACACACGATCGCTTAAAATATTATGATGATACGGTGAGAACACCAAAGCCACTCACTGACTAGCGACGATACAATAACTGAAATGATTATATGGGACTAATATGCCTATAATATAACTTTTATTTGATTCATTTGGTTGAAAACTGTACAAAAATTATTCGACAACGACAATTTGTATTTTTGCATTCCGGTAAATTTGCCATCCGTAACACTACTTCGTACTCAACAGACATTCAAATAATGGAAAAATTGTTACCTTATTCTCCGACTCGGCGACTATAGAAACCAACAACACCATTTTGGGTACAGTATCCCTTTAAAGGCACACCTTAGGGATATGCATAGTCTTTTTATGAGACTTATATTTTGAAGAGATATTAGACCATGGCATTTCTCTCTCGTAGGGTTTTTCCAATAGTATTCAGGGATATATTGTTTTCTGATTTCATCCAACTGACTGCATATAATAACTAAATGGTATTCGTCTCCTAAATATTCTCCACATATGGTGCATATCCTATTGGCATTATCATTCGGAGATTTCTTCCATCTTGCGCATTCTATAGGCAGTTTATGATTTGCTGTTCTGACCTTTAGGAGGTATATCGATAGATTAGACGGCATACATGGAGAAGCGCTGGATGATTATCGGCGGAAAATAATAATGGGTTTGTGAGGAGTGCCTTTGTTGTCATTATGGGGTGTATTTGGATACCTGATGTGGTTGTATTGTCGTTGGTGTTGTTGGTGTATACATGTATGACTGTATGATCATGGATGGCGATTTAACGGCGTCTCATCGTTTGAATTCCTGAGGTTGACGATATATAATATATAAGTTATGCAATATTTTATTCGCAGCTACTTGGACCACAACAATGTTCGACTTTCTACACGTACATGTACTGTCCTCTGTAAAATGTGTGTTATCGCTCAAACTAACGTTTTAATGTTTGGTGTTGTTAATAAAGATAGTTGTTGGTTGTTAAGATCCACAGGGGACATGCATTGTATGTATATACACATTTGCAGCAAGGCATGCATGTATCATTCGGTATGTTTTATTAGAGCGTATGTTACGCCGAGTTATGTAGTAACTGACGAGTTTTGTGGTAGCTCACGAGTTTTGTAGTAAAATCGACGAGAATTGTAGTAATTTGGGTTACTAGTTTTGTAGTAAAATATCGACGAGTTTTGTAGTAAAAAACAAGCTAACGAGTTTTGTAGTAATTCTCGTCGAGTTTTGAAGCAACAATTTTTAGTCAGTTTCAAAGGCGGGTTTGGACTTAATAAAATCGTATATAGTAAATTCAATGTTTTTTGTGTAAGTGTTTGTGTGGGGTGGACGTTAATGACGTTGTAGCTCAACTTAATGTTGGTCCCTCGTCACTGCTGCGTCGTTTCTCATCAGATCTGAGCCAAACTTCGTACCTAGAAGTACTATGGTCATGTTATTAACTTGAACCTGGCCCCCATTACGACAGACGTCGCGTCCTATTTCTTAATACCATGTTGTATTGGTGAAATAGAATAAACTATCTATCTTGGTGGAAAACCAAATGTGGTTCGTCATTTTTCTCTCAGTGCATAATGGATTCGCGGCTTGTGCACTCTAAGAAATAAACGCAACCAACAGTAGCCGTGAAACAAAAGAGAGCGGCGAGTCATGCATGCGTACCATACAGTTATTGTTACTAATAATCGTTTCACTTTGTTTTTGCAATATAGACAATTCTACGCCACCTCTTGGTTCTTGGTTCGTTCTTGTGGATACCCATGTGATTTGACAAAGTACCACTCTGCATATTCAATTATAATACATGTAGTTGAAAAATCAAAGAAAAAACGTGAACTGTTCACGTGACAGTAATAGTGGACAGTCAGTCCATTTGTTGCTGTTAAGCTCTGCCACAAACTGGTCAACCAATGAGGGATACATACAGTAAGGAACACGAGAATATGTGTGGTGGGTAAGGCTAGATAGATAGATAATTGTATTATGTATTGTCAATATAACATGTTATTAAGAATATGGTACCGTATAAACCAACAAAGAATAACGACATATCATAATAAAACTCAGTTCAATTTAAATTCATTTTATTACTCAAACCACATGGTATTGATACTTGTTTTTTACAACAAGACTCGTCGATATTCTACTACAAAACTCGTAACCTGAAATTATCGATTTTACTACAAAACTCGTGAGCTACCACAAAACTCGTCGATTGTTACTACATAACCAGTGAGCTACCACAAAACTCGTCAGTTACTACATAACGCGGCGTAACAGCGTAGCGTAATAATTGCATTGATCGAAAAGCCACTTCATGTCAGTGATTTCTTTTTTGTTGGCCATTTTGGACGTCATCTTGATTCTGATGGAAGATGATTCCCCCTAGGCTCGATTTGACACTAGTGATAAGAGTGAACATTGTGATATAATATGTGGCCATCATGTTCTTAAAATACCACAAACTGTGTTCGGTATTTAATTTGCAAATGTTGGGTAGATACCCGCAAAATAAAAAAAACAAAAAAAACAATACGCAATTGCGGAAAGTTGCATACATATTTCGTAGATAATTAAAAACATTTTTAATTGTACACTGCTACGAAATAAAAGTTAAAACCAATTCTGTACAAACTGTGTCTAGGTCATGCCTTAGTTTGAATGTCGGTTATGAAATTTCGAACTGCTGAAAATGTTGACAAATTATGGGGGTATGACACACCAACATCACACTGCACGCAGCCCTGTAAGTTCAAGAGTGGATGAATTACTCGACTAAGAGAACAGATTAGCTTAGGATGTAATTAATCCATGTGTATATATACATGATTCGACAATGTTATAGATTCATATACCCGATTACATATGCAGTTCAATTGATGGAAATTTACTGCACTGAAGATCCTATCTTAGTGACATCAGGATCCGCGACTTTGACATATCTGGACCGATAGTGGTCCCACCATATCGCGATCATATTGAGAATGACATCGGTTTTTTAAACTCTGTTCGATCCGACGCTTCATTGAATATTAAGCCACATACCGGCAAACTGTCCAGGGGTTATACTAGAGAATATATTTTCTCGAAAATTTGAGAGAGCAAAAGCAAAAACACTATTGAAATAATTCGCTAAAAACTGGTAAATGGTTAGATTGGGGATAACCGACTGACATCGGGTGGGTAAATATTCCTGCTTCGTTTCTATTTTACGACGAGAAAAACACATATTCGCATATCATACACTGTGTGAAATTTCTTTCCCATTCAGTCCGGTTTGGTGATACCTTCCGGTTGGTGATACCAGGCACAGGGCGTGATGATTGGAGCTTCCTGAAATTTTCGAAAACCTTTTGCCAATGCATTCTCTTATATATGCGAGTCTCTCATAGGGAATGAGGGCCTGACAATATTTACATTGACCTTGTAAGCCAATGTATTCTCTTATATACGCGAGGCTCCATGTGGATTTATATAAAAATTACACTGGTATAGGATATATAATGTTGCACTAGCGCAGCTCCCATCACGAAAGGGTTAACTCCAACGACCAGACTATATATAACGCTCATGAAGAATTTTTATCAAGTTAATGATGATAAAAAAAATGTACTTGCACACGGTGGTTTTTAAAGCAAAACCAAATTACTTACAATAAACCAAATCACTTATTCTAAACCAGTTTCTTGTTGACAAATCACTTATTCTAAACCAGTTTCTTGTTGACAAATCACTTATTCTAAACCATTTTCTTGTTGACAAATAACTTATTCTAATTTCTAAACCATTTTCTTATTGACAGGTGGTCGCAGGAATGAATTACAAATTGAAATTCAGGATGGGGACTGGAAGAAGGGTGAGTGGTTATCTAGATACACAATTACAAATATATGGGGGCTGGTAGGGTGGTTAATGGTTGTCTAGATACACAATTACACATATATGGGGGCTGGTAGGGTGGTTAGTGGTTATCCAGACACACTTTGAAATTCAGGATTGGGACTGGTAGAAGGGTGAGTGGTTATCTAGATACACATTGCAATTCAGGATGGGGAGTGATAGAGGGGTGAGTGGTTATATCATATCTACATACACATTGAAATTCAGGATGGGGACTGGTATTGGGGTGAATGGTTATATCTAGATACACATTGAAATTCAGGATGGGGACTGGTAGAGGGGTGAGTGGTTATATAGATACACATTGAAATTCAGGTTGGGACTGGTAGAGGGGTGACTGGTTATCTATATACACAATTACACATATATGGGGACTGGTAGAGGGGTGAGTTGTTATCTAGATACACAATTACACATATATGGGGACTGGTAGAGGGGTGAATGGTTATATCTAGATACACATTGAAATTCAGGATGGGGACTGGTAGAGGGGTGAGTGGTTATAGCTAGATATAAAAATGAAGAATAAATTAGCAGTCACAAATATTCCAGCCTAATAAAAACAAATAATGATATGCAGTGCGGTACACTCAAACAGAGAGTAATCAACCTGAGTTAGGCCACAGTGCTAAGATATATGGTGGTCAGCTTTAACTTGGTTATGAACCAATGACATATCTAACCGCAGCCCAAATTGTCCATTGATCAACAGGCATGCCAAGAAAGCTCTCAAATACAGAACATTACTTATTGGTAGTTGCCTTTATAAATCAAAATAATCAACAAATTTCACGAATCAAGAATAATGAAGTCTCCTTTCATTATTCTGAGGTATGACATCGTGAACTGCACTTTTGAAAACAAAATATTCCATAGAAGTTCTTGGTACATGGAAACAGTGAAATTTTAAATATTGTTTATGCCATACAAATAAAGAAAATGAAGTGATAATATCCAATGGCGCGGACACTCGTACCACGGTAGCGATGACATAGTAGGTGTGACATCTTATTATGGTGAAGTTTGGTGACAGTCAGTCGTCATAATTACAATGTCATAGCTAGCCATGTCGTCCGCTGCTTTTTCGCACAATAAGTCTACTGAATCAATTAACCCATTGCGTCTCACCAAGGTTGACAGCTACACTTTACATATTTCTATATTTATTCTTCTCAAAGTTATATATAGTTGCACGATCGTTCGGAATTGTGTCTGACCGTGGCAATCCACATTCACTCAGGTATTATTACGTTGTCTGTTTTACTGGTATGAACTAAATGCATGCTTATCCAATTGTGCATTAATTTCATGCGTGTTAAGACAGACTCCCAATTTTCGGACGTTTAGTTGTACGCATAATTCCTCTAAAATATGGACCGATGACGCTGTCAGAACTGCTGTAGAACTGTGTAGACTCATATATGGCAGGATCTCCATTGCCCTAGGAAGAGAACACTTACATCAGCGTTGTGATGTCTGAGCTCTGATAGCAAGCATTCTGTGTTTCTTAGGTGTTGCGTCCCATACATAATAAAGAAACGCTTTGCCAAAGTAACGCCGCCTTGACTAGACACTGACTCAATGGGCAACGTCGCATCACGCTGCACACCATGACAGATGGAGACTATAAACAGACAAACGGACAAACTAATAGACGGACGGAGGGACAAAACAAATTTGTTATTGTTATTGTATCTAGACTAGACAACTCTCTATCTTGACTCCGGCAGGATAGGAGTATACACATCAATATGATAATCTCAGTAAACAATAAGACACAAATTCGGTGTTGATCCGGCACCAGATAAGTGGCGGTTCGGTGCCGGATTTCAGGTGCTGATCTGGCATTGGAGTTGCACCCGGTCATGCACCGAAATGGCACTAGCAAAGTGTTCAGTGATTGGCTGCGGATGGCAGTAGCGATGGCATAGTAGGTATGACAATTTATTATGGTGGAGTTTGGTGACAATTTGTCGTCATAATTAATATATCATAGCAAGCCATGTTGCCCGCTGCAAATTCGGACAATGACGGTCGATCTCTCAATGATGAATCTACCCGAATATATTGTCGCTGTTGATCTTTACTCAACACGCAGTGTTATATTTTGCACGTTAAGTCCACTTGAAAACTTAATAAATAACCCATTTCTGCCAAGAATCATGATTGTTCCTACTAAGAACAAATCGTCCGTGTAATTTCTCAGCAAATGTAAGTGAGTCAAACCTTATGCGTATAACTAAACGTCTCAAAATAAAAAAACGCAATTGGGGAGCTGTCTTAATAGTCATGAAATTAATATAAGTAGATAAACATGCATTGAGATCATATAAAAAAACGTACCACGTGCATATATCGTAGCGAACTACAATTTAGAAAAAACGTAACGAGTAGAGGTCAACCTTGGTGAAACGCAATGGGTTAATTTGTCCAGTCGACCCATTGTGCAGAAACTCAGGGGGCAACATGGCTGGCTATACATATTAATTATGTCGACCAATTGTCACAAAAATCCACCATAATAAATTGTCACACCTGCTATACCATCGCTACTGTATGGAATCCTATTACGGCCACTTGCTAATGGCGCTTTCGGCGCACTTTTTGTCGCTTTCGGCGCATCGCGCCGAAAGCGCCGAAAGCGACAAAATGTGCGCCATTAGCGTTGTTTCGGCGCGCGCCGAAAGCGCCGAAAGCGCCGAAAGCGACAAAAAGTGCGCCATTAGCGTTGTTTCGGCGCGCGCCGAAAGCGCCGAAAGCGCCGAAAGCGACAAAATGTGCGCCGATCGGCGCACTTTTTGTCGCTTTCGGTGCTTTCGGCGCACCGCGCCGAAAGCGACAGAAAGTGCGCCATTAGCGCGGTGCGCCATTAGGGCATTCGGCGCGGTGCGCCATTAGCGCATGTATACAATTAAGTATGTGATCAGCCCAGCAGGGGTGCCGGAAGAGGGGGCAGCTGATCCCCTGCCCTTGACCAAGGGGGCAGGACTTGCCCTTTTTCTGGAGACAGAAAATGCTGTGTTTAATCTCGTGTTTTTATAGCAAAATGTAACTTTTTGGGTCCAAATACCACCAATTTCACAAGGAATATTAATTTTTTGTCAAAAACGGCCATAAAAACCGACAAATACCTTTAAAATAGGGATTTTTGCCACAATGAATTTATGGTTGTTTTTTCCGAGTTTGCGGAGAAAATTCCCTTTTTTGGGCAGAAAAGTGCCATTTTTGTAGGCTCTCCCCCCCCCCGATGCCCTTGGATGCTCCCGGCACCTCAGTGCAGATCGGACATGGCCATATGTGTACAATGTATAGGCCTATGTATCAATTTTAAAAGGGAGGGGCTGAATTTTGCTGTAGATACACCTCTAAATGCTATAATTTGTCATTATTCAGATTTAAAATTATTTATTAATATGGTACTTAACACATGTATGAATTTTCACTATAAATGAGTCTAAATATAGTCAAGTGATTAGTATGCATACATTTGAGCAACTTTTTAAGTGAGTGTTGCCGCATGTAATTAAATGTAATATAATGAAAAAGTCTGTTAATAATTGAACACCACAACTGACTGTCACTAGCTGTGATAGACTTGCAGTGAATATATTGATTGAGTAATTGGCAATCATGAATATTTTTGTGGGACAAACCCCAGCTTCTGGCATGATTCAGGGTACGTTCATACGCTGGCAAGTTTGCAAGGTACATTTTTGTGGGCATTTCGTCATAGAAAACCACATGGTGCCAGAATATGAACGGAAATATGCACCTAACATGCATCTTTACCAGAGCGAAAGACATCGGAAGTAACATTTATATAGTTCCACTTGTACTACCAGTGCTACCTCCAAATACCTGTATGATTTATTCTTGTGAGATAATTTGCATGATATTTACAGGCAAATTCCGGTAGCATCGTTACCAGTGGAACTACAGAGATTTATTTCGCACGTATACTAGTAGTTAGCCCCCCAACTTTGGTCAAAAGTATAACAGTTGGAAATTTCATACTTGCCAAAACATTAGTTGGAAATTTCACACCAACAATAGGTGAAATATGTTCTTGTAGTTTGATTATAAAACAATTTATTGGGAGGGGGGAAATGTTCCTATGTTTGGTAAAAACTTTGGACAGAAATGGTCATCAGTTGGAAATTTTCCAACCTTAGGGGGGGTAACAGATTGGAAATTTCCAACACTTGGAAAGCTTGTGTCCTGGTCCCTCCCCCGTGGCCAGTCAAAAACTTCTAGTTAATTTAAGAAAACAATATTGTCATACATTTGGTCAACATTGTCATTGGAATTGTCATCAGTTGGAAATTTTCCAACCTAAGTGGGGGGTGTAGGGTTTAAATTTACAACGGTAGGAAGGCTTGAGGCTAGTGTAGATGTTACGATTTCAAAATTTTCTTGTTAAGATTTCTAAATTTTCGCACACCGGATCGAACCATGGTCGGCCCGGTGTGTCATTGCCCCACATCAACATGGCCAATACAAAACTGCTAATTAGTTTAGCAAAACAATATTTTACTACATTTGGTCAAATTTGTGGACAGAAATGGTCATCACTTGAAGAATTTTCCAACCTGAGGGGAGTATGAGGTTTGAAATTTTCAAATAACTAATAAATGTTCAGGTTAAAATATCTGTCAATGTTCTCATACCAGGAATATAGAAATATAAAACCATGGCTTATGAATATATTAGAAATTAGGCCTGACTGAGGTTCAAGGGGGGGGGGGGGTGCAAATGGAATTATTCAAAAACTTGTGTTGGTCTGATTCTGACTAAAGGGGGGATGCAGTTGGAATTTCCCAAGGTGGACACCCCCCCCCCCCCCAAACATGTAGTTGAAATTGAAGTCAGAAGAACCCCTCCCCCCAGATTGTGCCATGAAACTTTACTCTGCATAGTGCTTGTAGAGATATTATTCCATCAGTGCAAAACATGGGAACTTTTTTTATGTTCTAACATGGAACTTTATAACATTGAACAAACAAGGCAGAGAACATGTTGGACTCTCCGTTACCACATCCCTGCATCCATGCGAATGGGGGGGGGGGGGGTTCAGGAGCTGTGGCTTTTGAAGTTCACTCACCTAATTGTAATTCCATATTTCTGATAAAACTTATAGATAATTTCACGGTGTGTAAAATTTAGAAAAAAATTGTCAACAATAAACGCCTCCATTTTAATGGCATACAGAAGTTACACCTCGTTACGCATGCCGGAAACGCTGCACTTTATGTCGCTTTCGGCGCTTTCGGCGCGTTACTAACGGCGCATATTTTGTCGCTTTCGGCGCGGTACGCCGAAAGCGCCGAAAGCGCCGAAAGCGCCGAAAGCGCCGAAAGCGACAAAAAGTGCGCCGTAACGGCGCATATTTTGTCGCTTTCGGCGCTTTCGGCGCGCGCCGAAATAACGCTAATGGCGCACATTTTGTCGCTTTCGGCGCACCGCGCCGAAAGCGCCGAAAGCGACAAAAAGTGCGCCGTAACGGCGCATATTTTGTCGCTTTCGGCGCTTTCGGCGCGCGCCGAAATAACGCTAATGGCGCACATTTTGTCGCTTTCGGCGCTTTCGGCGCGTTACTAATGGCGCACTTTTTGTCGCTTTCGGCGCTTTCGGCGCATCGCGCCGAAAGCGCCGAAAGCGCCATTAGCAAGTGGCCGTAATAGGATTCCATACTACTGTGATACATGTATCCGCAGCCATTTACTAGTTTACTGAATATATCATACAGTGGTGTAATATCATCTACTATACTGCCGAATGAAGGTCACCTGATACCGGACAAGCGTTGTTTTGCCGATACTATTTTTGGTACCATAATAGTAGTACCAAATTTAAAACAACGGAGCAGACTGGTGGGCATATCGCATATGTGATATGCCCACCAGCCTGCTTCTTGGTTTTAAATTTGAATTTCTTCATGTTATTGGTCATCAGTAAGAGGAATGACCTGGGTGTTTACTATCAATGAATGTTATGCACAGTTCCTTTTTTGAAAGTAAAATCGACAATATTGGCATTAAGATAGAGGCACAAGGGAGATAACCCGCGTGACTATAATTGATACTGCCAAAGAGCGTTTATGTCCAGTGTGAAATGAATATCCCTTTAACATATATCTCCATATATTTCAGCGACATGTATGCAGGGTAACCGTGTTCTACCAACATTGGACATCAACAAGGATTGTGACAGAAGATACATGCCACCACATACCTGAAGGAACGAGATTGTAACCATAGTTAGAGTGGACCAGTCGCGAATACACAATAAAAGCCAGAACCACACGGGTGTGGGGAATGGGTGAACGTTATCACACGCCCTTTACCCAACAAACCGGCCAAAACCGGCCAAATAAAGCTTCAACAGCCTAAATTATCTTGGGTCTGTCTCAATAAAACCATACAAATATGGATATCATTGGAACCGGCTCCTTGACCACATTGTGATAGTTACAGTTATGCCCTGTGCCAATGCATTCTCTTATATATGCGAGTCGACCATAGGTCGCCTCGCATATATAAGAGAATGCATTGGCCTAAAAAAAATCTTTTTTTAACACTTTTTACCATTTTTTCTTACATTCTTTAACAATTTTATAATTTTTAATGTGTTAAGCCAATCCTATTGTGGCGCAATGATACAACAAGACATATCATGTCTGATTTTCACATTTAGGCATATCGAACGAGTGTATGCTTTATTCTCTCATCCAAGTAAATACATTACATATTACATAAAGGATATTGAGATATTAACTAGAAGTATATATAAAACTAGCAGGTGACCCGACTTCGTCCGGGCTTTGACCTTGAATTAACCATTTTGAAGGTTAAGGTCAGGTCGGAGTCGCGATTTGACCCGTCCAAAACACTCCCCGGACAAAATTACCCGTAGGTATCAAATTTCGTCGAAAAATCCGTCCAGCAGTTTTCCCGGCCACAGACAAACAAACACACAGAACTCCCAAAATATATATTAGATCATTTGTGGGTACCCGTTTCAAGGTGAAGGTCACCTCGGGTGGAAAAACTGACCTGATGAAAATCTCCCCCATTCCCAGGAACCCCTAAGTACGGACACAGAATCACGCAACACGCTCATGTCTGTACACATGCAGACACACACTCTCATGTCTGGACACATACACGCTCTTTATCAACTGCGGATACGAACACTCTTTAACTATCACGCGTTTAACCCACGAACTACCCATTGCTGTGGCGGGGGATTGGAGAATGAGTGCTCTGACGTTCTCAGAAGCGGTGCGATGACATTCCATCTGGTATTTTACCCTTAGATAGGAAGTTTGGGCTCAATCCGTCCGACAGTTTCCGACAGTTTCCCCGGCCATATAGCTAACAGACAAACAGACAGACAGATGTCCCAAAATATATAGTAGATTATCCAATGAGCCCGACGTTGTCCGGGCTATTCAAAAACCAAATTTCAAGTCGATAGCTCTACCCGTTTCCGAGATCTGGTCTGCGCATGCGCGAAGCTGGCGTCGCATGGGCTCGGCGACCCGATAAAATTCGTATCCGGGGCAAGATACATTCACATACCAAATTTCAAGTCGATAGCTCCACCCGTTTCCGAGATCTCGTCTGCGCATGCACGAAGCTGGCGTCGCACGGGCTCGGCGACCCGATAAAATTCGTATCCGGGGCAAGATACATTCACATAGCAAATTTCAAGTCGATAGATCCACCCGTTTCCGAGATCTCGTCTGCGCATGCGCGAAGCGGGCGCCGCACGGGATCGCCAATACGACAACGACGACCGCCTGGTCAAACTACACACACGTACCAAGTTTCGTCCCGATCGGTCGAGAATCGTAGATTTGTATTAATGACAGACATACAGACAGACAGACATACAAACATACATAGGTCTTCAAAATATATATGAGATAGACAAAATATAGCAATATACATGATAGATATGTACATATGGTTCCGGGTCGATGGCTGTTTAAATTCGATGAGTATAATCGCAGTTTAATTCTGACACTGCTACTAGCTTAATTGTCGTCCGAAGTAAACATGTCGTACTATCATGTGAAACATTGTTGGATGGAGTAAACTAATCGATCGCAACACGGAACTAACAGTTGATTTCTTCACATCCGTGTGTTTAGTTTAGCTACAAATGATAGGTTCATATATCGTCAATTTTAGTATTTATACTAAACAACTATGCATGCCAGACTTAATTTAACATCTCAATTAAATTAAGTCGAGCCGTTGACTGCCATTTCGTTCACCCGCTGTGACTATATTGTATAACTGATTCCGGGAACCATACATATATATTTTAATACACTATAAACATAGAAGCCAAATGTGAATATCATAGCATGACTATATTAATAATCAATTATAACTGAATATACTTGGATACTCACTGTGCTCATTGGCAGATATTTAGTTACTTGGTTCACACGAATGAGTGCGATAAAGTTCACCCTCTTCACACATCTGTATGTGGTTTTATGCATGTGTTTATTACGCACCGAAAGTCAGTGTTCTTTCGTATCAACTTTGATTATGTTTGGTCTCCATGCTTGTAAGGCATCTATTCGATAAAAACCGAGATTCAATTGAGCACCGGACCCTTGAACATTAACATTGTCTATATATATACACTAAATGGATTATCACATTCAGTTATAAAGTGTACATCGGGCAGGTCTATTATTGATTTGCAGCAATGTACAGGTAATATAAGCATACCACAGATAAATAAAGGTACAGGTAATATAAGCATACCACATATAGATGAAAGTACAGACGGTGTCCGATCTGTTAAAGGGAATGTACAGGTAATATAAGCATACCACAGATAAATAAAAGTACAGACGGTGTCCGATCTACAGGAATGTACAGGTAATATAAGCATACCACAGATAAATAAAAGTACAGACGGTGTCCGATTTATTAAAGGGAATGTACATGTAATATAAGCATACCACAGATAAATAAAAGTACAGACGGTGTCCGATCTATTAAAGGGAATGTACATGTAATATAAGCAAACCACAGATCAATAAAAGTACAGACGGTGTCCGATCTACAGGAATGTACATGTAATATAAGCATACCACAGATAAATAAAAGTACAGACGGTGTCCGATCTATTAAAGGGAATGTACATGTAATATAAGCATACCTACAGATAAAATAAAAGTACAGACGGTGTCCGATCTATTAAAGGGAATGTACATGTAATATAAGCATACCTACAGATAAAATAAAAGTGCAGACGGTGTCCGATCTATTAAAGGGAATGTACATGTAATATAAGCCACAGGTCCCCAGAACAAAATTTTACCCCACCCCCAATAATACTTAATCCTATAGGATTAAGTATTATTGGGATGGGGTAAATTTTTGTTCTGGGGACCTGTGATATAAGCATACCACAGATAAATAAAAGTGCAGACGGTGTCCGATCTATTAAAGGGAATGTACATGTAATATAAGCATACCTACAGATAAAATAAAAGTACAGACGGTGTCCGATCTATTAAAGGGAATGTACATGTAATATAAGCATACCTACAGATAAAATAAAAGTACAGACGGTGTCCGATTTATTAAAGGGAATGTACATGTAATATAAGCATACCACAGATAAATAAAAGTGCAGACGGTGTCCGATCTATTAAAGGGAATGTACATGTAATATAAGCCACAGGTCCCCAGAACAAAATTTTACCCCACCCCCAATAATACTTAATCCTATAGGATTAAGTATTATTGGGATGGGGTAAATTTTTGTTCTGGGGACCTGTGATATAAGCATACCACAGATAAATAAAAGTGCAGACGGTGTCCGATCTATTAAAGGGAATGTACATGTAATATAAGCATACCACAGATAAATAAAAGTACAGACGGTGTCCGATCTACATGAATGTACAGGTAATATAAGCATACCACAGATAAATAAAAGTACAGACGGTGTCCGATCTACAGGAATATACAGGTAATATAAGCATACCACAGATAAATAAAAGTACAGACGGTGTCCGATCTATTAAAGGGAATGTACATGTAATATACGCATACCACAGATAAATAAAATACAGACGGTGTCCGATCTATTAAAGGGAATGTACATGTACTATAAGCATACCACAGATAAATAAAAGTACCGACGGTGCCCGATCTATTAAAGGGAATGTACATGTAATATAAGCAAACCACAGATAAATAAAAGTACAGACGGTGTCCGATCTACAGGAATGTACAGGTAATATAAGCATACCACAGATAAATAAAAGTACAGACGATGTCCGATCTATTAAAGGGAATGTACAGGTAATATAAGCATACCACAGATAAATAAAAGTACAGACGGTGTCCGATCTATTAAAGGGAATGTACATGTAATATAAGCAAACCACAGATCAATAAAAGTACAGACGGTGTCCGATCTGTTAAAGGGAATGTTTAGATGATAAGTTCAACAGACGTTTACTGAACTTATTATCTGAACATTTCCTATGGGATAACTACTCGTCAATGATGCTTTAGTATAGAAATGGGTTCAACTTATTATCTGAACATTTCCTATGGGATAACTACTCATCAATGATTCTTTAGTATAGAATGGCTTAAACTTATTATCTGAACATTTCTTATGGGATAACTACTCGTCAATGATGCTTTAGTATAACTACTCATCAATGATGCTTTATTATAGAGATGGTTAATCTTATTATCTGAACATTTCCTATGGGATAACTACTCGTCAATGGTGCTTTAGTATAGAATGGGTTAAACTTATTATCATAACATTTCCTATGGGATAACTACTCGTCAATGATGCTTTTTTATAGAGAGGGTTAATCTTATTATCTGAATATTTCCTATGGGATAACTACTCGTCAATGATGCTTTAGTATAGAATGGGTTAAACTTTTTATCTGAACATTTCCTATGGGATAACTACTCGTCAATGATGCTTTAGTATAGAATGGGTTAAACTTATTATCTGAACATTTCCTATGGGATGACTACTCGTCAATGATGCTTTAGTATATAATGGGTTAAACTTATTATCATAACATTTCCTATGGGATAACTACTCGTCAATGATGCTTTATTATAGAGATGGTTAATCTTATTATCTAAATATTTCCTATGGGATAACTACTCGTCAATGATGCTTTAGTATAGAATGGGTTAAACTTATTATCTGAACATTTCCTATGGGATAACTACTCGTCAATGATGCTTTAGTATAGAATGGGTTAAACTTATCTGAACATTTCCTATGGGATAACTACTCGTCAATGATGCTTTAGTATAGCATGGATTAAACTTATTATCTGAACATTTCATATGGGATAACTACTCGTCAATGATGCTTTAGTATAGAATGGGTTAAACTTATTATCATAACATTTCCTATGGGATAACTACTCGTCAATGATGCTTTATTATAGAGATGGTTAATCTTATTATCTGAATATTTACTATTGGATAACTACTCGTCAATGATGCTTTAGTATAGAAAGGGTTAAACTTATTATCTTAACATTTCCTAGGGGATAACTACTCATCAATGATTCTTTAGTATAGAAAGTGTTTAACTTATTATCTTAACATTTCCTATGGGATAAATTCTCATCAATGATTCTTTAGTATATAGACAGGGTTAAACTTATTATCTGAACATTTCCTAGGGATAACTACTTACCAATGATGCTTTAGTATAGAATGGGTTAAACTTATTATCTGACCATTTCCTATGGGATAACTACTCATCAATGATGCTTTAGTATAGAAATGGTTAAACTTATTATCTGAACATTTCATATGGGATAACTACTCATCAATGATGCTTTAGTATAGAAAGGCTTAAAGTCAGAGCTTTACCAAATACTATGAACCACCGTCGATTCCATTGGGAAAGTGAAAAACCTTAGATGCATGCAGCATACAAGTCCAACAATATATATTCCTTCTATAATCTGTATTTCTTCTCTGCGACTTGACTGAACATTTCTGGCATTTTATACCAGGCTATCGTTTATATGTTTAGAACGTGCTTGGCTCGATTGCGAAAGCCGAATTCAACACAGAATAATTCACCGTGGAAACCACCCTATAAATGAAAACCACTCTATAAGTGAAAACCACTCTTAAGTGAAAGTGAATCTATATAAGCAAGTCTTAGTTTAGTGTGCCGGTCATTTGCAGAATGAGGTCCACAGACTATAGCGGGCTAGCATCACTAAATTCACCATCTGGGGACCTCATTCTGCATGGCCTCATCTGCTATGGGAGACATAGACTCAGATTGAAGTTCCCAAAATGGTGAATATTGTGATGTGCACCCATTGGGAACCTCGATTATGCAAATTGGGGATATAGAGGAAATGGACTAAAAAATAAATATAATCTATGTGAAGAATTTTCTATAGAAATTTTATAACAAAGAAACTTTCCAGAGAAGATGAGGCCTAAGCAGAATGAGGTCCTCAGAGGGTGAATTTAATGATGCTAGCCCGCTATGCGGGATAACTTATCTAAATTCACCCTCTGGGGACCTCATTCTGCAAATAACAGACACACTGAACTCAGACTTGTATATAAGTGGAAAATTGACTCTATGAAATTCGACGAAGAGAAGGCGCCCAATTCGTGAATTTTCAAAAATCTCAATTTCAAACTAAAATTTGAAGGATAATTGTCCAATTTCGTCTCCTTCCAGCAAAATTACTGATGGCGAACAAGAATTTACTAATATTGAAGGGTAAAATTATAGGCGAATTTACTGATGAATTTACCGATTTGGGCAACATTATTTTGTTCACCCTCACAATTAAATTAAATTAGGTTAAAATGTGGTTTACACAAAATAAAAACAACAATTTTAAAAGCTGTTCATGTGGGAGTATACACATGCGAGCCAACTGGAATGCACCATTATCTCAAACCATATATCCATGGAGAGCGGTGTGTTCTATGCTCTTACACGCTATTTTGGAATTAACATATACATGTAATACCAAATGCCATCAAATATGGCATACTATACACAAATTTATCTGGAAATGTATATGATTGGTGTGTCAAAACATCGACACGTCATTAATCACCAACTCCTATAGAGTAGGGATATCAATTTCCTATCATTAAAGTTACACAGGGCACAATGTCCACCACATGTTGATTCTGTCATGGAACAGTTTGAACTAGACTAAACCAATTCCTTCCAGACCACATGTGTTCTGGGTATATAGCATATAGGAAAACTTATATACTTCACACTCAACGTGTCGGCCCTAGTAAGCGCTGTTGTAAAGACAGGTCAAGCCATTCTAGGTTGCATATAATATGCAAATACAGAAGAAATCTGCATCTAAAATGCAACAAATAGGCATAAACTATGCTGGTTTAAATTATGACTGTCACATTACTAACTCATTTGACTCAAAGTGCAAAACTTGGGCGTGACACGACCGACTGCTCCAATAATATAAGCAGCACGATGGAATCTATAAATTCCGGGCTCAGAATACTCATTAAAGTGGTATTCATCCAATTTTATATAAAAATCTCATTCTTACCTAATGTGAACCACTTAAATATTAAACATGCTTTCTACACGGTATGACACCATGACATCCATGAACATGGATGCCTGTCTACATATTAGATGTATGATATCTAAGTATACAACTCTTTTCCAATAGGAAACGTGTATATATACTGACTCTCATTCTTACCGAATGTGTACTAGTTAAGTATTTAATCACTCGATACCCACGTAATTCATTTACTGAAACGGAATTTATGAACCGTTGTTCCGGGTTTCAACAAAAGCTTAAAAAACAGGCTATTACCCGAAATAATTATCGGCGGCCCTGCAGACATTGACACTCAATGACCGACGTGCTAATTTAACCAAGAAGCACCTGCTCAATGCCACTGATAAATCATATAAATTTGCACACAATACCATACTGGTGCATCATAATATAAGACGTGTTACAAAACAACTCGAACATTGTTTTAAACAAATTCACTCATGTGTGATACGAACAATGTCCTAACAATATGCACAAACGCGCAGTGAATAATTTACTCATTGAAAATGGAAACACATGGAAAGTCTCGTTCAAAGATAGGACGTGATGTTCGTAGTTATCCATCCTTACATTAAAAACTCCCCTACATGGGAACCACTTAACTATTTAATCATGCTTTCTACACGGTATGACACCATGACATCCCTGAATTCGGATGCCTGCCTACATATTAGATGTATAATATCTAAGTATGCAACTCTTTTCCAATAGGAAACGTGTATATATACTGACTCTCATTCTTACCGAATGTGTACTACTTAAGTATTTAATCACTCGATACCCACGTAACTCATTTACTGACACGGAATTTATGAACCGTTGTTCCGTGTTTCAACAAAAGCTAAAAAACAGGCTATAACCCGAAAGAATTATCGGCAGCCCTGCATACATTGACACTCAATGACCGACGTGCTAATTTAACCAAGAAGCACCTGCTCAATGCCACTGATAAATGATATAATTTTGCACACAATACCATACTGGTGCATCATTATATAAGACATGAAAACAACTCGAACATTGTTTTTAAAAATTCACTCATGTGAGATACGAATAATGTCTTACTATATGCACACACGCGCAGTGAATAATTTACTCATTGAAAATGGAAACACATGGACAGTCTCGTTCAAAGATCGGACGTGATGTTCGTAGGTATCCATCCTTACATTAAAAACTCCCCTACATGGGAATCAAACACCCGCTAAGGGACTAACTATTTAATTCTTGTACTTTACGATATGTGACTGCCAGAATCCTTGAAATATTGGCTTTTAACGACACACAGCCTGTTGAAACGTAGATTACTCAATACAGATATATCTTACAACACTTGCAAGAGATTACAACAATCCGGGGTCAATACTATGAAACTTTTTGTTTGTAAGAATCTACAATTGTTTGTAAGAAATAACAATTTATCATTCCGCCAATACTATGAACCTACGAGTACAAACATATATCACAAATAGTACGTGTTCTTTGTATTTACAAATATCTCCAATCACAAAGATTGTTCGAGTACTATGAAACATAATTTTTCAGTTTTCGCACCCTTAACCCGGATAATATATATATCTATGATACGCAGGGACGTGGCGACAAGGGGTCGATTCACCTCCTCGTGAAAATATTTTGTCAGCTGGAAATTTCAAGTACAACCCACAGGGACGTCGCCGCGACAATGGGTTGGGTTATGTTTCTCGCTCCAAACATTTTATCAACACGTTCAACAGCTGGACATTTGATACCTGAAACAACATGAATTGGAAATTTTACAACAACAATAGGTTGAACTTGTTCTGTTATTTTGTTTTTTCCAACAATTTATTAGGGGGTATGTTTTGTTTTAGACCAACATTTGCATATTTACCTCCTTTGGTCAAAAGTTTGGATTGAAATGGCCTATATTTAGAAATTGTCAAACATTATAGGGTGTCAGCTTGGATGTGATGTAGCAGTATGTGTTCCTTGTAACTACTGAAATTACCCAATTTATTGAAAGTTACAACGTTAAGAACTTGTCTAGAATGTTTATATAGGGTGTCAAACATAAATTGTCGATTTTCACATCCTTAAACCAAAGCATACATATGTTAGTCATATTGACTAAGTTTTGTTATCAGCGTAGAAAAATTAAAATATTTTCCTCTTGATATACGATTCCATCGTTATGTGGAATTTATAGGCATTTTTTTGTTCAAAGGGTGCATATGGAAATTATAGGATGGACACCCCGTCGCCAAACTGAGCCCATATAGCCACGTCCCTATCTAGATATATTATAAGATATCGGAGCAGTTTGAAATTATAAAATGACACTCCTATTGGTTTGGTTGGTTTATTAGGGTTTATCGTCGTTCTAGCCGCTAGGCCACACACGACGTTGTCAGTTTTACGGGTGGAGTAAAGACCACACAGAGGCTTGATTTCACCGAGAAATCGTCCCACTGCGTGTAGAAACCACCGACCCCCGGAAAGCAACTGACAAACTTGCCCAGATACACGATTCCGGTCACACTCCATATGACGGGGTTAGAACCAGCTTCGTCAGCGCTGGACGGCCTGTAACGGTGTAATGCACCTGGCATTCTACCGACTGGCACTCTACCGCACCACTCCTATAACCGAGACCATTAGCACGTCCCTGCTTCGATACACCCCCTCCCGATAAAATGGAGCCACGTTACTGCCTCGATGTGTTATGATAAGAGTAGCGGATCAGTTTGAAATAATAGGATGGTCACAATATATATAATGCTATACCATCAAAATAATATTTTATTTTCACAAACTGAATGGTTGTAAATTTGTAATTAGTAAAAACAATGATACCAAATTGTTTGTAGTACTCGTTATTACACTGACTTGTACTTACATACACACACTACAAACGAACCGTTTAATTGTTAACTTGCGCAGACAAGTGGTCACCAACTTAGCAATCGGTGTACCGATTGGATAGCTCTGATAAGCGTTCACCTCTCAACTTATGATTGATTATTTCTTTTGTAACTTTGGCCCGCCGTGATTCAATATAGTGTTAATCACTCACAGGCAAAGGTTTGTCCGTAAGCAATCTACAATAATCAACAGTAGATCTTTGTGAAATTTGCGAGATTTTGTTAGCTCATCGTTTCATAGTACCGGCGTTCTCACTAATCACAATATGATAGCACGCATTGTAACTTCCCCATATTAATTGTTGTCAGTTATTTTAGCTCTATATACATGTCCGTCTAATTTGAACTAGTATTCAGATAACACCGATAACAGGTGCATGGGAGCAGAGTGGGGAGTTAGTTTTTTCTAAGTTTTACAGCTGCCTTTTAGGGGTTTCACCTCTCGCCCAGTCTAAGGTATTACAATAATACGGCTAAATTTTCCCTGTACTATGAAACCACTGTGACAGTTAACACAAATTTGTAATTACAAATTAATAAATACAATTTGCATTTACAGGTATAAAATTGTTCATAGTATTGACCCCCGGTCTAATTGATCAAAAGGAAAGTGCGAACTGCCTTGATCTGATACTTGACAGGACTAATCTGGCGCACATGTGAACCGAATGCTACCACGCTATTACACAGTGGCCATGTCAATCACACTTAACGAACCAATGAAATTACGTGTTTGCTATACTGCCGTATTACACAAAGAACGGTGGGCTGACCATAGCACGTGTTATATTGACCAGCGATATATTAGTAGTAAGTGCAGACCACACAACTTCGGGTCTGTGATAACTTGCACATAATGTTGCTTCCGACTTATTGCTATTTCACAACGAATGACACAATAACTGACGCCTATTATAATAGGCATGTTACTATGAACAACACGCGAAGCCTTGAAGGCCATCGTTCAATTCAGCTGTCTTGAGACAGTCTGTATCTACCATGCACACATACCTATATGTGTTGATCCCTCAGTTACTTTGAGGAATCTTAATTCCGCTCTCTCCTGATGAGACCTTGCGGGTTCACCAATTTCTAAATTGGTTGACAAAATAGGTCGAAACACTAAAAGGCAGTGTAGAGTGCTACATAGAATGCCCCGTCCATAGATCGGATGGGATGTTGGTATTTATCCAATTTTATATAAAAAAAGGAAATATTTGCAACAAACGTACTGCATTATCAAGCGTATGAACCCCACTAGCATTAACTAGCTCATGAGCCCAACTAGCATTAACTAGCTCATGAACCCAACTAGCATCAACTAGCTCATGAACCCCACTAGCATTAACGATCTCAAGAACCCACTAGCATTAACTAGCTCATGAACTCAACTAGCATTAACGAGCTCAAGAACCCACTAGCATTAACTAGCTCATGAACCCAACTAGCATTAACTAGCTCATGAACCCAACTAGCATCAACTAGCTCATGAACCCAACTAGCATCAACTAGCTCATGAGCCCGTCTAGCACCAACTAGCTCATGAACCCAACTAGCATCAACTAGCTCATGAACCCAACTAGCATTAACTAGCTCATGAACCCAACTAGCATCAACTAGCTCATGAACCCAACTAGCATCAACTAGCTCACGAACCCCACTAGCATTAACTCGCCCATGAACCCAACTAGCATTAACTAGCTCATGAACCCGACTAACATCAACTAGCTTATGAGCCCAACTAGCATTAACTAGCACATGAGCCCAACTAACATTAACTAGCTCATGAACCCCACTGGCATCAACTAGCTCATGAACCCAACTAGCATTAACTAGCTCATGTGCCCAACTAGCTTCAACTAGCTCATGAACCCCATTAGCATTAACTAGCTCATGAACCCAACTAGCATTAACTAGCTCATGTGCCCAACTAGCATCAACTAGCTCATGAACCCAACTAGCATCAACTAGCTCACGAACCCAACTAGCATTAACTTGCTCATGAACCCAACTAGCATCAACTAGCTCATGAACCCAACTAGAATTAACTAGCTCATGAGCCCAACTAGCATTAACTAGCTCAAGAACCCTCTAGCTCATGAACCCCACTAGCATTAACTAGCTCATGAACCCAACTAGCAATAACTAGCTCAAGTGCCCATCTAGCATCAACTAGCTCATGAACCCAACTAGCATTAACTTGCTCATGAACCCAACTAGCATCAACTAGCTCATGAACCCAACTAGAATTAACTAGCTCATGAACCCAACTAGAATTAACTAGCTCATGAGCCCAACTAGCATTAACTAGCTCATGAACCCAACTAGCATTAACTAGCTCATGAACCCAACTAGCATTAACTAGCTCATGAACCCAACTAGCATCAACTAGCTCATGAACCCAACTAGCATTAACTTGCTCATGAACCCAACTAGCATCAACTAGCTCATGAACCCAACTAGAATTAACTAGCTCATGAGCCCAACTAGCGTTAACTAGCTCATGAACCCAACTAGCATTAACTAGCTCATGGCCCCAACTAGCATCAACTAACTCATGAACCCCACTAGCATTAACCAGCTCATGAACCCAACTAGCATTAACTAGCTCATGAACCCAACTAGCATTAACTAGCTCATGAACCCAGCTAGCATTAACTAGCTCATGAACCCAACTAGCATCAACTAGCTCATGAACCCAACTAGCATCAACTAACTCATGAACCCCACTAGCATTAACCAGCTCATGAACCCAACTAGCATTAACTAGCTCATGAACCAAACTAGCATTAACTAGCTCATGAACCCAACTAGCATTAACTAGCTCATGAACCCAACTAGCATCAACTAGCTCATGAACCCAACTAGCATCAACTAACTCATGAACCCCACTAGCATTAACCAGCTCATGAACCCAACTAGCATTAACTAGCTCATGAACCCAACTAGCATTAACTAACTCATGAACCCCACTAGCATTAACTAGCTCATGAACCCAACTAGCATTACCTAGCTCATGAACCCAACTAGCATTAACTAGCTCATGAACCCAACTAGAATCAACTAGCTCATGAACCCAACTAGCATCAACTAACTCACGAACCGCACTAGCATTAACCAGCTCATGAACCCAACTAGCATTAACTAGCTCATGAACCCAACTAGCATTAACTAACTCATGAACCCCACTAACATTAACTAGCTCATGAACCCAACTAGCATTAACTAGCTCATGAACCCAACTAGCATTAACTAGCTCATGAACCCAACTAGCATCAACTAGCTCATGAACCCAATTAGCATCAACTAGCTCATGATCCCAACTAGCATTAACTCGCTCATGAACCCAACTAGCATTAACTAGCTCATGAACCCAACTAGCATTAACTAGCTCATGAACCCAACTAGCATTAACTAGCTCATGAACCCAACTAGCATTAACTAGCTCATGAACCCAACTAGCATTAACTAGCTCATGAACTCAACTAGCATTAACTAGCTCATGAACACAACTCGGTTATGCGCTCGGTTTACAATCTGAAATCATGAATGTCTGCGAGAATATAAATAAAACATTTTCATTACATATTTTAGTTTACTTTGTGGCCATCTGCAGAGCTACTTTTTGTATTGTGAAGGACCTAAACAACATAAAACAACATACTTATTATTCAACCACGTTTGCAATAATCTGGCAGATATAAACACTCAAAACTTTGTTCTAAAATCTAAATATTTTATTCACTCATTTAAAACACATATATGTGACATAAGAGGTCACATATGATAATCTTGAATCAAGGAACTGGCGTTGGTGACACATGCATGAATTATTCAGTAAACAGTTATGAATTGGATGGGGTGGATGGGGTGGATGGGTCAGCAGTAAACCAAGCAGTATATCTAGGGCTCGTATAAATTCTCCTAATGTATGAAGTTGTACAGCATGTTTTGTATTAAAGGTACTCAATCCGATTCGACGGTCCCCATATCATCAGATTCCAACAACAACAGCATTTTTGGAAATGCCGCCTCAGTTATCAGAATCGATTATTTGCGCAAAAATAATGTTAACCACAGTCAACTATAGTATAAAATTGCCCAAAACCTGTTATTTATCAACGTTTTTTTTGTTCAACGAAATTTTGCCGGTTGTCTGATACAAAAAAGCCACTGGATTTTAGAGTTATCGATCTTCATCCGCTATCTGGTCAGATAAATTATTTTCGTCGACAGTTTACTGGGCCACTCAAAAATTAAAATAATAGATTTCAAACATCGAAATCTGATCACTCTGAGCTTGATGGGTGGGTTCCTCGACTCTAATAAAAATATTTTTACCCCCGAAGCCAAGGAAATAGTAATCTACGAGCGTTAATTCGGATTGAGTACCTTTAATGGTTTTGTATTGTATAAATTTGGTGACTGAGTAAGGGATAAATATAAGAAATGTCGTCTCAGTGATTCCGTTCTCCCACAATTAAAAGGCAACTGTTAATAAACTTAATTGCTCAGTAAAATAAACCATACCAGTGTCATAACATAGAATTAAGACTACTAAAAACGAATCATATTCGAAAAAACCAACTCATAGCGTAAAAATCGAGTTTCTAATGCATTTTTTGACGTCGAAAATTCGCAAGCTAAAACTCAAAAGCCACTCGCTAGTTTTATGTGCACAAAGAAGCGTGACGTCAACGTGGGACCGCAACTTTGTTTTCTGATCAGGGCAACAGACATAAACAAGTCCATGTGATTCTAATTTCTTTTGTAAACGACAACTTACCTTACAAATCTACTATTTTCAACAATTTGGAAATTTAGAAACGGTATTGATTCACTGAACTGTGTAATCATATAATATCATGGAGTTGTGCTACAACTATACTTTGGACGCTGTTTTGAGAATTTTCGATGAATATTGTGATTTGGATTTTCGATTCTGGACGTTGACATTTCGCAATAATTATTGCCAACAACAAATTGACAGGTCACATTTGAAAGTAAGATTTATGTTTTAAAGGAATGTTCATCTACCAAGATTCGAAATTATTGGACTGTAATATGCCTAGAACAGTTGTCTGCAGTTTTCAACACATTCTTGGTGGAAAAAGATTCTAAAACTATGATGCAATTTGGGAAGTAAATCACCTATTTTCGATTTTTTTTCCTGATGGTAATCCGACGTGGGCCGTTTTGAGCTGATGCTGAACTATTCCAATTTGATGATTATTCATTATATTTAACAAATACATTTTAAAATCATTTCGCTTGTTGTTTGTATATATTCTCCAAAATCCAAAAGTGTGGTTGAACCACATAATGTTTAGTCACACCGCAATGATAGCCCCTTATAAAAAATTACTATTGTTTTACCATAGTAAAATGATGTTTTTATACCATAAGAAAAAACAATAGTTAATTTACAACGATTATCTGAAACTATAGTTAATTTACAACGGTCATTTGAGTGTAAATATACAACGGTGATTTGGGTGGTAAATTTACAACGGTGATTTGGGTGGTAAATTTACAACGGTGATTTGGGAAGTAAATTTACAACGGTGATTTAACTGTAAATATACAACGGTGATTGGGTGGTAAATTTACAACGGTGATTTGGGTAGTAAATTTACAACGGTGATTTGGGTGGTAAATTTACAACGGTTGTGGTAAAACCATGGTTTTACAACAGTTATTTGAGTGGTAAAACTATAGTAAAAAACCAGCAGTTAATTTACCATGGTTATACCCATGCCTCCATGATAATTACTATGCCTCCTTGTTGCCAAACTGTGTTCCCTCCCTGTGTGATGTTATGGCCCATACAAAGCAAGTCACTATAAGTCTTGTATAACCTATACCTCACTATCTTAGTTAAAATCGGTTATGTTACGTGCTGGGGAATCTGTTGAACTGTAATCGATGACGTGCTAAACGGGATTTTGAATTGGGGGGAGGTCGGTGAAATGGTATTCAATCCATGTATTTGGTTATGGTCCATCGATTACAATTCATTTGCATTATCTGCATCCGACCATCTTCGTTAAAAATATGTAAATCTGCGTTCGGGGGAATCTTCTAAACTGTAGCCGATACAGTGCTGAATGGGATTTTGAACTGTTTAACTGTGGTGGATGTCAGTCAAATGGGTTTCCCTCCCTGTACTTGGCCCATCGATTACAACTCATTTGCATAACCTATACATTACTGATATCGTTGTAATTGAGTTAAACTGCGTTCGCGAGAATCTACTGAACTGCAGCAGCTGAACCTCATAACAGGATATTTAACTACTGAACAGGCATGGCGGGCGGTCAAACGGTGTCCCAATCCTGTATTGGGATATAACACATATATCAGGCGCCATTTACACAACCCACGACCGACTACACCATTACGTCGTTAAAATTGAGTTAAACTGAACTCAGGAACTATTCTTTTGTGTTGATTCATCATTTTAGGTGCACCTAGTAATGTGTGTACCCTAAGATTGGCGCATATGTAGCGTGACATGTCTGACGAATATAAACTGACAGGCGTGGATGCATATAATTTCTTATTTCAAAAGACAGGGACATTTTATTCGAATTGGAGTGGTGCGTGGCCAATGGAAGGGGGAGAGGGCAGCCACATGAGCCCTTGGGCAGTATAATATGGTGTCTTATTGTATGCATTTAACACACGACGGCCATTAAGAAGAACAGCAATATTACCTATGTTTTATATGTACTCAATTAAAGACATTTTCAGGGATCAAGGTAAATTTTTACGAAAACTATTTTACTTTTTTATTTATAATCTAGCGTATAGAAAATAACATAACTGGGACGATAAGCACCAGACATCTTGTTTGATATCAAATTTTCTGTCGATATATTTCATACGGTTCTGATGTTTTAGAGGGACACCCATAAGTATGTTAACTTTTCAAATCATGAATGTCTGCTGGAAAATAAATAAATCATTTTTCATTGCATATTTTAGTTTCTCTGCGACCATTTGCAGAACTATTTTTTGGAGGAAAAGTCACATGTCTGAAAAGTTGAATCAATATTGAGTGTTTATGTCTGTCAGATTATCACAAACGTGGTTGAATAATATTTATGTTGTTTTATGTTGTTTTGGTCCTTCACACAACACACGAATTGTTCTGCAAATGGCCACCAAAAAAAAAACTGAAATATGCAATGAAAAATGTTTTATTTATTTCCTCGTTGACATTTATGATTTCAGATAGTAAACTGAGCTCATACCCTAGTTGGGTTGATAAGCTAAATAATACAGTGCGTTTTGTTGCAAATATTTCCTGTCAAACATTAAAATGACCAGCCTTGAAAATTGTTGTTTCTATTTTGTTTAAACCACTTTTATTTTACATAATTAGAATGTATCTCTCATTTTGTGAGGTCAGGTGTTGTTATAGCACTACATTGGTTATAGAGATATAATAAGTTTCCCCTTCAAAATGATAGTTTGAAATTGCGATTTTTTGAAAATTCACGAATGGGGCGCTTCCTTAACATCACCATAAACTTATAACGCTATAGCTGATATCAAAATGCACACAAAAAGTGTCGAAAAGCGGTGGTCTGTTGTTTAAACACTCCATCACCAGGTACATAACTGACGACGATTCCAGTGATATTTAGCATTTTACTGCAGACTTACACCTACACTTACATTCTACAACTGCTTACTCATGTACATAACTATAAATTTCAAAATTAACCCTTTCGAAAACTCGCGGCCTATGCTTACGTTCCTAATTTCTAAATTTGTAACACCTAACTATGTACCACGCACCCATCTTTTACTGAAACTACCGATATGGGACAATCATGAAACTAAAAAATATTTTAATACTCTACGTATAACTAGTTCATTTATGATAGTGCGTGATTCTATACGATACTGGTACGCATACTCTGTCATATGTATACCTATATTTTCCAAATTTCAAAACACCAGGCATACCTCTATTATGCTCCTGTTTTTAATTTTACTGACTATGGAATTGTCCAAGTGGCGCTTCGGAATGTGTACCTAGATAATGATCACCTTTGTCCATGTTACCGAAGACAGGTTTACCCTTGTATTCTGTGGTGTTCCCAGCCCCCCCCCCGGATCTCTATATTTTACAACATAAACTTGTAACGCTATAGCCGATATCAAAATGCACACAGTCACGTTTGCTCTTCCATGTGAGGCATCTGATGTTATGGCGATGGTTCACAGTGTGAATAAGTACAAGAAAACTAAGATGCATGCATCAGGTCGGCCGTGAACTATCTACCATAGAATTGTTGTAGCTATCGATTATACATTTTGAAACACCTGTCTGTATGTATGTGTGTATGCGTGAATGCATGTGTGTATGTGTTATAGACTCTAACACTGCTCGAATTTGGTATTTAACGTGTCAACTTGACCTCGCTCATAGGCATGTTTCTGGACCTTGACCGATCCGACTAAAAATTTGTGTGTAGGACTACTTCGATCCCGGGAGCAATATGGACGGGTCCAATTTCACGTGGGACCATGTTCTCGAACGTGCTGATATAGGCATGTTTCTGGACCAATTGAACAATAGTTTGGCCCAGACGCTGTATATACTGGGTACTGTCCAGATGGAGGCGATCACAAAAAAAATCCCTAACTAGCCCGAACGAAGTCGAGTACATCAGCTAGTTTAATATATATTTTGGACATTTGTCTGTCTGTTTGTCTGTTAGCTATGGCCGGGAAAACTGCCGGACAGATTTGACGAAATTTGATACCTAGGGGAAATTATTTCCAGGGAGTATTTTGGACGGGTCAAATCTTGATCCCGACCTGACTTTGACATTCAAAAAGATCAATTCAAGGTCAAATCTGGTAAAACGGAAGTATTTCAACGAAATTTGATACCTACTGTTACTTTTGTCCCAGGAGTGTTTCGGGTGGGTCAAATCATGACCCTGACCTGATCTTGACATTCAAAATTGTCAATTCAAGGTCAATTCGGATATAAAGCCGGGCGGATTTCGACGGGTACTTTTGTCGTGACTTTTGTCCGGGGAGTGTTTTGGACGGGTCAAATCGTGACCCCGACATGACCTTCACCTTTAAAATAGTCAATTCAAGGTTAAATCGCGCATTTCTCCGAAAATCAGAGGGGAACATCCCGGACGAAGTGGGGTCCACGAGCTACTATTATATATTTCTAGATTTAGTTACAAACTAAATACCTGTATATTGTACAAAGAAATGTTTGACAAATATAACTGTATCAATATTACCATACGGGTCATTAAAATAGATACGACGTAACAAATTTTGAAGGGTGCATGTATCAGGTAAATTTTTATATTTCAAATGATGACAGGAATGCAGAAAGTTGAAGTACCTACGTAATACTGGCTATCCGCATGAAGAGATATACATGTATATAAAAACCAGATGAGGGATATGTCTGTACAGTTGCTAAACAATTCAGTCATGCAAAAGAGGATCAAAGAGTAAGATACCAAATTGCTGCCTGTGGTAATGTTTTTTAACGAAATTCGGGAAAATTAGATTACTCTCACCCTGGTTATCCAGAAGATAATTGTGGAATCTGATGACGATCGGACAAGGGTGTCGTCTGTAGGATCAACCAAATTATTTAGCCATAAAAATAGTAAAATTGAAGATCACCGCTGGCAGTGATGTCTTCACAAGGACAGTTTGAGAACAAAATATGGCTCACATCTAGCGGTGACCCAAAATATCCACATAAGAAAAAGTTCTCCAATAAAAGCTGGCTGCAGGGTGCGCCAATTGATTCAAATTCGAAATTTAGCAGGGTGTACTGCTTGTGGCCATGTTTTCCCCGCAAATTTGATAGACTGATGGACAAAACCACTGAATCCGTTGAATCAATATACATGTATACATGGATTAATTTATATGCATTGTTATACACAGTACTGGTATATAAAGGTACTGAAAATAACTTTATTATATGATCATAAGTTTCTTTCCCCAATTCCTATGTTAAAACGTAACGAAAAACTTGAGATATCTAACGATGTTCACCTCATTGATGAAACAACAGGTTAATATAACAGTTCTGAGTGACGTCAGATACTTCAGAGGTTAACATAACTTATTATCAGACCTGAAAATAGGTCGGGTTTTCCCAGCGACGTTCAACGTCACAACGTCTTGTCCAATCAAAGCGCGTTTCATATAATAAAACAGTTATCGCATTGTTTCTTGGTTGACACGAGGAATTGTCAGCCCTTGGAAGTCAATATTCACCTCGGCCTATGGCCTTGGTGAATATTGACTTCCTCGGGTTGACAATTCCTCGTGTCAACCTCTAAACAATGCGATAACTGTATAATATTACTAGTATACACAAAATAAACCATATATCATGGCTATGGGTTCTAATATCCGAACATGACAGCTGAGAACTTGGTGTGAATTAAAGAGTGGTGGTTTCTCAAGCATATCTAACCCTCCACGTTAGTAACATGCCATTAAATGTCATAAGTATAATCTAGCTTGAGGACAGAAGTGATCCATAAAACCCCCCTTAATTCAACCAGGTCCTCGCGCGATGTATGATCGATCACATGATGATCTAGGGGGATTATAATTGATGTATAAAAACAGCACTGCATGTAAATATAAAATAAAATAGTGCTACATCTTATTACAGATTATTGCCATATATAATCAGTGATTATACAGACAGTCTGACAAAATAAAGTTTCAGTGACACTCTATCCGAAGAGGGGAATAATTTCATCTGTTACAGTCAATGGAGCAATTATGAATCTGGAAAGGTGAAATTCCTAAGTAATACTAGATATCGACATGACGCGATAAAATATAACGTAAATGCAATATGGCCGCTGGCGACCATTTTTTCCTATGAAATTAAAAAAATATTTGATAGCTCTCATCTGATAGATCAATATCAAGATAAATATGAAGTTTGGTGATGATCGGATGAGTGAAGTGGACTGTGGTCTGTGCTAAACGGTTTAGTAATGCTTAAAAAGATTCTTACCTTAATATTTTTATGTTCACTTTATAAACTTCACTGAGTCATCTTTGTCATGTATTGAGTTTGATATCTTTTGTTAACAGTTTATAAATCATGTTTGTCTCATGTTTGTTATTTTAATTTATGTGTTTATTATCATTAAATAAAGTTGCATTCCTTAAAAAGATTCTTACCTCAATGTTTTTATGTTCACTTTATAAACTCCACTGAGTCATCTTTGTCATGTATTGAATTTGATATCTTTTGTTAACAGTTTATAAATTATGTATGTCTCGTGTTCGTTATTATATTATATACACTTTATAGTGTGTTTTCAGAACGAAAAAAAATTGAATAAAATCAACAAATTTGTAAATTTAAAAACAATTCAAACGTTGTTGTATTCCATGTCCCAGCCCGGACATATACACCAAATTTCAATAATATTCATTGAGAAACAACGGACCAAACGCTATATAACACCCGTATACATCTTTTATTCCGAATCGGACTCGGGTACATGTTATAGTAGGTACCGAATTGACACACGTCGACTGGGCGAGTTGGCCATGGGGCGATTAGGCCGATTCCGGCACATTCTATAATTTACCGTATGTATCCGTTTACGCGTAGTTTACTTTAGAAAGTTCCGCAATTAATACCGTAAATAGAGCGACCTTATTTGACAGAGAATGCCTCTGTTATTGATTATCAAGTTGCTGTACATTAAAAACGACAAATTCACATGCTCGTTTAAGCGCAGTAGTCTATTTTCCCCATGTTAAAGGACATCCACAAATACTAAATAACGCTAACCTACTGCCGAATGTTTGACACGACAACTGTTAACATATTTGGGCTGAATTCATCTGACGCGGTATTATTCCTCAAAATAAACAACAAAACCATCGTTACTTGGAAATGTAGTTTGGGCTAACATTTACATAAATCCTCCAGATCAATTATCCGACACACACGTCAGATGAAAAAGTCACATGAAGTAACCGGCCAAATTGGCCGAAATGAGGGTGTCACCCCCCCCCCCCCTTTTCGGTACGCGGGAGTCAGGGTGTCTTGAAGCCGTACGCGGGATTCATACCCCCGAATTAACTGGTATTCGGGTTCAAGCAAAACATCTTGGACGCAGGTTTTGATGGCGCAACATAATATTTTGTGCTAGTTATCTGTATGAATGAGTGGGTAGAATAGCCTCTTGGGCATATTCGACCACCATGCCATCATAAAGTATCATTAATCGTATGATAACGGCCTCATAACGCACATAACGCGACCGGCGTCCCTTCGGTCGTTAACCGGAAAGCGTCCGGAAACTATATTTGATTTGTTTTCCAATTCCAAACTTTAATTAACCGGTATCGGTGTCGTCACTTCCGACTTTAACAAGACATACCAGGACTTTATTTAACCCTTTATCAACTAAATGAACTCTCCCATCCAGTTATAAAAGTATACAATGGAATAGCTTATCATTGATTTTGAGGGGTGTTCAGGTAAAATAAGCAGCCGACAAACATTAAAAGTGAAGATTGAGTCAAATGTATTGAGGGAAATGTTCAGATAATAAGTTCAACAAACGACCCTTTGCCTTTGGTCGTTTGTTGAACTTATTATATGAGCATTTCCTATGGGATAACTACTCATAAATGCTGTTCCAGTATAGAAAGGGTTAAGGAGGAAGTTTTTATATTGTTAATCTATAGAAACATAAAAATAATCACACACCGTTAAGGACAACCTGCCCTTAATAGATTAACCTGTCATTGTATCTCGTCAAATTGCTACTCCAATGTCATGTCAGGCATAATGGATCATAATGTGTCTATGTAACTTCTGCTTGTATCTGTCTGATATTAAAACAGTCAATTTGAATGTCATTTATCGCATATTATTTCTTAACATGTATTCAGGATTCACCCCCCAAAATTAACTGGTATTCAGGATTCATCCCCCAAAATTAACTGGTATTCAGGATTCAGGGGAAGGGGGGTGATACCCTCAAGTATGTAGAATCAATTAGGTGCTTCAAAGAATGCATTTACCACATGCGTGTCAATCAGATGAACACCAATAACCTATATCCCATATGTACGCAATTAAAGATACTTTCAGGGATCAACGGAGGGGGGGGGGGGGGGGGGGGGGGTAATACATCATTTGCAGGAAGGTATGCCGGGGTGGGTGGGTGGTCAAAGAGGCAAAAAACAAACGCAGTTTTTACAACCTCATGCAATTGTTTTTACCAAAGACCTTTTGTGCCTGTATTTGACATTTGTAACAGTTTAAAACATATTATAACAGTAAAACACCCACATATTGATGTTGCTGGGAGCTCATGTGGGCCTTAGTAGCGAAGCCATGTTGCAGATGGGACGTTAACGTGAAAACACTTCATTCCAGAAGGTGTATGAACTCTTTGACGATTCAGCAAACCAGAAGGTGCATGTTATACATACATCCAAGGAAATATATTTATGAACCCGTCTTTTTATCTAACGTTCTGTGGTTTGATTTTGCACCATGTTTTGAAATTGTTGGAATCCCATGGCTCGATTAAATTTTCGTATATATACGAATGCTCGTGTTATACATCTGTAACAGAGGCTCAGCCGTTACCAAGAACCACACTGCATGGTCCAAAATACCGTTACCAGGAACCACACTGCATGGTCCAAAATACCGTTACCAGGAACCACACTGCATTGTCCAAAATGTACTATTTTTCCAAATGCAAATATTGTGTGTCAAATGATAGCTGGGCGAAATTAAGGTGTTTATGGACAGGCCTGAGATTATGGTGCCGGACATTTGCAGAATGAGGTCCACATAGGGTGAATTTAGTGACCTTGCAGCGGGATAACATAACTAAATTCACTCTATGTGGCCCCATTCTGCGTATGCCTTCTTCTCTGCAAAGTATTTGTTATCAAATCAACAAGATTTTTAGTTACTTCTTCACAAATATTCTTTTTTCTTTTTTATTTTAGTTTAGTTTCTCTATACTCCCCAAATCGGCAGACGATACATTGCATAATCCAGGTTCCCAATAGGTGCACATCACAATATTTATCTGGGAACTTAAATCTGAGTCTAGGTCGCCCATAGCAGATGAGGTCATGCAGAATGATGTCCCCAGAGGATAAATTTGGTGACGCTAGCCCGCTGTGTTGGGTAGCATTACTAAATTCATTCTACAAATGACCAGCACCATAATCTCAGGCCTGTTTTATGGAACATTTAAGTTGCCAGTTGCCAATAGCCAATTCAAAGGTGCATTATCCATCGAAACAAAACTTGTGGATTCAGATAATCAATATGTAACGCATCTGCAGATGTCATGAAATGAAAGAACAATTAATTAATCCCGATGGGGCCATAATTGGACCTCGATCCGGTGGATTATAATAAAACATTGAAACAAATCACCCACCAATATAATGTATACATAAACATGTGGACACCCATTCCACACCGGTCACCCGCGTATCACCAACACGGTGATCGTACCGCCGATCGAGGATCCGGTCAAGCCTATCCCGTGCGATGGAGGAAGATATACGTATGCTAACATCGCTAAAATGACTGCAAATAGATATCTCAGATATGTTTTTGTTGAAATGTTACCCGGAAAGAGAAACAAAAAGACTTTTAAATCAGGAAAACACTTTGGACCTTTGCAAAATATCCGCACCAGTGGGTGCTTCAACCGCGACAATATGTACTTTCACAAGAAATGACACCGATGTGTTGATACTCATAAAATTATCGACAACAATTATTTAAATCCATAATTTGGCGTTTTGTATGATTCTATCACACGACAAGGACTTGTTCCTGCCAAATGTAATGTACATCTTTCCGAATACGGTTGTGATTATATCAATATTTAGTCAGAATTATTTCCTCAGACTGTAAAATGTTCCAAATAATCGTTTCAAATCATTAGAAAAGTCACGATTTAAATGGGTCAGAGAATTTCTATCAACGAGTGATAATGCATCTATATAATATGTGGTTAACTGTTTTTCTAGGATATCGATTTGCAGTCATTTTAGCGATGTTAACATGCGTATATCTTACTCCATCGCACGGGATAGGCTTGAACGGATTCTCGATCGGCGGTACGATCACCGTGTTGGTGATACGCGGGTGACTGGTGTGCATCGGTGTGAAGGAGAAGTTCACTCGATCTTTTCGACCATTCCGGGCGCTTCGCGCCCAACTACGCTCTATGTGTCGACACCCTGAATGAAAAAGGGTTGATATGATAACACCACCACAGCATCTCAATTCGACGGTGTCAAATATACAAATTTATAACTACACCCCTTAAACCTTTCTTTACTAGCCGAGTAGTTACCTTATGAAATGTTCAGATAATAAGTTCGACGAACTACCAAGAACTTATTTTTATTAATTAATATAAATTCTTTTGAACTTGTATTTTCATTTTGTATGTCTGTCGTCTGCTTACGATTCATGAACACCTCTCCGAATGAATAATAGACCCTTCCAATATATACTTCTTACAACCGATGGGATAATACATGTACATCTAGTCTTGAAAGGTTTAACCTGACAAACTCATGGGAATTATATATGAACCCAGTCCCATTCCTTTGATTACAATTTCCTGTTACCTCAAGCTTTCCAACAGTTGTGAATGTTCAATGTGACATCCACTATGGTTGAAATTTTTAAACTGATGGAAGTTCCAACCCAAAAACTTGAACGAAACTATGAAAATATTCGGCTTTTGATCTAAATGCGAAATTATTTCACACGAAATAATGGTTGGAAATTCCAGATGATGTTATATCAGGCATGGCATTTCCAAATGTTGAAAATTTGGAATAGTTGAGACACCCAACTCCCTGTCGCAAAATCCCTTGACATTGTCCCGTGTCTGCATGCAAAATGTTATCTAAGATATATCAAGCAAGTATCAGGTCAGCCAATATATTAAAATAGCACAGGAAGTTGCCTGCTAAATTCTTCACCTGTATTTGGTATTATTTGTCATCGGCAAATAAATAGGTTGACGGTCGGGGGGGGGGGGGGGGGAGCGGGGTGGGATCGTCTACCCAAAACTGGAAATGGGAGTTTCGGTCGTTCGAGGTTAATTCTAATCTAATCTAATGTATCTGAACATTTCCCACCGTTAAATGTGAATAATCCTACAATTATATTATTTGTTTTTTTTTCTGGCTATCGTCTGCTTTTATATCCCGAACACCCCTCCAAATATAATACTGTTCCAATGTGTACTTTTATTTCGCACAAAGGGGTGATATTAATATAGAACCTGTTCGTTTACATTGTGTCAATATATTTCACCCGGATCTCGCGGTTTACCAACACGAGTAGACGTTCGCCCGGAATTACCATTGGTTTTCTTTGTTATCATATTGAATCGTATGAAACCAGCCCCGAATCGCATATAATACCAGCCCAGATATATTGACAGGGCGCCAATTATCAGCCTAACTAAACAACCACCGTGACCAGCCCAGACCGGCCCCGTGGTGTATATGCGGGGTTTTAGAGACCAGCGCAGTGCGGGATCCCATGAAAACACACACGCACGGTTGGGATCGCGGCCATGCAGAAGAGCCGATAAAAAAACTCTGTCCATACCTGGTTTGAAATGCACTGGATGACTTAATAAAGCATAACACATCGTGCACCCAATAACACTGAGGACTTCACTTGATGAGAAGTCGACCCTAACAATTCTGGATTTGCATAATGCACATTTTACCTGTGATCTTCCAAGTGAGACACGTTATTTTCGGATGTAGTTAACACCCCTCAACACAAGGTACTTGATATGGGAATGAACAATGGCCATGAAATAGTTTCTACAGCTATAAGAATAAATATGTGAAATTGTCTATCAAATCTAGTGCACATTACACGTAAAATGAATCTGACGATGCATCTATTCTAGTCAGAATTCCTGGTCGTTTGCCAGCGAAGACACCTGCACCAGACGAACACACCAAGTGACGTCTGTAACCCGATTCGTATATATTGGGAATTTGGGAAGTTTGTCCATTGCTTACCGGGGTACCATATGACTGAAACGACGATATACCAAACCAAACTATAATGTGATCCTGCTTACCTGGTACCATATGACTTGACCAACAATATACCCCAAACCATAATGTGATACTGCTTATCTGGTACCATATGACTGGGCCAAGAATATACCCCAAACCATAATGTGATCCTGCTTACCTGGTACCCTATGACTGGATCAACAATATACCCCAAACCATAATGTGATCCTGCTTACCTGGTACCATATGACTTGACCGACAATGTACCCCATGTCATAATGTGATCCTGCTTACCTAGTACCATATGACTGGACAAACAATATACCCCAAACCATAATGTGAACCTGCTTACATTGTACAATATGACTGGACCAACAATATACCCCAAACCATAAGATGTGATACTGCTTTAATGCTGCGTTGTTGGCGTGTCCTGATTTAGCTGATGTCGGGGTCAAGGCTGTCAAGAAACTGTAGTTGTCCCCCGAACAAAATATTTCGGGGGACTATTAAAATAGCCGGTGCCCGTCCGTGTGTCCATGTGTCCGTCCGTGCGTGTGTGCGTCCGGAAATGGTTTCCGGATGATAACTTTAGTTTTGGTTATTAGATCAAAAGCAAATTTCATAGGTGAGTTTAACAGACAAAAATACAGGTCAAGTTCGAATATGGGTTTGTTCCGCCCATTTTTGCGAGAGTTATGGCCCTTTTTTTACTTAGAATCTTGTAATTTTATGGTTTCCTGATGATAACTTCAGTTTGTCTGAACCAAATTTGGTATGTGAGTTTATCAGCCCTATGTACAGGTCAAGTTCGAATATGGGTATGCTCCGCCCATTTTTTCGAGAGTTGTGGCCCTTTTTCGACTTGTTTTACTTAGAAAAGTTCTCACTTTTTCGGTTTCCGGATGATATCTCAAGTTTGGATCCTTTAATTGCAAATACCGTTTTATGTGGATCAGTCATATCAAGATACAGGTCAAGTTTGAATTTGAGTTTGATCCGATGATTTTTCTCTGAGTTATGGGCTTTTCGACTTAGAATTTTTTTTTTTTTTTAATTTTCTTCATTTTGTGCCAATTTGAGGTTATATTTTTACTTTAAGAGTTTTTTTTAAGATTTGGTTATTTGTATGCATGTCAGTAATGAGACAATGCACAAGTGTCTTATCCATATAGTATACTTCTACAAAGCCTCCGCTCCAAAATGGAGCCAAAGGTCGGGGGACACTGTGGCCGAGCGGCCTATTATTATTATTGTCAAATTCGAGAGAGTCCACCCCCATGATTTGGATGCAGTTAACATCCCTCAATACAAGGTACTTGATATGGGAATGAACAATGGCCATGAAATAGTTTCTACAGCTATAAGAATAAATATGTGAAATTGTCTATCAAATCTAGTGCACATTACACGTAAAATGAACCTGACGATGCATCTTTTCTAGTCAGAATTCTTGGTCGTTTGCCAACGAAGACACCTGCACCAGACGAACAGACCATGTGACGTCTGTAACCCGATTCGTCTATATTGGGAAGTTTGTCCATTGCTTACCAGGTACCATATGACCGAAACGACGATATACCAAAACAAACCAAACCATAATGTGATCCTGCTTACCTGGTACCATATGGCTGGACCGACAAGATACCCTAAACCATAATGTGATCCTACTTACCGGGTACCCTATGACTGGACCAACAATATACCCCAAACCATAATGTGATCCTGCTTACCTGGTACCATAATTTTGACTGGACCAACAATATACCCCAAACCATAAGATGTGATCCTGCTTTAATGCTGCGTTGTTGGCGTGTCCTGGTTTAGCTGATGTCGGGGGTCAAGGCTGTCAAGAAACTATAGTTATTGTTGTCAAATTCGAGAGAGTCCACCCCACGATAGCTTTATATATAGCAGACTTATATAATCAGACTTGAAACAAACTATAAACATCAATTAATTGCGAATATTTATGCAGTTACTTAACCTTGCTTAACCATTCATGGCGGGAGATGCACTGGCGCAGCATTAAAGGTCTTGTGCCAGTGCATTATCTTATATTATTCGAGTCTCTCATATGTAGCGTCGCATATATAAGAGAATGCACTTGATTACATGGTAAAGGTAACATTATACAATTATCGCATTGTTTCGAGGTTGACACGAGGAATTGTCAACCCGAGGAAGTCAATATTCACCAAGGCCGTAGGCCAAGGTGAATATTCACTTCCAAGGGCTGACAATTCCTCGTGTCAACCTCGAAACAATGCGATAATTGTTTTATTATATGAAACGCGCTTTCATTGGACAAGAAGTTGTGACATTGAACGTCGCCGTGAAAACCTGATCTATTTCCAGGTCTGATAATATGTTATTTTAACCCCTGAAGTATCTGACGTCACTCAGAACTGTTATTAACATGTTGTTTCATTAATGAGGTGAACATCGTTAGATATCTCAACTTTTTCGTTAGTGTTTACCATAGGAATTGGGGAAAGAAACTTATGATCATATAATAATTGTTATTCCTGTCTGAACACCTCAACGGAGTCATGCCAATATAAGTTATTTTCATAAATTTGATATCCATATAGTCATAAAACAGCGTCATTGTTATAAAAGAATCACAGGCAGTTTATTTTATTGGCGGAATCATTTCCGTAATGTTTGTGCCCAATAATTCGTCCCGAATAAAGAGTAAATATTTACATGTGTGCGTAGTTCCACCGTTGTTTTCACTGATATAAATCCACCATAATGTCTTTAAATCTCCAGATCTCCGAGAATATAGTATAAGGTCCGAACAAGATCATTGGTTCTAATAATAAATGCCTGTGTGGTCGCCACAATGTACTATATTATCACATTAATCGATACATTTATATATGCACATATTCATTCTCAATATCATTTTCGTTCGTCCTTAATAGCAGGCTGAAATCTTAACCGGGTGAATGATCATTATAGAGCCGCCTTTTTACCTCGAGTTCTCTTATTCGGTGCTTTCATTGTGCCTTCCCCACATGCTTCGCTGATTACTAATGGCTCATGGCACTAACTTGTAGAACAAGTTTTCTCATTATAGTCCGTGGGCCAATTCTCAGAAAGCCTCTAGTTTAGAAGTTGGCTGCACCGCCTCCAACAAAGGTTTTAATATATCAAATGAAAGGTCATTATATGATGCATCCGATTTTGCTTGTTGCCCGCTTCAGAATGTGTCCCAAAATAGATTTCTCAGGGAAGACAACCCCTAAAATAAAATAAAATGTCATCGCGTACAAGTGTCAGCGTATAAAAAAATAGCTGATAGCTACTGCATATACTAGCTAGCTCAATCGTATAAGGCATAATATGCATCCAATTTTACAAAAAAAATTATACATATCCAGTGAGATATCATTTTCCCATGCAAGCTACCGTATTACATGAACCAAACATGTGTTTGAATATTGGGCTGTAATACCTTTTTAGCTGATAGCATTGATATCTCAGGACAACAAACTCAATCTTTACTTTCGTGTCACTGATGACATTTTGTAGACAAGTCGTGACATATCATGACATATCAGTTGTTAAGCTCCAATTCAACTAGAGTTGACATATTTTGAAATGAGATAAACACAGAGATGAGATTTACCAGGCTGCAATTGGAACTATTATTTTATCAATTGCTGAAAATAGCAATCCTAGGTCCACACAGGATACACACAATTCTATAATTTCTAACTATTTTCTGATCAGTATGTCAAACAGCTCAGCATTATTCCATACCACTTTTGTTAGTCTACTAGGGGAACTACTATTACACTAAATGATAAGCAGTTACTGTACCAGACTTGGGAAACTTTAGGTTTTGTGGGAGTAACAGGTTTAGTCATCTGAGTTTTTAGATATGCAAATAATTCAGCGATGTACTGATGACAGTTGTTGTCTATAGCCATTGATAGTAACATTAAAGTTTGAGACAGTTGCTTGCTCTTCTTCCATGCCCACAATGATCTAGGCTTAATGGTCTTAGTTTCATCAGGAAAAGTATATTTATTTCAGTTTTACATTTCTCGAAGCTCTTTATGCTTATGTTTCATAAGTTCATCAAGAATAAATCTAATTTATTTCGGTCATACGCTTTCTAAACTGTTTTATTTACAATATTGTAGAAGTTTTCACACTGGCCAAAAGTATATATATACTTATTATCTTGTTGAAAATATATCATGATTCCAGATTCTTTCTTTCTAAAATTGTCCATGCCGGGTTCTTTCCGAATGGTGTCGGGAAGGAAGTTTTGTCACCGACCCACATGCAACATGCCATAGCAACTAAGGCCCACGTAGGGCTCCCAGTAACATAAATATGTTGTTTTTAGTTATAGGTTTAAACCTTTACAAATGTCAAATACAGACACAAAAGGTCTTTGTAAAAAAATTGCAAGAGGTTGTAAAAAAAATGTGTTTTTTGCCTCTTTTACCACCCACCCACCCACCAGGCATCCATTCCTGAAAATGTTGTACTACCCCCCTGATTAAAGGGGTTGATAAAACCGGCGCTGGACAACACATCAAGTAAATTTTCACAGCATATACATTCTACTACCACAAAATATCAGTATTCCCAATTCTCTCATATTTCAAACAAACACTCATTTGCAACTGAGCCGCGCTAGCTGTGGTCACAGACGGCGTTTATTGCGTAACATGCTTTACAGGTTATATGTGGGCACATGCTATAATATTGTACATACACAATGTAAATACATCCTAGAAAGTCTGCACAGCCGGTCAGGAAAAACCATGCACCCCTTTTATATAGGGACTGGAAACCTGAAATCCGAAGCCCACTCGTATGTGCAGCTCGGGTGTTCGGACCGCACCCTTATTGAAATCTACTCATAATTATAGATGTATCAATATTCTGAACATTGTGAATAATTTGTCATCTTTCAGCTGAGTTATATTACAGAATGAAGAACGCTATATAGCTGGACACAGCATTGATAATTTCTTTCATTTGATTGAAAAATATTTATTAAATTTTTTTGAAAATTAATGTGACCCTCTCAGTGAAGTTACACGGCTAGAATGACGAATTCTCCGCTCTAGCGATCCGAACAATTACCACAAATCTCATTCTCATTGGCTACAATTCGAAATAGGCTCCGCCTATAATAAACAACTCTATATGCCCGAACTGTGAATACATCATTTTCCCGCTAATGCCAGGAAACGCGGGAAAATTTGAATATCATACTGTCTGCATGGCCATTTAATTAGTCATCAATATATAGTGTGAGGGGTCTCTGGGTCCGCCCGGGTTATTTTACAACACTATCGGCATTTAAAGTCTTTATAAAACCAGCGGTGGATGACCCAGCAAGTAATTTTTCACAGCATATACATTCTACTGCCACAAAATATGCTAGTATGTATCATACTACCGTATGGCATCATATTATGTTGCCCATGGGGCTGCCGGGCTTGCCATGGCTCTCCTGTGCTCTTCTGGTGCATATCGTCTCTTAAGGGGTTAATGAAACCGGTCGTGAACGAGATGGCGAGTCAATCTTCACAATATACCTTTAGTAAGTGCCTCGCTACCATTAGTCATCAATATATAGTGTGATCGGGTCTCTGTGTCTGCCCGGGCTCTCCCGAGTTCTTTTAGTCTATATCGGCATTTAAAGTGTTAATAAACCCACCGGTGGATGACACAGCAAGTAAATTTGTATAAGCTATGCTTATTTTGTATCCTACTACCATAAGGCATCATATTAGACTGTCTGCGGACCCATGGGGCCGCCCGGGTTTGCCCGGGCGTGTCCGGGCAGTAATTAGTCACATCCCCAATGGTAAACCATCATTAATTTTATATTAGGAGTGACATATTGTGTTCATCTTTTTTCCCCTCGATGATCTATTTTGTGCGTTGAATGGAGACATTGTATCAGCTTCACTTTCTTTTGACACGTTTTGCTTGTTTACAGTTGTATGGGTTTAACACTCCTACTAAAACTGACATCCCTTCTAATTTTCCTGTATATGTATGTCTAACACACCCAATATATAAAACTGAAATTCCTTCAGAGTTTTCCTTCTGGTCTCTGTTATGTATAACACTCACAGTGTAATGTTGAAATCCCATCGGAGCTTTCCTTCTTGTATATATGTACTCATGAATGTATTTTCCCTTTCATTTAAAAAGCATTTAATTGTAGAGATATGTTTAGCCTGATTCCATGCCGACTAGCATCAGTTAACTACGGCTTACCAAACTAAACTTCCAACTAGAAATAACAATAGAAGTATATTCACAGCAAAGTCATAGACAAACGTATGTTTATACATTGGCAGTTCTGAATCAGTTCCCACCGAAAAGAAGTAAAATCTTCCTGAGGGAGAACTCTACAGACGTTGTCGTAAACCATTAATTGTTTATTTGCCAAAATATATTGGGGATCTTGATAATTCTCCGCTATATACATGTACATGTAAGTAACATGTGGTTAAACACTAATATACACATGCAAGAATGTACATTCATAAAATTGATTAGCAGTTTCACAATACATAGTCTTCAATTTATAATCGAAAAATGCAATACAAGTCAACATTCTACTACATATTATAGAAGGAGTTGAGAAGTATAATATGCCTTGCAATTATAGGGGTTAATTGGCTACACAATTATGTTATATCGAGTCAAATATTTCAGTGAAGAGAAAGTCGGGCATGTGGGAAAATTCGGAGTTAAAACCGTGCGTTTATGTACTATATTTACACCTTTATTTGGATCGAAGAAATGGGCTCTTACATTTGTGATATGATTGAAAACTTATAATAAACTTGTCAATAATTGCATTGCGGTCGTTTCAAACATATCCATTGATTGGCGGGACTGTCATATGTGCTCTATTAATCAGATCACAAACATGTCAACGCTTTAAAGGGGTACTGTACACAGAGATAGGCAATTTTTTTTAACTCCCATTGAAATAACTTTCAAGATAGATTGTGTTCGTGTTATATGAGTTTCGTATAAACCTAATTTAGCAAAGAAAATATTGATCTTGGAAAGAAAAAATATTACGATTTCAAACTACGCGCCATGTTTTTGACCTTCACCGGAGAAGACGCAGGTCTCAGGAAGAACCGGAAGTTCATTGTTCACAGCTTCGATTGATGCATGCAATCTCTTCCATCGAACAATCTCACTCCCTATAAAAGTACTTGACGCTTTATGACTTGTTTCTTTCTCCTTTTTTCCGAATCGGTTATAACGGGCCTTCCTTTTGCAGGTAACATGTTTTGTTTGCAACTCAATAATGTTCGCGAACGGTCGTCAACAAAAGACACGCAGCAGATGCGATTTCAAGAACGGTAACTCGTAATGGAATAATTCGCCATTTTATGACTCCAGCCATAAATTAATTTATATTAAATAATTCAATTTTACTTTTACGATAGCCTGTTAACCGGAACGTCTTGAGTAGACATCGTCGACTCAAATTAGTTATTTTATAATATAATATTCATATTAGATCGCTATTGTCACCGGGAATTTATTGAAATTGGTGTACAGTACTCATTTAAAAGAAAGGCGTGCATATGGAAGATATGTCAATTAATAACACAAATAAGTGACAAGGATATGCAAATATGCACGCGGAGACAGGCTATTCAATCATTACACGAGGGTGTGTATGTATGTCAGTGCCCGGGCGGCTAAAACTTCACAAGTAAACTTTAGATAGTTTTAACCGGGAATATTGAAGATACCAAACATTAACATATTAGATACGGTTAAAATCTGCAGTGAGGAATGGGGACAGTGTTAATTCAGACGCATCGCCTCTGTCGCCTTTACCTGTTTCTCAGCAATGTTATCTAAATGAAGCTCAAATTCGTTTTACGCGCCAAGGGGGTCAATTGCTCTTAATAATTCACTTAAGCATTATCCCATAAAGATTATTTATTTCCTTTTTAATCGAATAGCAGTTATGCAAACTATTTCTTGACGTCAGTATATACGATACTGTTGGCTATATTTAAGCCAATCATATTCAGTCGGCGTCTTGTAATCCTCATATAAAGATACGCCCTGTATAACAGTGTAGTTTGTAGAGACGCATCGCACCAATGACACCACCAGTCATGTCGATGTCTATAAAGACAACGGTGAGTTTATTTTAACATTATAATTATATTTTAATTTAGAATACGATCAGCAACGAATTGGAAAAACAAAATCTTTCATTTACATTTTCAGAGCTAGCTCGCAAATTCTGTAAAATGTTATTAAATCTTAAAACTTCAACTCCTAATTATTTGTTATACGGAGAACAATCAAATACACAAATCCGCATGTTTACATTTTGGTCCAATTTGGTGAATAAATAAGGACGTACCCTCAGTCATAAGATATATAGACTTATATGCACCCTACACGAATAATCTTTCTTTGAGTCTCCTGGATTAAAATGATCAAAATTACACTCGATAAGTGTGGGTTATTAGTCCGGGAGCTAATAGGGGCACCCTTGCATCCCATGGGACTTAAACTTCACCCCACTTCTTTTGTTCCTAATTATGTCCTTCAACTTTTAAGCAATGTCAACACGAACAAAAAAGTGACCGTGTAGACTGGCGTCCATCATGGCCGCCGTTTTTCAGACTGGCCATAGTCAGTTTGATGCAAATTATAGCAGGAAAATCTAGTAAAATGTATACAAATGTATATCCCGTTCTGAAACATGTTTGTTACATTTCTCCTTTTCATTTCCTTTGCTCCCATTGTTCTAACTTACTTTATAGTTCCGTAACATTCAATGTGTCAATATGTTGTGTGCACCTATTACATTCCAAATACAACTGTTTTTCTATAGTCTATTTCTATACGTTTTTCCAAGGATTTTCTTTATGAATATTCTAAGCTTTCTTTTATAATGTAATATTTACGATTATCCACCAAATAAGTGATTATTGTTGAAAAATGTGTTATTATGTTCTACATATGACGTAATAAACGGTTTCCAAATATGGAGTGCATTCCTGTAGTAAATGTTTGTGAGAATCATAGTATTTAGAATAGTTATAAATGCAACTAGATGCGAATGAATAATCAGTCTTGAATTTCACTGACTGATAAAAATATTCGTCGATCTTATTTTGAGTTTTTTTCCAGACAATTCGATCAGGACGATAAGTTTAGAAACTTCGGACCAACACTCCGTGTTATTCATAAACAAATCTGGTAATTTATCAACTCTGATACGCCGAGGTTGATGAATGTGTTCTGAAGTTTTCTCTTCTGTAGAATGAACCTTTGGAAGTTTTTATTTGGCACCAAGAAATGAGTGGTCGGGAATACGGCTTCTGTTACCCAGTAAAGCATGCAGTTTGTTACAGTCAATACAATTCCGATATGATTCAACCTTGAAATCTGAACACATACTCAACTGATCATGCGGCACATATATTTAATCAACAACAGAGTTTCCATTGGTAGACACAATACAGAACAAGTAGATGGCGATCATATTGTTGTGTGACAATCGAGATGTGGCATGAGGGTCAGCCATGATTGAGAAGATTTATTACACTTTTGTGGTTGTGTTATATTCATCCATTTGTTCGGGCAGCTATGATTAAATATATGTCTATAAAATTATGTGCCCATGGGTTTGTGCCTTAAATTGTGAGTATTCCAGGGTTATGATACATGCACGACGGGGACACGTCTCTTGAGCGCAATGTTACACAATACATGTATACTTATTGTTCCAATTACTTTCTACAATCTCAGCATTCCGGGTTGTCACAATTTACTGAGTTACTATAGTGGGATTGCACATTTATAATTATGGCAGATTTAAAGATGGTTCTGTTAGCTGCAATTTTATGTGTTGGGTCCAATTAGTTCCACACACACGGGAATGAGTTTCTTGGTAGAATTTGCGGTTACCTATTACGTACTTGTTGTAAACAGATGCAACTGGTGATAATTGTTCACAAGCTTGAAGTAAGCTCAAGTTTTATAGGTGATATAAGATAGGTTGACAAATACACGAAATATTGATATGCCGGCTTCAAATGCTGTGAAAAAAATAGTTCCCATGGTGACAGTAATTTTCCGCTGCTTTATTTTGTTCGCATAGACGTGAAACAAACATTTTGACCACCGCAATTGAGTTAGCCTAGGTAATATTGTGCATATGGATCGACCCAATAAATATGCATAATCGACGTTGGCACCTCCCACAACCTCACATCATGCTTCAGTGATCTTTTTCAATCTTTTACCAGTCATCATTCGTTCACAGCACTAAATAAGTTACTTTATATTGTGCTACATTGTTCAAGTGTGTAATGTTTGTATCAATATAAACCGGGGCTCATTAAATTATGAAACTTGTGCATCAATTCACTTTCTAATTATATTACCAAAAAAATAAGTTTAATGTAAATAGCGAGTTTGCGATACCCGTCCGACGGGTACGGGTACGGGTTAATCGGTGAAATTCGTCACGGTCATTTGCGTACTTTCAATGCAGCACATACAGCGATAGGGATTTGTAACGGGTAGATGTATCCCATTGACTGGTAATCTTTCACTAAAGTTTTCGCACTCAAAAGTACATTAATTCTATGAAATAGCAGTCAGCTATGCATTAATCTATTTACTCCAAGATTTCATGCCCAAATCTCATTGATAAATTTGTCATTTAAGCCACGTTTTATGTTCAAAGTATCGAGGTGGCTTCTAGCACTTAGATAACTACGGAACGCCAATTTGTTTACTGACAACTGTCTTCACTCCAGTAATTACATGTTATGATTAAGAGAGTTTGTTGATGATGCTATTCGCAGTCTCGATACAGGGACATGATTATAGAGGGTCTCCGTGTTGGGAAGGGGTGTCCACCTTCAAATTCCCAACTATACACCCCCTTGAACCACACCAAACTCAGAGGGTTGTGCGTAATTCCAATTGTGCACCCGTTGGACTCTGATTTCCCCCAACTGTTCCTTCACTGGCCTGAATATTATTGTAGTCTGTTCTAAATGGATCAGCAGTCTTGTTACAGAAGTCCTGTGAGGGGGGGGGTCCAATTGGCGGACCAGTACGAGAACATTTGTAGATCTGAACCTGGAAATTGCTAAATCATAACATCTAGTGGTCTAACGCCAGGCAAATTCACGCCCTGGATTGTTTTTCACAAATTAATTATCAGTTTTGACGGGCCATTGCATGGGGAGAGACCAGGACACACCGGGTCGACCATGGATCTGTCCGGTGTGAGAACGTTTTGAAATCTGAACATGGAAATTGATCAATCATAGACTTTCCTCAAACTTTACATTTGTTGGATATTTCCAACCTAACTGTTGACCAATACAGTCTGAATTTGTTTACCAAAAGTAGGAACATTTGCAAATATTGGTCTAAACCTATAAAAAAAAATCCCCACTAATACATTTTTGGAAAATCAAACTGACAGAATAATTTCAACATATTTTTGGTGTGAAATTTCCAACTGGTGTGTTAGGTATATGAAATTTCCAACTGTTGAACAATTTGACAAAAGTTGGGGTGAGACACCAACCCCCTCTCGCCACGTCCCTTATCGACCCTTTGCACATGGGCATAAGTACACCGTGAATGTGTTACACGTTTGAATACAACCGTTCAATTATTGTATCGTATGTGGGTGGTGACTGATTTCTCATTTTAATATAGATATTTGCCATTTGAACGGACATGGCGCATTTGAACCCCAAGACTGTTGTACATTGTAGTGGTGGTAATATATTTGTCGATAATGACACGAAATACCGATATACACACCTTATACCTGCACAATCTTACCATCGTCAGAGTGACTTTTAGCTGTTTTCTTTGTTTCGCATAGAAGTGAAGTAAACGCTCTTTATTCAAACCACATAATGAATAGTGTACCATTAAACACCCTTCATCGTTAACAAGTTTAACTTTTCTACCTACATCCGGGTTTAGACCCAGAAGAATATCCCAATTCTTGGGATAAATATTCCCTTGCCCCGACCCTTCGATCTGTTGAAAGATTCCAACCCATTTTCAATTATATTACTAAATATTCCCCAACTAATATAAGGGGTAATTTCGGTCTTATATCTGACTAAAGGTACACGTAGGACATTCTTGGACATGGGTCTAAAAACAACAAACTTTTTGCACCGAATAATGGTAGGATTATTTAATTATCATAATTGTATATTTGTGCATTCATAACATATTTTCTCAGTCTGAAAATTACAACTGTTCTAGTAAAAACTCGAACGGTCTGTGAAATTACTTATGAAAGCCAATTGTTGAAAATGTTACCAAAATGAGTCAAAGAAAGACGCCAACACCTTCCCACTGTCGCCTCGTCCCTGGTGAATGAAAATCATTATCCACGCAGAGGTCCATCATGTAATCGTAATAGCAAGTATAACGTCGGCCAAGAAAGCGAATGCGAATTGTGTTGCAATTGGCTCACCATACATTACCCGTCGATGTGCTTAATTCTACCCGTAAAACATTTTGCGATAACAAAACGTGTACCGGTACGGGTAGCTACTAGTACACGTACCGGTACCCGTACCGGTTTGAAATCGCAAACTCGCTAATCTGTCCACCAGCAGGTTCCAGTTTTAGTTGAGCTATCTCCTAAAGAAAATAGATAGATAGAAGAAATGAATTAGGCGCGAGCGAGTATATTTATATAATGACAATACTGTGTAATTATTAAGGTACCATAACACATTAGAATAATAAATTGTGTAGGCAGAAATGTGTAACGAAATACAAGAAAAGCCAGCCCTGTTCTCCCTAAAATCAACATGTTATGGGCCTATAATAGAATCGCATCATTTACATGTATAATATAATCGCACCATGTACATGCATAATAGAATCGTATCATTTACATGTATAATAGAATCGCATCATTTACATGTATAATAGAATCGCATCATTTACATGTATAATAGAATCGCATCATGTACATGTATACTAGAATCGCATCATTTACATGTATAATAGAATCGCATCATGTACATGTATAATAGAATAGCATCATTTACATGTATAATAGAATAGCATCATTTACATGTATAATAGAATCGCATCATTTACATGTATAATAGGATTTGTTTTAGGTTCATACTCGGCGTAGAATCTCCTCATTTTGAGTCAATAATGAGGACACACGTACCACAGTATGGATGGTATAGTAGGTGTAACATCTTATTGTGGTGGAGTGTCTTGTGGCTGTTGGTCTTTACTCAACACGCAGTGTTATATTTTTCATGCTCACACACAAGTCAACTTGGTAACTTAATGAATAACCCCTTTCTGCCAACAAGCATGATTGTTCGTACTAAGAATAAATCGCCCGTGTAATTTCTAAGCATATATAAGTACTAGAAGGTGACCCGACTTCGTCCGGGTTTGACCTTGAATTGTCTATTTTGAAGGCCAAGGTCAAGTAGGGTCACGATTTGACCCGTCCAAAACACAGTGCCCGATCAAAAGTACCCGACAAAAGTACCCGTCGAAATCCATCCGGTGTTACCCGATTTGACCTTGAATTGACCATTTTTAAGGTCAGGTGGGGTCAAACACCAACACCCCAAAAATGGTGGAAATCGGCCCAGCGGATACCGGGAAATCGGCCCAGCGGATACCGAGATACCCTATGCATCAAATTTCGTCCGTAAAAATCCGCCAGTTTAACCCGATTTAATTGACCATTTTGAAGGTCAAGGTCAGGTGGGGTCAAACACCAACACCCCAAAAATGGTGGAAATCGACCCAGCGGATACCGGGAAATCGGCCCAGCGGATACCGAGATACCCTTTGCATCAAATTTCGTCCGTAAAAATCCGCAAGTTTAACCCGATTTGATTTCCACTCAAGTATATAAACGCGCCTCATACACACACGCTCATTAATTATCAAGTTTCAACGTAAAGATAAATTACCATATCGCCAAGACGTCTGAAACAGTCAAATGCATCGGCCGGTTAAGCGTTAACGTGATCTAACGTTATGACCTCTAACGACGTCATAGAAGTTACGCATTGTTTTTATCCTGATGGAAGATAGTACCACTTCTTCTTGATAATTGAGGCAGATAACTAAAACGGATACATACGCATTATATATCGTTGGAAAGAGGAAACACGAAAGATTCTCACAGTGTCATTATTATGACTGGCATTTTATTATTCGCGCTGTTTCGAATCGATTTGTAAGCACCGAACTCAAATGAAAGTCCCGTAACACAGCGTAAAAACAGATTTGACCTCGGCACGTGAAAAGTTGACCTCGGATCTGAAAATCAATAGGCCTATGTTACTCCTGACCCGAAAATACCCCCACATACCAAGTTTCATCGAAATCGGGTCGGCCGTTTTCGAGTTCATCGATTACACACACACAAACAAACAGATCTTCCAAAATATATAATAGACTAGAAGGTGACCCGACTTCGTCCGGGCTTTGACCTTGAATTGTCCATTTTGAAGGTCAAGGTCAAGTGGGGTCACGATTTGACCAGTCCAAAAACACTGCCCGGACAAAAGTACCCGACAAACGTGCCCGTCGAAATCCATCCGGTTTTACCCGATTTGACCTTGAATTGATCATTTTGAAGGTCAGTGGACAAAACTAACCCCACGTATCAAATTTCGTCGAAATCCCATCAAAATTGGCGATTTGACCTTGAAGTTACCCGATTTCAAGGTCAAGGTCACGTCGCACGGGCAAATGAATATGCTTATGAGACTCGCCATAAGAAACTACCCCCACATACCAAGTTTCATCGAAATCCCGTGATATTCGGGCGTTTGACCTTGAAATGACCCGATTTCAAGGTCAAGGTCACGTCGCACGGACAAATAAATATGCCTATGTTCGTCCCCGGCCGAAAATACCCCCACATACCAAGTTTCATCGAAATCGGCTGGGCCATTTTCGAGTCCATCGATTACACACAAACACACAGATACGCACACACACAGATCTTTCAAAATATATACATGTAATAGATAGTGTGGGGGCAACTGTTCAAAATCTGGTTCCTTGTATACTTTTTTAGTAGAAGCATGGCATGTATATTTTCAACATCGGGATGGGTTGTGCTAAATAATTGGAATCTATTCCAATTTTTTTAATGTCACGTGACCTCCAAATCCAAGATGGCTGCCATCATGAGCAAAAAATCAGGATATTTTCGATGATTTTTGCCCGTTTTTTGGACCAAATCTATCCCAAATAACCGCGATATGTCCATAAATCATCCGATCCACTTGCCTTTATATTTTACTGGTTCAGTCGAAACAGCAGATGTGCTCAGGAAGGTCAGAGTTAACAGAATGGGTTGTTTAGCGATTTTCGTTTTGAAGGCTAGGGGTGATTTACATGCCGTTTTTCACCATATCGGTACCCTCTCATCTTGTTCTACTATCGGCTCGATAAAAATTGGAATAGAGTCTAAATAATCCCCCCCAAACTGAATAAGTTAAGAAAATCATAGTGGCTTGCTTCTACTAAAAAAGTATACAAGATCTACATTTGCCCCCACACTATGATGTTGGTGGAAAATGTTCCAAAACCGACGCCTTGCATACAGGTGCGACAATGACACAAGAAGAGTAATTGTTCAATGCATGGTTACTGCTTACGCTGATCAGTGCTACACCCCCCCCCCCCCCAGTCAACGCTTGTCTTACCAAATGCTCTAACAGCGAAACATGAGACAATAATGTAACTACTCACCAATCATGCTTTAGTATAGACATGGTTAATAGGGTAACTTTTGGGTAATTTCAAACATTCATATCATTTTCTCTTTGTAAAACCAATGTCAAACACTTTTACATGCGAAATTTCACCCCAATTTTTTTTTTTATAAAATTCTTTCAAAATTTCATATTATTTACTCGCAACTGCTTCGCAGTTGCTTCGTTTTAATGGCCCCGATGACGCCCACCCCGTCAGAACCCCACGAAGCTATCGCTTCTTCCAAGTACAAAAACTAGCAATTAAATGGTGTTATGTCATAACGAAACAAAGAAATTTCCCAAAAAAAAGCAAAATTGCTTACCTATTTCCATCTATTGAAAAGCGCTAAATACATTAACTTTCATCCCCGTAGTTAAAATTGAAATGGGTTTTGTAAACAGATGCCTTTTTTCGCATTAAATCCTTTGGACTCAGACGATTTAAACACTTTCCTACTGTAAGAACACATGAGTTATCGGTCCCTGTATGGCGACCTGACAAATACATGACAGTGAGCCATGTTAACGCCTGTGAGAGCTAATTGATTTTGTGTCGATGCAGGGGCCGCTCGAGCTAATAGCTAGTGTGGGGGCAACTGTTCAAAATCTGGTTCCTTGTATACTTTTTTAGTAGAAGCATGGAATGTATATTTTCAACATCGGGATGGGTTGTGCTAAATAATTGGACTCTATTCCAATTTTTTAATGTCACGTGACCTCCAAATCCAAGATGGCTGCCATCATGAGCAAAAATCAGGATATTTTCGATGATTTTTGCCCGTTTTTTTGACCAAATCTATCCCAAATAACCGCGATATGTCCATAAATCATTCGATCCACTCAGGGGGGGGGGGGGGGTGAAAAAAAATTCCGGCACGTATGCCGGGGTGTGTGGGTGGTCAAAGCCACCAACAAGCAATTTTTTCCGCAACTAAAAAACAAATTTCCTGCTTGTTTTTTAGTGTTTTGGCAATGAGTTGCGCTTCAAAACCACTTTGAATGAGAGAAATAATGTAATTCTAACTGTAAACTGACTGCAGGCAGTTATCGTGTTGTATTTTGTTGCAAATTTTGAAATCCAAGATGGCCGCTGGCAGCCATGTTTTTTTGGCCGAATGACCTCAAAATGACTCATTCCTATTACATGTCCATGTTAACATCCATGATAAATAGTATGCACAGAAATTCATATACAGCTGTTTACAGTGCATTTCCCCCAGCAAATCTCTGTTTTAGTGTTAAAAGGGGGTGGGTGTCAAAAAATGGTCGGAAAAAACTGCCGAAAACGGAAAAAAATTTGGCGGTGGGGGTGGGTGGGTACAAAAAATGATCGAAAGGGAAAAAATGCCATACGTGCCTGAAATTTTTTTCCGACCCCCCCCCCCTGATCCACTTGCCTTTATAGTTTACTGGTTCAGTCGAAACAGCAGATGTGCTCAGGAAGGTCAGAGTTAACAGTATGGGTTGTTTAGCGATTTTCTTTTTGAAGGCTAGGGGTGATTTACATGCCGTTTTTCACCATATCGGTACCCTCTCATCTTGTTCTACTTCCGGCTCGATAAAAAATTGGAATAGAGTCTAAATAATCCCTCCAAACTGAATAAGTTAAGAAAATCATAGTGGCTTGCTTCTACTAAAAAGTATACAAGATCTACATTTGCCCCCACACTAGTAAGTCAAAGTTGAAGTTCAAACCTTGCGATCATTTGTATGTTATTGTTATCTCGCGTTCACATGCACCGTCGAATTATGATACATTCTTGGTCCTTGTGGGTCTAACCACGTTAATAGAGACCTTTCGAAAAATCACGAATACGATTACGGATATAGAAATATCCTGCCAGTATACGGCCAAAATTCGATCTTTACGCATGGGGGTTCTTATGTGAGACGAAATATACCCCACTCAGTTTAATTATGTGCAGATGTGTCAATAATGTGCCACAGTTCCTGCTTGGGACGATCTAGCATTATCCGTGTGGTGTATTACACACGTATAAGAACATGGGATCTGAAAGAGACACACAGTACTTTTTCCATCAACTATATGTGTAACTTACAACAGTGGGGCATATGCCGTCTCACCAATTAGTCATTGTAGGTAAATTGTGATAGTGTCTACCTTACTAAGAGAATATATCATATCCGTAATTGTAATAGTGATTTTTGCGAAAGGTCTCTACTATTGGGAGAACTGGAACGAACAAAACGACATATACATCGTATGAGTGCTGGACAAAACCAACAAGAAAACCATAGTCACAATTTCCTCCAGCAGTTATTACACAGCTTCATCGGGCCACATTTTAGAGGAATTATGCGTACAACTAAACGTCGCAAAAAAAAAAAAACGCAATTGGGGACCTGTCTTAACACGCATGAAATTAATGTATAAGTGGATATACATGTATATATATAGAAGTATACAATATAGATATACGTAATGAGTAGAGATCAACCGTGGTGAGACAGTGGGTAAATTGATCCAGTAGACTCACTGTGCGAAAACGCAGCGGGCGACATGGCTAGCTATGACATAGTAATTAGGACGACCAATTGTCACCAAACTCCACCATAATAAGATGTCACACCTACTATATGGTACGAGTGTCCGCAGCCATTGTCGACTCATAAGAACACAAACACAAATAAACCAACTCACGACTTACCAGATGTACGCTCTATAAAATGTGTTTTCACTGTGGCCCATTGAATAACGGATATATGCCCACTATGGTCTTATTTAGAATCAAATAATCCAATATGAACCTATGTGGATATTATAGGTCGATTAGGAACCTAGTTTTGCGGTGATATATTAAGCATTAAGCTATACAGAAGAGGGGAACCGAGAGCGATTGGAAATGGCGATCAATTTCGGACAGATTATTCTGTAGCTATGATTCCGTCAATGGTTTTAATGATAACGATGGTATATGCTTTTAATACGATATCAGGACTTGTTAACCTATTAGCTATTTCATTATTGTGTTAGAATAAACTTCCTAATATCCAACAGGAGGAGAATAACGATGCTGTGGTTACTTCACCAGTCTCGAAGATAAGAAACTATAAGGTTCTGGGTTTAGCCTTGGTTGTGACGGCTGTGGTCATAGTTGGTAGTGTCCTGGGAGGTATCGCACTCCATCACCACATGCAGAGCAAGGAGGTTGGTAGCATACACGTATATGCAAATTAACCCTTTAGAAACTAAATTGATTCTCCCAGTCATTAACGAGAGGCCGATCACGATCGGCAGATGTTAACCCATCCCTTGGCGATAAAAATTTAATATGATCGGATAAATGAGTTTTGGTGTTGAATTATAGAGTATACTGTTATGTACTATTATAGACAAATGTACATAACACAAATTATTGGAATTTATGGGTCACTGGCATTTATATAAGAGAATGCACTGGTACAGGATATGTAATGCTAAACCGCCACAGCCAGCAAGCCCATGGGTTAAATGTGTAGGTGTGACCTGGACATGGAATACTTGGGTTAAGAGAGTCCAATTTAAGTTTACAATAATAATGTGTCCTAGTATACAGATAAGCAACCTCACCACTGACCCATTAATATCAATTATATAGCAGAGCTGTCAAAATATCACAGGAATTGTTTATGTTGAACACTGACCTCTCTATTAAACCAATAACAATTATAATGATATCAGACCATCTGAAGATATAACTCTGCAGCACAGATGTCCAAGTCTACTGTTAATATCATGTGATGTTTATTATTGAATCTTTATTTTAAATTAGATGCCATAGCCTTATGTATCAGATTATTTGCACATTGGCATAAGAGACATCAGAAAATAATATAGCATTATCAATAGCTAAGTAGTCCAAAGGCAATTGGTGAATTGGATTTAATGTTGCTCCAAACAGATTTACCAGTACATAACACAAGATTTTAGACCGATTTAATCAAATTTGGTGTGGTGATTCGGGGTACCCTTGGCAGAGTTATAATGGTGTTAGTTTTTCAATTTTTTTTAACTTATTTAAAAAATTTAAAGGGACACATTGGAAATCTTTTTATCATAATCATCAATATCTAAATGAAAACAAATGACAATGTCAATGACATTTTTTTTATTATTATTATAAAAGTTAAAAATAAATTTGTTAAAAAATCGATTTTGTTGTTGATTTTTTTCTTCGAAAAAGGGTGATAACTCCTTTAACTCCTGAAACTCACATACCAAATTTGGTTGTAATCAGCTAAAAAATGTTTGAGTTATGGCAGAATGCGTGAATTCTAAGTTGAACAAGAGCTACGCTGGGCGTGCAATATACGCCCTCTCTTGGGTCGGCGGAAACTGGTAAAAAAAGGGGCATAACTCTGGTAAAAATTGGCGGACGGAACTCAAATTTGAACTTGACCTGTGTTTTGGTGGGAGAAAGTAATATACCAAATTATCATTGAATCCGATAAGCTCTAGTAAAGTTATCATCCGGACAACAAATTTCAGGGATTTTCTAAGTCAAATTACGTCAAATAAGGGGCATAACTCCGGTAAAAATTGGCGGACGGAACCCAAATTCGAACTTGAGCTGTCTTTTCTCCTAATAAACCCACATACCAAATTTGATTGAGCTGTATTTTGATATATGTAATCCACAAAAAAACGGGTTTTGCGTATAAACATTCCAAAATCGAGTTATCATCCGGAAACCAAAAAACATAAGAAAAACTGAATTTTCTGAGTCGAAAAAGGGGCATAACTCTGCCAAAAATGGTCGGACAGAACCCAAGTTCGAACTTGACCTGTGTTTTGGTGGGAGAAAGTAATATACCAAATTTGGATTCATTCCGATAAACTATACTAAAGTTATCATCCGGACAACAAATTTCAAGGATTTTCTAAGTAAAAAAACGTTAAATAAGGGGCATAACTCCGGTGAAAATTGGCGGGCGGAACCCAAATTCGAACTTGAACTTACTTTTCGGCTAATAAACCCACATACAAAATTTTGGTTCACTCTAACTAAAGTTATCATCCGGACAACAGGTTAACGGACGGACGGACGCCCGTACGCCCAGCCGCCCGGACGGACAGACCAATACTATAATACGGCCTTTTTTTCAAGGGCGTATAAAAAGGGCCATAACTCTGTAACAAAATCTCGGATCAAATTCGAACTCGATCTGTATGTTGGGCTGAGAAACCCATATACAAAATTTGGTTTCGATCAGATAGAAAATGTTTGAGTTATCGCATTACTCGTAAAGTGTCTACAGACAGACAGACGGACAGACAGACAGACGGACAAACGACGAGTGGTCAATCCGGGTAACGACACTATGTTTACCATACTATGGTATGGGTAAACATAACGAGAGGCCGATCACGATCGGCAGATGTTTAACCCATACCTTGGCGATAGCGACTAGTCATAACTGATAACTTGTCAAAGATATGATCACAGGAATTAATCCATATATCAGTACCCAACTTGAAATCAAAAGCTCAAATAATTTGTCTTAAGGAAGGGTTAAAGTATTTGGGGTGGGGAGGAGTAGTTTTAAATCTCATAACTCTGTCCCTATTCACCCAAGGACCTCTCACTGTAATATCCAATGGTTTAGTAATTTCGGAGGACATGTTTAGGAGTTTAAGTTAACTCATTGGAAGCAAAAGTGATAAATCCCTATCTTTAACACTTTTGACATGCCAGATATTCAAAATGTATTCACTTCTAAAGAGAAATTATAATTTGTTGACAAGCCAGACTGCTTAGAATGACATACATGAGGGGATGCCATCTCATATTTAAATGGTGCTTTAATTACGCCCCCCCCCCACTTCCCCCATTCTCCCCAGTTATTTGTTTATCAAACATGGACAGATATAAGATCAGATCTGACCTGTGTATTAAATAAGATTAAGTGTTTCATAACAGGGGTGTATGCATGGTTTTCAAAAATATATGTAGTTTATACAATTCAAAAGTATTATCTATATAATGTTATACAGACATAATATGATGAGGATGCTTGACCCTATGACCACTAAATCGTTCATATAAAAGAAAGTAAGTTAGCCCTCAATTAAATGGTTTCACACATTACAATGTTTTACAAGTAGCTTGGACACTAAAAGCCACAACCTTCAATGTTAATCTTCTAAGTGCTCTGTGGCCCCTAAAATTCAATCAACCATGAAAATATGAACAAATGGGGAAATAAGGTTCATGGAAACACTAACATCTACCATATTGATTTTCAAAACAAGTCATCACTTACAATAGTCATGTATATTTATCTGCCTGATTCCCATTGCATAGATAAATCATATTGCCATCAGCTGTTATTTTAATTTCAAATTGAAAGCACATGTCTGAAGGGTTAATATATTTTTCAAAAATCAATTAATCAGTCAAAACCAAAATTGATATAAGTGAATAGTGTGCAAAGATACCCAACATATATTAAGAGATATGAGGAAGAGTCCATGTACATTATAGCATGTGTCTATGGAAACCTTGGAAAGGGTTAATTATTTTTGAAGCAAATTAATGGAATTTAGAAGACACTTATATAGGTGAGGGGGGCCCTTATCTCACCCTGTAATGAAATTTCAAGAATAGGAAAAACACCAGTCTTGTGCTGCCATAAATCAATTTGACAGTCAGAATAAACAAACAGCCAGCCACCAGTGTTGTTTATCTTGCTTGACCCACCAGAGCTCTGTATCATATGTCATCACTCATTTCATAACAGATTTCACTTGGAATGACAACATCTATAAAAATCCTCTCATATACTCTGGATGTTGGATGATCACATGGTAATTTATTGATATCATTATATTACATGAAACTATTGCAATAAAATCTTCATATTTTCAAAACAGGATATCACACCTAATTAATCGTATAAAACTAAAATAAATGAAAGTGTCAATTTTTTTTTATTATTTAATTTTTTTTTTATTGTTATTAAAGTTCAAACAAAATTTAATATTTGTATATGCTAAATTTATGTTTGAGTTATGGCAGAATGCGTGAATTCTAAGTTGAAAAAGGGCCATAACTCTATAACAAAAACTCGGATCAAACCCAAATTCGAACTCTATCTGTATTTTGGGCTGAGAAATCCATATACAAAATTTTGTTTCGATCGGATAGAAAATGTTTGAGTTATCGCATTACTCGTAAAGTGTATACGGACAGACAGACAGACAGACAGACAGACTGACAGACAGACAGACGGACGAACGACGAGTGGTCAATCCGGGCAACGACACTATGTTTACCATACTATGGTATGGGTAAACATAAAAAGTGTACATCGGAATGATATAGTACAGAAGGATTCATATTTAGTGAGGGAATAACTTAGATAATGACACCCCTGGCCAAGTGGTCCTGCAAATGTGCTATGATGCGGTTGGGTCCTGCTGAATTGCTATGATGCTGTTGGGACAAACTGATGCTGTTAAGAAAACGTACCGTTAGTTTTTATATGGTTGTCATTTTTGTGGTTTTCGAATAATCTGAGCATATCAAGGAAAAGCCACTTTGTTTCGAATATTCGAGAAACATATATTTTGCGAATTAGTTGTAATACTAATTGTATTAGTTGTTGAAAATCGACTCTAATCAATATGGCTATTCATGTCGTTTTAAAACACCATCGCAGCCATTATTCAATTTTTCAAAAACATATATGTTCTTGAATGTTTCATACAGACACTGGCTTTTTCTCAAATAGCTCGGATTGGCCAAACACCACAAAAATTACAATTTTAGAAAGAATAACGTACATTTTATTAACAGCATCAGTTTGCATTAACAGCATCATAGCAATTCAGCAGGACCCACCAGCATCATAGCACATTTGCAGGACCACTTTACCAGGGGTGTAAGTTCAACAAACGACATATGGTTGTAACTTTGTTGAACTTATTATCTGAACATTTCCTTAGGGATCTACTCTTCAATGATGCTTTGGTATAGAAAGGGTCAATATATTTGGTTAAAAACGATGCCAGTCTTGAGGACATAAAATTGAACCTAGTATTCGTTAACCCATTACACACCGGCCGCCGCAGGGATGGACATACACACATAACAAGTACTAACTTATTTCAAATGTTTTTTTTTAAATACAGTGTACCACAATTGACAATAGTTATTTTCTCTAGAATATATCCTTATATTATTTCCATCGAGGATTTCTTGTTTGTGACCTCAGTATAAACATGTTGATAAAACAGTTTCCGTGTTGTAACTAAACTTATTTAGCTGCGCTCAGTGATCACCATCATTAAAAACACGACTATAGACTCAATCAATCAATCAATCAATCAATCAATGAAACAGCTCACTCGGGTACTACCCGAGCCGGTTCCCCGCGTGAACTATTTAACGTAATCGTCGAAACCAATTGAACAAAAAACCACCACCTCCCAATTGAAACTGGATCTTGGAGCAAAATAGACTACTCTGGGAGAAAATGTACCTTATGTCTATCAGAACTGGGCGATGAATTTCATGTCATACTGAAATGTCCAGTATTACGTGATCTCCGACAGAAATAGATCCAATCATCCATCATGTTTCTACCGAAATCCACTAGCGCACATAATTTATCATATTTATGTCCACACACCTGATATTGTTCTCTGTATATCTGCGCCATACAATAGAGTTATTCCTCTTTTATTATATTTCTGTTTGTATTTCGTTTCACCTGGTTGGTGAGGTTATTCTCTGTTTTGAATAAATCTTAAGTTCCTACATAAAACGTGCTCAATCTGCGATAAATGACTAATAATCACTTAGGTGAAACATTTGCTTCATGACGCTATGTATACATGATGATGATGAGCAAAATAAATTGAATTGAATTGTTTACTCTCTATATATTTGCTCTACCGGTCCCGTGCTCAACTCAGCAAAACCCACTGACATCATATCATTATATAGAGCAGGACCAGCTCACCCGGTTGTACTTAATTGTTATAAGCCCGATGATAACTATTTTCCCGTAGGACTTCACGGTAGGCACTAAACTGGACAACCTAGTTTTGAAGGAGAATATCCATCGTGTCAAACGTGCCCGAGGAAGACGTGGATGGGCTGAACGCCTTGCATGATTACAAGAAGGTACGTACATCATTGATGTAATGTATGTCCAAGTCAAGTATAGCTCAGCAACTTATTGTGTCGGCAAAACAAATCGGATTCACGAATCTTACGCTCAGTCCCATTCAGTGCACCAAAGTGTCCTGCATGTTGCCGTTAAGAATTGAAAACAACTGTAAATGAGCGACTGTTTATCTAAAAGAGTGGACTGAACTGCAAATTTGAGAAGATGTATGAAATTTATTTCTCCGTTTGAGTTCGATGCTGTGAGTATGAAGTGTGCAAACAGTATAGCAACGCTAATATATGAATAATGCACCGTTCGTTGCCACATTGTACCTGAATTGTGGTGTTTTTATTTTTTTTACTGTGTTTTTTCGAGTAGTTCAATTTACATATTCTTGTTGTTCATGCCATGTAGTTTTGAAAAACACTTGTGCATTTTGCAACCAGTTATGTGTCTGTGGGGGTGTCTTGTGTACTCCCAACTGTCAATAAATAGAAGTTGCATGCATAGCATAATATTACAACACGCTAGCCAAATTTACGAAACAAAGCAGCGGCCAGATGCCCGTGCGTATATGCGAGATATAACCGTAACAAACACCGGCGAGCTTTTGACCGTGTATCTAGCCCACTGTGGGGGAACTACTCCTGGCGATTTGGTTCTCTACTGAGATTTATTTACATTATCTACGGAGCAAAGTTTCCGTTTCTTTGAATTTTTGCTCATTTTCGTGACATCTGATTCATCATACTCAAAGCAATTGTTCTGCCACATGTTACCATATGGCATTGGGAAATTATTCGGTATTTGTCAGATTTCTTCATATCCACTACATTGTCACAAACTATACTTATAAAAAATCGTCGTATCTTTGAAAATATGGCGACTGGGATGCTAAAAACATCAACTATAATTCGCATTTTTGTTTTTAGAAAAGAAGCTATACTCCTAGTATTGAAAATCTTATGGAGGTTCCGGTTCTCTATTGAAGGCTCCGATTCTTTGCAACTTAATCGCGGTGTCTCCGGTTCTGTACATATATACGGATTTTTTACATGTCCACATCTAACGCCAAAATCTTCAAACTTATTGTGCTAAAACATGATATTGTATATAGGGTCATGTTACCTAAATACATTTACCTGTTTCACAATTGGAATATCTCTTTCTCACAGAATTACGATATGCAAACAAACTGAGAACATACGTGCAATATTGTTGTTTCTTGCGGACATTATTTTCTTCGCGTGCACGTTTGTTAAGTTTCTGTATTGATTGGGAGGTATAGCTTAAGAAGTTTCAGCCAGATGGATCATACGTTTAGACTACATCACTGAGCAATAGTAGTTTTGTTTTATTTTAGTATAAACTGGAACAGGAATTCTGACTATTATTAGAACTGTATAATATGTTTGACAGCAAATTTATTTTATGATACTTTTAGTGAATTATATGTGATAGTATGCGTTTATCGTGTTGGTAAAATAGTTGTATTGTTATATGAGAAAAATTCCCACTGCAAATGTTTTCCAGATTGGCTTGGTTTTTCCCTGAGTGGCATGGTTTTAGCCAGAGTGGCATGGTTTTATTTCATGTTCTTCATTTCAGGGTTTAATCGCTTTTCACGACACACAGACTAATGAATGTTACATCGACACCTTACACCAAACGTTCAACGAAGGACTCAATATGTGGCGCCAGTTTTCAGTTTGTTGTATATATAGAATCAATGTCATAGCATTCTCTTTATCAGTCGTCAAAGGCATTTATTTTGCATAGTATGATTTAATGATAAACATGATTTAACATGTCGACAATGGAAGCCAAACATAAGCCATTGGTACAAGTTGTCGACAACTATATATGACAGCCACTCACATTAGACACATTTCGCATAACGAACGCCAACAGATAATTATTACGAATAGGGTACTACTACTATTTGACATAATGTGTGTAACAATACGTATAACAATAAGCTAAGTGGACGGATTCGTTACTGCTCATTTTTTTCTCCAAACATTATATTCTTAATAATAATAATCATAATAAATAAAACAGAACGAGCCAGATAGACTCTTAGTCACGGTACATACCTACACTTGATTTTAATATAACTAAACGGAATTATAAGGTTGGTTTGAATTTGATGTCATTGAAGTGACAATCTAATAGTATCTTAAACATTCCCTCATATCGCACGTAAGTTCATTGTTCAAAGTATAAGGAAACAATTTCAGTACTATAAAAGCTACAATGTCATCCCCAACCAGCCTGGGGTTGGGGTTGGGGTGGGGTAGGGATATATTTTTCAATAGTTTGATATTTCAACCAGTATTTAGTGTGAAATTTGGAACGTTTAGAACAAAATTCGAATAATTAATTACGTTCAGTCAATTGTCTGACTCAAATGGTAACCAGTTGAAACATTCCCACACTAGGGAGGTATAAGGTTGGAACTTTCCAACAGTTGTAAACTTTGAGGTAGCAGTTGGAAAAGTCCGACCGGTAGTGGTGCGAATTGAATTTGTCGTACTTTTGAAGCTGGTCAAACATTGACCATCTGGCCTCGTCTCTCGCATCGATGCTTATACATATTCTGAAAATGAAATGAAATAGAAACAATGTAAGATATTTGGGGTAATTGGCATATTGGACATATGCTATCTAACTGCTGTGCATGCATTCCATTAAAATACCACGAAAATGACATTAAAATGCCATTAAGTTGGCCAAAACCATTAGTTTATACCATTAATTCTTGTAACAAAATTTTAATGGGGCTCCACTTAACCCATTAAAACACCACTAATTTTAAGGATTTACTGGCCAGTTCACATTATAAACATTTTATTTTTCTAATGCCCATTAAAGCCCATTAAAATTTGTATTGACTGAATTTAATGGCAATGATTTGGTATACTTTTAATGCCAAGTACTATTGTCATGAAAATAATGCCCATGACCTCGATAGCCTCATAGGTAATGGCCATTACATTATTATTGCAAATTAATGCCCATCATTCACAATTGTTGTAATATTAATGGCCATGTTTTCAGTGGCCACACATGTGATGGTCATCAACTGACCACATTTAATGCCCATTAAATTATTATTGAAAATTAATGCCCATCACTCGGAAATGATTTCAATGGCTGCATAGGTAATGACCATGAACTGACCATATCCAATTTTAATTACATTATTGTTTGTTTACTTGGTGTTTTAAGTCACTTTAAGCTGAATCTCACACCATGACACAACAGCGGCACAAAGTCAGGCAATGGCAATCATTTCCCCCCTGTGCCACTTTAAGAGAGACTTTTTCCTCATATAGTGGTTACCGATGCCCTATTCTTTCTCAGTATGTTAACACAAGCCTAACACAGCAGACCAGACCCGTGCTAACATACTCCCCTGAATCACCGCAGGGCTACATACATTATTATTGGAAAGTAATGCTCTAAATAACTGTCCTCCAACAACAGGTTGTCATCGTCGTCCGTGTCACTGCATTTAAATATTTGGACTCAACGCAGTGACAATGCATTGACAACATGATGACAATGCAGTGGCCCGGTAATGTCGATGTGGTGATAGTCGCATTAAATGTATGGCAGTTACATAATGTGGTATCACTGTTATGTTTGGTACCATCGGCATTTACACATATTTTTTGCGAAGATTATTGCATCCAGATTTAATACCCCATTAATCGGCATAAAATACCTTCGTGCTCATTCAATTTGAGTTTACGCATGACGAGAGAGGCCTATCAAACCACACACATACATGCAGTGATAATGTAATAGCAACGTTTTGAGACGATATTCACACTAATGTTGCCGCCGATGACAACTTAACCATGACCCGGTGACAACGTAATCACAACGAGATGACAAGGTAAGGACAACGTGGTGATACTGAAGTGGAAGCACCCAAACCGCGTTGAGTTTGCATTGTCACCGCATTGTCCAACGAGGTTCCACCACATTAATGGGGGCAGTTAATTAGGGCATGGCTGTGTGTGTGAAAGTGTGCAAATCAATGGTCATTAAACAAAATATAAGACATCTATACTTGTATAAATACTCAATTTATCAATTAGTTAATACGTGTAGCATGAAAATACCACTCTCAACACAGAAATATTAACAGCCAGATGTATATCTGGTGATTTATGCACGTATTATACAAATATGTCCTTTCTGACTGATGGCACTTGGAAGCAGAAGTTGCCATGCCAGTAAGAAATGTTTCAACCAAGGGAAGTAGTTATATAGTCAGCTAAATGTAGTTACATGTAGCTGATATCTTGATCCATATATATAATGTAAAGTATTGTACTTTCCTGACTACTTTATCAACATATATAAAAGAGGCACAATGACCACCCTCATATATATACTGGGGTTGATTGAATTTGAATGATTGTTTGCTGTTAATGTCATTTTAAGTGGAAGCTCATAACATGACCTAACAGATGTAAAAAAAAATCAGGCAATGACAATCCTTTATGTCTATGCTCCACTTCGAGAGACTTTTACCTCACGCAGTGGTTACCAAGGCCATATTCTTTCTAAGTCTGTCAGCCTATGCCTATATTAAGGAAAAGTGTCTAAGTTTTGTCTTTGATGGGAATTAAATATCCTACAACAATACTCATATAAAGGTGCCTTGTGTTCAGAACGTTTAATTCACTGTATGTGTTAGCTATACATGTGGTTACAAACAATCTACTTTAGGAATTTTGATAAGTTTCTAATAAGCCATTCTCTAAATGGAAGCAACTCTGTGGTCGGTTCCGATTTGAATTTCTCGAATGGTGGTTTGTTTGCTTAATTGATGTTTTACGTCACTTTAAACAGAAGCTCACATCACGACCTAATAGAGGCTCAAAGTCAGAAAATGACGATCATTTATGTATGTCTCTGCTCCACTTTAAGAGAGACTTTTACCTCATGCAGTGGTTACCGAAGCCCTATTCTTTCTCAGTATGCTAGTCCATGTCTAACCCACTAGACAAGTACTACCATGCATATTCCCCGGAAATCCCACAGGGCTCTTGAATGGTGGGGACAAATGTAAACAAGGAGGTAAATCAATGAAAAAGCCATGCATGCAGTTGAGAGGCAAGACACACCGGAAACATGGATGTTTTTTATTTTTGCCTCATGTATCTTCTACTGATTGTGTATTTTACTGAAGGGAGCCCATCGGTCATTTGTTTGGTTGTCAGTCTGACCCCACCATTCAAAATTTCGAATCTATAAGAATCGGAAGCTTCACTACGATATAGAATACTCGAAGTTTCGCTGGGGCCCAGTGAGAGAGACATTCTATTTTTTATTTGTTTATTAACAATACAAGTAGTATTATTTTATTTTAAAATTAATATATTGCATAATCTTTTAAAGTTTAATGTGTTTTATTATTATTTCTATCCAATTGAAATAACTTTCAACCAAGCTGATGCCCAATTTAAAAGTAGATCATCTTGAGCTACATTATACAGAGAAATGAGGAATCTGAGTCCATAAATATACCCACAGTATCACGTTAAAGGGGCGTTCCAGGTCCCGAGCCGTATTCTGGCAGATGGCTAACACCTAATTCCGGGCATCATATCCCAGCTTGGAAATAAAGTGCCTCTGAGACATGTAGTTTCAGAATGAGGTTCCTGGAGGATGAATTTTATGATGCAACTAGTGATGTAACGATATGGGGGATATCGGCAAAAGCCAATAGCCGATATTTTCTCAAAGAGTTGTTGGCCGATCCGATACAGATAACGATATGGATAAGTCTTGTATGTGAAAAAGGTTTGGGAGGAACATACTTACATAACAAATTTCCGTATCAATTTGTCTTTTAAATTGCAAAGTATAATCGGCAAAGAACTAATACCATGGTCCCAAGAAAGGTTTATTTTACAAACTTTACCCAAAACCCTGGCAAAGCCGTAAAACGATTTAACATTCCATTGAATTCGAAAGATTACCTCAATATTTGTTTCACTCCCTTACTGTAAGTAAGACATTATTTAATGGCCATCAATTTGTGTGCGCTTGACCCCAGAAACTTAATGGCCATGAAAATTGAACACTCCAAATTAATTCCCATTAGAATGACCAGTTTTTCATGCCCATTATAGTTAATGGGCCTTAATATGCCACATGAACCAACCATTAAATATAGGCTGTATTTAATGGCCATCAATTTTGTGGGCACCCTGCCCCCAGAAATTTAATGGTCATCAAAATTGACCTCCCAAAATTAATGCCCATTATAATGACCCATTTTTAATGTTATTATATTTAATAAGCCTTAATATGTAACCTTTCATTGAATTTTAAAGGGCTTTTAATGCCAATTAAACACAGAATGTTGCCACTAAGTTGTTAATGGCCTTTAGTTCCCGCCTTCATTTAATGCCCGTTACCACAGTTAATTTAATGGTCATACACATGCCCATTAAACTATTTTATCTTTAATGCCCGTTATTTTTCATATAATAATGGCAATTTAATGCATGTGAAAGGTTACATATTAAGGGGGTGTTTTAATACACATGCCCATTAAACTATTTTATCTTTAATGCCCGTTAATTTTCATATAATAATGGCAATTTAATGCCTGTGAAAGGTTACATATTAAGGGGGTGTTTTAATGGATTTGTAATGGCATTTCATTAATGGGTATTTAATGGGTGTGTGCGCAGTTGTGTCTGTAGGCACGAAACGCTGAATGAATACCTGGAAAGCATATCCAAACAAATATAGCTTATTCTATTAGGTTAGGGATGCATGTGGCTATTTACGACCAATTCTGTACGTTGAAATTATTATAAACTGTTGACAAAATTTAATGTCAGCTCAATTCCTCAATGTTTTTGAATAATTTGAAATTCCTATATCTACATTAATTAATTTGATTATTTTGAATCAAATAATGGAAAAATCTTTGTTTCAGTCAAACAAAGGACTTTTCCTCTTTGGGGCTCACATTAAGAGTACGCCATATTAGTTAAATTGGTGTAATTTAGTTTATGGCCTTGTAATATTTTCGATATATCAACCCTTCATAATAATGAACATTCATAAAAATAAACGACTCCTATCCGAAATCCGTAATTATATGGCATTTATAACTCGCTTTTGTTTTCCCACTGAAAATTTTATTGGAATACATAACATAGAAAATAGAATATCAAATTTGTACACTTTATTCGTAAATAAATCGGCATATGGCATTACAAATTCGCGACATACCACATTGTTACAAATCATAAATGTTGTCTCTCTGCCCATTAGTTTCATGTCATTGTGATGACAGGCTGTACATATATAGTACCACACACGAATATACACATGCTCGACTAAAAGATGATATTTGGTAATTCGTATACACCAGAAGAAATAAATACCCATTTATTGATATCCAATCAGATAACGAGGACAATTTTAAATGGCTTTCCATAATTCCATAGTTATAATGAACTGCAAAACATGTTTCATATGGATATATAATCAATATCATATACTTCCCTTACCCCCAATTCGAAAGGAAAAAAATCGCATCGTTTTAGTTGCATGTCCGTGTATCCGTCTGCGTGTTATGTTATGTTCACTCAGGTGGCATAAATCGTTTGGCAAATTGCCATAAAATTCCTCATAGATGGCTATCTATTTTAAATTTGTGGGTGACAAATTTTGGAATTACAGAATAAGTGTTTGAAGATTGTGTTATCGCTTAAATATTGTGAAATACATGGCTGATTCTTGACAGATATTTGAAGGATAATTTAGTGCAATTTATAGTCAGTTGCATAATCTCCCTGCATGCTACTGGTAAATGGTAAATTAAGTAGTTTATCGTTCATATCCTAGCATACACCATCCTCCACGACGAAGTGTCCATACCATTCCTGATTTGTTACGCGAACCTTTATTTACAAATGGTCAATTGGATGTTATATAATTACATTGCCAATTGCCACAGAAAAGCCGCCAGCATGTGTCAAACAATGGTCACATCTGATGCTATGTGGGCATGTTGTCAGAAGTATATAGCACTTGAAGTTACAAAATACTGTTTTTTTTCTTGCACTGGAAATTGGGCCAATATAAACATGACTATACATGTACATTTATATACACCTGTTTTAGTCCCCTCCTGATTGTTTTTCTTTGAATAATTTTGATGTAAACTATTTCTTATGCCTTATGTCAAATTACGTTTCAATGACACATTAATCAGTCTATTATGATAAAGAAATATCTAGAACTGACCATGGTCAGACTTTAGGATTGGATATCTGTTTCAGTGTCGCGTGTACAAGACACCGCTTAAAGATCATGCTGTATCCGGGAAAATATAAAGATCCTGGGCCCTGTTTCAAAAAAAGCAACTTATGACATAGTTGGGACTTAAGATGGTCATAAGTTCAAACTTCAGTCATAAGTGCGTTTCACGAACAAGGTCTTAATTTAAGATGGTCTTAACTTTGGTCTTAACTTTAAGACTGGTGTGAGGTGTCTTAAGATAATCTTAAAGTGAAGACCCACGTGATAAGTGGCATATCGATCACAAATATGGCGGCCTATGTTATTTTGCAATTACGGAGATATCTGTACATTGTCTGGGTGGGCAATTCGTCGTCTGGTATACATGGTCGTGACTACATAGTGAGAGGGGGTGTTCGCCTCGAAATGTCCAACTACACCCCCTTAAACAACACCAAATTCTCTTTGGATTTAAACATTCCAACTGGTACCTCAAACTTCCAAAACCAAAGTTTGGGGAGGGAACCCCCCCCCCACCGTATAACCATAGGTTAGTGTGGTAAAAAGCTTATCACCAGGGACGTGGCGAATGGGGTTTTTGTGTTGTCTACCCCCCCCCCCCACACACTTTGGTCAAAATGTTTAGCAATTGGAAATTTCATGCCTGACAACATTAATCGAACACTATATATAGGTTTCAATTGTTTGAATTTCTAACTAGTAAAGGAATGTGTTGTTTTAGACAAACAGCAGCAACCGAAAATCACCAACTTTAGGGGCGTCAGGTTAGAAATTTCGAACTGTTGGAATATTTGAGATACCAATTGGAAGGTTTAAATCCAACGGGTGGGGTGGACATGGCATTTCGCGAACATGGAAGTTTGGGCTGGTTCAATTAAGGGGCGGGTGCAGTTGGAAATTGCACGATGACCCCCCCACATAGACCAACTAGCCACCAAGCCTCGTCGAATGTAGGATATAGTCAATTATCAGCTGTGTATGTGACCTATAGATAATATATATTATAAAATTGTATTACCCACGAATTAAACTTTTGATAAGAAATATGGCCTAGCTCAAAGCTCACAATCTCCTCTATGTTATTCCATATGTGTGTGGGGAGATGGGGTAAAATGAGATCAATTAATGTATTTATTCTTTCCTCTTTCCAAATTTCCGTCGGCTGTTTACAAAGCAGATATGTCATATAGGAAAGGTAACACAAACGCTCTTTATCAAAATATGTTTTAGAAATAGTGACAATTTTCTATAGAGAATATTATTTTTATTGAGTTTATGTCCACGCCCATATGTCGTGATTTTCAAGGCTGTCCAAATTTTTGTCATGTTTTTTTTGCAGGGGTGGGATGACCGTTGTACGGCATACTGTATATATGATATACACACCCGTAACGATGACGCCCCTTAATACGAGTGTGCTAATGAAAACGTAGTTATATATATAAATATATATATATCCATGGTATGACAACCGCATAAAACATCTGCATAAAAATAACAAAAAAGTTACTCTAACAAATATTTTTCATTTCCCTTTGAATCGAAAAATGACCTATGTGTGTCCTGGTGACATCGTCGATTTATTTTGAGTATTGCTACGCGTAGAGAGCGATGGTCAATAATACACGTGTTATGTCGGCTCACATAAAAAAAATCGCCGCCGGATTATTGCTCTCAGTGGATTAACTCGGCGTAAATGCATGGTCGCAGTCATGCATCGATCCATATAATTATATTGTCTTATTTCTGACACCGTCACTCACCAGTAAACGCAAAGCTCTTCAGTTTAGGAGCCTGTGATGTAGTCATGTTCGAATTTACATCGTGGAACCCATGCAAGTGCAAGATCCATATGCGAATATAAGGCCACTGACTATAGACAGTAAGACACATGCGCTGATTCGCCCACCCCACCCCAGCCGCTATCCAGCATCCCTGTCACACAATAATGTCAACTCGGACTCGGCTCTTTCTCGATAACCTCTCAATGCCATACATACAGATTGCACAAGCCCACATTTTTTTCCGTACTGTAGAAAATTGTCGATAACCAGTCTAAATGAGCGGGAACTTAACTTACTACTTAAGTCGGACTTAATCTTGTTTTGTGAAACGCGTTCTTGAAACGGAAAAGTTACACCATAAGATCCACCTTAGATCTTAGATTAAGTCCATCTTAAGATAATCTTATGACATTGCTTCATGAAACAGGCCCCTGGACACCATAACCGTCATCGCCACGTAAAAATAAAATGAAGAGCATATATAATCTGTGAAAAAATGTTTTTTCCCACAATAAATTGGTGAGGGTACTCTTCAGTCGGATCACGACTAAGCGGATAAATATTTAGCGACTAATGGTTTAAAATTTGGGACTGACCGGACAGTAATTTTGAAGCGGGTACCTGTATATAAATTGGAAATTTGGAATACCGAGACATTCCATAACAACACTCAATATATGCATTTATGGGAGGAAGACTGGCGTTTCGATCGGTATAATGGTTGTGGCGAAAAGTTGATGAGATAATTGTGAAAATTGATATTTTCTGGGATATTTTGTGGAACAAATCGTCGCGGGTCGATGATTAAATTGCATTGTTTCCGCGATAGAGCACTGATTCTAACTGATCGTCGGGGTCGAATATTAGTGACGAAATATTCACTTACCTTAAACTGTTTAGAAGTGGTGTCTAAATGTGTTTATTAGAAGCAAAAACGGTGTCAGAAATTCCTCGCCTCGAACTATGCGACTTACGGTTTTCGTTTGTGTCCGTTGATCCACTGTGGTTACGGTATTAGAATAATGTAGACGCAATAGTTTTGCAATACTTAACGGTATAACTGGTCAAGATAGAAATGTTGGTGCCCATTGGGAGGCATCAGTGATAATTATACCATATGTTCATCAATAACGATATCGTTATGGTCTTTCTTGTGTTAGAATATAATTCTTTGTTTTCCGACATGCATGCAGGTACTGTTATGGTCTATCGTGGGACAAACCACCCGACAGCGACGAGATAAAACAAACATGGAATAGAATAGGCAAACCGAAGTGGAACACTGCTAAGGCCGATGAATATATTTGTAATCTTGACAATATAATATTAACAGTATGAGTTCGAAACTGGAAAATATGGCGGACACTGATGAAAAGGCCATTCAGAATTATTAAACCAAGTTGTAAAAAATATCACGAATATACTTGTAGGAGCAGCTAATAAAACCTTCGATACTAAGACAAATTCTATGAGTCGCAAACAAACATAAGCTCACTAAACCAGGGTTTACAATACAATGTCGAATTGCTTCGTTGTTCAGTGCTGGAGAAAGGGTCGATTTTGCTATACCCTTCGGCCTGAGTTCACAGAGAGTACTTAACGTTTAGCGACCCATATTGATCCCCGGTACCGGACCTGTAAATAGGCAAAGAAAGAACAATGTCAAGCTTGAAGTGGGATTGTATAATTTCTATAGCTGGTTAAAAGGATTTGGCTTTTGGAGTATATGTGATTTTATATTCACACTTCAAATACATGTATATATATGATTTATGTATAGTTTTAGGCCAAAGTAAAAAATACTTGTCGTTTTGGGTTTCCCTACCTACCCTAGTTGAAACCCATACCCTAAAGATTTGTTCGTGTTTTTCAAGAAATGTTTCTTAAATGTTTTATAAAAAAAAAATTAAGATAATTTCGATTATCTCAGAATGATTTGCTATCTGTCAAAGCATTGTTTTTATTACAGTTTATACAAATAATCAAAAGTAATGTGTCAATATCTTGCAGAAGGCACGAAAGCCATAAGAATATGTAAAAATAAATCTAAAATAAATCTAAAATCTAAAATTTTAAGCCTACCTACCGATCCTATTTTTCGTGGCATGTAACCCAAACCAGACGTTTATTTTACTTTAGCATTATGTTTCCAACCGAACTGTTGTTGAATACATGCATGAAGGTTGACACCAGCCATGAGTCTTAGTGTGGAGCCGACTCCAAATTATAACCATAAGGATAAAACTAATCTCCATAAAATGTATTTCGACTGAGATATACGAGACGATCTGATAGTGATTGTCGTAATCTTATTATAGACTTATACTCGAGTGCCAGTCCAGCGGAACATGACGGCCATGCTACCAGCAATAGACAGAACAGTGGTTCGGACATTCCTGGGCGACAACGTGGCTAAACATTGTGAAGATGTTCCTACATACTGGATGATAAAGACATCGGAAGCTGAATCTGGTATGTGCATTTATTAATACCAGCAGGGTTACCCGGCGTTGCCCAGGTTAAAGTGATGTGAAACCCTCTGCATAATGTGGATATTTGGTGGCAATAGAGGATACCCTTGCTCAAAATGTTACACATATTCTCATAAATTGTACAATTATCCAAATAGCATCACAAAACATGATTCTTAAACATGGAATATAAGTAGTGGCTCACCTTGTCAGGTCGGAGCGACTGTCGTTTACCGCGATTAATCCGTCCCACCAATAAATATTTATTTATTTATTTACAACTGCGTATACTTCAGACGTTATAACATGAAATCTAGTTGGTTAGACCAAGATTGTGATGACACCTGCTTATCATATATCCGTGGAGATACAGATGTTGTAAAGAAATGTCCAGGTGCTCCTCCGTTCATGGTGCTATATACTGGCTAATTATTCTCAGTTTAAAATAAAAGAAATGTTGCTATGCACGTATATCAACTACATGTGCTCGACACAGAACGATATTTTGAGTTGTTTATGTTAGGCGTTAAGCATGTTCTAACAAAAATAAAGAAATCCTCTGTATCGGGTGGATATAACCTTATCAGATGTCAGTTGAAGGATCCCGGAAAGTCATGTGTCACTGACAGCGTTTTCTTTTATCTCAGAAGAAACTAAATTTGACTGCACTTTGTGACCACTGTATGACTTGACACATTGTAACTTGTTTCTGGAAACTATATTGAATGGGCAGACTCAATTGGGTTAAACTATTAACATGAGCCATTTTAATATGCAATCCTCAGACGACTCAAGGTCCCTCAGTTTGCAAGAATATGTGTATCTCTTAAACAGAATGATAAATATACTTTTAATGCTTTCGTCTATGATCATGTTTTGCTAGCTCATTAAATATATGAATGCCCTGATTCCCATCCCATATAAATATGACAGTTGAGAAGATATAGTTATTCAATTGACTTAATTCGCACACCAGTTGTCGAGATTGTGAACTTTGAACGCCAAAAAACTCCTTAGAACGATATTGAGATGGCCTGGGAGATGACTATATATAACTTTGGTGCATATCAGCCAATAGAACAATAGTATCAATGCTAGTGCATATCCTCTTGCCACCCATGACCCAAACGACACCAAATATGATTTAATTCATCGTAGCATTAGAGAAGAACGTGCACGAATTTGGTGGAAATTAGTGCTAAATATATTTTTATCAGCTTTGGTTCAACTCCCTTCCCCATGCATGAATTGAATGGCGCCACGTTTGACATATTTAAAACACGCCATTAGACTCATGCATGCATGTTATAATGGAGATGATTATATAAAGTTTGGTTTAAATCGGCAACTAAATAATTCTTATCATAATTATTACCCCACCCATCTCTCAATCAAACGGCGCGAATTTGGAGTCTTTAAATCACACGATTATATTCCTCGTATCATGGAGAAGAATAATATATCAATTTGGTGGAAATCGCCGCTAACAATAGTGTTTTAAATCAATTGTTGGTGCCCGCCAGTGAACCCTAACTCGAACGGCGCCATATCATGGAGGTGATTATGTATAAGTTTGGTGGAAGTCGGCGACAAAACTATTTCTTAATTTTTTTTAGCTGCCCCTCCCCCTTTTATGCCCCCGACACAAACATCGTCACTTTAGAAAATGTTAACTCGCACCTATATCTTCCTCGAAAAAGATACCCCTGTTATACCGCCTTGGTGTCATATCGATTGTACCCCGTGAAGTTATATATAGAACACAGACATACAGATATTCGCAAGTATATCTAGGCACCAAATGTGGCGTTTTAAACACGATTTTTAGCTCGATATGATTCCTCGTATCATTTGAGAAGAACGTGTATGAATTTGATGGTAATTGGCACTAAACATATTTTTATTAGTTTTGGGGGCCCCTCCATATAACCATGCAATACATGAGGGGAATTTGTTAATTTTTATTATGAAATCACAATACTTATCTCGACAGTTTTCCCATTCGCATTGAAGGAACACGGTATGTCTTACTATGTATAACAAAGCTATCTGTCACAGACTTAACTGGACATTGGCGCGATAATGGGTGATAACTCTATTTTTCCTATAAGGTAGTAGTACACGATTTAAGTATTAGGGTTATAACTCCCAGTATGGTCTATGTTAAATGTAACATTACTGGTTTCAAAGCTTAATCATTTTACAAAACTTGGAAAGTTCACACAAAAGTGAACAATTTGGATACGTAACGGGGGGGGGGGGGGGGGTCGGAAAACATTATTTTCAGGCACGTATGCTGATTTTTTCCTTTCGATCCTTGTTGCGACCCACTCACCCCCGCGTCCAATGTTTTTTTTCCGTTTTCGGTAGTTTTTCCCCGACCATTTTTGGACACCAACCTCCCCTTTTAACACTAAAACAGAGATTTGTGGGGGGAAATTCACGTGAAATGTATATGAATTTCTGTGCATACTATTTGTCATAGATGTTAACAATGACATGTAGATAGGAACGAGTCATTTTGGGGTCATTCGGCCAAAAAAAAACATGGTTGCCAGCGGCATTGGATTTCAAAATTCAATCAATTAGCATGAGCTACAAGCTATACTGTTTGTCTGATCATAATGAAATATTTCTTTTATGTTAATATTGACATGCTAAGGTGTTTTAAGCCAAACTCATTGCAAAAACTGTCAACTTGCAGGAAAACAAATTTTGCGTTGCGGAAAAAAATGTTTGTTGGTCCCATCGACCACCCACCCACTCCGGCATACGTGTCCGGTAAAAATCCCCCCTGTACGTAGCATGATTTTCGTATTCAGTGAAGGCCAACTCTGTGTGATGGGATATATAAAAACAGTCCGAAATTTCTCTGCACTGAATTCATCTGCGCTTACAAGATATTTGTTTGATGCTGCTGTGATAACCTTTTCTCTATTTCAAATATTTCTCAGCTCCAACATATAGCACTATCATGTCGTGGTCTGCTTTTAGGCTGCAGTGAACATTGGTTAATTTAAAGCAGGTCATCAAGTAAAATGCTGGAGACAGTATCACACATCAAATTCACCGAAAAATTACCTCTCCATCCCTTATCAAAAATCTCGAATAATCTTAATAAAACTAACCAGAGTATTTGACCAATGTCAGCACTTAAGAAGCACGTTACCTTTATTGGAAACTAGCAGGGTTACCCGGCGTTGCTCAGTTTAAAGTGAGGTGAAACCGAGAATACTTTTGCTCAATACATCTATTCTCATAAATTGTATGTCAAAATAGCATCACATCAGCTACATGTGCCATACAGAGCGAGATTTTGAGTTGTTAGACTATTTTTGAACATGCCTTCTATGATACATGTCCATATCTCTTGACAAATTGTAACTTTTTTGTGGAAACTATATTGACTGGGGCAGACTCAATTATGTTATAATATATACATGAGCCATTCTATTGTGCAATCGTCTGACAGCTCAATGTCCCTCATTTTGCAAGAATATATGTATCTCTTAAATAGAATGATAATTATAACTGTAAAGGGGTACTGCACGCCATTTTCAATTCCCGGTGATAACGATCTAATATAGATAATATATAGAAAATGAAGTAATTTGAGTCGAAGATGTATTCTGTAAGCGTTCAGATTAATAGGTTATCTTAAAATCAAAGTTAATAATTTGATATAAATTTAAGTTATGGCTGTGTACAAGACGTAATCAAAATAATTCACAGATAGTAGATTTTGCAATGCGTGGCACACATGGTTGTGTCAAAATACTCACTGACTGATGACTACACAATGACCTAAATGAGTATATGGGACAGTATGAATAAACTGTCAAAAAATTACTCGATAACGACAACTGGTAATTTCGCATTCCGGCTAATATGCCATCTGTAACATTACTTCGTACTCAGCAGACTTTCAAATAATGGAAATATGGTTACCTTATTCTACGACTCACAGACTATAGAAACCAACAACAACATTTGAGTACAGTAGCCATTTAATACTTTCTTCTGTGTATCTGTTTTGCTAGCTCGTTATAGGAATGCCATTTCCATATAAATATGAGAGCTGAGAAGATATAAATGTCCAAGTGACTTATAGTAGCCTGTCATTTGTTAAAAAAATAATTGGTTTCGTAAAAGTTTTTTGGGGATTTTTGGCAACATATTTGTTCTTAAAGCCCATATACTGGAGGCATTGGAAACCAATGTTGACAAGATTCTTGTCGCTTAGTTGCCTCAAAAATCATGTTACCATAGCAACTATGAATATAGTTAACTTTGATAGAATATGTACATATTGTTGCAAAAGGACAAGCTCCTTATTGTTTCATACTCTTAATGTATAATTCCTCCTACTCTGATTAGTCCTACATGGTGAGGGGAAAGAACAGTCTGAATATTTCAACTGCATGTATTATATATCTAACGTGTCATCCCATACTGAAATCCGTACATTAACCAATGGATAACTCAGAATGAACCAAATCTAATGTATCGAAACATGTCCCAACCTCTGCATCTGTATATAGTAATTATAAGTAAATAAATTCTAATATAATATTTAGATGTCCTGGATTGACTCATGTGGGTTGTGATATGATGCATCCACATCAGGTCGCAGCATGCGAAGGACCTTGGTATTACATGACCAATTATATCATTGCAACATGAAAATATACTGTGAACTGTGACATGCCCACAAAGCCCGCGCAGTGCCAGCCTATCACCTGTTGAAAAAATATTGATGTGATTGCACTTCAGTAATCGGGTGGGTTCATAGCAACGGTTGCCAAGGAGTTTTAAGCTAGATAAAAGATCATCACAATATATGCATCCTTGCTAATGTGACAGGAGGATATATATCATATGTATCGGAGAAGCCTGAGATTCAACAACTCAAATAATTTTGTATCATGACCGTGTTTATTACGTTGCATAATTTATGATCATTAAACTTGATATTAGTATGTGTATAATATTAGGCGAGCAATTGAACTATATATATATGAGGGATATCCCAGCATTCCCTGGCATATAGTCAAGTTGTTGGTATGCTCTTTAATGCAAGATATATACCAGAATAATCGAGTACGTTTTGTCTAGCACAATTTTTTGTTTCAAATAAAAAAAAATGTACACAAATTCCACCTAAAATGGCGATAAACACATTACATGAAGGTTTTTTTGTGCTCAAGTGGCGGCCATTTTATCCACCATTTTGAATATTCCCATATACAAAAGGTATATATATGTCCTCATATATGGTCTGATACATGTCCGATCCAAATAGATGCATAATTAAAAGTTTTCCATGAGGTTAGTAGGTAATAGCAATGCATAAAGGCTAGCTTTTGGCAAATCACAGGTGTTTTCACCAAAATGGTTGCCATGGCAATGGTGTACATTTTCCAGTTTGGGATCATATCCAAAGTGACTTATATTTATGCGATATATATGTGACCCAACTTTGATGCTTTTACCAAAAACATCACGATTTTGTCCTCTATCTGCCACACTAATGGTGTGGCCATTGTTTATTGGGAAGGACAATGTCTCATTTTATGGGTTGGCATTACCCCGGTCACAAGTTTTGTAAAATCTCCCACACTAGTAATAATCACCCAGCGTACATGGTATATAGCTCAAAATAAAGGTTATGATCTCCAGCATCTAACACAATACCAATATGACGCAACAAATTGAGATAGGTCATCATAAACACAAATAATAGGAAGTAAAGTGATAAACACAGCAATATTTGACAATGACCTTGACCTTGCACAGTGACCTTGACCCTTCAGATAAGTATTGGCGGTCCTTCGTGGAGAATACATACATAACATATTATTATATAACTATATCACCAATAAGTCCACCGAGATCACTAATATACTTCAAATATGGTCATTTTCCAGAATTCTCAGAAATCACATACCGTTGCTATGGCAACACCATTTTTGAGGCAACTAAGCTTTGGTGGATATCGGCAAATAGAACAATCTTATCAATGCTAGTGCATCTACTCTCGCCACCCATGACCCTTTAGTTAACGGCACCAAAAATTGATTAATTCATCGTATTATAAGATAAGAACGTGTGTATGAATTTGTTGGAAATTAGTGCTAAAGATATTTGTATAAGCTTGGTGCAACTCCCCTCCTCATGCATGACTTGAACGGCACACTTTTAGCATATTTAAACCACATCCATTAGACCCGTGCTTGCATGATATACTGGAGATGATTATATATAGGTTTGGTGGTAATCGGCAACTAAATAATTTGTTATCGTAGATATTCCCCCCATCTCTTACCAAAAACGGCACCAATTTGGCATCTTTAAATGACACGATTGTTTTCCTCTTATCATGGAGAAGAATAATGTATCAATTTGGTGAAAATCTGCGCTAATAATATTTGTTTTAATCAATTGTTATCGGCTTAGCGCCCTCTACCCGTGCACCCCTGACTCGAACAGCATCATATCATGGAAGTGATTATGTATAATAAATCGGCGACAAACCTATTTCATCATTGTTTTGCCCCTCCCCGTTTCTGCCCCTGACACCAACATCGGCACTTTAGACAATTTTAACCCTCACCATTATCTTCCTCTTAAAACATACTTCTGTTAAACCGCCTTGGTGCCATCTCGATTTTGGCCCGTGAAGTTATATATAGAACACAGACATACAGATATTCGCAAATATATCTAGGCACCACATTTGGCACTAAACATATTTGTATCAGTTTTGGTGACCCTCCCCAACCTTGTTCGGACTCAACCGGTGCCACGTTTGACATCTTCAAACCACACACTTCGACTCATTATGTATATGAATATATATAAAATCGGTGACAATTGGCGAGTATACAATTTAGTATCAAATTTATTGCCCCATATCTCTCACCCAAACAGCACCAATTTCGTGTATTTAAACCACACGATTTTATTCCTCGTATCACGGTGAAGAATATGTACCAATCTGGTTGAAATCGGCGCTAAACATATTGGTCATCAATGTTGGTGTCTCGCTCACCCTCTATGCACCCTGCCTCGAATGGCCTCACTTTTGACATCTTTAAACAAAAAATTAGACTCCTGATATCATGGAGATGATTATTTATAACTTTGGTGCTAATCGTCCTCTAAAGTTTTGTTTTACCAAAGTTAGTGTCCAACCCCGTCTCTCATCCAAACGGCACCAATTTGGCGCATTTAAATCACACGATTAGATTGCTAGTATCATGGATAAGAATGTGTATCAATTTGGTGGAAATCGACACTAAAAATATTGTGTATCAATTTGATGCCCTTCTCCCCTTCAGTCCACTCCGGACTCGAATGACGCCACGTTTGACATCTTTAATCCACCCCATTAGACTCCTGAGTATGTATAAGTTTGGTGGAAATCGGCGACTAAACAAATTCTTATCAAATTTAGTGCCCACCCCGCCCCAATCTCTCATCAAAACGACACCAATTTGGCGTCTTTAAATCACACAATTAGATTCCTTTTATCATGGAGAAGATTGTATATCAATTTGGTGGAAATCGGCGCTAAAATTATTTTAACAATTTTGGTGCACCTCTCTCCTTCCGTGCATCATTGACTCGAACGGCGCCACTTTTGACATTGAATTGAAAAACAAAATAGAAATTGTTTTAGTCATTGAGATGTGTATTTCATGGCGTATCTTCACGGTTTCATGTTAAGAAATTTTGTCAAATGATATCGATACAATGATATTTTGGGGATAACGTTGTGTTATTTTGTGATTTCGGAAAACTACCGTAGCCATTACTCTTTACAAACAAAAATAGGAGAACAAACAGTACTATCACGACTGTGTTGACCCTCAGAATACTGCCAGTGTTACTTTTTCACGCTTCCCTAAACAAATTGTGAAAAATAACATAATGTTTGATGAGCAAATTAAATTGTATTATTATATCTGTGACCCTTGAATTACTGGGACGCCATACATCTTGGATATCGAAACGAATGGTATGTTATGTTATAAAATCTCACTAAACTCTCCGCATAGCAGTGAACATAAACGTTCTTTATAACCAGTGCACAAAGGAACGCTCTTTATCTTGTAACATGCGTCATATAGCGGGATCCGGTTGTGGGTTTTTGGACAGCAAGAAACAACACTCAGCAAGTCTTTTTACTGCAGAAAATAATTTAATATTATATATCGACTATTTGGATCCCCAGACCTCGAAAAAATTACCAAATTGATTAAAAATTACCATAATTTCAGTTAATTGTCCCCGACCCAGTATAAGCTACATGCACACTTATGACTGATGCACACTTTAAATATGGAATATGTAAAAGCCCGTTGTTTAATGTCTGAAATCATTCCCCATACCATAAACTGGAAATACTTTTATGTGGATTGTATGTAATGCCGTGGAAAGTCTTCAAGTGATATAACTTAGAGAATTGTACTTTTAGGAATGGAGCAATAATATAGCAACTATTGTTAGTCCATTACCAGTACGGCAAAAATAAAGAGCAGTTCCCCACTTATGTGTTAAAATTTGACATTTTACCATCCTCGCAAATTACTTAATTTCAAATTACATTATGTGGAAATTCAGGAGACATAAGGTGTTTACGAATTATATAGAGGTCATAGCAACTATGTTGATCCAAATTCTTCTTTTTCAGCTTCTCGACGTCGTCCACATCGTCTCGTATGTAACGTTGTAACTAGAGTATGGGGGAGTGAGTTAGGAATCGAGAGTGTTTTACATGGATCTTTACCATGCGATATCCTGGCTGACAGAATACTCGACTCTTATTTATATACGCTTATGTATATTTATGTACTATTGTTGCTGTGCCTCATCACTATTAAAGTTATCTATTGAAGATGTATTCACTCGTCACTGCCACTAGAATATCATATCGGCCCAGATTGTTGACGGCATTATGTAACAGTCTGTAATGGTGCATAATATAGCCCCACCTACATGTACCAGTAACATCCCTGATGGCACTTTCCCCATCCTTAGACTAAGTAATTACATTCCATGCACATTTAACCTCGCAGAGATCGGTAAGTTGGAATGTATTGTGTAACATTAATTAGCCTGCTTCTGAACTGTTCTTTGTCTATCGCTGGTATGTAACCTTCATCTGACCTGGCTTTGTCTACGGTACTTTGGAATGTTAAGACGACTCTGAGCTGACCTTTATGCATGAGGTTCAGCGAACCATGAGTCGATATATAAATGTGGATGATTTCTTAGAACAGAGAGAGTCAGTTAGGAATCGAGAGTGATTTACATGGATCTTTACCATGCGATATCCTGGCTGACAGAATACTCGACTCTTATTTATATACGCTTATGTATATGTATGTACTATTGTTGCTGTGCCTCATCACTATTAAAGTTATCTATTGAAGATGTATTCACTCGTCACTGCCACTCCCATATAAAAATGTACCTGGGTAAATCTTGGTGTTTACCTAGGTATACCACTGATGAACCCCGGTACATGTAGGTTTTACCCTGGTTCCACCCAGGTCACACCCAGGTTACACCCAGGTAAATCAGGGCTTTATAAAGATTTACCCTGGTGTTTTCTATATATGTTAGGTTAAACCCCAGTTTACCCGGGTTTTTACAGATATAATTTAGAAAAACGCTGTCACACCCCGACACCCGGGTATTTAGACCCAGGTTATCCGGAGTATTTACACCCAGGTATTTACACCAGGTTTTCGCCCAGGTATTTACTACAGTGTTCACCCGGATATATACACCTGTGGTATTTTGTTAAACTGTATAATCTGCACTTGAAGTTACCGTATTAACCCGTTCTATATTACAGCATCATTGGCGTGTAGTTACCTTATTAACCATTCTATATTAAAGCATTAATTGACAGGTAGTTACCTTATTAACCCTTTCTATATTAAAACATCATTGGCGTGTAGTTACCATGTTAACCCTTTCAATATTAAAGCACCATTGACGGATAGTTGCCTTATTAACCCTGTATATACTAAAGAACCATTGTCGTGTAGTTACCTTATTAACCCTTCCTATACATTGACGTGTAGTTACTTTATTAACCCTTTCTATACTAAGTATCATTGGCATGTAGTTACCTTATTAACCCTTTCTATATTAAAGCATTAATTGACAGGTAGTTACCTTAAACAACCCGTTATATACTAAGTATCATAGGTGAGTAGTTACATTATTAACCATGTCTATACTAAAGCGCCATTGATGGGTAATTACCTTATTAACCATTTTTGTATCAAAGCATCGTTGACGTGCAGTACCATATTATAACCCTTTCTATATTAAAGCATCATTGACGGATAGTTACCATATTAACCCTTTCTATATTAAAGCACCATTGGCGTGTAATTACCTTATTAACCCTGTCTATATTGAAGCAATAATTGACTGGTAGGCCCTAGTTACCTTATTAACCCTTTCTATAATAAGTGTCATTGTGATTAGTTACATTATTAACCCTTTCTACAATAAAGCATCATTGACATGAAGTTACCTTATTAACCATTTCTGTATTCAAGAATTATTGACGTGTAGTTACCTTATTAACCTTTTCTATATTAAGACATCATTTACGTGTAGTTACCATGTTAACCCTTTCTATATTAAAGTATCATTGACGGGTAGTTGCCTTATTAACCATGTATATACCTAAGTATCAGTGTCGTGTAGTTACCTTATTAACACGTTCTATACTAAGTATCATTGACGTGTAGTTACCTTATTAACCCTTTCTATATAAAAGCGCCATTGATGGGTAGTTACCTTATTAACCATTTTTGTATTGAAGCATCATTGGCGTGTAATTACCTTATTAACCCGTTCTATATTGAAGCAATAATTGACAGGTAGGCCCTAGTTACCTTATTAACCCTTTCTATAATAAGTGTCATTGGTGATTAGTTACATTATTAACCCTTTCTACAATAAAGCACCATTGACATGAAGTTACCCTTAACCATTTCTGTATTAAAAAATTATTGACGTGTAGTTACCTTATAAACCCTTTCTATATTGAGACATCATTTACGTGTAGTTCCATGTTAACCCTTTCTATATTAAAGTATCATTGACGGGTAGTTGCCCTGTTAACCCTGTATATACCTACTAGTAAGTATCAGTGTCGTGTAGTTACCTTATTAACCCTTTCTATACTAAGTATCATTGGCGGTTAGTTACCTTATTAACCCGTTATATACTAAGTATCATTGACGTGTAGTTACCTTATTAACCCTTTCTATATAAAAGCACCATTGATGGGTAGTTACATTATTAACCATTTTTTGTATTGAAGCATCATTGGCGTGTAGTTACCTTATTAACCCTTTCTATATTAAAGCATCATTGACATGTAGTTATCATATTAGCCAGTTCTATATTAAAGCATCATTGACGGTAGTTGCCATATTAACCCTTTCTATATTAAAGCACTATTGGCGTGTAATTACCATATTAACCCTTTCTATATTAAAACATCATTGTCGTGTAGTTACCCTATTAGCTCTTTCTATATTAAAGCATCATTGACGTGTAGAACTTTATCTTATTAACCCTTTCTTTATTAAAGAATTATTGACATGTTACCTTATTAACCCTTTCTATATTAAAGCATCATTGACAAGAAGTTAACTTATTAACCTTTCTATACTAAGTATCATTGCCGTGTAGTTAGTTACCTTATTAACCCTTTCTATATTAAGACGTCGGTCATTGACAGGCCGGTAGTTTACCTTATTAACCCTTTCTGTATTCAAGCATCATTGGCGAGTAGTTACCTTATTACTTGAAGTTTATTATGACAGTATGACATGTACACTACCCCGGACAAATGAAGCAATATCACACCTAGCTATAACTAGTGAACATTAAACTGACAAACAGACAATTTTCAGGGCCATTACCGGTATTTAATATTAAAGGGATACAAACTAAAGATATTTCTAATTATCAGTAAGAATTATTCTCTAAGTGATACTTATTATATCAAATAAATGATTGCGTATACTATAGTAGACCATATACCAACAGGAAAATATAAGTGAATACAATTATTGTGTTTCAAAATTCGTTTCGTTTCGTTTCTGCAGCCAGATTACAATCTTAACTTTTAGTTTATACCGTTCTTCATTTTACCGCCGATAATTCCTTGTGGTGTTTTGAGTTAATATTGTCGCGAATCAACGCGGATTGACAGAAGGAAATGGTGTATTGGCTACAAACGGATAAACTGTGGACTTATATATAAGATTCGCCTATTTTTTCCGGATGGATGTTCGTAAATATCGAAAAAGACTGAATTTCAGGTGACAAAAAATATTTCAATTCCCGGAACAGTAAGAATTCAGCTACGATAACGAAACGGATCAACTATAGTACTAATTGAACAGTACCTCAGCTACCTGGCCATCTGCCCATAACCAGAATATTGTCTCGCTAGGACAATACACAAAATTGAATTTGCGGTACCGTACACGCATGATTCAGTGCCAGTGGCCTGCTCATGAACCTGTCCAGAAGATGAAGAATTGAGAAGTTTGATCCACGATAGTAAGGCCTAAGGGGTCTGTACATGTAGTAAGTACTGATAGTGATAAGCCTGCTGTACAATAATACTACTTTTGCTGTTTTACTGGTCTTAACTGAGTACTGTGTCAATGTGATATTGTTAATTCAGTTCCACTCTAATGTACATTAACTGGTAATGATGCATCACTATTAAAGGCACCAGTAATCCTACATGTAGGTCAATATGACCGCTTTCGCCGATTGCTGCTTCTTATCCAGTAGAAGGATACGCACTACGTTCATGACTGAACTACGGTAATCCCTAAATACCAGGAGCACGCGGCGTAGAAACTTGGTACAACAGTTGTTACACATGTACATCATGTACACGACAAAGAAAATTATCAACAAGTGAGCGTCATCATCAAAATTGCAAATTAAAACATGGCAAAGATAAATTGGTAATCCCTACATACCAGGAGGACAAGGCATTGAAACTTGGGACAACAGTACTGTTGTTACACGGCAAAGAAAATTAAAACACACTGCAGATGAATGTTTATACATGTACTGTGCAGTCGAGATCACCTGGACTACAAATATTTAAGGATTATACTATTTGATGAGTAGATGCGTGACTGATAAAAGAATTAGAGACTCCATATTTACTCGGAAGATAACAATATACGATGCCATACAGTTGTTCCATGGCACCTCAACCTTTGGTGGAAACCGTAAAACTAATGAAAATGATGAAAGCCAGACTCAACATCAAGACTACATGTGCATGCACAAGTGACGGTTCAATGATTTTGACTCCATCAGGTGATATTTAAGCGACACCAATTTTTAAGTCTGGTTTACGATAATGTACGGAGAAAAAAAGTAGATTCAGGAGGGAAAAAAATAAAAAAGATTATCATTTATATCGACAAGTAAATCGTGGAATTTTACATAAATTTTACAAAAATTGTGAAAAAATGTTTTTGAATGAAATTCTGTTCAAACCAAACAAGACACATCTTGTCATGAAATACATGAAAATATGGATCTGTAAATGATCATAAGCAGAACCGGATGCGACAGCACATGAAAATCAGTATGCGTGTAAAATATTTTGGGACAAAAAAAGTTAAAAATTTTTCATGAAATGGAAAAAAAGTTGTAGGAGGTGTTCGTAAACCAGACTTAAAAATTGGTGTCGCCTTACGCTCATGTTAACACAGGTTCACATATTCTCAAATAATTGTCTCCCTCAACCATACTAGTATTTATATTTGATAGAACCTCAGTGAGACCATGTTGAAAATTACCATCAATGCAGTTCCAGTGTTGACGCAACACGATCATGTTACTTCAAACCAGTTGCAATGTTCCTTAGCATGGTAATTCTTGAAAATAAATGTCAATGCAACTTACTCTCAGGCTCCAAATAAAAGTGCAGGCCAAAATAATAGTGCATGGGGTGAAATTCCATTGAAAGTTAATAAAAGTACAGACCCAAATTATAGTGCAGGGGTAACTCTGAGCAAAACATCAACTGTGGTTAAAGGTACTCAACCCAATAAAACTCCTCTCAATTACTATTTCAATGGCTTCGGGGGTCAAAAATATTTGCTTCGAGTCGAGGAAGTCACCCATCAAAGCTCAGATTTGTTAGATATCGATTTTAGAAATCTATTATTTTTCATTATCGGGAATACCGGTGTAACAGTTTATCTCCCCCCCCCCCCTGATCATCTCCTCCCCCCCCCCCCGCCTGAATTTTACATACCTTAACATCTATTGGCGTGATAGTCTCATTTTATCATTCACTATGACTATGTGACGTAGAAAAACTATCATTGGTGGCAAGGACGCATGTCTTTTCTACGGCAGAGACATTATTGTTCAGATTTTTTTTTATTGAAAATCACCCAGTTTATCTTCCTCCCCCGCCTGAATTTTCCATACCTTAACATCTATTGGCGAGTTAGTTTCATTTTATCGTTCACTATCACTATGTGACTAAGAAAAACTATCACAGGTGACAAGTAAGCATGATTTTTCTGTAAAAGAGACAATAATTATAGTTTGGAGAATTTTCATTGGAATTTACCTAGTTTATCTCCCCCCCCCCCACCTGGATTTTCCATACCTTAACATCTATTGGCGAGATAGTCTCATTTTATCATTCACTATGACTATGTGACTTAGAAAAACTATCATTGGTGGGCAAGGAATCATGTCTTTTCTTCGGCAGAGACATTATTGTTCAGATTTATTTTTATTGAAAATCACCCAGTTTATCTCCCACCCCCCCCCGCCTGAATTTTCCATACCTTAACATCTATGTACCTTCAGACGACCACGATACAATCGTAAGTGGACAGATTTCCGTCGTAGGAAGTAACCGGAATATGGACTGCGCATGCCCACGTCAAAATCGTAGGTCATAAAATAATATCAAGCGCTGTTTGATTTTAGATGCGAAATCGTGGCGTATCCTTGGTTACCTCCACTTGCGACGTAATCGCAGTCGTGTGTACGTAAAACTCGTAGCTGGAAATGACCGTAGGGTAGTCAATCACATGCTTTAGAACAACCTACGATATCATAATGCACGTGACATCGCAATCGTCTGAACAAACTATCCACGATCTCGTCGGGCCCGATTCCTCCACTTACGATTGTATCGTGGTCGTCTGAAGGTACACTTAGTCTCATTTTATCGTTCACTATCACTATGTGACTAAGAAAAACTATCATAGGTGACATTTTACCAAGTTTGTGATTTGGAGGGGCATAATCTAATTGGCGTATGTCAGTTATGTATGTTATGTATATGTCTATTATGGGCAGCTCCCTAGAACATTAAGGGTTGATATTCAGATCAATAAGGACAGATTTGCATATATGTTTTCTTTAGTTTGCTTTAATTGCAAATAACAACAGATGAAATACAGTGATGTGTAGTAACAATTTATGACAAAATCACTATACAAGTAATGCCCTAAATAATTGACTCCTTAACCCTTTCAGTGTTAAGTCCGATGTTTTGTATGAACCCATATTTCCTTGATCATTTTCCAAATTTATTGATTATAATAATGTGACACACTGATGGAAAGAGCTCGAAGAGCTCTTTCCATCAATTTTTCACATTATTATAATCAATAAATTTGGGAAATGCAATGATCAAGGAAATATGGGTTGATACAAAAATCGGACTTGGCACTGAAAGGGTTAACTCGGACCTTGGCACTGAAAGGGTTAACCACAGCAGAATTATTGTTAATTTTTCAAGATTTAGTACGAAATATGGCTTGTTGTCATTCGTCGGAAAGTTCTCAACTAAATCCTGAAAAATTACCCATAATGCTGCTGTGGTTAAGGAGTTGATTATCAGTGTGTATCAATAATACTTCATATTGAATGATATTTACATGATAAAAATATTAAATGAAAGCTTCATTTGGTGAACATGTCTGAGGCCATTTGTTGAATGCATTTAGAAGAACACATAAAACTGAATGGTAATTCAAATGAGACTAACTCGCCAATAGATGTTAAGGTATGGAAAATTCAGGCGGGGGGGGGGGGGGGAAGAGATAAACTGGGTGATTTTCAATAAAAAAAATCTGAACAATAATGTCTCTGCCGAAGAAAAGACATGCTTCCTTGCCACCAATGATAGTTTTTCTAAGTCACAGTCATAGTGAATGATAAAATGAGACTATCTCGCCAATAGATGTTAAGGTATGGAAAATCCAGGCGGGGGGGGGGAGATAAACTAGGTAAATTCCAATGAAAATTCTCCGAACTATAATTATTGTCTCTTTTACAGAAAAATCATGCTTGTCACTATGATAGTTTTTCTTAGTCACATAGTGATAGTGAACGATAAAATGAGACTAACTCGCCAATAGATGTTAAGGTATGGAAAATTCAGGCGGGGGGGGGGGATATAAACTGGGTGATTTTCAATAAAAAAAATCTGAACAATAATGTCTCTGCCGAAGAAAAGACATGCTTCCTTGCCACCAATGATAGTTTTTCTAAGTCACATAGTGAATGATAAAATGAGACTATCTCGCCAATAGATGTTAAGGTATGGAAAATCCAGGGTGGGGGGGGGGGGAAGATGATCAGGGCGGGGGGGATAAACTAGGTAAAACCAGTTTATCTCCCCCCCCCCTGGGGGGGGGGGAAGATGCGCAGGGGGGGAGTTGATTTGTCACACCGTTACTATCTGGCCCAGAACTCAGTCAAAATTGCGTTAAAATTACCACTTGATTTTAGAGTTATCCATCCTTGTCTGTTTGAATTGATTTTGAGTACACATCCAGAGCAGATTACGGCAGTTATTAGTACTTATTAGAATAATAACAAATTTCAAAAATCAATATCTGATAACTCTGAGCTTTGTTTGATGGGTTCCTCGACTCGAATCAAGTATTTTTTACCCCCAAAGCCAAAGCAATAGTAATATAGGACCCTCTGATCGGATTGTTGTTGTTGGAATCTGTTGAGATGGGGACCCTCTTTACGGGTTGAGTACCTTTAACCAAATAATTTTTATAGCCGGTTCAAGTATACGAGTCAACATGTGTAGACTAGTACAGGTACATGTATGTATCATGTGGTGTTATTTTGGTTTGCCACATACTTGAATATGTACTCTTGAGTGCCTAATGTACGATTATTAAAATCGAGGTAAAATTCCCACCTGTACGATCGTTATTTGGTCCTGTACGTTTATTAAATTAACCAAAAGAAATAATTCACCAATCTTAAATTGTGTTATTCATATAAGAAATGAACGGCGGTTTCAATGCGGTCATGGGGTTTTGACCGCGAGAAAAAATCAGCCAGGGTTCATGCGGAGTTTGCTGATTTTTTCAACGCGGTCAAAACCCATGACCACGTTGAATCCGCCATTTATTATTTATATTTATATACTTAAATTCATTATGAACTAGGATTGTATGTCTTTCCCACTATTTATTCATCTATTTAAACGAACGCATGGAGTTCAGTTCAGACAGTTCAAATCCTTGTTTTTTGGAAAACCAAACACTGATTGTAGACCGAAACAAATTTCTTGCCAAATCCGGACCTACTAGATACTCAAGCAGTCAGTATTTTCCGACAATCCCCGGTGATTTCTGGGACCAATGTGTACATAAACCTATGAACGACACTGGAAGTGACGTCACGTTACGTTCATACATGTAGGTTTATGAACGCATTGAATAAGGGGTGTGTCTACCGTAACGCTATGGGGAAATCGGAAGAGATATCAGGTGTACTAGTATGTAAATATAGATAAATGAACTCTGATTGTTGACAGTGATCAGCACACTGTACATGCAGATTCACAGACCTGGCTATCCATCGAAACTATTTCTGTCACATGGCATCAGTAAACCAGTCAGATGGTGTGTTTTGTTGGGATGTATGGTACTAATATTTCCAGTCTGTACGTTTATTCCGCCCTGTACTATTATTCAGTTATGCGACATTTTCCAACCTGTACTATTATTCCACCCTGTACTTTTATAGGCACTCAAGAGTACATGCAAAGTAAAGCCCATCATTTTTACATCCGAATCATATAGAAATCTTGAATTTGTGCTGATTTAAATTTTCATAGCTTCAAAATATTAATAAACGTGCAAACCCAAATAAGCACTGTGCAGGGGGGGGGGGGGGTGATTTCCCAAGAAAAATAATAAACGTGCATGCATGTTTATTTGGAGCCCAAGAGTAAAGAGGTGGAGGTGAATGTAAGTTGTTATTAACTAAATGGAACGATGCCTTTACCGGTGTAACACGATATCTCCCCCCTGGGTATCTTCCCCCCCTCCCCACTCGTACATTTTTTTCCCCTCACTTATTTTATATTATTATGGTAAGAAATGCCGAGAAAACTATTAAATTTTGTTTTTTTGTGGTTATTTTGAAGTTTAACGTAACCCAATAATAGCATAAATATGTCAAAATATTACTTTATGATTCTATCGTTTAATTTGCTTTATATAGTCATGAAATGGCAAGAAATTAACTTTATATAAGCAAAATTTTATAGAGTAAAAATTTTGGGTGGGGGGGGGGAAATACCCAGGCCTGAGTATCTCCCCCCCCCCCACCCAGCACCTATATATGACAAAAATTAAGCGTATGATTTTATTGCTTAATTTGCTTTATATAGTCATGAAATGGCTAGAAATTAACTTTATATGAGCAAAATTTGATAGAGTAAGAATTTGGGGTGGGGGGGGGGGGGGAAGATACTCAGGCCTGGGTATCTTCCCCCCACCCCAAATTCTAACTCTAATCAAATTTTGATCATATAAAGTTAATTTCTCGCCATTTCATAACTATATAAATCAAATTAAGCAATAAAATCATACGTTTAATTTTTGTCATATATAGCCACTGGGTGGGGGGTGGGGAAGATACTCAGGCCTGGATATTTCCCCCCCCCCACCCCAAATTCTTACTCTATTAAATTGTTCTCATATAAAGTTAATTTCTCGCCATTTCATGACAATATAAAGCAAAATAAACGATAAAATCGTAAGGTAATTAATATTTTGACATATTTATGCTATTGTGTGAGGGGTTAAGTTAAACTTCAAAATAAAAACAAATTAAACATTTTTTTTTTAATAGTTTTCTCAGCATTTCTTACCATAATAATATAAAATAAGTGAGGAAAAAAAATATATGAGTGGGGGGGGGGGGAAGATACCCAGGGCGGGGGGGGGAAGATACCCAGGGGGGGGGGGAGATAAACTGTTACACCGGTAATACTAGTAGGTTCCACCAGCAATAAGTCGCGACTTCTTTATATTGGCCTGACAGATTGGTTTTTGTTGGCGATTGGTTTTTGTTGGCGTCTTGCCTGTCGACCATTATGATGGCCACATATATTGTCATATAACAGCGATTTACGATCTGTCTTGTTGACTCATAATATAAATTAAGAAATTGGCCTTGTGTTTGTTCCTGGCGTAAATTTTTTTTTTTTTTAGTACAAACGACCTCATTGATTGTGTCCCTCGACTCCTCATGTAGTTGGTCAAGTAACTTACATGTATGTACATGTACAGAGCACTCACAAATTTCTTAGAAAAGCGACCACATGTTCGAATCTACTTTGCGATTTTGGAGCAACGCATTTGTAAATGCGTTCATATTTTAAGACATTTACCTTGATTTATTCACAAACAAATGTCTTGATGCAGGCCTTAAAATCCATCAGATTTTTTGCAATAATCAAAATGTTAGTGTTTCACTTTCTACAGGGAATCAAGACTTTTTACTAGAATCAAAATGAGAATCATGATTCTCAGATTCTGATTATAAAACAATGTCAACAGTGTTTATTTATGTTTATTCCATTTTGAATAGAAAACTACATCATGAAGGTCCGATTCCGAACATGTACACCAGGAGTGGGAAAATAACACAGAATTATTCAGATGTGAATTTAAATTAAACAAAATTAAAACTAATATTGCAAAATACACTATCGTATCGTTATTTGGGTGTTCATACTAGTATACTTTTTCGGCGCAATGATCGGTAATTTCAATGCGACTGCGATTATTCCCAATGCAGTGCATTTAATTTAAATGCTGTCGTTAAGGCATTTACAAAGTGGCGTGACACAATGCACCCTCAATGCATTTTAAATGCAACAACCGCATTTCATTGATCCACGTTGTAAAGGACATTTATTTTTAGAATATGTGTATATAACCACATGAATAAACAACAAATCAACTGTTTTTATTACTTTGTAAACCTCTGATGTTTCCCATACAGTATACATTTGTATATTATAAACCATGTTTACAGTAATTCTAGAGCTAATTAATCGACTCCTTAACTACAGCAGAATTATGGGTAACTTTTCAGGATGTAGTCCGAAATATGGCTTGTTGCCATTCATCTGAAAGCTCTCACAGAGAGCTTTCCGATGAATGGCATCAACCCATATTTCCGACTAAATCCTGAAAAGTTACCCATAATTCTGCTGTAGTTAAGGAGTCGATTAATTAGAGCATTACTGTATATACTCTATAACTGTTTATTCAACATCACGTGCTGCAATCCATAAATGCGGTTCAGATTTCGATGTCCGGTTCAACATTATTATCATATGGTTCGATAGCAGAAATACACAGTTTGGAATGTTATACCGTACTAGTTTTACGAGTTGGTCTTGCTCAAGAATGGATAAATTTATAAACCTGATTCTTGGCGCATTAGTTAGAATTATATTTTTGCACAAGAACACACCACAAATATCGAACTGGACATCAAAAGCAGAACCGGATTGTATCGATTGCATAAACATAAGAAGTTGGTCACTGACCGACATTTGCTATTGCAGAAGAAAATAAAAAAATTCTCTGGTGTGGTTTATAGGACTATGCAATGCCGACTTAAAAATAAAAATTCACATAAACATCGCATGAAGCAGTCTAACCACAAACTCGGTAATTCCAAATGTATGAACTATCACCATGATATCCCGGTATATCATTGTCAGGACTGTTTGTACAAAAGGTTGTTATTCTACTATGCATAATTTTGCTATATCATTGTACTCGGACTGTATTGCAATGTAATATATTAGTACATGTACCTGTATACTGTGTGCACATTATATACATGTAGGCCTACTTTCACTTTAGTATGTGTCATAAAAGACTCATTTTGTTAAATTGAAAAAAACATGTGTGAAAAGTTGAAAACAGAGAGAATACATGTACATGTGCCGGCACCATATACCTCTTTGTGTGCTGTACTACCAGACCAGTACCGGTACTATTCATGTACATGTACTACACTACAATAAGAGAAATTTTAATTGATTCTGCTGCCCTTGTGCCACAGGCCTCAAACACGCCAAACAAGTATCTGTAGCCAGGCCCACCAGTACCAGGCTACTAGTAAATGAAGTACTGAAAGTGTCACATCATTAATCGAGCCCAATCTTAGTTATACTAGTCTCTTGTGTAGTTTGGGTTACTATTCATAAGATATTTAATGAATGTTTGGAATGTATGGTAGCATTCTTACCTGGATCAACATATGCCATGCACAACGCTGGTCATCATATCATCACCACTGTTGGCAGTAAACCCCGGCGGGCATCAGTAAACCGCTCATCGGGCTATAACAGTTAGAGTTTTCCATACCAGGGCTAATCTAATCAGTTAAAATTAGTCAATTTAGAGGGAATACCAACCAGTGGAAGAGTACATTTATATTCAGATATCAGTTATCGAGAAAAACCCCATCTTAGTCGAGCGGACTTAGAATATCGGGGTAAACTTAAATTTCATTCAGCAACACTTTCGCGGCAGAATATAAAAATAGTACATTATAATCACTTATAGTACATGTACATGTAGCCCAGGTGCAGTGCTAGCCTATCTATTATATATTTTGAAAGATCTGTGTGTTTGTTTGTGTGTAATCGATGGACTCGAAAACGACTCAGCCAATTTCGATGAAATTTGGTATTTTAGGGTATTTTCGGCCGGCGACGAACATAGGCATATTTATTTGTCCGTGCGAGGTCAACTTTTCACGTGCCGAGGTCAAATCTGTTTTTACGCCGTTTTGCGCTAATATATTTCAGTTCGGTGCTCACAAATCGATTCGATATAGCGCGAATAATAAATTGCCAGTCATATAATTTGCACGGTTAGAATCTGTGTGGCTTCATCTTTCCAACGATATATAATATGTATGTATCCGTTTTAGATATCTGCCTCAATTATTAAGAAGAAGTGGTACGATCTTTTATCAGGATAAAAACAATGCGTAACTTCTATGACGTCGTTAGAGGTCATAAAGTTAGATCACGTTAACTCTCACCCGGCCGATGCATTTGACTGTTTCAGACGTCTTGGCGATATCTCGGGCACCGATGGTAATTTATCTTTACGTTGAAACTTGAGGCGCGTTTATATACTTCAGTGGAAATCAAATCGGGTTAAACTGGCGGATTTTTACGGACGAAATTTTATGCATATGGTATCTGGGTATCCGCTGGGCCGATTTCCACCATTTTTGGGGTGTTGGTGTTTGACCCCACCTGACCTTGACCTTCAAAATGGTCAATTCAAGGTCAAATCGGGTAAAACCGGATGGATTTCGACGGGTACTTTTGTTCGGGCACTGTGTTTTGGACGGGTCAAATCGTGACCCCACTTGACCTTGGCCTTCAAAATAGACAATTCAAGGTCAAAGCCCGGACGAAGTCGGGTCACCTTCTAGTATTATATAATATCAAAACTTTTGGTCAGTTTCTCGATGCCTGACACTTGTAAACGCTTGAACCGGTATATAGTACATGTATGTGAATTAAAGATCTTATTAGTGACACAACACTTCACAAGAGGCTACACATACATTTGTAACTACAGTAATGCTCTAATTAATCGACTCCTTAACCACAGCAGAATTACGGGTAACTCGGGGACAGCTTTCTGATGAATGGCAACAAGCCATATATCCGACTAAATCCTGAAAAGTTACACATAATTCTGCTGTGGTTAAGGGGTCGATTTCTTAGGGCACTACTGTATCTGTTTTAGTGCACATCAAATTTATTTGTTGTCTTTCCTCTTGTAATTTGTCTTTGGTTGTGTTCGCCATTTCGATGGACAACTACATGTACTGACATCAAATGACTGAAATGAGTCAAAATTTAGCAGTGCAGCCAATTATATAGAAAAACAGAATTAAATAGCATCCAAATTCCAAATGAGCATATATGATAAAACAAACTTTATTGAGCACACTTTTAATACTAGTAATTACAGCTACAATAAAAGCACCTAATAAAAATTCTAAGTTTGGTAAAACTGTCTGTATACAAAGTTTATCTGACCATGATGAATACAACCTATAAATGGGATCATATACATGTATGTTAGATATCATTACATGATTATTTGAAAACACATATCCGTATGGAAAACAAACTATTTTACCACTGGCCAAGTGGTCCTGCTAATATGCTATGGTGCTGGTGGTCCTGCTAAATTGCTATGATGCGGGTAGTGCAATTCATCATAGCACATTAGCAGGAACACTTGAACAGGGGTATATTTACAGTGTCAAATCGAATGGGCATCTTTTAACAATATTCTTGAACAATTTCCTGAAGTGTTCGAAAATTGAGAACTGAATTTATATTTTTTTTTTTGAGGTTTCGATTGAAAAAATTCTAACTTACATGTAGCTCATCAGGATTAACAGACTACCAGTATGTTTGGTATATTTTTCTGTAATCGACACCTGCTGAGGTGGGGAAATATCATCCATTGTCGCACAGCTATATTCTCTTTCCCAACAAAGTCCATAGAACATACATGTAAAATTACAGCTATGCTTTAATTAATCAACTCGCCTTATAAAGGTTGACCACCGGGTATTACTGCAGTATTCAGGCGTGTTCATGCGATCAACCGCAGTCAGTTATACCGCCGCAGAATGTGGTCCACCTCACATTTGCAGTTAGGCTGTATTTTTCATGCAATGTTTATATGAATTTTGTTTTAAAGTTGACATTGTAACCACACCAGAAATTTTGTTTATTGTTTCAATATGTCTAGATAGAATTCAGAATTTTTGTGGTAAAAACAATTAACTTGGTTATCACAGTTAACACATATTACTGTGGTAAGATTACCAGCAGATACCGCATGTCAACAGGGACTGCATGCTCTAATTAATTATCAGGTCTAAAATGTTTATACTGGATACAGTTCATTTTAAAGGTACTCAATCCGGTTCGATGATCCCCATATAATCAGATTCCAACAACAACAACATCATACATTTGTATTTAGAAAGGCTGCTTCAGTTAACGGTATCAGAATTGATTAATTGCCCTAAAATAATGCTAACCACTGTCAACTAAAGTATACAATTGCCTGACATATGTTATTTATCAACATGTTGTTCTACAAAATTTGGCCTTATTATCAACAGAAAGCTTCTTGATTTTAGAGTTATCCATCTTCATCTGAAATTTGGTCCGAGACCGTGGGCCACTATTAATTCTTGATCGTGAAAAATAGTATATTTCAAAAATTGATATCTAATAACTCTGAGCTTTGATAGGTGGGTTCCTCGACTCGTACCAAATATCTTTTACCCCCAAGTCCAAATAAATAGTAATGTGCGAGCGTTAATTCAGGGGCCCTTAATCGGATTATGCATCTTTAAATTCAAATACAGTTTAAAGATGCATAATCCGATTAAGTGCCCCTCATTTACTATTTACATGGAATCGGGGGGGGGGGGGGTAAAATATTTTAATCAAGTCGAGGGACCCACCTACATGTATCAAAGCTCAGAGTTATTAGATATCGATTTTTGAAATTTTAATATTTATCACCATCGATACTTAATAGTGGACCAGAATTTTTTTACGAGCCGACAGTCTCAGACCAAGTTGCGGATGAAGATGAATAACTCTAAAATGAAGAGGCTTTGTGTTGATAATAAGGCCAAACTTCGTCGAACAGCATGTTGATAAATATAACGTATCAGGCAATTGTATACTATACATGTAGTTGACAGTGGTTAGCATTATTTTTGGGCAATTAATCGATTCTGATAACTGAAGCAGTATTTCTAAAAAAAATGTTGTTGGAATCTAATTATATGGGGACCATCGAATCTGATTGAACACCTTTAATAGTTAGCTATATGAGTTATATACACATAAGGCGACACCAATTTTTAAGTCCGGTTTACGAACACCTCCTACAACTTTTTTTCCATTTCATGAAAAAAACAAAAACTTTTTTGTCCCAAACAAATACGCGTGCTGATTTTCATGTGCTGTCGCATCCGGTTCTGCTTATGATCATTTGCAGATCCATATTTTCATGTATTTCATGACAAGAAATGTCTTGTTTGGTTCAGAATTTCATTGGAATTTTTTATAATATAAATTGGGGGGACAATTTTTGGATTTTTATTTTTTTCCCTCCTGCATCTACTTTTTTTCTCCCCACATCAGCCCACATGTTCGTAAACCAGACTTAAAATTGGTGTCGCCTAATAGACATTTAAACTTTGAAAATTGTAGGTTACCGGGTGATAACTTCAGTTTGTGTGATCATATCTGAACCAAATGTGGTATGTAAGTTTATCAGACGATTCAGACCAAAATGCAGGTCAAGTTCGAATATGGGTGTGCTCCGCCCATTTTTGCGAGAGTTATGGCCCTTTTTCGACTTAGAATTGTGTTAATTTCTGGTTTCCGCATCATAATTTTAGTTTGTGTGATCAAATCTGAATCAAATTTAGACTGAATTAGATAAAAATATATCACTTGGGTCTGTTTAAGCTGGAAAATACTCAAAATTTGTATAATTTTCTGCTAGTATGCAGATATAATAGCAGAAAATTATACAAATTTTGAGTATTTTCTGCTATTATATCTGCATACTAGCCTTTTTGCTGAATCGTGAATGCCGGTTATATTGCTGTGTGAAATCCTAGTACCAGATAACATTGGGTATGTATATAGCATACCACCTGAAATGGCTTGAATATCACATACCAAAGCGGGGTGGGGATGTGTGTGACGCCCTCCTTGATCATAGTCTATATTCTACAGGGTATGTTAACTGTTTCGAGTTGGTGCAATTAATGTGATTGTTTAATCTCTGAAATCTATTTTTAGCATATTTTGCTCTCTGATCAATTGCTACTGATATAAAAAAGGATAAAGATGGTTTGTCTCTTTCCCAAATATTCTGTTTACATGTACATTTGGGGGTTTATGAGTCAAATAATAACAGGCAACATGTCCTTCTAACACTAAGAAATAATGTGTTCTCATGAACCAGGACATAATATGACTTTCTGGAGCATTACAACACATTATTACAAATCTATATTTGTAAGCAGTAAGATAATGACAGGAAACATGTCCTCAGACTAAGAAATAATTTTTTGGTGTGTATTTCACACCACAGCTCATGTGTATACTCACATTCGTTTATGTCATTCAAAGGGAGAAACCCATTTAGAAAGTTTAAATGAGACAAAACTACCTCACTGTAGTTGCAAGGTACAACATGTACATGTACATGTATTCTGGTAAATGACATTGGAACTAAAATAATGATTTTTGTGTCCACCGGTATGTCATGTACCGGTATACATTGCAATTACATGTACATGTAACTTGGCTGACATACCATATACATGTATGAAGAGGGAATTTGCAAGTGTTTGTTAATCAAAATTTTAACCCAACTCTTGTTGTCAGTAAGTTTTAACCCATGCAGTTTAACGAGTTTATATATGTATATATTACATGTGTTTCTATACATGTATTTTATCTTTAGTTAGTTTGTTGTCCTTGAAAAAACTTGTATTGCTGCACAATCAGTTTCCTTAATGTTCTATTATACTAAAACAACTCCATTGATAACAATACCCCTGAATCCCATCAAAATCTACTTCATTGCCATCCTCATCATTTCACTTTGGTATCCCCACCCAGGTGTACATGTACCTTGGTGTTATTCACCCAGGTGTACCCTGGTGTTTCCTACCTGGGTGTTTCCCACCCAGGTGTACCTTGGTGTTATTCACCCAGGTGTACCCTGGTGTGTCCTACCTGGGTGTTCCCCACCCAGGTGTACCTTGGTGTTATTCACCCAGGTGTACCCTGGTGTGTCCTACCTGGGTGTTCCCCACCCAGGTGTACCTTGATGTTATTCACCCAGGTGTACCCTGGTGTTTCCTACCTGGGTGTTTCCCACCCAGGTGTACCTTGGTGTTATTCACCCAGGTGTACCCTGGTGTGTCCTACCTGGGTGTTCCCCACCCAGGTGTACCTTGGTGTTTCCAACCCAGGTATACCTTGGTGTTTTCTTACGCCGGTGTACCTTGGTGTTTTCTTACCCAGGTGGATTTCCCATTGAGATGCAACTGGGTTAGAAAACCCCAAGGTACACCCAGGTAAGGAAACACCAAGGTACACCTGGGCAGGAAAACACCAAGGTACACCTGGGTAAGAAAAGTTAGAAAACACCAAGGTACACCTGGGTAAGAAAACACCAAGGTACACCTGGGTTGGAAACACCAAGGTACACCTGGGTGGGGAACACCCAGGTAGGACACACCAGGGTACACCTGTGTGAATAACACCAAGGTACACCTGGGTGGGAAACACCCAGGTAGGAAACACCAGGGTACACCTGGGTGAATAACATCAAGGTACACCTGGGTGGGGAACACCCAGGTAGGACACACCAGGGTACACCTGGGTGAATAACACCAAGGTACACCTGGGTGGGAAACACCCAGGTAGGAAACACCAGGGTACACCTGTGTGAATAACACCATGGTACACCTGGGTGGGAAACACCCAGGTAGGAAACAGCAGGGTACACATGGGTGAATAACACCATGGTACACCTGGGTGGGGAAACACCCGGGTAGGAAACACCAGGATACACCTGGGTGGGAAACACCCATGTAGGGTACACCTGGGTGTGGTCACCTGGGTAATTTACACCCAGGTTTACCCATACCAGGGTTTTTATCCAGTTTCAGGTGGGTAAATCATGGTAAAACCCAGGTTTTGCGGGGTCTTGATGGTTGATGGATGTCTTGGTAGATAGATTTTTACCTGGGTTTCGGCCCAAAAAACCTGGGTGGATTTACCCAGGTATATACCCAGGTACATTTTTATATGGGCTAGAATATCATATCGGCCCAGATTGTTGACGGCAGTATGTAACAATGGCTTGGTTGAATACTTTTCAAGATATGGACCGACAGAGAAAGGATAAAAGAAGTGAACAATAAATTAGTCCACATTACTATGATAAACATGCTGTATATTCAAGTCTTTCTCCAAAATTAACATGTTAGTCTACATAAACATGTGTTTAAATGTTCGGTGGGAAATGACGTGGTTTCGAGTTGATGAGTATCACGCATTCAAAATGGCTGAGGCGTTCGCAAACGCAACCTGAAACGAGGAAAATGATATATTACAGAGTATTTTGGCAGGTATGAGCATATGTTGTACTATTTTTCAAACAACCTTATTTGTGTCCAAACTCAGTTGTTTGCTCTAACATTCTGACCAAAGTTGTCAGTCGAAAGATTCTCCTAAATATATGGGCTTGTGTATTCTACGAACCTTCGACTGGCAACTTTGGTCAGAATGTTATAGAACAGTTCTGACTATTTCCGAACAAATAAGGTATCAACATGTTTTTAAAATAAACTAACATATGCTCGTAACAGTCAACGTCCTATGATTTGTGTCAGTTCCTCGTATATTATGTTTCTGTGCGTTTGCACATTTTGAATGCGTGGTACTCACCAACCTCGAAACCACGTGATTCCCCACATTGCATGGAGTTGTCAACGGTCCGATTTTACACGATGTTCTATAACTACCATTGTTACGTTTTCCATAGCAGACAATAATTAAATGGTGCGCATGCGCCCAGTAATAGAAAGTCAGAGCGACTTTCAAAAGGGGAAGTTTTAACAAGTTTTCATTTTATTTGTCAGGCAAATAAAATAATCCAATGATAAAGCGCGTCCATGCTTTTATTTCCTCCAGATCAATAGGTTAGCCCGGTGTAATGTTTTAGATAGACCTCAGTGCTAACGTTTTAGCGTACACTGATTACAATACAATTCCCAGGTCCAAAATGTTATTTAAATCTGAAAGTTTTACCTTTCAAGAAACTTTATATGTAAACAAAATCTTATCCGTCTAGGAGGGAATTCGCCAGTCGGGATTTTTTACCCTGTGCCAATGCATTCTCTTATATATGCGAGTCGACCATAGGTCGCCTCGCATATATATAAGAGAATGCATTGGCCTAACAATGTTTTATCATTTTTGAAAAATAAATGATTCTTACAATTTTTAGGGCATAAAATAAAAAAAACATCCATTACCCTGCAGGGAGCCCCACACATATATAGAAGCATATAGAAGAGTATCGTCTACTCATGTTTGTCTGGGGCTCTGTATGGTGAACTTATAAAAAATATTAATTAAATCGGTTGACGTCTGTTTAAGTTATCGCACTAACGCCCACCCGGACGCCCACATACCTCGCCAAAGCAAAAGTCGAGTTTTGAAAACACTCGACTAAAAAAGTTTCGTCATATGCGCCAACAAAACTCTTTGTTGACATCTACCAGAATAGTGTTTGCTTGGTTTTTAATTGTCGGATATGTAATCCTATACTTATGAACGGTCCAATTTGACACCAAATAATTGATAATTCATTGAGCCGATTTTCCGCTTAACAGTCATAAAGGCATGATACATACTTGCAATAACTCTCATTCTTACCACGCAAGCATCGCGAAAGCCCAGAAAATCATTCATGAGAAAAACGATCACAAAAGCTTCTCATTGATAACGCTCTTTATTAAATACCACCTGTGTGCGACGGAGGCATGTACGCTCTTTATTAGAGGTGCATGGGTCATTAGATTTTTTGCTGGGCTGACTGAAATTTCAATACATGTTTAATCTTCCTCTTTAGAATGTCGATATTTGGTCATCAAAACCTCCTTATTTATGGTTTCATGTTCCGATCTAATTATTATCTAGAATAAAACGTCATATTGTGGTATTATGGTACATGTCAAATATGACATAGCGTTTTCAGTAAAAACTCAAATAATAGCACGACTCTCTTCATGTGATCAGTTGTGACCCCTATAGTGAAGGACATACACTGACACATGGAATGGGTGTACCAATAGGTGGTTATACACCACCAATAACCACCCCTGGTCAAGTGGTCCTGCTAATGTGCGGTGATGCGGTTGGGTCTTGCTGAATTGCAGTGATGATGTTAGGGGAAAACCGATGCTGTTAACAAAAAGTACCGTACATTTATTAATTTGTCTTTTTCGCGGTGCTCTGATAACCTGAACATAGGTACATGCAGGAAAAGCCATTACGCGTATCAAACATTCAAAACATATATATTGCGTAATATTCTTAATATAATAATAATATTAGTTATTTAAAATTGATTATAATCAAGATGGTTATTCGCGTCGTTTTAGAAACACCAGCGCTGGCATTATTATCTTTTTCAAACACCGCGAAAATGACAACTTGCTTGCCCGCAATAGCATAGCAATTTAACAGGACCACCAGCATCATAGCATATTATATTGAAGGGTCAATTGTTCCATACAATCATCTTTGCGGTTGCAAAAAAAACCTTGGCATTACAGGTAGTTTTGTCTACATGGACAGTTAATTTCCACGCTGTTGTGTAGCCACAAAAATATTAAATGCGCGTTGCATACTTTCTGCAAGAATCGTCGTATAATTGGTGTAAATCATGCACATATTGTTCATGTAGACTAAGTGTCCACGTTTATCATAACATTCGTCACTTAAAAAACATTAAGCAGTGGATGGCACAATTGTCGAGAAAAGATTCTAAATCGTTTAGGCACATTGGACACAGGAAGTTGAATATTACAACTAAAAAACTCAGATCTTTCACCTCCGTGTACGATGAGACAAGGTGAGTCGGTCCCTGCCTTTCGTGTAGCGCAGTCTGACGTATAGTGGTGAAGCGTCTGAGCCAACACAAGACTTGTTTACAGTTTGCGTGTTCTCTACAGAGCGGATGTTGTTAAAAAGGCATAAAGCTTTAGTTTTTTTCATGTGATATACAAGATCTTCAACTCGTTATGTTGGGATATAAGATTTTATGAAACTCTTTTGATAAATTTGATTCACAACTCGTCTACGACTCGTTGTGAATCAAATTTATCAAACTCGTTTCATAAAATCTTATATCCCAACGTAACTCGTTGGAGATTCTAGTACTTTGGATAAATGGCGCAACTTTGCGTATGATGATATGCGCGTACTGATATTCCTAAAAAATACTAAGTATGAAACACAGACGTAGTTTTAAAAAGAATGGATGTGATCAGATGATTCTTGCTGGCTACAGTTGCGATCAAAATTTAACACTTAACCCTATGGAGAATTTCGTGTTATGCTCAAACGTTGATTGTAATATCACTTATTGGCAATCGTGCGCAACTATATATGAAGTTTAACACTCGTGTTTGACCCACAGTAACTATCCGTGATTTAATAGTAGCAAGATATGATATAGTTATGCCTCAAGATACAGTAATTGGCAAAAGTAAGTTTTAACTGGTTTTTTAATTTCGATAAGATGCAACCTGTTGAATCAAATGAAAATATTCACAACAAGACTGTTCACGATGTGATTACATATTATATTATTGTTTTATTTGATACTTGTCTGTCCTGTTGTTCACTGACTAGTTTTAAAACCACATCGTTGATCATAACGGGATGTAGTGTCACAAATACACAGGTATATATGGTAGTTGTTCGTTGTCATTAACGCAATCGTTGTCATCGGAGTTTATCCCACATGCACTGAGAGAATCTGTGTTTTTGCAGGATTTGTGCTACTGATAAATGGACATTTTGGTGAAGCGGAGATCGTTATTATAGCAGTATAGGGTTTGCTTTCACACTTCCCACGCGAGTTACGTTTGGCCAACTTCAGTACAGTGACTGAAACCCAACATTCACCATCAATATTCTGACCACAGTTAATCTCCACGCTTGGTGTATATTTGCGAAAATCAAGTAAATTCGAATTTCCAATAAAGTAGAGCTTAATGAGTAAAATAAATATCAACCATAGTTGCATTTTCCTGCAAATTCCGAGTAGGTGCTTAGTAACCGTTACTAAGGAGCTATCGGGACCGGTGACAAAGTCTCCCGATCTGATAATGATCAGTGGCCTATACAGAACATGGCTGCATAGTTTTAGACATGCATGTGCCCAACTTTGAACAAAACCAGCACCATGTGATTAGACACTGACTAAATTAAGGCAATACCAATGTCTGATTAGTACACCATAGTGGTATTTGATTAGCAACCGTTGCTAGCTTTAAATAAGACATCTGGTTCACTTTGACGACCAGGTATATCTCAAATTTCACATTTGAGTATTAACTACATCGGATAAACCCGACCAGGAATTATAGAACAACCATCTATATAAGCCCAGCAATATTTAGCAATACATATAGTGTGGTCGTTGGAGAGTTGAACCCGGAATAAATTGGATACAAGCTGATTTTTGTGTTATTCGACGCGGAAAAACACCAGGAACAACATATCCAAAATCCGCAAAAATCCGCTCATGGGAAAATTCAGGATCCAAGATGGCGTCCATAATGTCTGTTGTTATCGCAAAATACTGAATTTCTGCGGTAGGTGCTCCTATTAATGCCAAATTCGTAATAAATTGAAATATATACCAACAATGCTTTGTCGTAAACCATATCTGTAGAATGTATTTTCCAAAATGGCCGCCAAAATCGACAAAATCGAATGAAATTTACATGTTGTGCAAAATTGAAGAGCTAGTCCTATACGAGTGAACAAACTCTCGAATTATGCGAGGAAGAATGATTGCAGAGTATAAGAGAAACTTTTGATTAGAGATGTACGAAATATCTCTGATGTATCTCACGAGAGAGCAAGCGAAACCAGGGTCTTATGAAACGGTTAAATCTTGACTTTTGTACGCCCAGAAACGGAAACATAACGCAGTCTTTTATGTACTGCTTATCTTGAATCGTGTGATATATGTGTAATTAAACAGCTAAATGGGATTTAGTAGAGATGTATTGACTATGAGACCTTTTTCTAGAAGAAGAAAAATGTGTACTCCGAGCAGTCTCACGAATGTGACCGATCATCATTTATTTTGATATCTACAGCATGAAACCTTTAAAAATGAACTGATATAAACGGTATGAAAGATATTCATATAGTACTGGGTAAAATGCGTATATTCCATTGTCCGTGTCTCAATATAGTGGTCACAGTTGCCTCAGATCAAGTGATAAAACACGAATATTTCGCTTTTATCACAAGAATGCATGGTGGTATACCATGAACTAAATTTATTAAAACACGAAGGAGTACCATAGACTATCGTCAATAAATTCTAAACTTGACCAAAATTGCCTACATACTCTGTGACAAAGACTGTGTTTATACCTGGAAATTATATTTGGTTTAATTCACCAAGGCCACATCTACGCGATACTTTCTACGTTTTCTTCAACCGCATCACCACGTTTACTCCTTCTCCCTAATGTTACACATAGCTGCTGCACACAGAACCACAATTAATACTATTGCGTGAATGTTTAACGTTGAAATATCATCTTAAACGGTGATCACTCGATATTTAGCATGATTATGTGGGTGGTAATGGTAAGATATTTTCAAACAAAAATATACTGAAAACTAATAGTGTGCATTGCGTAGCTGCATATTCCAGTTGTAAAGTTGTGATTGAAGTAATTTGAACAAAATTGTCTACTAAGAACACGGTTTGTTAGCAGCATGTAAATTAGTCTTACATACAATGTGTGTTGTACCGTCTCTTTGATCTGGTGAGACGCGGTGCTAATCTATTGAAGATATGAGTGTTTCTTTACAGTATAATAAGCATTGCTACAAATATGTATTGTTTAATATCACCGAGAGTGTTGACAAATCCGGAAATATAACTGACATTTAGACCGCTAGAGTGTGCACTTAAATTTCGGCGTTTACATTCAATAATTAACCGTCATGCCGAATGAAACTACCATGAACTGTGAGGCGAAACATTAGTTCGTGTGTTGCATGTCCGATATTATTATTTTTGGCCCGACAATTGGATGTTGGATAAGCAGAACACCCAAACTTTAAAGACGCAAATCATTGGGGTTTGACTTGCGGTGCAATGGCCAATAAATCCTTCAGATGGATCTGTTTAATGATGTGTGTACCTTTAAAGATATATTCAACAACCGACTTGTATATTATCAATACATATTTACACTCATATGTGGTTATCCAATACGTTGCTTTCTTTGTTGTATTGCTTGCAGTTGTGGCCATTTTGACAGCCATTTCATGGCCACGATTGTATGATTTTCTGTGCGTGTCACTCTATTCGCTCCCGTGCTATAATTTAACACAAACTGGCATAACGGCGTAATTCCGATGCAACAATATATCGTATAATGACTTGTTTCGAGAACTGATGTAGTATAGACAACCATGTTGGACGCCATCTTGGATAACAAAGTTTCCCCACAGCGGATTTTTGCGGATTTTGGATATGTTGTTCGTGAGGCTTTTCCGCGTCGAATGACACCAAAATAAGCTTGTATCCAATTTATTCCGGGTTGATCCCCAAATTCTGCTTCAACGACCACACTAATATGGACATGATAACATTGTGTAACATTTGTAAACAATACCACCCTATCCACATGTATATGGCTAAACATATCATTGGCATAGATGAGTTGTTGTAGTTGTTACATTGATGCTGGTCGGGTTTCTCCAAATTTAATACTAAAACAGAATGATCCATAAGCTACTGTGGCTGGTTTAGGACATGGGAATTTTGTTTTTATTTTGTGGCCACGAAATATTAATTCATGGCCAATAAAACTATTTTGTGGCCACGAAATAACTAATTCGTGGCCACGAAATTACTAATTCGTGGCCACGAAATACTAATTCGTTGCCATGAAATAACTAATTTGGTGGCCATGAAATAACTAATTTGGTGGCCATGAAATAACTAATTCGTGCAAACGAAATAACTGATTGACCTTTGCATATATCCAGATACATTTACGGTATGGTTACACTAAGTTGATTTTTTAGAAACAATGCATACGATCACAAAGAAGCTACTATAAACAACCTTATGGCGTGGGACCCGGGCTCTGTGGGGATAGGAACGTCCGATATAAACTAGCCCAGAGAGAATGGGGGAAACACGGGTCAGGTTGCTCCAAGACAAACTGAATATTCATTAGTTTTTACCACAAGGGATCGAATGGGAATGACATTTCTCTCGGCATATTGGCCAATTTAAGTCAAATAAGGGGTTTTGTAGGGTGGGCCCAAAACAAACTTATAAATTTCACACCTTTCAACCATACCCGATCCAAAATGGTGGCCGCTCCGAAGGGGTCAAAGATGTACACATTATTTCTCGGTCACTTGAACGATATAGATCAAATAAAGGGTGTTGTACCGTGGCTCGCAAAGCAAGCTAAATTTTCACACCTTCAGCCCATGCACTCTAGCGAAAATGATAACTGATCAGAGGGGTCCATATATGGTACAGTGTGTTGTATGGTGACCCCTAAGACAAACTAAATATTCACCCGCTTTCACCATCCCCGATACAAAATGGCCACACCAGATGGGTTCAAATATGGCACCTATACAAATTCTCGGCCCCTTATCCGTTTGATGTGGTATAAATTGGTGCTGTAGGGTGGCCCCAAGATATACTGAATGTCGTGGGTGCCTATTTAACCCACCCCAGGACGGCGGCAACTTTGGATCGGGTTGGTGAAAGGGATGATTACTTAATTTGTTTTACGGGCCACCCTACAACAACCTTTATCTCAAATCGCCGTGGATCATGCCAAGATGGTGGACAACTACAACCAGATCAGCTCTATCCGCTTCCATTACAACAATGGGACTGACGATCGTATATCACAATTAGTTATTTCGTGGCCACGAAATAAATAATTCGTGGCCACGAAATAACTAATTGTGATATACGATCGTCAGTCCCATCGAATTAGTATTTCGTGGTCACGAAATAAAAAAAATATTCCCATGTCCTAAAAGTTTTGACTGACACTTACATAAATATGACTCCCAGATTTGTTAGCACACAACTCCGTATTATGCGGTACTTCGTCCTGGCAATAAACATTAATTTTGTCAATTGATGAAAAAACACCATCAATCAATTTTACAACGATATCCTGAAACTGTAGTCTTGATACACATTACATTTGTAGAATAGTGGACGTTATCACTGAAGCACGTGATTGTGATGTGATGTATATGATTGATGTGAACCACATTTGATCAACTACTGTATATGGTGGCCTGACTATATTGCAAGTTAATTTTGTAAAATCACATGTAGTTACGATAGATTACACGTAAGAGCCATGCATATATGATAGCCATTAAGTTCCACCACTGTGAACATTTGAGTAAATGGTCAAACTATATATATATGGTTCAACGTTAAATTGTTGATCGCAACTGTAGTACTGTACCCGCAGAGACTTATCTGACGATACCAATACATTTCAGAGTCATACTTGATATATGTGCATAATTTGAACTCGCACAATTCATGATAATGCTAATCGTGTTAGTTATATTTTTTATAACCAGGAAACGCTCTCTATAGGGTCCAACGTTAGTTTTGTTAGCAACTGTAGTACTGCACCCGCGGAGACATATCTGACGACACCATTCTCAAAAATACATTTCAGAGTCATACTTGACACATGTGCATAATTTAAACTCGCACAATTCATGAAAAGGCTAAACGTGTTAGTTAATATCTGTATAATCAGGAAACGCTCTTTAAATTTTTAAAACCGTCCAAACAATTTGTTTCCACTAAAATGTCAGACTGGAAACAAGTATACTCTGAAAGTAGACCACCATATTTGATACTTTTGTTAATTTCAACTCGCACAGTCCACCAGAAAGTTAGTTATGAGGATTAATATTTGTATAATAAGCAAACGCTCTTTAAAATTCTTAAAACAGTCCAAAAACACTTTTTCCAATAAAATTTCAACTGGACACAGGTAAACTCTGAAAATAGACACGCTATTGGTAAATAAACCGTTCGCATGTCGTCTTAGACAATCCGAAATGGCGCGACCATTGTTTTCTACCAAAGGAATCTGACTTGTGAAATCAGCGAGGGTGGGGGTAGGGTTAGCTTTTCTGCGATATCTTTACCAAAAATCGATGTGTCGAAGTTTTGTTTGTGGCATATGATCAAGATATCCTTGTAGATTGTTTAAGTTCGTCTATATGTGATGTAGCTCACTTTAAGAATATACAATACCTTAATATTTGGGAAAGAAAATTGAAAATGCAGTCATAAATATAATTCATCTGATGATATTATGACACTATTCCTTATTAAGATATGTAATTAAGTAATTTGTGGCAAGAACTCCCCATGTTTTTTGATTTCCAAGAACAAAGAAAGCCACTTACCGAACTTGCTATGCGTAATAGCATGTTTTTATTACCAGGTGGACGGGGAAAAATAGAGGGGTACACAAACAAAAGGCTCACACAAACCTGTTTCCATTAAAATATCAAGCTGGAAACAGGTAGATTCTGAAAATAGACACACTGGTGGTGTAGAAACTGTTCTCATATCGCTTTTAATATTCCGAAAACTCGCGACCATTTTTTTCGACATAAGGAATCCGACTATTACTTTAGGCCAAACGAAATTATACCTGTGTTTGGGGTCCCACCCTCTTTGAGAATTAGGATAGGTATATTTTTTAGTATTATTTTTAATTGTTCTGAATTAATGTGGATATTGAAATTGTATTTGCAAATACAATTTGCAAATACTTAGGATGATGAAATTATACGTGTATCAATGTAAAGGTTATGTATATATAAACCAATAGAGTTTCAAAATATATTAATTTGATAATTTTATTTGAAAAAAAACTCAATATCTGGACATAGCGGTGATGTAAATTTACTGGAGGCCCAATGAAAGTTTAGGGTAGGCACCTTTAAGATAGGCTATGCAGGGAGACCTCAAACACACATATTTTCGATTTTGGCCTCAAACAATAAACATTGAATGATTGCTTCTGATGAGCATGAGATCATCAACAATGTCTACTATTATGATCAACGGCTTCATATACTCATAGGCTATTTATCAAGACACGATTTAACATGAGTTACGACGTTACGTGACACTGGTGACACAAATTCACACTCAAATATTAAAAAATATTTTAATTTTCACGTGACCAAAATTAAAAAAGCATGCGGTGCAGATTCGAGTCATTAATTTACCGACTCCAGCCTCCACCCACTGTGACTGTCTCTAGTCCAGTGAATTTGAAAAGAGAATGAAATCGAATTACCTGTATCACCACGTGCACTCTGACTGTGTGTATTGATACGCGACGATGCGCATGCCTACACATTCTCGAAATTTGCAGCTCATCACTATTGAATAAACATTGATGTGTGAAAATATCAACTAACACCAAACATGCTTTTGGCGAGGCAGTCTATTCCGATTCCACCTCAATCGAGAATGCCTGTCCTCATATGAACTCAGCGGCATCGCGACGGGAATTTCACTTCACGTCAAGTTCAATAAGCACAGAACGTCCGAAAATTCCCCCAACTCTTCACAGAAGCTCACGTGTAAACAAAACAATTGATGCATTGTCATGTAACTAATATCCGACTATTAAATCCCACCACAAAGTAAAACGCTTCCGATCCGAATTCATCTTGAACGTAGTTCACGAACATGACATTTGGAACTTATTCCCTGTTCCTTATTCTCAAGTATGTCACTTTTGACCGATTTGATGACATGGGTGGGTGGCCCGCCCCAAATACCCCCTAGAAACACCCAACCCCCACCCATCACCCCCGGGTGGTACCACTTCGAGGGGTTGGAAATGGGGTATGGACCATTTTTCGAGAACGGTATAAACACACCGTAGAAACACACCGATCCCCCACCATCACACCGTGGTGTACCACCCCGAGTTGGTGAAAATGGGGTATGGTCCATTTTCGAGAACGGTAAGGATTTCGACCGACTTGACGGCATGGTGTGTGACCAGCCCCAAATACCCCATAGAAACGCACCGACCCTCACCCATCACCCGGGTGGTACCACCCCGAGGGGGTGGAAATGGGGTATGGACCATTTTCGAGAACGGTAAGGATTTCGACCGATTTGACGGTATGGGTGGGTGGCCTGCCCCATATACCCCATAGAAACACTCCGACCCCCACCAATCACCGGGGAGGGGGGTACCACCCGAGGGGGTGAAAAGGGGTATGAACTTTTTCGAGAACGGTAAGGATTGCGGTCAATTTAACAGCATGGGAGGTGGCCCGACCTATATACTCACTAGAAATGCATCAACCCTCACACCCGGGGGTAAAATCCCAAGGGGGTGAAAATCTGGTTTGGAACTTTTTATTCCTTATTCGAAATTTGTTTTACAGCATGGGTGGGGTCACCCTCACCCCAGATAAACAAACAGCTCTAGCCCTCACCCATTGGGGTAAGAATCATGCAGTCTGATGCAGCCCATATCAGGTTTTGATCAAAGGGCGGCCGGAAAAATGGATTCTGGTAAATAGATACCGGCGTTTGACGGATATGTATAGATATCTATGAGTTGTGTTTGACGAAAACGTGGGCCAGTGGAAAAATGAGAACAAACTAAACATCAGAAACCACAGTATCGTTTTATTTTTTCAAAAATCAATGTCCAGAAAATTTGATTAAGAAAAAATGGTTTTAAAAAAGTGAAAACAAAATGAACCATAATAAAACGACACAATTTGTGTCGTTTTTGGACTCTGAATGTTTCTAGGGGTATTTTGGGCATGCCGTCAAATCGGTCGAAATCCTTACCGTACTCGAAAATGGTCCATATCCCATTTTCACCCCCTCGGGGTGGTACCCCCGGGGGTGATGGATGGGGGTATTTGTGTTTCTAGGGGGTATTTGGGCGGGCCACCCACCCATGCCGTTAAATCGGTCGATATCCTTACCGTTCTCGAAAATGGTTCATACCCATGCAATTTCCACCTCCTCGGGTGGTACCCCCCTCCCGAGGGTGATGATGGGGGGTTTGGGGTGTATTCTAGGGGTATTTGGTGCGGGCCACCCACCCATGTCGTCAAATGGGTCGAAATCATTACCGTTCTCGAAAATGGTCCATACCCCATTTTCTCCCATTCGGGGTGGTACCCCCGGGGGTGATGGGTGGGTGTCGGGGTGTTTCTGTGGGTATTTGGGGCGGGCCACCCACCCATGTCGTCAAATCGGTCGAAATCATTACCGTTCTAAAAAATGGTCCATACCCCATTTTCACCCATGCGGGGTGGTACCACCGGGGGTGATGGGTGGGGTGTCGGGGTGTTTCTAGGGTTTGTTTGAGGCGGGCCACCACCCATGCCGTCAAATCGGCCCAAAGCGACATTTTTGAAAATAAGGAATATTGAATCGGGGGGGGGGGGGGGGGTCGGAAAAAATTTCCAGGCACGTATGATCATTTTAATTTTTTCCGGCCTCGGAACACCCACACACCCAATTTCTTCCGTTTCCGGCATTTTTTTCCAGGCAATTTTGGACACCCGCCCTTTTTTCCGTTTCAGGAATTTTTTCCGGTGAGTTTTGGACACCCACCCCCTAAATAGTTTATTGCGCGAGATTTTAATAGAACAGTGCACAATGAATATAACGATACTATTTGAATTTATCATATAGGTGTCATTAATCAAGAAATGTGTCAACATAATCACATTTCTAGGGATAGGCAGAGTGCCAAAGTTTTTATTACCATTCATTTTCACATGATCTAGTCACATAATCACATTTGAGTATTATACAGACTACATGGTACAACACATTTCAGATTATTTGATATTTTGATATTTGCTATTTAAAATTGTTTATCAAAACATGTGGAAATACAACTGTTCATCCCAGTTCATCCCAATTTGAAGAATAATGCTAATACCAAACATAACCATGATATACCCGCATGACTCTTCTTGGGCATCTCAGAAACCAGAACTGAGAAAACATGTTATATAGCGTGTAATGGCAGGCTGGTAGCCACTGCCTGAAGTAATAGGCTTCGTAATAATTGGGAATAACATATGGATGGATAGCCCAATTTCACTTCTTTTTTGCTCACGATATCTGTGACGATAAAATCTTTGTTACTGTGATTAACATCACAAGCTGATCCACATTAACTTGGAAAACAATTTGAAATTGTTCAAGCTGGCCCGGCTGGCCTTCAATTGATATGTTAAGATTTTATGTTTTACGTTGTCAAAAGTCTATTTTATTCCATTATTTATTATATCTTTATTTCCATGTCACATATGGTCAAGTGTGCTTTCGTTTTATTGCTTATTTTCAGCTGAGTTCTGCATAGTTATTCTTATTTTGTTGTATCAGTAGATGGAATCCTGATTATACTTTATTTTTCCAATAGCGCAGTGTCTTGTTCTATCAAGTTGAATTTGGGTTATTGTTGGCCATTGCGTAACTGATCGAACTTCTGATAACCTTTATATATAGTACTAGCAGGTGACATTGACCTTGAATTGACCTTGAATTGACCATTTTGAAGGTCAAGGTCAGGTCGGAGTCACGGTTTGACCCGTCGAAAACACTCCCCGGTCAAAATCACCCGTAGGTATCAAATTTCGTCGAAATCCGTCCAGCAGTTTTCCCGGCCATAGCTAACAGACAAACAAACATACAGAAGTCCCAAAATATATATTATATCATTTGTGGGTACCCGTTTCAAGGTGAAGGTCACCTCGGGCGGAAAAACTAACCCGATGAAAATTTCCCCCATTCCCATGAACCCCTAAGTACGAACACAGAATCACACAACACGCTCATGTCGGTACACAGACACAACACGCTCATGTCTGGACACATACACGCTCTTTATCAACGACACTGCGGATACGAAGGCTCTTTAACTATCACGCGATTAACCCATGAACTACCCATTGCGGTGGCGGGGGATTGGAGAATGGATGCTATGACGTTCTCAGTAGCGGTGCGATGACATTCCATCTGGTATTTTACCCTTATATAGCAAGTTTGGGCTAAATCCGTCCGGCAGTTTTCCCGGCCATAGCTAACAGACAAACAGACAGACAGAAGTCCCAAAATATATTAGTCTAGAAGGTGACCCGACTTCGTCCGGGCTTTGACCTTGAATTGTCAATTTTGAAGGCCAAGGTCAAGTGGGGTCACGATTTGACCCGTCCAAAACACAGTGCCCGAACAAAAGTACCCGACAAAAGTACCCGTCGAAATCCATCCGGTTTTACCCGATTTGACCTTGAATTGACCATTTTGAAGGTCAAGATCAGGTGGGGTCAAACACCAACACCCCCAAAAATGGTGGAAATCGGCCCAGCGGATACCGAGATACCCTATGCATCAAATTTCGTCCGTAAAAATCCGATTTGATTTCCACTCAAGTATATAAACGCGCCTCATAAGGCTCATATACACACGCTCATTAATTATCAAGTTTCAACGTAAAGATAAATTACCATCGGTGCCCGAGATATCACCAAGACGTCTGAAACAGTCAAATGAATCGGCCGGTTAAGCGTTAACGTGATCTAACGTTATGACCTCTAACGACGTCATAGAAGTTACGCATTGTTTTTATCCTGATGGAAGATAGTACCACTTCTTCTTGATAAATGAGGCAGATAACTAAAACGGATACATACGCATTATATATCGTTGGAAAGAGGAAACACGAAAGATTCTCACAATGTCATTATTATGACTGGCATTTTATTATTCGCGCTGTTTCGAATCGATTTGTAAGCGCCGAACTCAAATGAAAGTCCCGTAACACAGCGTAAAAACAGATTTGACTTCGGCAAGTGAAAAGTTGACCTCGGATCTGAAAATCAATAGGCCCATGTTCGTTCCCGGGTCGAATTACGTGTCCGTACCAAGTTTGGTCGAAATCGGTCCAACCGTGTTCGAGTCCATCGCGAACACACACAGATCTTCCAAAATATATAATAGACTAGCTGGTGGACCCGACTTCGTCCGGGCTGTTTCCCCTCTGCTTTTCGGCGAATTGCGCGATTTGACCTTGAATTGACCATTTTGAAGGTTAAGGTCAGGTCTGGGTCACGATTTGACCCGTCCAAAACACTCCCCGGACAAAAGTACCCGACAAAAGAACCCGTCGAAATACATCCGGTTTTACCCGATATGACCTTGAATTGACCATTTTGAAGGTCAAGGTCACGTCGGGGTCACGATTTGACCCGTCCAAAACACTCCGTGGACAAAAGTAACCCTAGTTATCAAATTTCGTCGAAATCTGTCCGTTTTACCTGATTTGACATTGAATTGACCTTTTCGAAGGTCAAGGTCAGGTGGGGGTAACGATTTGACGCGTCCAAAAGACTGCCTGTCCAAACATAACTCTAGGTATCAAATTTCGTCGAAATCTGTCCGTTTTACCCGATTTGACCTTGAATTGACCTTTTTGAAGGTCAAGGTCAGGTCGGGGTAACGATTTGACCCATCCAAAAGACTGCTCGTCCAAAAATAACTCTAGGTATCAAATTCCGTCGAAATCCGTCCCGTTTTACCCGATTTGACCTTGAATTGACCTTTTTGAAGGTCAAGATCAGGTCGGGGTCACGATTTGACCCGTCCAAAACCATCCCTGGAAAAAATTACCCATATGTATAAAATTTCGTCAAAATCCGTCGGGCAGTTTTCCCGGCCATAGCTAACAGACAAACAGACAGACAGACAGACAGACAGACAGACAGACAAACAGAAGTCCCAAAATATATATTAGATAGCATTGCTATTAACTATATATGACCTGTTTCTGTTCAAAACACATCAAAATAAGACTCAATAGCAGAATGGAAACAAAAATTGGCACATGGAAAAAACTGCTTTTCGGACCCGAGAGACACCCACCCACCCCATCTTACGTGAAATTTTTTCCGACCCCCCCCCCCTGATTGAATAGGGAATAAGTTCCAAATTTCATGTTCGTACTGAGGTCAAGCGAGACATGTACGATTTGAACTTGAAGAGGCGTCTTGTTTACGGTGACGTCATTTCGCGCATACGTTGCCCCCAACTAAGGGTCTTTTCTCATTGCACACGCGCGTGCGATTAATCGCAGCGTTTTTTAAGGTGCGTGTTAACATAACACAGAGCGATTCGTGATCAATTACCTTCCCCAAACAACACGTCCTATTCGTGACCAATCATCTTATGCAATCAACCTCGTCATCGAGATAGCCGTTACAGAGAATGGCATGGTTCACTCGGTCACAAGTTCAAAGTTCAAATGTTTATTTCTCAAGTAAATCATGTTACATGATATTATGAGAAGATAATACATAATTATACAATACAATACATGGTGTGCAACAGTGGAAAATCGTTTTTCAGTGTGAGGGGGGGGGGGGGAACTATTAAATATTTATATTATATTATAGGGCATCACAATGTTGTTTGATGACATGCATCACTAAATCGCGCTATCTCCCCGAAACTGTTGGAGATATCGTGACTGAGTGCAGATATCATGCATTATTCGTAATTAACTCTTGCGTGTTGTATAAATGTGGAGAGTTTAATCAATATATTCTTATTTTTGGAGTTAAACAATTTAGTAAAATTAACTAAATTCGGATAATTTCGAAAGAATTTGGGAATATATTTTTTTCTCAGATAATCAAGCGAAGTGCATTGTAAAATACAATGATATTCATCTCCAAGTAACCCTGTATTACATCTCGTACATACTCTATCTTTCCGATTGGTATCATTCCATGATCCAGTTTCAATGGGAAGTCTGTGATTGGACATTCGAAATCTAGTAAGGATAATTGCATCCTTGCGATTCAAAATTTTCAGATAGTCTTCAAGGCCAAATATTGTTTTCAATGTTTTGTATGTGGTACATTTACTTGATTGTTCCATATTAATTTTCCATTGCAGTACGTATTGGTCCTTCAGTGTTTGTTGGACAATATTATTCATATTTATAACATCAATGGTAATATTATCCTGGTCCCACCATAGAGACGGTAGCCCCGATTCAATTAGAATTTTATGGATATATGATAGCCATGGATGCTTATATTCACCATTTCTATACCATTTTAACAGAAGGGAGTACATCATCCTACTCATTCTGCTATCATTACAATTAACTAATTTTGCCCAGTATGATACCATTCGACATTTTACATCCAGCTCTAATGGGAACATTCCTGTCTCGCCATATACCATTAGCGATGTTGTACTTGTTTTTACATTTAGGATAAATTAAAAAAAATTTAATTGTAATTTTTCAGGGATTCTAGACATCCATAACCCCATGTTTCTGTCCCATATAGTAGGATAGCTTTGACAGTTTTATTGAACATGTCTAACTGACATTCGAATGGCAAGGACAATTGGCGTATTTTATGGATAAGACCATACATAGATCGGGTAGCTCTTGTAATCAGGTCATTTTTTGCTTTGGAAAACGTGTTTAATTTAGTAAAAATAATTCCAAGATTGTCACATATACTATCCGGGTACAGTCATTCTCATAACTGATGGGCGATAAAATAATAAATGAAGTACGGAAAGGAAATGGCTTGGAAAGAAGTTTCCAACGTATCGCTAGCATCAGTGGTGATTTTTGTAGAATTCAGTCGAATTATATTACCTGTCAGTCTCGCGCAACACTGTACCCAAGATTGTGAATATATAGATTGATAGTAATGTGCCGTTTAGCATGTGCGATCACTGATGATAAGCCGCCAATGGCGATCAAATTGAAATCAATCGCTCATGCATGCGAACAGCGTCCTGGCGACAGAATTCGACCTGAAACGTTGCGTGTGTGACTCTTAAGGTCGAATTCTGAGTCCCATCACTTATTCTATTTGAATGGTGGTTCGTCAATTATAGTACCGCGTTGTCGCTGTTGCCAGCGGCTGTACAAATGAGCACTCGATGATGGGGGAGGGGGTCTGAAAAAAAAACGTTCATACACAGGGTTGAACATAAAAATCCCTCCCAACCATGGGTCTACCATCCTCCCTACATGCAAATCTATTTGTTTTTCTCCCAACAAATTGGGGTCTCATCCCCTCTTTCCCCATAATTTTTACTGGATATCATATGTTTGAGTACAAATGTTTTAAATGAGCTTTATTCAGAAAGACGATTTTTGTCAGACCTAGCTAACTATAAGGTAAAATGTTGAAAGATCTAATTCAACCACTTGAATCGTACACTTTTGATAATCTTGAGTGATAATAACAAATATATACATAAAACTCCTGTAATCTGGGTTGTGATCGTACTATATAGTGTTATATACGTTTCAAGCTGGAATAAAATATGCATATTTATGCCCAACTACATGGAAATGAACCCTCTATTTCTAATTATAACTAGCTAGATATAATTGTGTCCTCAAAACTTATGTCATTGTGATGGCATGGCTCGTTATACTCAACTTATACCTGAGTAAATCTAACTGAGGAAAATTAAAGTTAATGTGTCAGCATATATAGGCCTGTATGTGGTCACCCCCAACCAAAAGTACTTTATCATCCTCCAACCTACCCTAGACCTGTGTATGAATGTGTTCGTCAAACCCCACCCCTATTGGGGGAACTCTTAGCAGTGGGAGGAAGGAATGCCATCGAACACACATATAGAGCCGCTCGACCTTAAAAAACGCTGCGATTAATCGCACGCGCGTGTGCAATGAGAATAGACCCTAAACCCGTTCGCGTTCCAGCAGCGTTTCAATTGGTTGAAATTTTCAAATTTTCAAATTTCAACTCCACCTGAATCGAGTTAACTAATTGGCAGATATAGATAGATAGATAGATAAATAGTTTATTGGATAAAGCATGTACATATACAATAGGATTTATAAATATTATTATAAAATACAATGCAAATACAGAATCCGGGCGGTGGTGTGGCATAATGGCCGTCTTCCCAACATCGCCCAGGCAAACAAAATTAACGACATGTTTTATCTCTGTTCAGCAGCTCTCATCGATACATACATGATAATACATACATGTTAACATAAATGAGGGGTCATGCATCTACTTGTATATGTGTATGGTATACTTCATTTCTCGACAGTACATTAAGATAATGTAGTACTTTGTAATAATGTAATAGTAATGTACATAAAAATATACATAGACTGTGACAAAAAGCGATATGCATTACATGTATTCGACGGGCGTTGACATTGTTTGACAGATATTCGATGGGCGTTGACATTGTTTGACATGTATTCGATGGGCGTTGAGATTGTTTGACAGGTATCCGATGAGCATTGATACATCTGGCCATGATTTGAGCTGCTCCATTTTGTTCTACTTTGCGTTCTTCCTTGATTTTAGAATGACTGCATCTGTGTCTTCATTATGATGTTCCTTATAACCATAAAACAATAAGCTGTATTTTCTGTCATGGATTTCAGCCAATGTGATTAAGTCTCTTATCTCACTGCACTTTGCTTTAAGGTTGGCTTCAATCGATGGAAAGATATTATTGGTCACATCTTCAATCTGCTCAGCATTATATGCAACACATTTATGAAGTTCAGCATGGTCTATTTTTATTTGCTTCATGTCTTTGCCAATTTGATCAATTGAAGTTTTCATAGAGTCAAGTGAAGATTTCATGTTTTGTTGTAATTGTAGGAATAAATCTTCAGGACACTTCTGCTAACATCATCGGCAGATTCAGCTCTTTTTCATCGGCCATTTTGACAGAATGTCAAGGTCACGTGTCGATTTCAAATTATCTTCGATTTGGTTTTCAACTCGCTATATTCAGGCGCCATGCATGTCAGACTTACGTTTATAAGAATGTTACGATGCACAAACGTCCACACTATAACATGAAGAAGAACATTTTACGAAACCACCTCAAATATAAGGCTTTTAAGCGAGAATTCCTCCCAAAAATTTACAATCGACTAATTTTATTGACGATATTGGACCAAGAACATAATATGAAACTGTTTATGACAAACACCACTGGTATAGTCTATATTGGTATTTTAGTAATTTTCCCCATGGGCCTGCATGTGGTTTATGACGGTGTTAATCAAGCGTGTGCTCAAACGTCAGTGCAGTTCAGCAGAAACGCATGGTCAGTTCAGTTCAGCAGAAACGCACGATCCTACGATTGTAGTACACCCACTGGACGTGGCTTTGCCGCGTCGGTCAGCAGGTGAATAATCTCGGGAAGTGTTTGCAGTGAAAGTTTTGCTGAATGAAACTTAAATTTTCCCCGAAATTCCGAATGCGCTCGACTATGATCCTGCTTTTCTCGGGAACTGATATCTGGATTTTCTCTGAACTACTGACACAGCATAAATAGGCATTGCCTATTATACATGTCTTCCATTGGTTGGTAAAACTTCTAAATTGACTACTTTTAACTAATTAGACTAGCCTGGTATTAAGAACTCAAAATGTTATAGCCCGATGTGCTGTTTACTGACGCACGCCCCGGTGATTACTGCCCGCAGCGGGGATTATAGGATGACCAGCGTGGAATCATCACTGAACGCTAAATGTGTTTTAGTTGATTGTTCGTTTTTTAAAACTATAGTAAGTTGCATGGGTGGGTGGATTTTCGAAACAAGTGGTCACATCGTTTGAGCCACCTCTACCTCACACCCGTGTATGTGGTACCGCCAAACCCGAGGTATCACCAAACCAGACCATGCGGTTTTGATAAATTAACATATCTTCCGTCAGATGAAGCTTTATATCTCCTAGTTAAATGGTGATATCCACTAATATACAAAACATAATTTAGCAAAGCGGAATGTTTCCTGAACGAATAGCGATCATAGCTTGCTCTCACCCCGATAAATTTAATAGAAATTCCGACTAATATCCGATTTTATCACAAATAGTAGACACTTTTTGACGTTAGGTAGTTCGTTTGAAACATACGTATCAGTCATAGATGGCCGATAATGCGTGTATCAATATAACAATATATGTTTAATTACCATAAACTTTTCTAGCCCGCAGAGCAGTTCGCAAAAATACTATATGCGTCCAAGTGTGGGTACCCATCATAAGGGTCTATTCTCATTGCACACGCGCGTGCGATTAATCGAAGCGTTTTTTAAGGTGCGTGTTAACATAACACAGAGCGATTCGTGATCAATTACCTTCCTCAAACAACCACGTCCTATTCGTGACCAATCATCTTATGCAAGCAACCTCGTCATCGAGATAGCCGTTACAGAGAATGGCATGGTTCACTCGGTCACATATACTATCCGGGTACAATCATTCTCATAACTGATGGGCGATAAAATAATAAATGAAGTACGGAAAGGAAATGGCTTGGAAAGAAGTTTCCAACGTATAGCTAGCATCAGTGGTGATTTTTGTAGAATTCAGTCGAATTATATTACCTGTCAGTCTCGCGCAACACTGTACCCAAGATTGTGAATATATAGATTGATAGTAATGTGCCGTTTAGCATGTGCGATCACTGATGATAAGCCGCCAATGGCGATCAAATTGAAATCAATCGCTCATGCATGCGAACAGCGTCCTGGCGACAGAATTCGACCTGAAACAATGCGTGTGTGACTCTTAAGGTCGAATTCTGAGTCCCATCACTTATTCTATTTGAATGGTGGTTCGTCAATTATAGTACCGCGTTGTCGCTGTTGCCAGCGGCTATACAAATGAGCACTCGGTGCTATACAGTAAAATGTTGAAAGATCTAATTCAACCACTTGAATCGTACACTTTTGATAATCTTGAGTGATAATAACAATTATATACATAAAACTCCTGTAATCTGGGTTGTGATCGTACTATATAGTGTTATATACGTTTCAAGCTGGAATAAAATATGCATATTTATGCCCAACTACATGGAATTGAACCCTCTATTTATAATTATCATTAGCTACATATAATTGTGTCCTCAAAACTTATGTCATTTTGATGGCATGGCTCGTTATACTCAACTTATACCTGAGTAAATCTAACTGAGGAAAATTAAAGTTAATGTGTTAGAATATATAGGCCTGTATGTGGTCACTCCCAACCGAAAGTACTTTATCATCCTCCAACCTACCCTAGACATGTGTATGAATGTGTTCGTCAGACCCCCACCCCTATTGGGGGAACTCTTAGCAGTGGGAGGAAGGAATGCCATCGAACACACATATAGAGCCGCTCGACCTTAAAAAACACTGCGATTAATCGCACGCGCGTGTGCAATGAGAATAGACCCTAACTTCGGCTATCAAAGCCGCAGATCGATCCTGCGATGATATGTCGCCAAACCAGAGCCGGGATGTCAAAGATGCGAATGGTATGCTTCACATTTTGACCGTTTCTGCTTGAAAATATCCCAATTATCCTTCGGACGGGCCGGCACATGGACCATCTTTAGGATGGGGTGCATATGCAAGGGTGAAAACGTTTATGTTTGTTTGCGTTTTATGTTCTAATGTCATATTAATAGTATAGGTTATTCTCTGTTATTCGACATTATAGGCCCGGAAGTTGGCGGAACTGCACAACGAATGGAAACATTAAATCAGTGTAAATCATGAGTTAGCAGGGACGTGTTCACATTTCTAAATGCACCCCTTCCAGTAACTTCTATTTGCACCCTCGTGTTAGGTTCGAGTTTTCATCGAGTTTGCAACGGGTTCTTCCAACTGTTGGATATGACAACCTATAAGTTTCGATTGTTTTCATCTGGTGACCATTTCAGTCCACAAATTTGGCCGAAATTATTTAAATTATCTAAATATGGGTTTTTTTTCTCTGAAAACAAATTTGGCGATACCACGTACACGGGGGTAATCCAGCTGGAACACAAACCATTTTCTAACTCTCACCTCAATACATCCAAAATAGTGTAAAACCCCTCAATAGAGTATTTAAGACCACCACGTGTGTTCCATCCCATCCAATTGGTTTACGAAACCACGAGACACTCGCTGGTTGGTTTGAGATATTGGATGATGGTTTTGTACACTAGTCGGGACACTCATTACTTGGGGTGTGGGGCATTTTGCATGGGGTGGTTTTAGGCACTAGTTGTTTTTTTTTTTATACATTTCTGGTTCTGATGGTTTGAGGTAATCGTCGTGATACATGGACGCCCATTTGGATGGTTATGAACAATCATTATATGGCGTGGGACACCCAGTGGATGGTTTGGGGTTGTCAATTGATGGTTTGAGACGCCCGTTGTGTGGTTTGGGGTGTTTTGGAGCACTCATTTGAGCGGGATTGGACACAATTTGAATGGTTTGGGATACTAGTTGGGTTGATTTGGTATACGTATTGGGTGTTTCGAGACTCCATTCTATGAACTGGTATAGCATATTAATTAAGATGTTGGTTTGAGCACCCGTTGCTCCTTGGATGGTTTGGGACCCTCAGTAAGTGGTTTTGGACATTCATTGGATATATTTGGATAACATTTATGTTGCTTTTGACACTCATCTGAGGTATATATAAATTATATTATAGCTTTGTACTCGAACGTGCAAATAGAAGTCATTCGGGGGTTTGTGGGTACTTTCAAAAAAACATTCTGAATGGTATTTGCGTATTGTTGATCAGTGATTCCTGGATCATTATTAATATAAACATCAGCTTCGTACTCAGAAGTGCAAATAGAAATTTGGGGGGTTCAGGGTTGTGGGGTCTCTGGAGGAATGCGCAACTTCGGATTTCTTTTAACGTTCCTGGGGTGTAACAACTTTGAGGCATCAAACCTTTTGTACGCGATTGTGCAAATAGAACCCAGCAGGCTCTTGGATAAATTTAGAAGATTTATCAATCTAAACCTCCCCATTATCTGAACATTACATAACGTATATTTCGTCTGCTCATATTACCTAAACATCCCTCAGAATTAATATAATACACCATTACACCAGTTTTTATAATTGAATGTCCTTTAGTATAAAGAAAGGGCTAAATAATTCATCTCACGTGGAGATACTTCGAATTTCGTAATATCCAGGATATACCAGGGTATTATGCTTATCCGTGCATGACTGACGAGTGTCTCTTTCATATGGAAATTAAGGGAGGGAAAAATGACGCTTCATTCGGGCAGGTAATATATGCGTGCACCACAAAGAACATGAGACATATTACGATGCAATGACCGTTTCATGCATAACATCGATATGTTGGGCTATCATGCTGAAACGTTGGGATCACGATCATGAAACTCCCGTTGTTATTAATTGTATGATGCACCAATACTTGCGTTCAAATTAAAGGCACATTGATCATTCGAACCCCAACGATGTATCTATGTTTGCGAATGTTGGAAGAAACCGTTGTAAACTCGATGAAAACTCGAACCTAACATGGGGATCCAAATATAAGTTACTGAATGGGGGCATTTAGAAACTATAGGTGAACACTCCTAACATTGACCCTCTAGCCACGTCCTGTTAACACATGGTTTACACTGATTTAAGGATAGGATAGGATAATTTATTTACAATATACACATGAATAATACAATGACAGTAACATATAATAATATAAATGCTGTATATATTGTTGGGGGTTAGCCTAGCCCTATCGGGCTGTCTTCCTGCTACCCCCTAAAACAAGTATCACTATAATTATTTGCATAGATGGCTTGTATTTTTATCCACGCATACGTACAGACTACATGTATTATCGTGTATAAAACTAACTAGAAACTAGTTTTGGGGCATATCACAGACAAGTATTGGTGTGGTTGTGAGACAATCCAGACGAATTGTAAGATACCGCCGTCTTTAGTTAAGTAAGATAGGAATTATCTATATATATCGCTGGAAAGTCTTTTTTTGTTTTGTTTGTTGAGTGAGGTGTTTGGATATTCAAATTAACAGTATTACATATATGTAATGTTTCTATGTATGATAGTGTCGAGAACAATTCTGACTTTGCATCGAGTTTAACAATGAATATTCACATTATTTATAGAGCACAGTGGGGGCATCCTTTGTTTTTACAGCGTACATTTTCTTGGTTATTTCTAAGCATTGCTATCTGTAAGCGCTTCTTCAACGTGTGTCTGCTTTGGTAAGATGTATAGTCTTTTTCCATGTTGTTCCATGTTGTGGGGTAGGCGTGGTGTGGCAATTTACCTGACCAGTCAGCTCTAGGTAGTTCTAACAGAGCGGGATTCGGGTGTCTTGGTGTTGATTTTGCTCGTTTATTGTACATCATTCCAAAAGACGCAGGCAGGCGGTTATAACACCAGTCATGCATGGAAATGGAGGAATTGAGGGTGTGTAAGTCATATATTTTCAAGATATTATCTCTTTTAAAGAGTGGATCTGTGTGACTCCTATACTTCTTATTGCATATCATACGCATTGCTCTTTTTTTGTAATATGAATATTTTCTTGACTTCTGGAACATGACCCCATATTTGGATACCATAAACTAAGTGGCTTTGAATCAGTGCATAGTACAATGTTTTGAATGCTTTGCTTGGGAAAAAATGTTTCACCTTATTGATGCAGTAGATTGCATGTGATAATTTGGAGCAGATTATGGATATGTGCTTTTTGAATGTCAAGTTCTCATCAATGTGAATACCTAGAAATTTTGCCGATGATTCATTAATGGTTCCACTCGCTCTACAGTTCCGGGCCTATAATGTCGAATAACACAGAATAACCTATACTTTATATTAATATGACATTAGAACATATATAAAACACAGACAAACATTCACATTTCCAACCAAGCGCATGCACCCCACCCGAAAGATGATCCATGTGCCGGTCTGTCCGAATGATAATTGGGATATTGTCCAGCAGAAAAGGTCAAAATGTGAAGCATGATTCGCATCTTTGACATCCCAGCTCTGGTTTGGCGACATCTCATCGCAGGAAACAGATAGTATTTTTGCGAACCGCTCTGCAGGCTAAACAATTCTATGGTTAATTAAATTTATAATTTTCTATTGATACACGCAATATCCGCGATCTATGACTGATAATTATGTTTCAAACGAACTACATAACGTCAAAAAGTGTCTATTATTTATGATAAAAGCGGTAATTAATAGGAATTTCTATTAAATGTATCGGAGTGAGAGCAAGCTATGGTCGCTATCCCACTGAGAGAACATTCCGTTTGCGAAGTAATGTTTTGAATAATGGATATCACCATTTAACTTGGAGATATATAGCTTCATCTGAGGGAAGGTATGTTCATTTATCAAAACCGCATGGTCTCGTGATCCCCTCGGGTTTGGCGATACCACGTACAGGGAGGTGTACCTGGATTTTTGAAGCTGTTGGGTGAAAATATTCAGTGGTAAAAAAATGTCTTTATATGCTATGGATGTAAAAACGGATTTGAAGGGTGTTTGTGCATGCATGGTTTTAATTGAAAGAATAATCCTTCGCCGACCCACCCGTAGCGATGTCGATGCCATTGTTGGATAAATACTATTAAATAGGCTAAATGCGTCAGATTTCAGAGTGATGGTAAAATGGAGGAAAATTGTGTCGATCCCTTTGTCCTTAATATACCGTTGTACTATTAGCATAAAGCAGGCGCGTATATAAGGACGAATGTGGCGTTTTGACTAAATTTAGGTGACGTTTTGACAAAATAAAAGTGGCGTTTCTTCCCAAAATTTGGCGTTCTGACCAAATGAGAATGTGGCGTTTTGACCGGTTCCCTTCCCATTTGCATGGAATTGAACCCCCTATTTCTATGTGTGTCCTATACATGTAGTAAATATTTATCCAGCTAATTATAAATTGTTCCTTAAAACTGATGGCATTGTGTTGGCATGGCTCGTGGTACTCAACATATCTGAGTATAGACTTGACAATTCAGTTCAACCGAAGAAAATTAAACTTGATGTGTCAACATATAATTATGTGGTAACCCCTACCAAAAGTACTTTATCACCAACCCACCCCAGCCATGTGTATGAATATTTTCGCCAGACCCCCGCCCTTATTGGGGAGGACACAACTGTTAGCGCTGAGATAATTGCGTACAATCGAACGCAGTGCCGCTCGACCTTAAAAAGGCGGCGATTAGTCGCCAGCCCGCTTGCAATATGAATATACCTTAAGGGTACTCAATCCGATCAGACGCTCCTAATATACTATATATTGTTTTGGCTTCGGGGGTAAATAATATTTGATTCGAGCCGAGGAACCCACCCGTCAAAGCTCAGAGTGATCAGATATCGAATTTTGAAGTTTGTTATTTGTGCAATAATATGTGGCCAAGAAACACTTGGTCAAACGGAAGGTCTCGGACAAAATTGGGGATGAATGGATAACTCTAAAATCAAGTGGTACTACGGCCAAATTTCGTGATACTGAAGTGACAATACGGTCATATTTTGTTGAACAAAGTTTTGAGAAATTTGATATCATAATTGACAGTGGTAATAGCATTATTTATATGCAATAGATCGATTTTGATAACTAACGCGTATTTTGAATAACTGTTGTTGTTTGTTGTATCTTGATGAATAATTTTTAATGTGCGTGCAGAGCCCTATTTAAGACCAGTTACATTCCTCAACCAACAGCGCCCTATTCGTGGCCATTCATCTTATGCAGTTAACCTCGTCCTCGAGATAGCCGTTATAGTGCATGACATGGTTCGCTCGACCAACATATACTGTCCGCGTACAATCATGCTCATAACTTATGGCCGACAATATAATGAACGAAGTAAGGAAATATCCGTGTCTCTGGGACACAACAAAGCCAGCGTACACAGACAGAAACAGAAAGGAAATGTAGTGTAAAATAAAATGAGGGACCCTGAGGAGATGAGGGACCCTATACACTGACAAATTAAATAAGTCACTCTTCAAAAGCTTTGGGCCTTAGACCATCTTCAGTTGATATTATTCAGATAAAATCACATGATGGCATTCAGATAAACATTCTAATGACAATGGCGGATATTTTAATACGACGTTAAAGGTCATTTGTCAGAGGACGTCAACTAACACCAAGCAACGTTATCGCAGCATTGACAATCAAAAGTTGGCGCCATTTCCTCAAGCGTTGAAACCGTGGCCAGTCCGGATTCTCAACTTAGTTATCCAGCGGTCTTCACGTATCAGTCTCAGCTGTTTGTTCCCATTAACCTTTTCTAAAACCGATACCGGTATGTTGTCAATGGAATGGTATGTTGTCAATGGAATGGTTGATTAAAATGTCCATAGGCCGGATTATCACCGTGAAGTCGAATGTCCCTCAGATGTTCTACAAATTCTTTCCGACAACTGTCTCTCTGTCTGGCCAACGTACACAACGGATCCACATATCAAACAACTTAAACAATATATCACATTTCTGGTCTTACACTTACTCTTTCTACATACTTTATATTCTGCATTCCGTGTCGTACACTCTAAGAATTAGGGGTTCTTTGAAGAACTCGAGGGTTCTCTGTAAGAACTCAAAGGTTCCTCGATGTCAGAAAAGGTTCTCTTTAATCGATAGCGTTCGTCGGTGTGTAACTAGGGTTCTCTTGGATGCTGAATGGTTCTTCATGACCAAACAATAATGCAGTTAAATACCTGTGCCATACACACAAATATGTGTTAAAGTGCAGACTAAATCACCACCTTCGTGTATTCAAGAATATGAATCACACCAAAATTAAGCGAATTGTATATGGAATGTGTAGGTATAAGCTGCCATGTATATATCATTCCCCAAATTCTTCAATATCATGACAATCTATTAGTTATTATAACAAAACCCCAAAGTGTTCGCAACGCCGCGATATAGGCAACGTGGCCAACATCCTATCATTATTCTCTGAAGAACCATGTTGGGGTAGATTATGGTTCCCTTAAGAACCCTGTTCCGATATATGAAAGGTTCTCTGAAGAACCCTCGTGTGACCCTTATGATGGGGTCCTCCGAAGTACCATCCGGGGTTCTTATAAAGGTTCCATGAAGAACAATGTTGGGATATATTATGGTTCCATTAAGAACCATGTTATGTTATGAATAGGGTTATATGAAGAACCCTATTGTGGTTCTTCTGTGTAACCTTGTGATATGGTTCTTCAGTAGAACCTTATGATGGGGTCCTTTGAAGCACCAAACAAGGTGCTGCTATTGTGACAAGGTGAAGAACCTTTTTGGGTTCTCTGAAGGATTTCTGGTTCTAAGAGTGTATTCTTAACTTCATCTAAATTAATAATTGTGCAAGTGGCACACGAATCCGTACCTAACTGTGAAGGCATCGATACAGATCTACTCGTTTTACGTTGAACCAGAAAATCTCCCAAATTACTGTCTCTTCTGTATGAGATTAAAGGCGGCTCGGCAAAAACCGTCCGCATCCGGTCTGATTCATATATAATATCCATATGCTTCCTGGTTATCTCTTTTAAACCGGGAGAGTACTGTTATATGTCACCACTCTTTCAGTTTTGGACACATTGGCTGTTTTGTGACATTTTAACAATTGCTTCCTGTCCAATCTATCGCCGAATCGAATGGTACCGCTATCTCCTTTTCCCGCCAATATGGATACAGAACAGTTTAGCACCGAGGCGACGATATCGTGCTCAGCAATACCATATTCCGCGAACACTGGATAGAAAACCGAGGTATGATCATCACGTGACCCGTGATGACCTATGTTTCAAAACTGAGCTGCGTATGGTGAGGTTATGATAGAGGGTTAACATACGAATCAAACCATACCCAGATTGTGTTGAGGAAACCCATATTTCGTGCACACTGTTAAGAAAATCGAACTCAATGCCCTAAAAAAATCGAGATGCGTTTGGTGAGATTATGATAAAGCGTTAACAAACGAATCAAACAATATACATATCTTGTTCAGGAAACCCATATTCCGTACACACTGGGATGAAATCCGAGCGCAATGCGCTAAAAATGATATATATCATCATCACGTGACCCGTGATTACCTATTTATCAAAAATCCGAGCTGCATGTGGAGCGTAACTGACAAAAGGTTAACACACGAATCAATAATACCCATATCATTATCGGAAACACATTTCATGTGCACACTGGGACGAACACAGAGCTCAATGCGCTAAAACTGATATAGATGATCATCACGTGACCCGTGATGATCTATATATAACAAATTCGAGCTGCTTGTGGTGATATTCTGATAAATGGTTAACACACTAATCAAACTATACCCATTTCGTGTTCAGGCTACCCATATTCCGTGCACATTGGGATGAAAACCGAACTCAATGTGCTAAAACTGATATGTATCATCATCATCACGTTACCCGTGATGACCTATTTATCAACAATCCAAGTTACGTTTGAGGATAATCTTATAAAGGGTTAACACGCGAATCAAACCATGCCCATTTCGTGTTCAGGAGTACCATATCCCATGCACGCTCTGTCGAAAACCGAGCTCAATGCGCTAAAACTGATATTTATGATCGTAAACTGACCCGTGATGACATATATGTCAAAAAACAGAGCTGCGTGCGGTGAGATTCTGATAGAGGGCTAACATGCGAATCAAATCATACCCATATCGTGTTGGGCAAACCCATATCCCGTGCACACTGGTAAGGAAATCGAGGTCAATGCGCTAAAACTGATATATAGCATCATCATAACTTGAGACGTGATGACATTTATATCAAAAATCCGAGCTGCATGTGGCGACATTCTAATAAAGGGTTAACACACTAATCAAACCATACCCATGCCGTGTTCCGGAAACCCATATTTCGTGCACACTGGGACAAAAACTGAGCTCAATGCTCTAAAACTGATGTACATCATCATCACGTGACCCCTGATGACCTATTTATATAAATCCGAGCTGTGTGTGGTAAGATTCTGATAAATGGTTAACACGCAAATAATGCCATAATGTGTTCATGAAACCCATATCCCGTGCACACTGGAATGAAAACCGAGTTCAGTGCGCTAAAACTGATATATCATAATAACGTGAGCCGTGATGACCTATATATACAACATCCGAGCTGCGTGTGACGAGGATCTGATAAAGCATGAACACTCGAATACAAACATACCCATACCGTGTTCAGGAAACCCATATCCCGTGCACACATGGACGAAAACCGAGCTCAGTGCGCTAAAACTGATATATATTATCATCACGTGACCCGTGATGACCTACATATAAAAGATTCGAGCTGCGTGTGGTGAGATTCTGATAAAGGGTTAACACCCTAATGAAACCATGCCCATATCGTGCTCAGTAAGCCTATATCCCGTGCACGATGGTAAGAAAATCGAGCTCAATGTGCTAAAACTGATATATATCTTCATCATGTGAGCCGTGATGACTTATAAATCAAAAATCGAAACTGCCTGTGACGAGATTATGGTAAAGGGTTAACACACGAATAAAATCACCCATATCGTGTTCATGAGACCCACACCCAGTGCACACTGTGACGAACACTTAGCTCGATGCCCTGAACCTGATTCTAAGCAAGGGTGGGGGTAATACAAAATTTGCACGAAGGTATGCCGGGGTGGATGGGTGGCCCAAGGGAGCCAAAAACACATTTTTTGCAACCTCATGCAATTTTTTCTTACTAAATACCTTTTGTGCCCTTATTTGACATTTGTTAACAGTTTAAAACATATTATAAGAATTTATAACAGCAAAAACACCACTTATAAGTAATTGGGACCTCATATGGGCCTTGGTGGAGATGCCATTAGCTATACCATGTTGCATATGGCACGGTTGGGTGAAACAATTCCTTCCCGACATCTTTGGGAAAGAAACTTCGAGAAATGTAAAACTGAAATAAATAAACTTGCCTTGATGTAACCAAAGCATAAATCATTGTGTGCACGGACAAAGAGTAAGCTACTGTCTCAAACAGTAATGTGACTATCAATGGCTATAATATAACTGTCATCACACTGTTCGTCAGTGAATCAAGCTCATCAGTGAATTATGTGAATGTCAATCATCTCATATGACCGATTACTCTCACAATACCTAAAATATCCAAGTCTGGCATAGTGACTGTTTGTAATTTATTAAAACAGATGTTGATCCAGTAGACTAACAAAAGTGTTAAGGAATAATGCTAGATAATGGGCTGGTTAACAAACTAAGCTGGAAATGGTTAGAAATTATGGAATTGTGTGTATAATGTACAAGGAACTAAGTTTGAATATATAAATAAACTTGTCCTGATTAACTGACGCCCAGATCAATGTGTGCATGGAAAAAGAGTGAGCAACTATCTCAAACATTAATGTGACTATCATTGGCTAGAACATATATGTCATTAGTGCATCAAGCCAATCAGTGAATTGTCTGGATGCCTGTCAACTCGAATGATATATCACAAGAACTAAATTATCCAAGTTTGGTATAGTGCTGTGACTGCTTGTCATCTATATATATATAAACAAGTAGGATATGTTCGGATTTTTCTCTGAGTCCCTTGGACCGAGTTCAACAAATTTGGTGTGATGACTCGGGGTATCATGGCGGATGTTATAATGATGTTATTCAAAATTCTGAATTAAACAACATTAAATAAAGCTGGTTGTGTTAAATTGAGCCAGGAATTCAATCTAAAAAAAAATTAAAACATATATATATAAATCGAAATGTTTTAATGATCAAAGTGGACGCTGGTAAAAAAAAAAAAGGCTCCGTCTAAGATAACAATATGCGCAAAATCCCACAAAGGTATCTTCGACGCTGAATATATTCGGGAGCCTGTTTTAGCTAGTTTAGTCTAATAGAAGTTAGTTGCTCAAGTCGACTAACATAAGTGGTATGGAATATATTAGGTAATGGGCTGGTTGACAGAGAAATCAGGAAATTGTTAGAAATTAAGAAATTGCGTGTATCCTTCACAATGACCTAGGTTTACAGATGATCAGCAAGTTATAAAACATTTATTTTTCAATTAAAACAGCTTCTGAAACAGGCTAAACTGTTATTTGAACTAGATGAGATCATTCCCTGTTATATGAGTGATATCAGTACAGTTTTATGCGGTTTTAGACCAAGTTTAGTGAAATTTTGGAGGTGGGTGTAAAACAATTGGGAATATTTTTTTTTCGCAGGTTTGATGGTAATGGATCCCCGAAAGTGCCAGATGCAAAAAAAAAACGGCATACCTTCCTGCTATTTTTTTACTACCCCCCCCCCTGTTCTAAGTCGATTAAAGCTGTATTATAACTCATGTAAAAATAATTGGACGGAATACTTATTCGAACTTGGCCTGTATTTTAGCTGGTAAATACACACATCATCCAAACTGAACTCATCGTCAGAAACCACAATTGTTAACAACATCAGCAGAATTCTAAGTAAACAAAGGACTGTAACTCGTGTAAACATGATTCTGCGGGACCCATATTTAAATTTGGCGTATATTTCGATTTAGGTAATACACATACCAACTTTGGTTCAGATCGATTAATCCAAACAGAGTTATCAGTCGGAAACCAAAATTGTTGGGGGCAGATGTGGGCAGACACAATTTAAGCACCTCTTCCCTGTCCAAGTCACCTTCCACACCACCTGTATCAACCGGCCACGCCATAACATATAAATGATTCAGTTGAACGTGATTTCATAAGATATGTTTATGTCTGGGCGACAAATATGTGTAAATGTACCTCAGGCGGGCCTTTCGAGGAAATATGTTGGTGCTGGCATCGAAACATTGTCCCACATGGATCTTTCAACAATGGCCCTGTAATTAAATTAATAGAACATCCCATAATCTCCCGAGAGTATATTTCTATTACCATTGGTCACTTATATAGGCGGTAATGATTATGATATTATACCCCTCGGGACTTTAGATATTCTGTTTCTGCCAATTGATGTCACTCAATCTCCTGTATTAGGCGCTATGCGGTCCAAAGTGCAGAACTCATTCGAATAAATATCATGCATAGAACCGCCACAGACATGATTGCCTTTAATTATAACCGTAACACGCATACGTGTTGATTGCGAGGCTACTGTTCCAAATTATCAACCCTACCAGGATATTTTCTCAGCCGTTTTACAGAAGAAAAACAACGGCATACTTTATACTCTGTGTTCGTCTTCAGAATGCGTTTCATATTTTATACGCCACCAAAAACAAAGGAAATGCGTCTACATTGCTTGATATTCAATGATAACATTTTGATATTTACGCGTTAGGTCGCTAATTCTGAGTTAATTGCGATCTAGAGTGCATGTTTAGTCGAAACGACACTTCATGCAGCCTCTGTTCATTCGGGAAAGTATGATACATTCAAGATATCTATAATTATGCGTGATTTTGTACCGAAAATGATTATTTTAATCGTAAGGAACCGTAACAAATCAGTCAAGAACCACCCCAATACCGGCGATAGAACGACTCCCGACGTAACAGTTGCTACACAGTCAGGAATGCGGACAGTGTTAATTCAGATGTATCGTCTCTGTCGCCTTTACCTGTTTCTCAGCAGGGTTATCTAAATGAAGCTCAAATTCGTTTTACTCACCAAGGGGGTCAAATTGCTATTAAGAATTCACTCAAGCATTATCCCATACAGATTACATATTCCCTTTTTAATAGAATAACAGTTATGCAAACTATTTCTTGACGTCAGTATATACGATACTATTGGTTATATTTAAGCCAATCAGAATCATGCTTCTATCGAGTTCAGTCGGCGACTTCCTCATATAAAGATATATAAAGATACGCCCTATATAACAGTGTAGTTTGTAGAGACGCACTGCACCAATGACACCACCAATCATGTCGATGTCTATAAAGACCACAGTGAGTTTATTTTAATATTCCAATTATAGTTTAATTTAGAATACGCTCCGCAACGAATTGGCAAAACAAAATCTTTCATTTACATTTTCACACTTACATTTTCACAGCTAGCTCGCAAATGCTGTAAAATGTTATTAAATCTTAAAACTTCAACTCCTAATTATTTGGTTTACGGAGAACTAGTTCGATATTCAATACACAAATCCGCATGTTTAAATTTTGGGCCAAGTTGGTGAATAAACAAGGAGGTACCCTCAGTCATAAGATATATTATATAAATATTGTACGGCTTGGAGGTGACTATGCCAAAATAGTGGTCCGAGGGGAGGAATGGTCCCCGAGCCGGAGGCGAGGGGACTATTCCTCCACCGAGGACCACTATTTTGGCATAGTCACAGACAAGCAGTGCAATAGTTATTATATTTTATCGAACGTTTTTCATTCTGTCCAATGACTCATAATGTCAAACAGTTCACAATCATCTATATTCCAATGTATTCCCTTTTCATTGCAGAACGATTTCAATATCTTCAGTGCAAAGTTTTGTTTTGTTTTTTGCTTGTCAAATTTTCTTCAATAAATTGCCCGGCAATAAGATTGAGGGAAAATGGGATTGTATGATTTTCAATGAAGTCGGTGAATAACTCCAACTAGAAAAATAAAAATATTTCACCTATCCTTGTTTAAAATGTGTTATACAGTTCCATTTGGAAGTCGTTTCAAAAATCCGACGTGTTTTTTTTTGTCACCTATAGTTACAAATGATTATCAGAGAATAACTACAATTAGAAAAATGAAAATATTTCACCTATCCTTGTTTAAATGCACGGGCGGCGTTCGTTGCAAAAATATTCATATGTTAAAAACGCCACCAACAGAAGGAATATTACTTGTTCATATGCCAAACATAATCAGCGCGTAAATAGCATATTGTCGTCAAGACGTACGATGGTGTACGTCAACAACAGCCTGCTCGTGTTCCAGAAGTTTACATAACACAGCGCAATTATATTGGTTAATCATACACAAATGATATAAACGCTCAAATATCAGGAAAACAGTAACAAATAACGCTCTTTATGTTTACCATATTCGGATCTAAACCAAGCCAGATTTGTTCATAATAAAGGAAAAACATTTGACAATAACATACTGTTTGTCATTTTCTGATTGGTATAAGAACACATTTTGTCTATATTTTATTACTCTTTCTGTTTGTGGCGGTTTTTGGCGGAGGTGAATATTTTAACAGCATGCCCACCGCCAACGCCGCCCGTATATTTAGAAAGGGTTACAAAGTAATTTTGGAAATCGTTTCAAAAATCCGACGTGTTTTTTCTCAAAAGGTTACTTTCTGACAAAAAACTCGCCGCATTTTTTAAACGACTTCCAAATGTAACTTTATAACCTTTTTTTGACAAGAATAGGTGAAATATTTTCATTTTTCTAGTAGGAGTTATGTCTGATAAGCATTGGTAACTTTGTGAAAAAGACACGTCGCAAAATATAATTTGTAACTTTTTTTTCTCGACAAGGACAGGTGAAATATATTCATTTTTCTAGTTGAAGTTATTCTCTGATAAGGATTGGTAACTTTGTGAAAAAATTACATGTCGGAATTTTGAAACGACTTGAAAATGTAACTTTTAAACCATTTTTTAAAAAGGATAGGTGAAATATTTTCATTTTCTTGTTGGAGTTATTCTTGGAAAATCGTTGGTAATTTTGTGACAAAAACACATCAGATTTTTTAAACGACTTGCAAATGTAACTTTGTAACCCTCTTTCATCATTTTTAAGTGACCCCATTGTATATATGTATATATCCATGTTCTGCATTAATTTGCAGCGTTGAGAATAAAAGCATAATAATAAATAGAGAATACCTACGGGTTTTGGTTGAATACCCGAATTATCTCATGAGTGGGTGCAAGGAAGTACAGAATTTCCACGAGCGGCTGCAAGCCGCGAGTGGAAATTCTGTACTTCCTTGCACCCACGAATGAGATAATTCGGGTATTCAACCAAAACCCGTAGGTTTTCTTTTTATTATATGCGCTACGTTATAAACGGCCCCAAAACTGCTAGTTTGTCCCACAGTTCACTTCAAACTGTTACAAAGCTTCGACATTTGCATTTTGTTTACATTCCATCAATTGATTTGTTCACCACTGAATGACAAATATCGAGCATATCCGCCATAAAAAATAGTCCCCATTGTTTTATTCTGAAATGATGTGAGAAAATTAATGTATACATAATTTAATGATAAGAAAATATAATAAAACAAGTTAAGTTAACATTATAACAATTAAATAACAGTTTATGAACATTTTAAGTCTTTATTTAGCGAGAAAGCACATGGCTCACAAGCTATCGATCGGCCATTGTCACGATTGTGTTTTTATCGCTAACAAATAACTTCCGTTTTAGGAATAAAACTTTTTCGAGTTGGAGAAATCGTGTTGGATTTTGACGAAATGTGTAACAAGTAAATAGGTTGGTTGACTGTTATCATACAATACGCATATGGCGAATGATAGGTCAGCACTGGTCAGCTAAACTAATTCAAACTAGTAACATTAAACAGTCAAATAACTAAAATTATTGAAATTAAAGTTCACGAAAGTCGGAAGTTTTCAAATCGTTATCTTCTTCCATGAATGATTCTATCAAATATTTTAGAACTTTGCTCGCGAGTAGCTTTGTGTATTAAATTATTTGTTATCGATAAAATACAACATTTTAAAACAAATCAATTCAATCACTGTCTGAGTCATAAATCCTTCGAATTCGCTTATAGTTATACTGCTTGGCCGAAACAGGACTAGTGTTCAGATTCATTTCATTCATCATGACTTTCTGGTTCTGTGAACTCTGTAAGTACACATTGATGGGTGCATGAAAAGTGTTCCCAGCGAAAATTGACGATAACATACCCGACGAACCACTGTCGATAGAACTCCGATTAGGCACATTCACTGACACTGGCGTAGAAATTGTATGCGGAATATCAATGACTGTAGGGCTCCGATTATCATCAGGCACACTCACTGGCGTAGAATTTTGGCCTGGATTGGCTGGAATATCTATCACTGTAGACCTATCTACTTGCTCCGTTTCAGGAATGTCATATACATGTACAGATTCATTCCTGCCCGTGCTGTCGGTGGAAGCTGAATGTGATAATAGTGATGATATCTGTTTACTTTGTACAGGATTTATTTTCGAGTAGTTCAGCAAACTGTTGACGTTACGGTGTCCGGAAATCTGAATGATTTGATGAGCTGGAACACCTTTGTCGTTCAGCGTCTGCACAAGATGTTTACGAACGCTGTATGGTGTCAAACGTTTATCTGTTGTCAGATTTGCATCGTCGAGCATGTTCTTCATGATGGCATATATGTAATTTAGGCCCAACGCATTTCTTTTATACCATGGTTTCCCCTTACTCCACCCTTGGTGATTCAGAGCCAAGAAAAAAGGACTGTCATGATCTTTGGTTTCCCCCGGTCTCTTATCAGCAAACAACTTATAAAGAGCGACAGGGTCCTTCGTTGGATCAGCAATAGAGTAGGCCCTGGGCTTTGTTTTTCTAATGTCACGTGGATTCTCACCTGTTCTAGTTTTAGTTTGCCTCTCTTGAGAATAAACGATATATTCCTCACCATTGCCATCCTCGCGAAGTTCAACATCGCCCCATCTGAGTGAGTGTGTTTCAATGCCAGTCCTCATTCCAAAGTGCAATGAACATATCATCCACATTGAGTTCATTAGTGATTTCGGTGTAAATGGTCCGAGAACTTGAGCTTCATACAGCTTATCCAAATCTTCTGAAGAAATAGGGTCAGCTGCATTCACTTTGTTACCTTTGCCCATCGCCTTCAGCTGTTTTTGCTTACTTTTGAGTGTTTCTCTGCATTTTGCAAACTGGTGGTCATCGATTATTGAAATCGGATACGAATTCAATCGTAAATGCCTGTCAAGTGATGAGATAAACGCTCGCAGCGAGGTTGGCTCATATTCCGACCCATCTTTCTTTCTCACGGACAGCAGAAAATTGGAAATATATCCGCACAGTTTGTCAGGTGGTATGAACTCTGGCTGACGCTGTTCATTCATGGTGAGGAGAAACTCACAGAAAAGTCTCGTGTCGTAGTCAGTCTTCCTCTTGGTGTTTTTATTGCACTGCTCAGAATTAAATTGGTTAACATCATCATCAGAGAGGTGCTTAAATCGACCACAGTTCCTACTAACAGAGGGTTCTGAACTAGTTTCTGTGGTGCTGACTGTAGCAATGGCAGTAGCATAAGTGCTTGGAGTTGGAATGTCACTGCAAAATGTCAATGGAGGATGGATATCTACATGCAAATTGGCAGTACTACTACTACCAGCACCAGTAGTATCTTCAAATTCACTATTCCATTCTTCTAAATTTGCTAAAACTTTATCCCAAGTTACTTCTTCAAGTTCTTGATCTAATTGCAAATTATCAAATGTAGAGTCCATATCTTCGTAAATTGTGAAAATTTTCTATTTATTATGATGCAGACGGAGATTGTTTGCATGAATACCTAAAGTACCTTCAATTTAAATTTACTATTACGTATAGTATTAATTAGCACAGAAGAACAATCCAGGGGGGGAAACTCTTTCGCTACCGTAAAAATCAATAATTAAAAAAATAGTCCGGCTGTTATTGATACGCTTTGAAACTTAATGTGATTCGCCGCTATAAACCGGAAGTAATCTACGAATAAGTAATACTATTGTGTTATCCATCGAGTCGGTCAGTGTTATCCATCGAGTCGGTCCAGGCGATGGATATAACGCTCTACGCCACGGCAATTTCCCACTATTTAATGGGGAAGCATATAATAAGCATTGGTAACTTTGTAACAAAACACGTCGGAAGTTTGAAACGACTTGGAAATGTAACTTTGTAACCCTTCTTTATCATTTGATCTGTTCCGGTTATATTTTTCTGATTAGCCTTTCTTCCGAGTGATGCCGACAGCGTACGTGTGTTTTCGGAAATAATTGCATTATCGATACCGTCATGTTTGTGACGTGTTTTTTCCATGTTTCCCTAGCATCTCTATAATTTTCGGTGCGCGATAAGGCGTTTATGTTTAATCTTATTTGTCCATGCTAGAACAACGGTCTCTGTTGACAATGATTGGATAATAGAACGGTTCTCCAGTTGGTTACACAATGTCAACATAGATTGTAGTCAATTACATTGATCCAAGGAAATCATTATTTGTTCTCAAACATACTTCGAGTCACATCGCAAGTTTGGAAAGCAATGCCACGCGGGCAAAACCTATAAAACGTCAAAACATGCCGTATACGCAAAAACAAAAAACATTTAAAAAAAAGAGAAAAACGTGCAATAAAAGCAATGCAATGCGGGAAAAATGTATAGAGCGCCAACACATGCCGTATACTGCGTATAGGCAAAAAACAAAACACTAAAAAAAAAGGAAAGAAAAAAACGTGCTATAAAAGCAATGATATGTCGGCAAAACGTATAAAACGTCAAAACATGCCGTATAGGCAAAAAAATATATTTAAAAAAAGAGAAAACGTGCTATAAAAGCAATGCCTGCGGGCAAACCGTATTAAACGTTAAAACATGCCATATACATGTAGGCAGACAACCAGCAGAAAGCAAAGGACACTAAGTCACGACTAGCGCTAGAAAACGGCCGTATAGGCAAAAATCAGCAGAAAGCAAAGGACACCAAGTTCCGGCTAGCCCTAGAAACTACTCGTAAAAATAACAAAAACGTGCTCGAGAGCAATTAACAACGGGCTGCAAACACAGCCAAAATGCAAATAAAATGCGCCAGCGCATGTAAATAATAATACATTAATCATGTGGATAATGAAGGACTTTATCTAACGTAAATGAAAGGTCCCTGCATCCTTGGTGTTAGATTTTAACAGGCTGCATAGCCAAGTGGTTAATAAAATTGCATTATGAGCAATAACTTTTGTGGGAATACAAAGGACTCCATGTCCTTAACACTATAACATTGCAACTATTATTATTATTATTATTATATTTTCAAATTCTAACAATTTTTTTCCCTCAAGCAAAGAATTTACAATAACTCCAGTAAGTCTTAAGAAATCTGCTAGTGCTCATATTGGCAAACACTCTTCAGAAAAACGCCGAATATAACTATTCTGACCCAAACATATCCCGAACCCTGTTTACTAAAGCCGCAACGTCCCCAATGGCATGAAAGTGCAAAATGTTGCATTACCTGGGTATAACACATATTTAACATGGTTTGTTCTATTCGATGCTACTAACCCGTATCATATGACATGAGCCCACCCTTTGATTGAACATTTGCTTATTTTTATTTGACAGTTCCATTGATTTACAGAACTTACATCTCTCCAACACATATATGTCACGCCCATTCTTATTCTTCCCCATTTATATTGAGAATGAGTTTTGTCTTCATACAAATCAAGCTGAATGCCATTAAATATTAAGTTATATAACTATAACTGAGTGATGTACACATGTTCGTGTTATCTTATGAATCACACATTACTTCTCAAACTATAATATCATTATTCCAACAACATCATTATTAAAAAGTAAACAGCATAACTCAACCTTCGTGGCCTGAATTATGACTTTACAAGGGCAATGTCGAATACATTAACGGTGTTCGGAAGTTACCTGCTGGTCTGTTCTTCAGTTTACATTTCGCACCCGGGTACGAAAATATGGTATTACCTGACTCTGTGACGATCTAAGCGTACCAAATGAACGTAGTAAGGGGCGAAACTCTATCTTGCATGACAATAGCCTTGACTAACTATTCAGTCGCAACAAAACACAACCAAACGGGACGCTGCGGATCTGGCATAAACCAGGACGGATTGAAATTCAAAATTAATCTTTGTAATCAAAGAAATTTTGGACTTAGTTTGCCAAAAAAACAAATTATTTTCGTAATTCAAATTCAACATGCATAAAATTGATTATCTATATAATCGTGATTTTCTAACCCACTACCCACCAGTGAGTGACACAGCGGAAGGCGCGTGTTGGGTGATAGCATGCTTTAAAACAATAAATAGTCGGAAAATTCAGACTAATAAATAAATAAAAAATATTCCGATATTTAAACTTAAAGGTACCCGTATCATCAGATTCCAACAACAACCACATTTCTTCAAAATTACCACAATTGATATCAACATGTTGTTGTTCAACGCAAGTTGGTATCTATATAGAGGATATGAAATGAGTGTTTCTCTCATATGATATTTATGAAACGAGTCTAAGAATTTTCAGTTTTCCGGCGAGAGAAAACTGAAAATTCATGACGAGTTTCATAAATATCATATGAGAGAAACACGAATAACATATTCTATTTATCATATGACACCTATAAATTGATTATGATGTCCAAAACGCACACAAATTACTAAATAGCTAAATGACATCGGCAGCAAAACGTTAATGTGACGTCACTTCATTTCACCGGAAGCCCAATTACACCTGGTGAACTAGCAGAAATAATATGCACGCGAAGATATAGTGCGCTATTCTGTTCTCAGTTTGTGACATTATATCGTATGTTTATTAGATAAATACGAATTACATATTCTATTTATCGTATAGCAATGTCCAAAACTATATATTTCAAGATTATAATTGCGAGAATTTCGGCATCGCGTTGATTGACGCGCACGAATTTGACCTGCATTTAGTTAGAGATGCGGCTCGGCCCAGGCTGCCATTCAGCCAAACAGAACACACTTTTTGTCAACAAACCAATCAAATTATCGGAAGGTGATATGAACTAGTAGTTCATATGAAATTGATTTATGACATACTTTCCAACGTAAATAATGATTGAGTCATATGATAAATTATTATATCGCTTGGACGACAAATATTCCAGGTGTTAAAACTTAACATATTTCAAAAATCAATATCTGATAACTCTGAGTTTTGATGGGTGGGGTCCTCGACTCGAATCAAATAAATTAATAAAGAAAAAATAGTCACTGCGTTGTTTGTTTACTGCTATAAAGTTCCCATCAGAATATTACAAAGTTCCATATTTTGAACGGGATGAATATGATCTCTACGATAGACAGAGTAGAAATTTGTCATGATCTAATACTTGGCGACCCGTTCTATATTCTATAAGAAAGAGAAATATATTCAGCAAATACGGCACATCATGCAATTACTACCATATGTTGGGTTGAAATTTAAATACAAAGGCATCTCAACATAGTTAATTATTATATTAGTAACTAGCAGGGTTACCCGGCGTTGTCCTGGCTAAAGTGATGTGAAACCTACTGTGGATATACAAAACATGATTCTTACGCATGTAATATAAGTAGTGGCTCACCGTGTCAGGTCGGAGCGATTATCATTTTTATCGCGTTTAATCCGTCCCACCAATAAAGAAGTATTCATTTATTTACAACTGCGTATACTTCAGATGTTATAGTATGAAACATGAACATCATAAACACATTAGTTGGGAAAAATAAAAGACGACAATTGTGTTTGTCATAGCGATGTATCAATCAATCAATCTAGTTTATCATATCATCATGAAGATACAGATGTTTTAAAGATATGTCCAGCTTCTCCTCTGTTCTGGTGCTATATATACATACTGGCTAATCATTTTCAGTTTAAAAGAAATGATGTTATGCACGTATAGCAGCTACGTGTGCCCGACACAGCGAGATTTTGAGTTGTTTATGTTAGGCGACGAGTCTATTCTAAAAAATGAAATAAATCCTCTGTATCGGGCAGATATACCCTTGTCAGATGTCACTATTGGAGGATCCTGAAAAGTCAAGTGCCGCGGACTGCGTTTTCCTTTATCTCAGAAGTAACCATATCTGACTGCACACTGTGACCACTATTTTTGAACAGGCCTGCTCTACATTTCCATATCTCTTGGCAATTGTAACTTTTTTTTTGTGGAAAATCTATTGAATGGGACAGACTCAATCGTGTTATGATATATACATGAGCCATTCTAATATGCAATCCTCTGACGATTCAAGGTCCCTCATTTTGAATGCATATATGTATCTCTTAAATAGATTAATAAAAGTATACTTTTAATGCTCTCTTCTATGTATCTGTGTTGCTAGATCATTATAGGAAGGCCCTGATGTCCATCCACATAAAAATATGACAGTTGAGAAGATATAATTGTTCAAGTGACTTAATTTGTAGTAGAGTCGCTTTTGTCAGATTTTGGGCTCCCGTGGGAAATTCATGAACCAATATAGAGACCATGTTCATGAGGCAGTATATGGTCTCTACTTCAGAAAAAAAAGTGTTAGACCCCCTGGGGTCGCGACTGGGTAATCTGATGACGTCACAAAGATGGCCGCCATGCTCATTATTTTAAGTTCGCCATTGTTAGATTTCATGATAAAAATTTAATTTTGATATAAAATAAATGACAATCCTTTTCTACCGTGTATGGTGTGACGCCATGTTATATTTTTATATAAAAGTTTGTCCTCTCGATCAAAGATGGCTGCCAAAATGGCGACCGGAAGTGGGAAATTGATGATTTTCCATACATGTCGCCTACATCATTTCCGATTGTATCGAACTGGTGACGATTAGGGAATATACTTCTCTTCAATCTTGAAACCAACTCAATTAGGCATCACATTAGTTGATTTCTTGAATCATAACCTTGATTTTCTTCTCCAAATGCGATGATTTAAAGGAATTGATATGAATTTCGCCAAAATATACTTTTTTATTTTCTAATCATTACATAAGGTATTTAAATCTAACTGGATCCAGCAACTGTCAACTTAATCCAAGATGGCTTCCAAGATGGCGGCCAAAATACGTTAATACACAAATTTTACCCTTTTTCATCCAATTACGTTTCTGTCATGTGTAGAAGGTGAATGTAGTAGACTAATTTGCTTCTTCCAAATAAATATTCGCCATATTACGACACATTCATAGTAGTTGTCTTTCCGCAATGACTCAATATGCGAGTTCATATGACAACTATTGTCCAAATAAGCATCGTGAAAAGTCGCCTAACATTATATTTGCGCACGTCAAATAACATGTCCACAACAGGAGAACGATATCTCGGTGTTATATATATGAATGAATTTACTCCGATTTAGATTATCCGGAGTTATTAATGTCTCATTGTAATCGAGATGGCCGCCAATGTGGCGGAAATGGCGAAATTTGACATTAAAATAGATATATTTCCGAAATATATAACAGCGTGCAAGAAAGGTACATACGCATATCATTATCATACATGGGCTTTCGGTGAGAAATATATAAAACTGAAATATATGTTCAAGCACGTTAAGTATATGGACTTGTGCCAAACTCGATTCTGATATTATATAAATAATTTAATAGAGACCTACGTGGTATGTGGATATAATAGTGAAGTTTCCAACTTCAGTCGATGTCAGCTACCAATGCTCAAATCATGCATGTGATCGCCATACGTTCTTGTATATCGATAACGATTGAGTTTATCTACTCATATACTAACAGGTTTAGCGACGGACTCAATCAGATTACTGTATATAGCTAATAGTATCTGGCTTTTGAAGCCTGAATTTGAAAATATAAACCAGGAGATCGCCGGGGCCTTGTTCAGATATTCTAGCTATACTTGATTCTTTTCCATTTCACCATGATACATGTATACGACCGGTATAGGCTTGGTAGATGAACGTGGTTGGTTAGTCTGTCGAAGTTACAAGGACGTTTTCTGACATAATATCCATAAAAGTCTTCGTAAAATTAATTATTGTATTGTATTGTAAAATCAATCATTGTATGGGTACTCTTGGTGATTGGAATGGAAAATCGACACAACATGATCAGAAACCCCATTCTACCATTCTGGCAAACACATGTGCAGGAAGAAATGTTGATTATTGCCTCATGCTTAGACTGTTTCTTGTCACCAGTTCATACTAAGTACCGCTACATTTCCACACGTGCATTACTATGACGACCAAGATGGGATCTTGACAAATTTGAACTAGAACTCAAGCAATATATTTACTTGTATTACAGCGATATTAGCATATTTATGTATCACTACATGTCTGTACAAATGTATATAATTAGTTTGTCTCATATACAAGTAGCTCTAATGTGTATCTGGACCATAACACTATCGTTAGGTGGGGTGAATATAAAATGATTCCCGGAAATTACTCACATAAGCCTGCACAGTTGATGTCGAATCCGGTATACGATTAAACGTATACTAATAGTTTTTGTATTATTCATGGAATAAATACTAAATACTAAATACTAAATTTGTATTATTCATGGAATAAATACTAAATACTAAATACTAAATACTAAAGTCTATCTGATCAAACTGTATTGATTTTTACAAGAACATGTATGGAGCTCTGCGTACAATAGCCTCACCATGACCGTGTTCTGCTGAAGTTAATATATATATGCCACTTCTGACTTGGTTGGGGGGATTATCAAGATGCATGAATGCAGCATGATATATACAATTTATGGGATATAGCCAGACTGATCTGATAACTCCTAGTCGAATAGAATTAGAACAGTTTGAGTCATTAGGATATATATGGATCGGCCTATATACTATGATCTGAAAGATGCCATTATTATTATAGCGAACCATGGCCATCTCCGTAGTTACGCGTGCTAATTCAACTTCCTTCATTTCCACATTCCTTTGGTTCATGATAACGTTATAACCAGAATCAACATGGCACGCCATGAGCTGTTATTAACTCCAACTATTACTTCACATTATGTTGTAAGACGTTAGTGGACTGCGTTGCCCCATAATGTCATTCAGTGTTAAGAACCTGGATTCCAGAGTATATTGGACATAATAAATAAAACTGATGACACGACAACGGAATACACATCACTACCAATGGACGTTTCATCCGTTTCCCACCGTGTGGTCGTACAGTTTGTTAAATCGCGGGAATTAGTATCATAATAAGTATCGCCTGTCTGTGTTTGGCTCGTATCTATTGCGCTTACCATTCACATTCTTTCGTCATCTAAGCTGCACGGTTGGATATGCAAAGCAGTTGCGCAGTCCCTGTTGATTTCGATAAACTTCAAAATAATCGCTAATCAAGTGCGACCGACAGCGCAGTCATAACCATTGCCCATAATCAATTTCCTATTAAACTGATGTGCAAACGTAATGCATTGTCTCACTAAACTTTTCACATGCATAAATCATAGAAATCAATATGGGATATTAGTTTGCTGTATACTATCCATGGTCCATACCAGCCTACCGTGTTCATGCCAAGCCACCTTTCGTATATTGGGCGAATAACTTTGTGTGGCTACCAACAATTAACTGAACACGAGGAAAGCCAAGATCCAGACATACCACTTCGTCCGTTTGTGGTGATCTATCCTGGTGTATGGTAATGTTCATTTCAACTGAATAACATGTCCTGTGGGGTCACTAACTTATATTAACTTTTCAAAACGCCACATTTGCAATGAAAGTGGTTGGACTACTTTGGTGAAAACAATCATCCATATTTCAGAACCTGGTATTCACACTATATCACTTTAAGCTTGATACGGGACACTACCGCATATATTACCCACCTATGGGTGTCTATTCTATTTTGATATGTCGTGGTTATCAATATGATTGAAACCTGCTAAGTTCAGCTAAACGAGGTTTAAATGGTGTTACCATGCACATTGATTAAAGGTTAGAGCGCAACTAAAAGTGAGACAAGCAGGCCAAATGACAGTCATAGCATTAATTCTACTATTATTTGTGTTTTGTAAACAAGGATTTGTTGTTTCTTGCTTGCCAAGATTCATGGTATAGCTGAGAAGTACAACCCCACTTCATAGCTATCACAATAAACAATTGCGTATTGCTACCTGCTATGATACACTATATGTATTTTCTACCGATATGTCACGACAAGTACTAACACTAACAATTAACTGCATAATCAATTACCATTTGATATGGTAACCACCAATACTTTCACTTAGTACTTTGGCTTAGAGTATAGCACAGAAGTGTAGACATTGTAATGGTAACACTTGCCCACCCCAAGCTAAGATGGCGGTCTAAGATACTTTCTAATTTCACATAGTGAGTTGGATTATCTCTTCCACACCCTCCTCACTTAATATCAGGAAATTTGAAGAAATGCCGCGTATGCTGTACAGGACATCGCTAATGTGTATAATAAATTAAAGCTATGCGAATTTACTTAAAAGTAGCTGATTAACATAATCCCCCATGATGGAATGCCAGGGCGACATTTGGTGATGTACCGTAACGAGCACTGACTTTTGTATTTTGACTGCCATTTTGGTAGCCATCTTGGATCAAATTGAACAGTTTTCTTGAAGTGTGATAATATTTCCGTATGTGGCACGAATACTTCTTTCACATCACTGAATGCCGCACATTTATTTAATTCTATTGCTACAATATCGGAATTAATTTTTGACAAGATGCTATAATTCGATTGTCTATAGTGGATTTTTAACAGATCGAACTTGTTTTGTACAATACAATTGGTCACCACATTGCTGAAGCAATAATTAAACACAGAATTGTCACAATTCGCAGTCGATACCAAATGAAGGTCATGTACATGAAATTCTTGAAAATTGCAAAATTGCTGATTGTTTAGTCCCATTTTGGCAGCCATCTTTGACTGGAATAACATTTCCCCGTGAAATTGGGTACTGTACTTCGAGAACTACTATTGATGAATTGCCCTAACTAAAAAGAATGTATAACAATTAAGAAATATGCGCTGAATTCGTCAGTTCTTATGAAAACCCTACATCTGAATTGAACTGACAATGACGTCATCTTTGTGACGTCATAATTCTCTTCAGTCGCGGACCCATGAAGTATAACAAACTTTTTCCAACAAAGTAAGTGATACCCTATCATAATATCATAGTCTCTACATTTGTTCAAAAAATTCCCACGAAAGTACATAAGCGACTCTACTATTGGTCACCATTTGTCGAGATTGTAAAATTGGAATGCCAAATACTCCTTAGATCGACATGTAATGGAGATGGCGTGGAAGATGACTATATATAACTTTGTTGGATATCGGCGAATTGAACAATCTTAGTGAATCTCCTCTCGCCATCCATAAACCAAAACGACCCCAAGTGTAATTTAATTCATCAAATGATTAGAGAAGAACGTGCATGAATCTGGTGGAATTAGTGCTAAATATAGTTGTATCCACTGTGGTGCAACTCCCATCATGCATGACTTGAACCGCGCCACTTTTGTAATATTTAAACCACGTCTATTAGACCCATGCATGCATTATATAATGGAGATGATTATATATGTTTGGTGGTAATCGGCAACTAAACAAAGTCTTATCATAGTTATTACCCCCCCCCATCTCTCACCCAAACGGCACCAATTCCGCGTCATTAAATTACACGTTTATATTCATCGTATCACGGAGAAGAAGAATATATCAATTTGGTCCAAATCTGCGTTAAAAATAGCCCCTCCTCTGACACCAACAACGTCACTTTAGAAACTTTTAACCCGCACCATTATCTTACTCATAAAAAGTTACCCCTAGACCGACTTGGTGTCATCTCGGTTGTACCCTTAAAGTTATATTCTCAAATATTTGATTCATTGTATCATTTGAGAAGAACGTGTATGAGTTTGATGGTAATTGGCATTAAATATATTTTTAGAAGTTTTTGGTGACCCTCCCGTCCCTATTTCGGACTCAAGCCGTGCCACTTTTGACATCATTAAACCACACATTTAGACTCATTTTAGAGATGAATATATACAAAATTTATGAAAATTGGCCAGTATACAAATTCGTATCAAATTTAGGGCCACATTGCATATCTCTCACTCCAAAAAAAAAATTGGCGTATTTAAACCACACGATTAGATTATTCGTATCACGGAGAAGAATATGTATCAATCAGGTGGAAATCGGCGCTAATCATATTGTTTATTAATGTTTGTGTCCCTCTCACCCTCTAGGCACCCCGGACTCGAATGGCCCCACTTTCGACATCTTTAAACCACACAATTAGACTCCTGATATCATGGAGATTATTATTTGAAAATTTGGTGATAATCCGCGACTAAACAAATGTTTATCAAATTTAGTACCCACCCACCCCACCCCCATCTCTCACCAAAGCAGCGCCAATATGACGTATTTAGAATCGCATGATTAGATTCCTCATATCATGGATAAGAACGTGTATCAATTTGGTGGAAATTGGCGCAAAAAATATTGTGTATCAATTTTGGTGCCCCTCTCCCTGTCGGTGCACCCATGACTCGAATGACGCCACTTTTGACAGCTTTAAGCCACGCCATTAGACACCTCATACAATGGGGATTAATTTGTATAAGTTTGGTGGCAATCGGCGACTAAACCAATTCTTATCAAATTTAGTACCACCCCACCGCCCTCCCCAAATATCTCATCCCAACGACACCAATTTGGCGTCTTTAAATGACACAATAAGATTCCTTGTATCATGGAGAAGATCTCAGAAGAATGTGCCTCAATTTGGTGGAATTCGGCGCTAAAATTATTTTTGATCAATTTTGGTGCCCCTCTCCCCTTCCGGGCATCCCTGACGCGAACGGTGCGACTTTTGAAATATTAAACCACACCATTAGATTCCTCATATTATGGGGATGACTATATATAAGTTTGGTGGCAATCGGTGACAATTGTTTTTTCTGCCACTCTCTCTTTTCTGCCCCTGACAACAACGGCGTCACTTTAGAAAATTCTAACCCTCGCCATTATCTTTCTCGTAAAATGTTACCCCTATTAGACCCCTTTTGTGCCATCTAGGTGGTCCCCTGTGAATTTCTATAGAACACATACAGAGACAGACAGACAGAAATACAGACAGACATTCGCAAATATAGATATAAATATTATGTTCTTGTCTGAAACCCCCTCGCGCCGTCGCTACGTCCCTGATAAATGCAGGATGACTGTTCTATCCTTAAATTCTTGTCACCAGAGACTATTGTTATCGCATGGATACATAACGTCAAATTTAAACGCCTTATCGCGTACCGAAAAAATAGAGGCGCTGGGGAAGCTTTTGTTGTAATTTTCATGACTTGAATGCGTCTTTTTGGGACATGTATTTGTCGTAGAAAGTTAGTTTAGGCTTTTATCTACATATTTGTTATACCGGAACAAATTCAAAAGCGAATATTAAGTTCTGCGCACAACCCGCCATGTGGCTTTAACCATTTAATACTGGATAGTAGCTGACAAATTGTTACTTCATTTCCATTCTTTCCTGTGTAGCGATGTTAAACTAATAAGATCAGCAGACAGCCTAACGTTGTTTGTTGAACTTATTATCGGAACATCGCTGCAAATAAATTAACCCATGGAGAAATCGCAGACATTTATTTCGGTCACAACACCCCTATACATGAAGAATCGACATTGCAGCGCACGCCTGTTGAACCGAATGAGACGATATGCACAACATGTCTACGTAAGTTGCACAAGTACATACGTGGTTTCCCAAAATTATTAATTGCTCTCAACCCACATATTATGTCTGAAATTGCAGAAGTATATACGGTGATGGAATCCCAACACAATTTGATCATTCTCTCACCCCATCGAGATTGCACAAGTATGGACGTGAATAGCCCACAATTTACGGCCCCTGTCACCTCAGTGTTTGTTCTAAGTTGCTACGCATACCTACCCGTGGTGACAATTTTGCACCCCACGAAACATTGTTGCACAAGTACCTCTGGACTCGTACGGACGTCTGTCCGTTAATCATTTTTATTTCCGACCGATAACTCCATTTTGGACTACTTGATCTGAACCATAGTTTGAAAAATGCTGTCGTATAATAAAGATATAACCAGGCTGTGGTGAAAAGACACATTGGACGAGACACGGAGTGTCGAGTCCAATATAACTTTTCACCAAAACATGGACGAGTACAAGAAAAACACATACTGTACACAAGATCTTTTGTGAATGGTTATTTTTGTTATTTGTCGGCACTTGTTTCTCTACAAAAGCCTGTATTTGATCATCAGAAAACATGATTTTGAACAGTAAACAATTAAGGAAGTGAAAAAAACTCAACGCGGAAGTGAAACGTCTGCTAAATCCACCAGAGTATTGCGCGCATCACAATTCCACCGATTCATTTGGCAATAGAGTTACTTTGTGATGTCACGGAGTCCCGATAAAAAAATCACATTGGAGCGAATTAGATATTGTAACAATATACTATGTTGGGCTATACCCTCCACGTTATTTGCTGTATCATGCATGCACACTCCGGAGCATCACAAAGTATAATTCTTCGTATATTTCAGTATTATATGCCATAGCATGTACCAAAAACCGTAGTTTGAGGATGGTTGCGATGGAAAAACAATGCCATAGCAACGGTTGCTAAGGAAAGAGACAAGAAATGATAGAAATCAGGTTGCTATGACTGACTGGTCTTTGATATAGTACATAATTCACCCATAGGTCTTACTAAAATATATCATTCGATATGTGGAATAATTCAGGCTATGGCAGAAAGGCGCTTATACATTTGACATTGACCTTTGACCTCTAAAGCTGGTATAGAAAATTGTCAACAATGTTTTTTTTAATCAGTGGACCGAACCAAGGATATGTTGGCATATTGTACTAAAAATGTTCAGTAAATAAAACATCGGCGGCGATTGCTTCCTGACTATTCATCGCATAAGTGCTATAAGGTCGTAACCCACGTTTTCAACTTTCCGAGAAAATGAAGGTTGAAGTTTTCAGACAACATTTCTCCTAATGTTCACAAAGCATGACGTATTGTTGTATTTATCCCAATGAAAACTGACATTAGCTGTCCATCGAACCACATGTTTTTTCTGTTTACTCCCTCATTTTCTTTTAAAAGGCAAAAACTTATTTGGAGATACGACCTTTTGCGTACGCCAACGACGATTGATTTCCGTCCTATAAGGAAGTTGTGCTAATAAATACAGATTAAGCTAAATATGGTGGCAAACGCATGTGTCTATGAACTAAAAATTATGAATATTCACTCATGTGCATCATCATACAGAAATTTATTGAACAATCACAAAATTTAAATCACCAAATGATCACGTGACTAACATGTAAATACGACCATATAGCACACAATTGAGAATTTACAATAAAAAAACAGAAGTTACGTGGAAAACCTGAAGCATCCAATTGGCTGCTGTTGGACATACGACCTTATAGCACGAATCATTGTGAAGATCGCTATATATACGACATTTGTGTCACTGGTTTGTGAGAATATTTTCCATCCAATGCAAAAACAGTTTGGTCCATCGGATTGGATTTTTTCTCACGATTCGAATGATATCAAATATTCATTTCCCGCCAAAATGGAGTTACGACCTTATAGCATTGACGCGACGTATTATGTGGTATTGAGAAATATTAATAGTTTAATACCCCATAATATATTGGGAAATTATCCTCGGCACAGAAACAGGTGTCTGCAACATATTCCTGAACATTCCCCTGCTGTCATGGTTACCTGAGAATATTGCCTTTGCATATCATTTATATACCAGTATGTGGAATTATAACATGCCTTTGGTGAGTGGACAGATTCATTGATTTCATTGTGTAAAATTAGTTTTATAACATTTAAGTTAAAATATAAACCAGTATTGATCAAAGGCTGGAATATCTATGGCAGTATTTTTCCAGTCCTCAAATTTGGCCGCGGAAATAAGCAATGCCGTTGGTAGGAAAAGCCAATGGCAAAATCTTAAATCTAACATGCCACAGCATTAAATTGCTGGAATATGTTTCCTAATTTCAAGGCGCAAACTGGGGAAAATAAAGCGGTTTGTATACTAATCAATACATGAACACGTGTAACATACTCTCAGGCGCCAATAATCATTATGGCCTAATAATAGTGATCGCGGGGATTTATGCTGAATTTAATAGTGATGTCATTTTCGCTCTATGTCTCAATGCCAAATAATAGTGATTGTTGGGAATTCTCTCCAAAATAAAAAATCATGCTGACACAATGAGAGTACGAAGTAACTTCCAGTTTGTTGAGTCAGTAGCCTATCGATAGTTATCGATGTCATTTTAGATTTACTTAATTAATTCAATGCCACCAAGACAAAATGCCATGTAATATAGGCCAGTTTATATCGTGCATGGCGAACAAATCTATCTTCAGCATCGATAAAGAATTGCACATGTAGCTGCATGCACCAGTCTTGACCAGGGTGCATGGAATGCACGAATTCAAAGTGTGCAAAATTTCCGAATTTAAAACTGAGCGAAATATAATACAGCGCAAATTTAAATACGAGCACGGAACTATAATTGATATATAATAGTTGAAATCAAACACAAGACAAAACTATGTATTTCCCTTAAAGGCTTAATTATTGTCATGTTGAACTTGAAGCCTCCCCACAGACTACTTTATAAGAAAACGAGTATAATAAATTCAGCCGTATCAATGACCTTCTCTATATAATTTAAATTGGTAAGCGTAATCTAAACTTTCACATGTTTCAACCTAAATGAGGTCCACTGATTGTACAGCCACATCCTTAGACATTCACTTAAAACATATTAAATTGTTCTTGGATTTAAATTAATATATATACTTTATGAGCATCCCCCAACTTATTATGCACACCATGTAACCTCTCGCACCCCACCCCGCCCCAAATCTCTCCCAAAAATAGTGCACCTACCTGCACTCAGTTCATATTAATTATTGTATTTATTTTGATATTATAGAGCTGTGGCCCATAGGCAATGCCTTCCACAGAGCCCCGTTGTCATTGTGTACAATATACATACTTTGGATTACCAATACAAATAACTTCAGTTCAGTCCAATTAGTTTCCGGTTGGTGATAAAACGTATGGCCGCTGTTACAAACACCCACACAAAGCTGTGTTTATAAATTAATCATGGCTGTACACCGAAGGTGGAATCACTGACTTTTAGGCAACATTTTTGGAGATTATACAGGAACCCTAACCTCTAACTCTATTACTCTGGATAATCTCTAAAAAGAGGCCTAAAAGTCAGTGATTCCAACTTCTGCTCACGGAAGCACAAATAGTGAGATGGTCACGGATAATAGAATCAAGAATGCGATAGATGTTCAACTTCAAGTTCAAACTTGAATTTCGAAGTTTGCTGTTGTTTGAGTCAGAGAAAGATAGACTCATGCAGTTAGGGTTAGAGTCAGTACTCACGGACAGACTCACTCACTCAATGCAGTCTGCACTGGCTGCAGACCAAAGCAGGAGTCAGTCTCAACTCTCACTCAGTCTCACCCAGAAATTGTTGAATTTGTTACATTAGTGGACAAACAGGCCCGACTATACTATATCCGGAGATGCTGATCACTCACCTTCTACATCACTATGTGTATGCAGGTTTGTCTCGCACATATCGTGCATGGTAATTGGTAATTCGTGGAAATAATAATCCGAGGTGGCGATTTTCAGTTGTTTGACTAAAATTACTTGCCTAACAACCGTTGTGAGCAACGTTCATTCTGATTGGTTAAGATTAACGCGACCATCCAATCCAACTAGACCAAGAGTTGATAGGGCATGTCAAAGGTCAAGATATTTTTGGAAACACAATTTTTCGTTCAATAGTATTACAGATTCAAAGCTCCCCGGCGTCGAATGTGTGTGTATGTTACTTACGAGCCAATGGGCCTATTATTTTTTCATTATGGGCGAACACACGCACCAATAAACCACCTCACGAATTACCTGATGTAAGCTCTATAAAATATGTTTTCACAGTGGCCCGCGTCATAAAGTGAATAACGGATATAAGTCCACTATGGGCTTATTTCAGGATCAAATAATCCAATATGAACATATGTGAATATTATAGGTCGATATGAACCTATTTGCGCGAGGACATATTGAGTATATACTGTACAGAAGAGGGGAGCAGTGAGAGAATAAACGGGATCTACCTCTGCTACATGTTGTGGAAAAAACAACCAAGGTTACTTCAAGGGATTTATTGTGAGATAACTATATATACCGTATTGTTTGTATATTATTTGAAATGGCAATCAATTTCTGACAATTATGTTAATGATAACGATGGTATATGCTTTTAACAAGATCTCAGCACGTGTGAACCTATTAGCTATTTCATTGTTGTGTTATAATAAACTTCCTAATATCCAACAGGAGGAGAATATCGATGCTGTGGTTACTTCACCAGTTTCGAAGATTAGGAACTATAAGGTTGTAGGGATAGCCTTGGTTGTGACGGCTGTGGTCATAGTTGGTGGCGTCCTGGGAGGTATCGCACTATATCACCACCTGCGGAGGAAGGAGGTTGGTAGCATACATGTATAGATAAATTAACTCTTTCGATACTAAATGGATTATCCCATCCAGTAAAAAGGTGTACATCGGAATGGTATAGTACAGAAGGAGTCATATTTAATGAGGGAAATACTTAGTTATATGTTCAACAGACGACCTATGGTCGTAACTTTGTTGATCTTATTATCTGAACATTTCCTTAGGGATCTACTCTTCAATGATGCTTTAGTATAGACAACGTCACAAAATGCCAGTCTTGAGGACATACAATTGAACCTAGTATTTGTTAGCCTCTTACACACCGCAGGGACGAACATGCAAAAATAACAAGTTCTAACTTATTTCAAATGTGTATTTTATACAGTGTACCACAATTGACAATAGTTTTTTTCTTCAGAATATGTCCTTATATTATCTTCATCGAGGATTTCTTGTTTGTGACCACAGTAGAAACATTTTGATAAAAGTTGCCGTTTAATAACTCAACTTATTTATCTGCTCTCCGTAATCCCCATCATTAAAAACTCGATTATAGACTTAATCAATCAATCAACCAATCCGCTCACTCGTGTATTACCAGAGCCGGTTCCCCTCGTGAATTATTTCACCTAATCGTCGAAACCAATTGAACAAGACACCACCACCTCCCAATTGAAACTGGATCCTGGAGCAAAATAGACTACTCTGAGAGAAAAAGTACATGATGCATGTCTATCAGAACTGGGCGATGGATTTAATGTCATACTGAAATGTCCAGTATTACGTGATCTCCGACAGAAATACATCCCATCATATTCTACTGAAATCCAAATACTATTAAATTGAGAGAACTTTTCAACTCTGGAAAAGGAAGACGAACCATAAATATGTTCATATTCATTAGAAGGGTTTCCCCGCTATTTAGTCTCTCATGAGGCTTCCACTGACGAGTTTTACCATCATGGATTGTCGCACTCTATCTCTTACAATTAAATTATTGCATACAAACATGTATATGAACTATACATAACTGACGCATTATTTTAAATGTTTATGCAAGTTCAATGCAATTTGCACGGATGCGCACATAATTTATCATATTTATGTCTACACACCTGATATTATTCCATGTGTATATCTACGCCATACAATAGAGTTATTCCTCTTGTATTATATTTCTGTTTGTATTTCGTTTCACCTGGTTGGTGATGTTATTCTATATTTTGAATAAATCTTATGTTCCTACATAAAAAGTGCTAGAATTTCAATCTGCGATAAAATTTAATGACTAATAATCACTAGGTGAAACATTTGCTTCATGACGCTACATGATGATGCATGAGCAAAATAAATTGAATTGAATTGATTACTCTCTATATGTCCCATGCTCAACTCAGCAGAACCCACCGACATAATGTCATTATACAGAGCAGGGACCAGCTAACCCGGTTGTACTTAATTGTTATAAGCCCGATGATAACTATTTTCCCGTAGGTCTTCACAGTAGGCACTAAACTGGACAACCTAGTTTTGAAGGAGAATATCCATGTTGATTATGGGAAGGAGATCATCTTCGTGTCGAACTTGCCCGAGGGAGACGTGGATGGGCTGAACGCCTTGCATGATTATAAGAAGGTACGTACAGCATTGACGTAATGTATGTTCAAGTCAAGTATAGCTCAGCAACGTATTGTGTCGGCAAAACAATTAAGATTCACGAATATTACGCTCAGTCCCATTCAATTCACCAAAGTGTCCTGCATGTTGCCGTTAAGAATTGTAAATAATTATACACAACTGTAAATGAGCAAAGGTTTATCTAAAAGAGTGGACTGAACTGCAAATTTGAGAAATGTATAAACTTTATTTCTCAGTTTGAGTTCGATGCTGTGAGTCTGAAGTGTGCAAACAGTATATTAACACCAATATATGAATAATGCACCGCTCGTTGTCACATTGAACTTGAATTGTAGTTTTGATTTATATTACAATGTTTTTTTTTCAAGTAGTCCAATCTACATATTCTTGTTGTCCATGCCATTTAGTTTTGAAAAAACACTTGTGAATGTTGTATGTGTCTGTGAGGTGTCTTGTGTACTCCCAACTGTCAACAAGCTGTTCAATAAATAAAAGTTGCATGCATAACATAATATTACAACACGCTAGCGCAATTAACGAAACAAAGCAGCGGCCCATGCGTATATGCGAGATATATAACCACAAGAAACACCGGCGAGCTTTTGACCGTGTATCTTGCCCACTGGGGGGACTATCCCTGGGGATTTGGTTATATACCGAGCTTTGTTTACATTCTCTACCGAGCAAAGTTTCGGATTCTTTGCATTTTTGCTCATTTGCGTGACATCATCATTGTTCAGCCATATGTTACCTCATGGCATTGGAAAATTACTCAGTATTTGTCAGTTGGTGAGGAATATTCTTCATATCCGCTACATTCTCACAAACTATTACTCCTAAAAATTCGTCTAATCTTTGAAAATATGGCGACCGTGACATCCACTGGGGGATGCTAAAAAAAACAACTACAATTCGCATTTTTGTTTTAGAAAAAAAAATTATAATGAAAATCTATTGAAGGCTCCAATTCTTAATCGCGGTGTATCCGGTTCTGTACATATATAGGGAGTAGTTTTTACATGTCAACATCTAACGCCAAAATCTTTATTCAAAACTTATTGTGCTTAAACATGATATTGTATATAGGGTTCGCATTACCTAAATACATTTATCTGTTCACAATTAGAATATCTCTTTCTCACTCAGTTACGATATGCAAACAATTACTGAGCACATACGTGCCATATTGTTGTTTCTAGCAGACATTATTTATCTTCGCGTGCACGTATATTTGACATATCTCGTTGTTTAAGTATCTGTATTGATTGGGAGGTATGTTTCAGCCAGATGGATCATAAGATTAGACTACATCACTGGGCAATAGTTACCTTGTTCTATTTTAGTATAAACTGGAACAGGAATTGTGACTATTATTAGAACTGTATAACATGTTTGACAGCTAATTTATTTTATGATCCTTTTAGTGAATTATATGTGATAGTATGCGTGTATCATGTGTGTAAAATAGTTGTATTATAGTTGTTGCATGTAGAAATTCCCACTGCAAATGATTTCCAGATTGGCTTGGTTTTAGCCCGTGTGCATGGTTTTATTTCATGTTCTTCATTTCAGGGTTTACTCGCTTTTCACGACACACAGACTAATGAATGTTACATCGACATCATACACGAAACATTCAACGAAGGACTCAATATGTGGCGCCAATTTTCAGTATGTTGTATATATTATCAGTGTCATAGCATTCTCTTTATCAGGCATCAAAAGCATTTCGCATAGTATGATTTAATGATAGACATGATTTAACATGTTCATGAAAAAAATCATATGTACATACGTGTATTTACAAATGTGGATTGAGAATGTCGACAATGGAAGCCAACATAAGCCATTGGTACAAGTTGACGACAACTATATATATGCCAGCCACTCATGTTAGAGACATTTCGCATAACGAACGCCGAGATAAAATTATTAAGAATAGGAATTACATCACTAGAATTTGTGTTATTTCTATTCATTGTCGTTTTCCCTATCTGTTGTTTGGATTACGGTTTTTGGATTTTAAACAAAACTCACAAATACATCATATAGCAATAAGTTCGCGATCGTTTTCTCAGCTCCTCAATCAGTATTCACACTGGCCCAAAATTTTCTTGAGCCACCACCTTAGCCACTTGTGGGTTTTTTTTAGCCACTTTTCATTTACCTGAGCCACATTGTTTCAACCCAAAGTTTTTGGAGCCACTTTGATTTAAACATATTCAAAGAACAACACAAGCTAATTTAATCAAATATTTAATATAATATAATATAACATGTTCTGGTAGGTAAAATAACAACAATGAGAACAATATTAATAATCAAACATTGAAAATTCTGCGAGATTTTACATCTGCCCATTTATTAAATGAATTACCAAAATTAAAATCTAACATTGGAGGGCCTTCAGTTGCAATTTTCATTAACAAGTTTAAATGTAGAACAGAAAGTCTGTTGCATCACACAAATTTGTCGAATCAACTACTTTAACGCATACTACAGTTTTATCAGGAGTCCGTTCTATGGATGGCTTTCCAAAAAAATCGGTAACTTTTTTCGTTTTAGTAGACGGTTCCGCACTATGTTGGTACTTATGTAAAGGACCTCAATGCGGTACGTGACACTGCTATTTTGTCCTTAACTGATCGCCACGTGGCCTTAGTTGTTATATATTAGTGGCTATCGTAGCACTCGCCGTCTTGAAACACGAGAATCTTGCGAAACAACACAATTAAGTGCAAAATAATCACGACACAATATCAATAATCCCCTTACTACGCGTGCCTAGCACGATTATAGCACAAGTAAACTCGTAATAGTCAATTATGGGAAAATGTGTTTGGACCATGCGAAAAAAATACGACTACAAAATAGCTATTCGCAAAAAGTATCTGTCGCCGTCCATTATGTGAAAGATGTATTGACTATACACTCATCAGCACTTGGGCTATTTTGTGACGCAGCCCCTCCGTCGCGGAATAAAGGCTCCCGATGGATTCTGTTTCAGCTAGCACACCCATAATGTGACACACTGTGCTAGCACACCAATAATGGTCCCATATAGATCAACACAACCCATGAGTACATAATTCACTACTGTAAGTCAGTGGTCGGATTCGTCTTTTATCTCCGAGTTTACACCTAGATTAGATAATTGTTACAAAATCTGTTCGTTCTACCGTTTACACGATATTGGCCAGTTTCAATGAATAGTTTATTGGAAAAATATCAATTTTGTTAATCCATGTCTTTAAATCTTAGGAATTTCAAATGACAAATATTCTTTAAAATCTAAGTGCGTGTATATCCTACTGTAAAAGCGCTATTTTTCGGTATCATTAATGAATCTGGAGTCTAGTCTATTAGACGCTTTGCAATTGGATACTTCTTCTCTGTATTTGTCATTGATATGTATTCGTATTTCGTATAGAAATTTCCACTTGATATGGGAAGGACAATTAGCATGTCTCAGCTGAACCTCTAAGTTGTGTCTGCGTAATTTAGAACGAGTGAGAAGTTAGGTCTAATAACTAATGGTGCACGCAATAACGATAAATGCTCAATATTTTCTTTTAAAAAAATCGTCAGAGTATTTGCAATTTTCAGCAGATTTCCATTGTCTTTTTGCACAGAAGTGATAGACTCGCTCTTTGTCGTTACCATAACGGGGATATGCCTTAGCTGTTCCATGCTGGAGAAAGGGCGGGAGTCGATTTTGCTAAACCCTTTGACGTGAGTTCCCAGGGAGTAGAATTTAATTGTTTATTAGCAAAGTCAACATTTAAGTTGCAACATGCCATACAACTTATTTACACAACATTATACAAACAATACACAACATACATATACATCAATAAATGAGTTCATCATATTATATGGTATTGATAATAAATACAAATAATGCTAATACATTTGGGAATATGTTTTCTGAAATGGTTTAATTCATATAATATTTACATTATATATAGTATAATGTAATACTTGCTTCATGGTAACTTTATAAACGCTAATTTTAAGAAAATGCTCACTCTTTTCAATATACTTATGTTAAGCAGTGACAGCAGTCTGTAGAATTTATTTCTCTTAGGGTTTTCCCAGTAATACTTCGGTATATAGGTTTCTCGCAGATCGTTGAGTTCAGTACACAAAATAACAAAATGGTATTCATCACATACATTTTCGCCACATAACGGGCATTTCGTGTCTTTACATGTACTTTTATCCCATCTGCATTGCTCTACCGGTAGTCTGTGATTGAATTGGCTGTTCTAAATTTCAGTAAATACGTAGCTAGATGAGATGGCATATATACTAAGTATCGGCTCAATCTGACAGAATCCTTTATGTTTCGATAAAATATGGCACGGCTTGATATAGACATATTTAGATTGCCGAAGAGGCAGCATGTGTGTTGCTCTATTAATTTCGCTTTCATGTGTTTCATGTCTGTCTTGCTTAGTGGTGACTGATTCTGCCACGCACTTTCCATATTTACTTCTCGCAGAGTTTCTTTGATAAACGAAATCCATTTAATCTTGTTTTGTAGTATGGCATCATCATCATTGAGATACCTGAGTAGAAGGAATACATTTTTAACTAATTCTGATCCTTCGTGCGATACTAGTTTTGACCAATATGATATTGCTCGGCACTTAATTTCGATCATTACGGGGTATCTTCCCAATTCTGCATATACCATGTAGTTTGGTGTGCTAGACTTCATTGTTGTGATAATTTTGCAGAATTTAAGATGTATGGTCTCCAAAATTTGAGTTTTCTCGAAACACCAAACTTCACCACCATACAGCATAATCGGCATAATCATAGAGTCAAACAATTAAAACATAATATCTACACTCTTAAAAAAATAGGTACTTCAGAGTACCTACGTAGGTACTAAGCTTTGTCCCAGGGGGAGTACCAACTGTCTGGTACTCTGGGGTACCAAAAGTGGTACTCTGGAGTACCAAAAGTTTAGGTACTCTGGAGTACCAAACGTTTAGGTACTCTGGAGTACCAAAAGTGGTACTCTGGAGTACCAAAAGTGGTACTCTGGAGTACCAAAAGTTTAGGTACTCTAGAGTACCAAAATGATTGGTACTCTGAATTACCTTATAAATATTTAGATTCTATCCGGGCATTGTGCATATACATGTAATACCCACTCTGCCTTTATGTCACCGAATTCATGACGCACACGACATGAAGTACCAAGAAATACACGCTTTCTTGACACACCCATTATATTATATGAAGTACCGAATATAAAGACAGGTACTCTGAAGTATTTAGGTACTATGCATAGTACCTAGCAATTTGGTACTCCAGAGTACCAAACATATAGGTACTAAGTGGAGAACCTGCCCAGATACCAAGCACTCGAAATTACGAAAAATGGCCGACGGCAAATTTAACAATGTGGCAATTTAGATTCCGAATGAAGCTATGGCGTTTAAACATTGAATAAAGTACAAAACCCCTCCATTACATAGTGATAATGAAATAATCCGAATTATACATGCATTACTTTTATTAGTATACTAGTAGAACCTTGATCGTGATTTTGTACTTAAATCAAAGTTTAAGATCTCGATTTCAGGATTTTCCTGTTCCCTGCATGTGTAGTAAAATTGGTCTGAATGTCCAAAAATAATTTCTTAATTTGTGTGCATTTTATCATTCACTATGACTATGTGACTTAGAAAAACTATCATTGGTGGCAAGGAAGCATGTCTTTTCTTCGGCAGAGGTATATATCAGATTTAGTGTAAAGGTTTTCGATTGATTACAAAATGTTTGCGATTAATCGCAATGGTTTGTGATTTATCGCAGATATATTTTCATGCATTGGCATTAATGGACTTGAATCGTATAAATATAAATATAATCCGACAACTTCAACAGGTCTGGGTAAACCAGCAATCGATCTATAATAGCATGGTTGGGCTAAAATAGACCGATCGTTCTTTGGCAGCAAGCATGCATGTGGTATAAGGCGAGCAAACCTTCGCGATAAATCACAAAACAACATTGCGAAAAATTACAAACACTTTGCGATAACGCGCAAACCTTTACGATAAATCTCAGACATCTTTACGAGGACTCTCAGACTGCGTACTGGGTGATTAAATTTTGCGAATTATCGCAAACATGTTTGAGATTTGTGGCAAACTTTTTTGGTGCTAAAAATATCTTAATTTGTGTGTAAACATTATAAATCAGCCATCTTAAACAGGTCTCAGTGAACAACCTATCAATTTATAATTGAACGGTCGGGCTAAAATAGACCGATCAGTCATTCACAGCCAGATTCAAGAATGTTCAGAGAAGCAAAACTTTGCGAAAAATCACAAACACCTTCGTGATAACACGCAAACCATTACGATAAATCTCAAACATCTTTACGATAAATCTCAGACTACGTACTCTGTGAATAAATTTTTTTATCTATCGCAAAGATGTTTGAGATTTGTCGCAAAGATTTTTTGGCACTAATGGGCGTCTGTGAATATTATAAATCAGAAATCTTAAACAGGTCTGAGTGAACCTATCAATCTATGCCCGGTCGGACTAAAATAGACCGATCAGTCATTCACAGCCAAATGCATGAGTGATGAGGGAGCAAATCTTTGCGATAAATCACAAACACTTTTGTGATAACACACAAACCTTTACGATAAATCTCAAAGATCTTTACGATAACTCTCAGACTACGTACTCTGTGAATAAAATTTTTTATCTATCGCAAAGATGTTTGAGATTTGTCGCAAAGGCTTTTTGCCGATAATGGGCTTCTGTGAACATTATAAATCAGACATCTTAACAGGTCTGAGTGAACAACCTATCAATCTATAATTGCCCGGACATGCTAAAATAGACCGATCGGTCATTCACAGCCAATGGAACAAATCTTTGCGAAAACTCCCAAACCTTTGTAAATAGTGTGCGATAAGCAAAATACTCAAAATTGGGGAGACCATTACGGTAACTTTGGTTAATTAACTGTTGTTTGAAAAATACCGCTATAGCGCTCACTAGTCCTCGCTATGTACAAGGAGATGTTGAATGGGTTACCAGAATTATTATCACTCTCCAAAAAAAATTGCCACGGTGTTCAGTGTTTTGTTTATCGTACACTTCCAATGCGCTGTATCAGTAAATGAACAAATACTAAGATACATGTAACACAAAGAGAGTTTAATGTATTTAATATATGATAAAGTTTGGTAAAGCCATCGCTAATAAATTATTCTCCATTCGCATCTATGTGTCAATAAGTCAACACTTGGCATTGCCTGATCACCAGAGCCATATAATGTAGAATTTCGCTAATATGGTTTCCAGTTACAGTGTATGGATGAGGTTATTTCCTAGCTAAGCGGAAATGGCCGAATCGCTCAGAATGATAACCACACATGTAGCCAGACATGTTTTGATAAGAACATGAAGCATCTGGACATTGGAATGGTCATCATGTTCATGTATGTATACAGCTAAGCTCTAATTGACCCATCCCCCTTAACGACATTGGCCACCGATATTACGAGTAGTTGCGAATGATGGTCAGTGACCAACTTTGAATGTTAATTAAATCATAAACAAATTATTAATTGAAATATTGTTTTGTGTATAGTTAATATGGTGCATGGCGCTGATGAAAAGGTGGACTGGGTGTTTACAAGGTGTCCATGTGATAAATTAGTGCGAAGTACAGTGGTCGCAAAATATTATTTATAAGACTGTAAGATTATCTGCGGTTGCCACATATCAACCACTTGACCATGGTTGAACGGCGGTATGGTATAACCGATGTCATTAATGCCCTACAACCTTGTTAAAGTGGGGGGGGGGTGTGAACAATTAGAGCATAGCGGTAGTACGTTACTAAAAGCTTGCGATTGCGATTGATTCAGTTATAACGTGGAGCCCAGAATTGGATCCATATCTCCGAGATTATCCAACATTCCATAAATATATCAGAACAGTATCACAGCATCACAGGCGTTTCGATCAAAAGAATAGCAGACTCCGTAAATGGGCAACATATGTCATGGCGACATGGTTCTCAAATCACGTTTCGATGAAAATTGAAGAATATTATCTGTCGTCCTTTGCACAGGTACTTGTACGTTATACCCATCAAACTTGTTGAACTGTGACGTCATGACTCTGACTAATTTCTACAGAATCGGATGTCTCGTAATCATAGTCACCAGTGGTTGACGCTTGTGAGTTAATTCAGGTTTATAATGTTGTGAAACTTAAGTATCTGTCTTTTGTAATTCACAATACTTTTGTGTTGTGCATGTAACACCACTGCACTCAATGACTTTTCAATTCGGTCTGGTTCGGTTCACCGAAAATTTGCTCTTTCAATAATGTAAACGCCCGTTATTTTTTCGGAGGTTATATATCATCTTGTCCCGTCCATGTACAACCATAATCCACAGAGTGCTGACAATATTCCAGGTTATTGAGAAGCCAGTTAGGTCCAATTTCACACACAAAAAATATGTTGATGAATTTCAGAGAAGTTACTTCCCTAATCTTAAATCCACCCAGCGAGCGAACAACGTACCTAGAAACTGGCATAATACTAAGGCGTGTAAGCCGACTCCGATACCAACATAAAATGTCTAAGTCTGAGGTTTGTTTGTCTCTTCGTCCATGTTTATATACTGTGAAAAATCTTAATCGTCTCAACTTGAAGTGATGAACGCCGCCATTTTATCGAGATCGGCTAGTACCAAAAGAATTATATCACGTGATGCCATCACGTGGGTAACACTTGGGTACCGAGATCGCGCTAGTGCCAAATTAATTATCACGTGATGCCATCACGTGGCTAACATTTGGGTTCCGAGAGTGGATAATACCAACATATTATCTATAATAGGTTTTGTTTTATTGTACTCACGCTTTGAATGGTTAAATTGATTCCTCAGTGTTCGACACTCACCGTCAAACCAGGCTTTGTCTTTGCGCATATTTTCCCGCGTTTTATTTTGAGGTTTATAAGTTCCCAATGTACGATCGGCCGCAGTGTTTAGAGCTCTCGTTATAAGCCCGCATATATCAACAATATTTGTTTGGGATAAACAACTATTGTTTTCCAAATCAGTAAGTTCACCAAGAATAAGCGTAATGTCGTCGGAATTAATATTTCTGGGTAACATTCTCCCTTTTTGTGGATCCCATCGTTTCGTTTTTATCATTTGTTCACCAACAGTGGAGTTCTCGTCGGTGAAGTTATTTCGTATATATCGATTTGGGAAATTAAATTTTATCACCAAGTGTATAGCTCCATGTATATCGGAGAATAAAGAACAATGATCGTGGACTTTGAAGTTTTCTATTTTGCTCAAAAGGCGTATGAATAATGTCATAAATTTACATAAACCCAATAGTTTATAACCATAAGAGTTCACCTTACCTTTGTCTTGTGATATTCGATTTGGGACCTGAAAAGTCTTATCAAAATCATCGTCATTACATTCATCATCATAATATTCATCTTCTATAGACGACAAAAATGTATTAACCATTTTACAAACAGTACTATTTTCAAAAATATGGGACATGTCCCCCGTGTCATTGTCGGCGCTGACGTCACTGACATTGTTTGTTCGTGAATTAAAATCCCCCATTAAAAGAAGTAAATCATTTTTCATTTGGAATTTCCTTATATCATCTTCAAGTTTCAAATTCCAATCATCATTAGCATATCGCGTTCCTGCAGGGGGTATGTAGACTGCCCCCCAAAAGAAGCGGTGAAGATTGTTTATCACTGGCATCAATGCGTATCCATGCGACATTAGAGTTGTCCGATTTTAAAGGAACAACGTACTGAAATAAATAACTCTTTGCCGCTATCATGATGCCACCGATCGTGTACCATTACCAATATGTTTTCCCTTTACAACACAAATTTCAAAACCAGGTATAATTATTTGGTCTTCTAAAAAGCATTTCGTTTCTGAGAAACACAAGATGTCGTAAAGGGTTATCAAATCATGAAATTCTTTATATTGCAACCTTTTTTCTAGGCCACACACATTCAAAGTTAAAATATTCAGAAACCGCGTTTCTGGTTCATGGGAGATTACTCCATGAACAGGCTGTCGGCTATCGACGCCATGGGAAATAACTCCATTTTCTGACCCCGGAGACTCTCGGCTTATCTCCACTGGTCTATTTATCGTGGTCTCACAAGTCAATCTGTGTAGATCATTTTTGTTAAAGTTTATTTCAAATGAGTTCACATTTGAGCGCATACGTTTATTCTGCATTGTTTTATTTACAAACAATTCGCTATAGTTATTTGACCATTTAACATTGTATATAGGCACGCAAACATTACTCGCTAAATTGAAATGATTTATCGCATATGTATTGGAGCAGTAATCATTAACGGCAGTACAATTCAGCTCGTAATTGCCGTTAATGATAACACTACCATGCGCGCGATACATATTAGTCAATACCCCGTGAACACATAAGCAATAAACATTCGTAGGTTGTGGGTCACATGAACAATTAACACAGGGGCGAATTGGCCCGACATTTTCCAAAACGACATCACTCGAACAATAATTAGTTCATTCACACACCTTAGCTGACTTTCCTTTCGCACTAGGTGGCGTTTGGTCACTTCGGTCTCGCTTTCTCTCGTTCCGGCTGGCGCTCTCGATTACGTTTGCAAGGTCCCTTTTCCCGTCGGGGCTCAGATGTAAGCCTGACTATTCATCGGCCTTAAATTGAGCTCGTATTACGAAACCTTCCTTGTTTGTGAATAATCTAGAATTGTCAACGAACGACAATTTTGGGACTTTAAACCCGCACATAACTTTAATGTAAGAATTAACTTGTTCTGCAACTTCGTTGAACAGTTGAATTTTCCGCCCCCTTCCCTTTCTGGGAGAGATACTACAAACAGTGAATCTTGCATTTGTGAAAGTCCCTCCAGCTCCTGTATTCCAAAGCCGAATTTTACACTAACTGCATGTGAATCGTAGGCACTGTGCAGAATATCGTTTGTTCCTATATGGATAATTACATGCTTGACTTCATCTAGAACAACAGACTCGTCCCTTTTAACAAGTTTAATGAGCTCACCAACATTACCCATGTCGGCACCAGAGTAATTGAATTTCTTCATATGCTGGTCTTTAAATTGAAGCCCGTGGCAGTTGCTCGCACCAAGCAGCACTGTGTCACACGAATCTTCATCATTTTCGTCAACATCATACACCACGTCATTCTCATCTTTGTCACTCACATCTTGTTCCACATCGATGATGCCACTTTCATCAACATGAATGAATTCGTCGACACTCTCAGAATCACTGCAATCACTTTTGTCACCCCTTTCGTCGATTTTGTCATCTTGGTCCACCTTTCGTCGTGAGTATTTTCCAAAGAACCCGTTAGTTCTTGATGATTGTCCTGGCTTGGGTATATTATTACATTTAGTCCGGGAGCTAATAGGGGTACCCTTGCACCCCCCCCCTGGGACTTAACTTCACCCCACTCATTTTGTTCCTTATTATGTCCTTCAACTTTTAAGCAATGTTAACAAGAAAATAAAGTGGCCGTGTAGACTCCAGACAAGATGGCGTCCATCATGGCCGCCGTTTTTCAGCCCAGACCTTAGATCAGTTTTATTCAAATTATAGCGGAAAATCTTGTAAAATGTATACAAATGTATATATTTTCGTGAAGCTGAGACATAATGACACATTTTTGAGCCAAAATTAAAACTCACCATCCAAGATGGCCGCCAAAATGGCCACCGGAAGTTGAAAATATACCATTTTTTCACAAATATCTTCTAGATCAATTCATGCTGTTTGGAACTGGTTTAGTAATGCAACTTTATTTAGTATTTTGTATATTAACTGATCATTGGAGCAACGAAATGTGCAATTATTGGGGTCCTAACCACTTCCGATCCCTCAAAAATTCGATTTTACAGAATGCGATATAAAATTTCACAAAAAATCACAATTTGGATTCTAGTCACATTTCAACAAGAAATGAACAGAACTTTGTAATGTAAGTGAGGCATATCATTAACTATTAATATTCCAAATCACTGGAACCAAAATTCTTACTTTGGCTCAAAATGGCTGCCAATATGGCCAAAATATGGAAAATGGTAAATATTACACCAGCGTGTCCTGCAATCGCTTACAAGTTGTGGTTGATGTATAAAATTAGCTATTCTGCATTCTATACATTGAATACTAACATGTCTGATGCACCATGGTTAATTGTTACTATTGTCACCCCTGACGTCGTCAAAAATATTGGACTTTTCTCTCAAAAACTTGACATAAATATTGGCAAAAATTCACTTTTCAGGTTTGTACCATTTTTTCAGGTAAAATATAACTATCTTTGGATTGAAAGGTGTTTATTGTTTTGGTCTATTTTAAATGCGTCATACTACAGTGTTTATAGACTGAATTGCTCAAGATGGCTTCCAAAATGGCAACCAAATTTGTAGAATGTTAATGTTTTACATATATCCCGAACATTCTCTGCATTATCCGAAAAGGTAGCATATTGTGACTCACTTGGTTATTATACATGTTAGTTAATTAACTGACAACTACATGTTCTATTCTGGTTGTCTCAGTTCCGTATGGAGCATGACAAATTCATTTTAAAGTATGCAATTTTGCTGAGAACCTCTTTTGTAATTTTGGCCACATTTATTGAAAGGAAATGGGCAGAACTTTGATACCGACATGAGATGAGTCATAATCTTTGGCTATTCTGGTCCATTATGATATGTGTAGGTTATACCAGTATACACACGTGTTGCTTTATTGTCATGGGCGAGGGATATACGTGTATAGCGAGTAGCTATATGGCCATGGATGAGGTGCACATGCATACATGGAGTGACTATAGTGACATGGATGGGGTGTATAAGTATATCTTGAGTGGCTATTCGGCTATGGTGTGACAAATAGGGATGCAGGGAGTGACATGGCCAATGTTGAGGCGAATATGTATACAAGGATTGACCATGATCATGTATGCATGTTTTGAATAGGTACACACGGGGTGACTATATGGCCATAGGTCAGACGAAGGAGTATACCAGGTGACATGGGTGAGGGTATGAGTATGAAGCGAGTGGCTATATGGCCATTGGTGAGGTGCATATGTATACCGGAATGACTTTATGGTCATTGTTGTGGTGTTGATGTAGATATTGATTGTCTATTTGACCATGCGTTTGGAGAATAGGTATACAGGGGGTGACCTTATTGCCAATGGTGAGATGAATGGGGATACAAGGAGTGACTATATGGTTATGGGTCATTTTTAGGAGTATACCCGGTGTGCCTGTATTGTGACGCATGGCTGTATGGTCATCCGTGGTCATGGGTCAGGTGTACATGTATACAATGGGTCACTATATTGTTATGTTTGTGGTGTTTATGTATATATGTAATGACTGTGTGCTAATGGGTGGCTATCGCTTTCCACACTTAGCGCCCCCCATCTACATAAACATCATCAAGATGGAGAACTCTCTGACATGACCTCTTTATTGATTAACATACCCTTGAGTTATTGTAGAAAGCGATAGCCACCAAGATACACCTGTACAACCCACCCATCACCCAAGTCACTCCATATGTACATAAACACCACACAAATGACAACATAATAACCCACTTTATACACGTACACCTGATCATGCAGCCATGCTTGGTTATACCCGTACATACCACAAATGACGATACAGCCATGAGTCACCATGCATGAACACCAGGTATACACCTACACCCGACGCATGACCAAAACGTCACTATATGTATACATATTCACTACATTCACGATAATACAGTCACTCATTGTATACATATTCACCTCACCATGGACCATACAGCCACTACATGTATACCTATTCGCCATCCACATGACCATAGAGTCAATCCAGGTAAACATATGCACAATACCAATGGTGAGCCCTTCCAGATATACCAATACCCTCACATACGACCACTCATAAGTTCCATACTTGCCACTCATAAGTTATATACACGCCATCCATGATCATACATGTACTCCCCATACACCACCAATGATAACACATCCACAACATATATAAATATATGTCCCACCGTCACCAATAGGGGACTCCCTATATACCCACACATCATGCATGACCATACAATAACTCCCTGGGTACTTATTATCCTCATCTATGATCATAGAGTAACTCCATGGCTGTCATCTTGGCTTCCACTCTGTATCCAGTTGACAAATTTGTATCATAATGGGCCTGAATACCCACATATCATGATGGTTCATCTCAGTTCCGTCTCAACGTTCTGCCCATTTCCTTTCAATAATATGGCCAGAATCACAAAAGAGGTTCTGCAACTTTAAAATGAATTTGTCATGCCCCATACGGAACTGGAACAAATATAATAGAACGTATTTGTCAGTTAATTAACTAATACGTAAAAATAACCAAGTGAATCACAATTTGCTATCTTTTTCGGATAACGCAGAGAATAATGTTCGGGATATGTTAACTTTTAACTTTTAACAAATTTGGTTGCCATTTTGAAAGCCATCTTGAGCATTTTAGTCTTTAAACACCACAGTGTGACACAATTAAGATAGACCAAGCCAATAAACACCTTTGATACCAAAGATAGTTGCATTTTACTTGAACAAATGGTCGAACCCTGAAAAGTGAATTTTTGCCAATATTTTTGTCAAGTTTGTGAGAGAAAAATCCCATATTTCTGGTGATGTCAGTGGTGACAATAGTAAAAATGATCCATGGTGCATTATACATGTTAGTATGCAATGTATAGAATACAGATTAGCCAATTGTATACACCAACCACAACTTCTAAGCGATTGCAGGACACCCTGGCCCCTGGGGCAATATTTACCATTTTCCATATTTTGGCGGCCATTTTCGCAGCCATTTTGAGCGATGGTAAGATTTTTGGTTCCAGAGAGTTGGAATATTCATTGGTAATGATATGCCTCACTTACATTACAATGTTCTTTTCATTTCTTGTTGAAATATGACTAGAATCCCAATTGTGATTTTTTGTAAAATTTTGTACCGCGTTCTGTAAAATCGAATTTTTGAGGGATCAGAAGGGGTTAGGACCCCATTAGTTGGACATTTAATTGCTCCAATGGTCAGTTAATATATAAAATACTAAATAAAGTCATATTACTCAACCAGTTCCAAACAGCATGAATTGATCTAGAAGATATTTGTGAAAAAATGTCATATTTTCAACTTCCGGCAGCCATTTTGGCGGCCATCATGGATGGAGAATTTCAATTTTGGCCCACAAAAGTGTCATTATGTCTTAGCTTCACGAAAATATATACATTTGTATACATTTTACAAGAATTCCCGCTATAATTTGAATAAAACTGACCTAAGGTCTGAGCTGAAAAACGGCGGCCATGATGGACGCCATCTTGTCTGGAGTCTACACGGCCACTTTTTTGTCTTGTTAACATTGCTTAAAAGTTGAAGGACATAATAAGGAACAAAATGAGTGGGGTGAAGTTAAGTCCCAGGGGGGGTGCAAGGGTACCCCTATTAGCTCCCGGACTAATTGGTTAATTTTGTGTTGATCGCATCCGCACGCGTAACACACTGTAGGCTCCGTACACTCGCGTGATCCGTGAGTGGTACTCTTACAATTTCGGCACGTCTGATTGATTCTTGACATACTATCACACCTTTGTCGTGGAAAATGCAGGTCACTACAATGTTTACATTGGAGTTTGGTTTTGTCAGAGAATATTTTCAAAGTATAATCTGCATCAATTTCAATCGTACGTGGTATCTCTGTACACTCGGAAATCTGCAGATATCTAGTCCCAGACTCGAAGTTCCAGCCTGGTACCATACCACGCTTATAGCTCCCTTCAACCACTTTTCCAAACTGTTCGAATATGCCCACACACTCATTGTCAGATAATTCAAACGGGGCATCATTGATTGTGACAAACACACCAGAATTTTCTGCATTCTGCAGTTTCACGAATCTTCCAAAAAGTGTTATACCCTTGTCTATCAGTATGCTTTTCACATTGGAGTTTTTGGCCGTTATGAAACGTGCCTTCTCAGTTATTTGTATACCTGCTAATGAGTCATTGAGGTGATTAATAACGGCGCTTAGTGCGTCGATGTAGACCCAGTTGAGTCAAATACATGATATACATATGTATTGGACTCAGATTAGCCACTATTTGACCCTGTCTGAAGCTCATACCTTTTCTATTTACAGGCGATAAAGGACTCCTGGTGCCAGATTCTGATTGGTTTTCTTCTTATGGTGACAATAAAGACAAGATTCCACCAAAAGTTCCGAAATCCGTACCTTGTTGTGCTAAATAAAAGACATTTATCATTTGTCAATTTTGCGCAAACACAATTTATTTCCTGGTTACGTTCGTTTGACTTTCTGTTCCAGCATGTCAAATTGTTGTCATGCGCAGTGCCATCGTTCAAATTGCACCGGATATCGGAGATACTATATACCGAGACCAACCAATAACAAACGCTAACTACCGAGAACAAGTCTAAATTTGATAATTAAGTCATAATAATGTTTAATTATAGTGAATGTATCAGTCTTAAGTGGATATTATACCATGTTTGACATTTTAAATGACATATATTATGGGTATACCGATAACTTGAAACATCAATTGAATTCTTTATTCTCATCACAATGCATACACAAATATAAATAATTCATACATAAATAAACATGTTTAATGATTTGCCCGGAAACCTGAATTATTATGAATAGCCAGGTTTATTAGATATATATAGAATATATATATTATATAATATAGATTATATCATATTTGTTATATATGGTATATATATTATATATATTATATATATCATATATATATTATATTATAATATATATATATATAATATAATATACATGTTATATAATATATATTATATAATATATATTATATATATATATATTGTATATATATATAACTAGCATGTGGACCCGACTTCGTCCGGGCTGTTTCCCCTCTGCTTTTCGGCGAATTGCGCGATTTGACCTTGAATTGTCCATTTTGAAGGTCAAGGTCAGGTGGGGTAACGATTTGACCCGTTCAAAACACTGCCCGGACAAAAGTACCCGACAAAAGTACCCGTAGAAATCCGTCTGATTTTAACCGATTTGACCTTGAATTGACCCTTTTGAAGGTCAAGGTTAGGTCGGGATTACGTTTGACCCGTCCAAAACAATCCCCGGAAATAAATACCCTTAGGTATCAAATTTCGTCAAAATCTGTCGGGCAGTTTTCCAGGCCATAGCTAACACACACACATACAGGCAGAAGTCCCAACCCAAAATATATAGTATATATATATATATATATATATAATATGTATAATATAATATATATATAATATATATATATATATATGTCATATGTAAAAACATATTTAACATATATAATATAATATATATTATATAATATATATATATTATATATATATCTAATAAACCTGGCTATTCATTATAATTCAGGTTTCCTGACAAATCATTAAATATGTTTATTTATGTATGCATTATATTATATTTGTGTATACATTAAATGGGTGATGGGAATAAAGAATTTAAATGATGTTTCAAGTTATCGGTATACCCATAATATGTCATTTTAAATGTCAAATATGATATAATATCCACTCAAGACTGATACATTCACTATAATTAAACATTATTATGACTTAATTATCACATTTAGACTTGTTCTCGGTAGTTAGCGGTTGTTATTGGTTGGTCTCGGTATATAGTATCTCCAATTTCCGGTGCAATTTGAACGATGGCACTGCGCATGACAACAATTTGACATGCTGGAACAGAAAAGTCAAACGAACGTAACCAGGAAATAAATTGTGTTTGCGCAAAATTGACAAATTAATGACAAATGTCTTTTATTTAGCACAACAAGGTGTGGATTTCGGAACTTTTGGTGGAATCTTGTCTTTATTGTCACCATAACAAGAGAACCAAGCAGAATCTGGCGCCAGGAGTCCTTTATCGCCTGTAAATAGAAAAGGTATGAGCTTCAGATATAAAATGTACACAAGCAATCTGAAACTCAAAAGAATGTAAATCTTTCGAGTTTCCCTGGAACTAGCGTCGATTACATCTTCATGGTTTAGTCTATTATTTACACGGTACCTGTTTCGGTCGAAACTAACTGTCAGATCCCTTTTAATTTTGCTGGACATCTTGTCGGATACTTGCTACAGTAATCATATATGAAATCACAGTCGATCACACATAAATAAACGTTGTTTCCATCGAATATGAATTATTTCTAAGGAGAAGATTTTCAAAAGCCGCCATATTGCTAGGGGAGATAATCAAGTTTTTCCATTCCAGTACTTAACACTTAGCGACCCATATTGAGCTCCATGACCGGACCTGTAAATAGCCAAGAAAGCATAATGTCAAGCTTGCAGTGGGATTTTATAATTTATATATCTTAAAGAAATTGGCTTTGGGAGTATGTATATGTGGATTCATATTCACATTTCACATACATTTATATGTATGATTTATATATAGTTCAGCCCAAAGTAAAAATACTTGTAATTTGTGTTTCCCTATTTCAAAGTTTTTTTCATGGTTTTCAAGAAATGTGTTATATAAAAACAATTTCATGTTCAATGTTTCAGAAAGATTTTGTATCTGTCAAAAGATTGTTTTTATTACAGTTTATACAAATATATTCAAAAAATCAATATATATTAGGTATGGAAAGTCATAAGAATATGTCAAAATAGATATGAACAAATTAAAAAAATAAAATTCTAATCCTACATACCGACTCTATTTTTTTCTGGCACGTAACCCATAGCAGGGGTTTATTTTAATTTCGCATTATGACTCCGACCGAAGATTTGTTGAATACATGTAAGGTTTGACACCCGTCATGAGTCTCAGTATGGAGCCAATTCCAATTATAACCATAAGGAGAAAACTGATCTGCATAAAATTATAAGATCTACGAGGTGATTTGATAGTGATTGTCGTATTCTAATTATAGACTTATACTCGAGTTCCAATCCAGCGGAACATGACGCGCCTGCAACCAGCGATAGACAGAACAGTGGTTCGGACATTCCTGGGCGACAACGTGGCTAAACATTGTGAAGATATTCCAACATACTGGATCATAAAGACATCGGAAACTGAATCTGGTACGTGCATTTAATATGATCGCACGTGACACGTAGTGGAGCAACCACACAAAATACATCAAACTATCTCAACAATTTCCATCTATATACGTAGTTTCCAACTGTTGCTATGTCAGTCATGGGATTTAAAAATGTTGAATACTTTCACCAAAGTTGGAGGGGCGGATTCCGCGGAACACTACAGTACAACCACCCTGCCACCACGTATCTCGTTAAAACAACTCATACACACCCATGCCAAACTAAAGCTGAAGGGGTCACTCTCACCAAAAAAAGTGCTGAAGGGTACACAGGATTTGAAAATGTGCTGAAGGGTACACATGGTTTGAAATGTCATTCTAAATGACGTTTAGTTTTCTCTTATAGAATAATTGTTTACGTTCCAATGAACATTAAAATGAACTGAAAACAAACTGCTAATGGACGCCAGACTTTCAGAAACACAGTTTAAGTAACGGTGTTAGTGGCGATCACAAACCATGTGTACCCTTCAGCACATTTTGCGAATCCTGTGTACCCTTCAGCACTTTTTTGGTGAGAGTGACCCCTTCAGCCAAACTTAATCTAGCAACTTCCCACGTTTATATATGACAAATATAAATGTTTACATGGGCGCTATATCCCAAAATATCACTGGGGAAATCTTTCGCGCGTACAGTTTCATGCGCTAGCTAGCTAGCTCTTGTCAATAGAAAACATCTCTCGTTTGAATCCAGTCTGTATTCTAGAAAATGGTCTTTAGTGAAGTCTCTTAATTACATTTAAGTGTATATATTGTGGAAGACAGCTGAATTAGCTCATTGCATGGTCAAAAATTCAAACTGATAGTCAAAATGACATTTGAAAACATGATGAAGAATATAATCTTATATGCACTCACTAGTTTTAAAAGAAGAACAAAAAAAAAAGGAACAATGAAAACCAAACAAACAACACGTTTGTAGGGAGGGATCCCATATTTATTGTGTGCATATTGTATATAAAATGTCCTTTGGCCATTTTGTATATATAATTGCGTTTAGTCTAGTGATGTGAAATCGGTGTTTCCGGTAAAGACCAAATGTGTCTGGATTCTGGCCCTCAAAACCAACTGACGTAAATGACGTCATGGACCTTGTCATGACGTCTTCGCTGGTTTTCGGTCAGCTAACCAACGAAAATGGTCAAAATGAAACTAATTCATAAGCATAGGAATTGTTCAGAAAAACTGAAGTTGCTAATTTCATAACCATCCCACTTGGTCCACTTCCGATTCCGTGATTTCACAATTTGATATTATTGTTCCCACAAGGCTTGGCAAAAGCTGAGGGGAAGTCACGTGATTTTTAACCCATTTTTCTTGTCCGGATTTTCATCGCGTCGAAATTCTGTTTCATGGTATTTTAAAAATTAATGACGTCATTCACGCCTAAACATGAAAAGCAACAACGCGCCTGCGGCGCGTTGTGGTTGCTATTAATTACATGTCATTTATTTGCCTTGGGCGATTTATTATCAACCTCGATTGATCGTTCCAAAATCGGCCGAGTCGGCTGATAACCCTCACAACTCGGCTGATAACCACACAAACTCGACCGAGTCGGCTGATAACCCCCACAACTCGATTGATATCCACAGCACTAGGATGATAACCACAAGCACCGGATTCTAAGGGTTGTGACATCAACAAGTGATGCACAGTGTTTTCTAAGAATGATTACTTTATCGTGATGATCCGAGTGTTGTTGACGAAGCGACACTGAACAAATATCTCGCCTGACCAATTTTATCACTTACATTCATAATGTGACAAACTAACAATAGTACGGACAATACATGTATGTGAGAACAGAAAACAATAATTGAATCGCTTGCCTAGTTTTATAATGATTTGTGTTTGTTCAATGAAAACATTTGAATATAAGCCAAGGCGGAAAATTCGAAGTTCACATTCATTCGTGAATGGCACTGACACAGAACCAGACACTAAACGCCTTCTAAAATAAAAAGAAATAATGCTTCACATTGTCATTCCGAAAGAAAATATAAACCACGTTATGCCACATGTACATGTAGTATAAAATAAAAATCACGTTATGCCACATGTACATGATGTATCAAATCCTCTGTATACCTAGTTCTTGATATTAACATCCATTTTCATCTCCTCAAATTCAGCTCAGTACTATTGGTTCATATTTATGTGCATGGTTGTTATATGCTTCATAAATCTTAATAGAATAGGTTACATATAGATATAATATGACAAGAAATCAGTTTAGAAAAAACAGGTTTCATATAGCTAGTCAGGCCTGTTATGGAATATGCTGACACAGTATGAGATCCATACCGACAGGATGATATCAATAAATTAGAATGTATACAGAGAAGAGGAGCTCGCTTCATAAAAAAAACATCTACTGAAGTCGAGAACAGGGAGACATGACAAAACTGCTGAAGGATCTCCAACTGCACGATTGGAGAAGAGAAGAAAGATTGATATATTGGCCCTTATGAATACGGTGGTTGTGTGGCTGGTCCGGCTATTCCCCCCAAACAATACATTATATCGTGCACAAGGCGCATACGGAAGAAAGGCAGCACCGTACATACTATGTTCCGAGTCAACTACCACGACACCTCATCCGTAACCGTACAAAGTGTTCGCAAACGCATGCTTTGTCTGAACCACATGTGACTGGAACCAGTTGGAGGAATCAACAATGGACCTATCCATAGGGACCGCCCACCAGTATACTGCATGGTTACTGTTACTACGCACCACAAGCCATTTGGATTTCGCTATATATCAGTGCTGAAATGGCTTCCGATGAGAACGGGTCTTGTGTTTCAAGTTCGCTTTTAAATGTTCCAGACGATATCAACGTTTGTTATTTACCCGACATTGATACATTATCAAAAATGGCACAAGAAAAGGGGCTTAATTATTATACCCATGGATATATTCATGACATTAGAACGAGTGAAGTTAACCAATAGATCAGGGTTGACTCGAAGTGTTATAGGTCGATGGCAAAGTCACAACCACCACACCGATACATATAGAAATCTGCGTCATCACAAAGACAATTATCGAATCGATGTGCTCCTGCAAAGCCGTGTAAGTTTTTTCTTTTATCTTTCTGAATTTTACGTATATGGAATATATCTTCGTAATTTCGGTTATGACGAAAATAGGCAACATAATCTCCAAATCAACTTGACCTGTCATATGTCATCTACTATACATGTAATATTATTTCTAATCAGTCACACGCCATCTAGTTTCACTTGACAAAATCATGTTAATCGTTGCCATGTTTGTTTTGTTGTTTTTTCTAAATAAAATGAATAATATTCGTGTTAAATTGGTGCTCTCAGTATCTTCGAGTGATTTGGTCCGCCCAGTGTCCCATACATGTACGCTACATGTGTAAATATAGTCAATGAACATGGCAATAGACAAATTTAACAAGCATTGATGATTTTTGTGAATGATATTAGTGCACGTGCAAGTATTTCCGAAAAGTATAGAATTAATACTCACATGAACATGTCCTCCGATTATCGGTAAAAGTTATCCTTATTTATTTTGTTCGTACAAAATGTTATAGTGAATATCTCTGTCTCGTTTATTTTAGGTTAGTTGGAAGGTGCTCTCATGTTATTGGATTGATAAAATCACTTCAGGGTTTGAAGTTACACAACATTTCATCTGCTCCGGAACACCTTAGTTGCACAAGTGTTCCTCAACAATGGCATGTCCCGCGACAAACGAAAATACATGCTGTTATTAAAGTACATGATTCACATACTATAGCAGTTTGATGCGGGTAACTATAAGTTGACACGTTTATTCAAGTATCATGAATGACCCATTTGTTGGCATTGTTCAATTTTATCACCAGTGATTAGTATTTACGCAAACACACAGTGAAATTAATAGTATCATACTTCCTGTCATCACCTTTATCATACCGACAAAGCATTGTGAAACAACATACCCCACTCAGTACAGGAAGTGTGAACATTTAAGGGGCTGTTGGTATTTTGTAATCGAGACCCTAGCTGAGGTGTTATGGTTTGTTTTGCTAACTTCCCATTTCCCCTATGACAAGTTATAACATTATCTGAGGGTGATAAAATGTTTTAATAAAGTAACACAACATATATATTACTCATGGACACAGCTGGTCAACAAATTAAATACTAAATGAGCCGAGTGTGGTCGATGACATTGTTTAATCCAGCGTAAACACTTGTCTTTAGTACGTCCTGATTTAGGAAACCGAACTAAAAACACTCCGGGATATTTGTATAAATATCGTTCGTCAACCGGACATGTTCCCCATGCACAATTCAACACCATTGTAGCTTTTTAAGACATATTTTGCTCTCGTGTTCGTAATTTCCCTATAGCTTACTATGGTATCTAACCATCCGCTTGTGGTGCGATTAATATCACTAGGCAGGCGCAAGTAGCTTCCGGTTTTGAGCTATCGGCTCATTGGCTATAATTGAAATTGGGGCGGTCCCTATGGATAGGTCCATTGATAAGATCGAGCCAGTGGATTACTTCAAGAGCGCACTTGAGGAAATCATCTAGACCTCTCCAATATGCCAGTATTGAATTCTGCAGCGTAGCGATACAGACACAGATGACCAATACTGCAGATGCAGGCGGACGACAGTGCTGTCTGACTGTAATCCACTGGTTACACGTCAACCATTTCCAATATATATTTCAGGGAGATTGAAGACAATCAGCGATCCAGAATTCAACACAAAACAGAAGGGGCTTGATCGGAAGAAGAAGAGTGGTAAGCTGTTTGTACAATTAAAAATTTGGTAACGATTCAAATTCAGCCAATATCCATTTACCGTACATAAATCCTCACTTGTAGGTCACTGGTTGTCAGTTATTGATATGATGGTGTTAGGTGTGTGTGTTCACTTATAAGTATATAGCCTCGACATTATATTTATAAGTCCTGGATCAGTATGAGCTCTGACAGAATCAATCCACCTATGCCAAGGTTAATGACTCAGCATATATAGTATGTACAGTACCCCCTCCCAGGTTGACCGAAATTGCTGGGCATTGCTACCTTAAAGGGACTTTAATTTTGTTCATATTATCTTGTGTGAATTACTGGTAGATACATTCAGTTTTGTATTGACAACGTTTGTGTTCTGAATTAGTTTTATTGAGGGGGAGCATTTGCTAGTAAAAATAGTTGTCTGATGCTATAAATAGTGTAGGAGTTAAGCTTAACTCAACGCCAATGATGTACAACTCGTAATAAATGATAACTTGTTCTTCGAAGCGCTACTTTTAGACATAAAATGACATAAAATAGCTTTTTCGTCCAAACAAAAGAAAAAAATCCAAATCGAGATGGAAGACTTGGAGAATAAGAAAAAAATCACTTGAAATCAGACTAGCGGAAAATGCCGACACAAAAGCCTGTGAAATTCTTATCAACAACATAAATGAAATTGAAAATAAATATAAGTGAATTCAGGGAGGGAACAACAAATTAAATATTCAATGATCAGATCAAAATCAAGGTGAATAGATGGAGAAAAACGTAGCAAATTTTTTTTGAATATGGACAAGCGTCATTTGGCAGCAAAAAACATTGTCTAAAATTATACAAGAAAATGGAGAAACAATAACTGACACCAACAAAATAGTCAATGCTTCCAGAACTTTCTATGAAAAAATAATCAAAGCTGTTTGATCTAAACATGATACTGAAGGACTGCGACTTTCCACATCTCACTGCAGAACAAGCAACAAAGCATCGAAGGGCTAATTGCAAAAGATGAATTACTTACTACACTCAAAGCAATGTAGAATGTGAAAAGCCCTGGTCTGAGTTTCATAAATTTTTCTGGAGATATAGGGTCTTTTTATGGCGCTAAATTAATCGCGGATACACGATTGGTGAAATATCTATTACTCAAAGACAAGGGGTATTCACTCTATTGCCAGAACCAAATAAAGACAAAATGTACTTAAATAACTGGAGGCCTATCACATTACTGGACGCTTCATATAAACTAGCAACTGATTGCACAGCAAGAAGAATAAGAAGTATACTACCAAGTATAATACACTCAGTCCAGAAATAGTTCATGAGCGACAGAAATATCGGAGATAATACTCAACTTGTTTATGACATTATGCACATCATACAACATAAAATATCCCTGGAATGATAATCCTGATAGATTTTGAAAAAAGCGTTTGACTCTATTATGAAAATTTATGAATCAAGTATTAATTTATTTTTTTTGGTGGAAATTCAATTAAACGATGGGTGAGTACATTCTATTTTAACTGTACTGCTACTGTTTCTCTCAGAAAACTTCAAATTAGGAAGAGGATGTCGCCAATGAGCCCCATTATCCCCTTACATGTTTCTTATATGTGCAGAAATACTAGGCATACTAATAAGAAATAGTAAAACAATTAGAGGTATTACGATCGGAGAAACCGAATTTAAACTTTCCATGTATGCGGATGATACAAGCCTCATCTTAGACGGGAGTAAATATAGCATTACAAGTCCCTATTACAGTTGAAGGAATTTGGAGCAATGTCTGGTCTTAATATAAATAGGGATAAATACAGAGTGGTATGGATTGGGTCAGAATGGCATAACGAAACTCCGCATAGAAAGATAGAGAATATTAATGTCACAAACGATTTTGAAATGCTAGGAATAAAATTCCATACAAACCTAAACAATATTTCAATTCTGAATTATGCTAATAAATTAAAAAGTATGAACAATGAGATTGATTCCTTATAAAAAAGAAACCTGACTCCAAATTGCAGACTCATGATAATAAAATCGCTCATATTACCAAAAATAAATCATCTATTAATGCTTCATCCAAACCCAAATCAAGCTATAATGAAGGAGATCAATACAATGTGTTATAATTTCATATGGACGTCAAAACAAATCGAATAAAACGTAATTTATTGTGCAACCAATATAAATTCGGTGGACTAAAAATGATAGAAATACAAGCCTTTAATAATTCCTTAAAAATTATCTCGGCGAGACGATTGCTCATGAACAAAACAAGTTGGCAAACATTATTTAACGACCAGGTCTCGAAGGACACTCTATTTTGGCTATACGATTGTAAACATATTAATAGTCTGACCAATGGCATAACAAACCCATTCTGGAAAGATCTGTTGGGAGCATGGCCTAAATTAACAAAAGCTCTTTATAAAAACTGTAACACTGAACGTTACCTTTCGCAGTGTATATGGAAAACAAATGATATAATGCTTAATGGAAAACAAATCAACTTTGGAAAATCTTTGGAAAGTTGGAAATCAAAAGGAATAGTATACAGTTATCGCCCGAGATTGAGTGAGACACGGAGATTTGTCGCCCGCTCGAGACCTGGAATGTCACCCGAGGGCCGCTAGGCCCGAGGGTGCCATTCCAGGTCGAGAGCGACGACAAATCCCCGTGTCTCACGAAACAAGGGTGTTAACTGTTTTGTTATCTGACAAAGGAGTACACACGAACCTCCTTAATAGCAGGCCTCAGTGCGTGCTTATATTCTTTAATCCAGTTCGAAGAGTTAATTTTATGTTGGAATCCTCGCTTTTCAGAAAATAAAACATTTACATTCTTGATCAATTAACACACCCATCATTTGCCCAGCTATTCTCCGGTCAGTTTGCTGGTCGCATAGTGGGAATCGGTTCACGGAAATAGGAGTAAAGCAATTTCGAAGTATAGTAGCCATGCAGCGAAATGTTCGGTTTCGTTCAAATCAGCGTAAAGACGCAGGCACACATGTTAATTTCCAGAACGCTAAAATGTGAAACTAACACGTTGTAGTTGTGCAAAAAGAAATTGACATATGTTACAGATTATTATGTACGGAAACGTAGAGGCGCCAGATGAATTATATTGGTATCTTGCAGCAACAAGTTAACTATCTTTCTGCAGCAGGTTAGCTATCGTGCTGCAGCAAGTTACTATCTTGCTGCAGCAAGTTACTATCTTGCTGCAGCATGTTAGTTATCTTGCTGCAGCAAGTTAGCTATCCTGCTGCAGCAAGTTACTATCTTGCTGCAGAAAGTTCGCCATCCTGCTGCAGCAAGTTACTATCTTAAATTAAACGCTCTTTATTAATTATTGAATTAGCCCGTTGCAGGAATGTTCCATAAATTCCAAATTTGCAGAGTTTCTATCTCTATAGGCACATTGAGTTATAGTAAATGTTGTTTTCCAAAGAACTTATCTGAATATTGGGACTACTCGTCGATGAGTATTTTCTGGGACTATGAGTCATTAACAGTCTAATTTGAACTAATTATAACCTAATTATTTTCTCTTTCTATCTCTGATATATTGAGAATTAATCTGAATTTCGGGACTACTCGTCAATGAGTATTTATAACTAATTACTTTCTCTTTCCATCATAAATTAAACGCTCTTTATAAAGCCTTTTACATCCCAATTTCACCAAAAAAAAACATTTTTTGGCAAGATAACTAATCTGCTGCAGCAAGATAGTAACTTGCTGCAGCATGATAGCTAACTTGCTGCAGCTAAATATCTAGCCTGCTATAGCAAGATAGTAACTTGCTGCAGCTAGATAGCTAACCTGCTGCAGCAAGATAGTTAACTTGCTGCAACAAGATACCAATATAATTCATCTGGCGCATCTACGCTTCCGTAGTTATGCAACATAAGTGTATTCTTCTGAAGTTTGAGGAATGTATTGCCGAAAAGAAATAGTCAATTGATAAACAGTAAGGAATGGCTATTTGATCTTTAAAGCTTATACATAAACGTATTTGTAACGTATGCACATCGTATGTGCAATTGTCTGCAGCACATACCAACTGCATAATAAGGTTTATCTATTTGTCCCACGGTATTTATTATTGATATAAAAAGGTCCAATAGGAACATTACACATTATAGCGGATTTGTGTCCGTGATAACACCATTTATTCATTGCGTGCTTTAATTGCAAATAAAAAAAACACACAATTATGCGAATTAACAAACACCACAGTTGGCGGTTGTTATGAAACAGTGGGGTTTATAAAAACAGTGTTTTCGGAAATTGTTAGAGATCTGTGAGATAATATCTGCGCGTTGAGTTCTTCGTTGTTCTATGTTTACTGGTAACAGCTGAGCAGTCAATAACTGAGAAAATGTTACCCTCGATGGTAATAAGTGATTAACGGCCCGCCATGTGACGCACTCACAGCCAATCTGAAGAGGATGAAGGATAACAATATCTATTTTCCTCTCTTCTGATTGGCTGAGAGTGCGTCACATGGCGGGCCGTAAATCACCATATTACTCTAGAGGGTGACATTTTCTCAGTTATTGACCGCTCAGCTGTTACCAGTAAACATAGAACTACAAAGAACTCAACGCGCAGAGATTCTCTAATAGCTCTCTAATAGTTTCGAAACGCATTGTTTGTATAAACCCCACTGTTTCATAACAACCGCGAACTGTGGTGTTTGCTAATTTGCATAATTGTGTGTTTTTTATTTGCAATTAAAGCACGCTATGTATAAATGGTGTCATCGCGGTCCGTGTCATCACGGACACAAATCCGTTATAAGGTGTAATGTTCATATTGGACATTTTTATATCAATAATAAAAACCGTGGGACAAATAGATAATCCTTACTATGTAGTTGGTATGTGCTGCAGACAATCGCACATACGATATACATATGTTGCAACTACGTTTATATACTAGATCAACTAGCCACTCTTTACTGTTTATCAATTGACTATTTCTTTTCGGCAATACATTCCTCAGACTCCAGAAGAATATCCGTATGTTGCGTAACAATCTGTGACATATGTCAATTTCTTTTTGCACTACTACAACGTGTTAGTTTCACATTTTAGCATTCTGGAAATTAACACGCCTGTCACGGTCATTTGAAAAGAAACCGAACAATTCGCTGCATGGCTACTCAACTTCGAAATTGCTTTACTCCTCTTTCCGTGAACCGATTTCCACCATGCAACCAGCAAACTGACCGGAGAATAGATGCGCAAATGACGGGTCTGTTAATTGATCCAGATTATGTATGATTTATTTTCTAAATAGCGATGATTCCAACATAAAATTAACTTTTCGAACTGGATTAAAGTATATATGCGCGCATTTATGCCTGCTATTAAGGATGTTCGTGTGTACTCCTTTGTCAGATAACAAAACAGTTATCACCCTTGTTTTCGTGAGACACGGGGATTTGTCGCCGCTCTCGACCTGGAATGTCACACTCGGGCCTGGCGGCCCTTGGGTGACATTCCAGGTCTCGAGCGGGCGACAAATCCCCGCGTCTCACTCAATCGCGGGCGATAACTGTATATTGTTACCTAATAGTAGAGTTTTACTTCGTAAATCATTGTGCTTAACTGGTTAACCCCAAATTCGCGTTCGTAACGCCACAACGAACTGTTGCCCGCCCTGAATGAACTGTTACTCGGTTTGCAATCACGGTCAGCTTTCGTAACGTCACGAGTGAACTGTTGCCCGACCCGAGCGAACTGTTGACTGGCTCCGAGCGAACTGTTGACTGGCCCGATTATATACATGTAAATGTATTGCGTAACAAAGCAATTATTTCATGTGTCTTTTGGGAAGAGGCAAAATTGTTGTCCCTCGGTATCAGGAATGACTATTGAACTGTTGCCCTCGGCCTTCGGCCTTGGGCAACAGTTCGATAGTCATTCCTGATACCTCGGGACAACAATTTTGACTGTTCCCAAAAAGACACATGAAATAATTGCTTATTAGGGACCTGCTCAAAGACAATGGCGAATTCCATACACATTTAACCCTTCAGTATAGGAATGGAATAAAAACATGTTAAAAAACGCATGACCATTCCAATACAAGAACACAAATTTTTTGAAGACCTAGTATACCTAACGAATTTTGAATTCTTCTCAAATCTCGAAAAGGAGGAAAAGATGTTTATAACATACTTACCAATCAAAATGGAACACAGCATTACAAATAACTCACGATAACCCCTTAAATTGGGAACAAATATTTGTTATTCCGATTTATACCACCAAAGACAGCAATTTAATGATATTATAGAGAATAATAAGTACGAATACATATATTGAAAAAATACGCATATGTTCAAACGGGCTTCTTCGTAGATGTAATCAACATGACGAGACAATAAAGCACTTTTTGTGGGACTGTTCGAAAGTCAAATAATTCCTGAAAAAACTTGAATCCTGGTATTCACAAAAGTCAATAAATATTAGATTTTCAGTAGATACGTTTATTTTAGGTTCTATTTTGGAAAAAGAAAACAAGATGCTAAACTACTTAAACCTACTTTCAAACATATATATACAGCAATACGTTTACAGAAAAAGAACTATATCTGGAAGCATTTCTAACACTAGTAAAAATCAATATGAAGCAGAAAGAGTATCTGTGATATTAATTTTCAAAAAAGAAGTATTTGAGGCGAAATGGAAAATAATTCAAATAGCATTGTATCCGTAAATAGCTAAATGAGCGCATATATTTATTTGATAACCTCCAAGATGGAGAGCGTATGTACATGCATGGTTTTAAATATGATACAATATGTATATACAACGTTACTAGTGTCTGTCACACAAGTTCATGGCTCACATAAAGAGAGTCCATATATAAGAGGTATATTGCGGAAGATGGATGGTCACAAACATCAAATCAGCGTCCAGCTATTAGGCTTCTGTGTATGGGTTCTCCTCTGATGATACCACACATGCGGTACATGAATCTTGATGTAGCAAGGATGATGTGATCTGTCGTTTGTGATATAAAGTTTGGTAGACACAATGATTTGCTTCCAAATAAGTACATTTGGAGATGTTGACACGTGAGGCTATCCAGAAAAACATACGTTTGTATTCCAAAACGATTGATGATGAAGTCCCAGTAATCATTCCTCATAGCCCATGCGAAGGTCGAGCTGCACAAGAACATGGCGTGTGACATCTCACTATCATATGATACAGCACAGAGATTACATGTCATATTATTGGGATAAGTCGTTTTGTTTAAAAGTGAGCCAAGGTGTTTCAGCTCGTATGTATATTTTGGGAACATTCTTAATAGACGCCATGTGGACCAGCAGTTTGTTGGTACTGAATATTTCGAGATCACAGTTGTTGTTAACCTCGGATGACCATTCCCGACTGTATACTGAAGTAACGCTCTCGTTGACTAGTTTTTTCCATGTTACCCTATCTGGGAAATAAGGAAATAATCAGTTTATGTGCCCGAAAGATATTGAGATACATGACTGCATCCATTATACTCGACTATAGCTATGCTATTACAGTTGTCGAACAATTCAACTCCGTATATGTATTATTATATATTATACTAGCAGATTAGCCCGCCACTGGCGGGATTCGACCCATGGATTTGGTCGATCCATTAATATCTATTTCAAGGTAACCCCATACAGGCACGCCGACAGCATGCTGATGCCCGAAATATCATTTGCGGGTACCCGTTTCAAGGTCAATGTCACATCAGGTGGACAAACTGACCCGACAAAAAAAGTCCACGTCCCGAGTTGACCATACATAACAAATTTCACGTTGCTGCTGATGCCCGAAATATCGCCGAAGGTCATTTGCGGGTACCCGTTTCAAGTATTCCCCATATCGATTGAGCTAACAAAGCAATCTCGACTCCACATCCCCACCTGGATAATTACTGACCGCTCGACACCTCGCAGAATGCGGAGAACAGATAATTTCCGGAAAGCTTGCAAACAGCTGTAGGCGAAAACACAAGGCAATAAAGAGCGTTTTTCGGTTAACAAAACCAAATATGGAAAATTAAGGAGCTTTATTGCGTTAACCACTCCCGGCCAAGGACGGTTACAGGGGGAAGGGAGAATGAGTCCTCGAAGCTTCTCAAAAGCGATGCGATGACACTGTGTGTTTTTACCCTTAGATAGGAAGTTTGGACTCAATCGGTCCAGCCGTTTTCGACTCTATAAAGAATATATATATACGTAGTTCTCAAAATATATAGTAGACTAGCAGGTTAGCCCGCCACCGGCGGCTTGTCCGAAACATGACATTTTTTTTTCATTTTTTTTTTATTTTTAGCTCCACGCGTTTCTATAAGAAAAAATTTGTACCCGGTAGCTCCACCCGTTTCCGAGATCTGGTCTGCGCATGCGCGAAGCTGGCGTTGCACGGGCTCGGCGACCCGATAAAATTTGTACCCGGCGCAAGATACATTCACATAGCAAATTTAAAGTCGATAGCTCCACCGTTTCCGAGATCTCGTCTGCGCATGCGCTGCACGGGCGTCGCACGGGCTCGGCGACCCGATAAAATTTGTACCCGGCGCAAGATACATTCACATAGCAAATTTCAAGTCGATAGCTCCACCCGTTTCCGAGATCTCGTCTGCGCATGCGCTGCACGGGCGTCGCACGGGCTCGGCGACCCGATAAAATTTGTACCCGGCGCAAGATACATTCACATAGCAAATTTCAAGTCGATAGCTCCACCCGTTTCCGAGATCTCGTCTGCGCTTGCGCTGCACGGGCGTCGCACGGGCTCGCCAATACGACAACGACCACCGCCTGGTCAAACTACACACAGGTACCAAGTTTCGTCCCGATCGGTCGAGAATCGTAGTTTTGTATGAAGTAAAACACACACACAAACATAAATATATAAGAGAGATATGTAAATTAGATAGATTCTATCAAAAATATATAGGAGATATATGTAAATGATCTACACACCATTACTGGTGTTTGTCAAAGTTTAGTGGGGTATATCAATACTCATTCACGATCATATCATTGAGGTCCGGAGGGTGTGGGCTATCTCTCGAATACACGGAGTTCTCAAAATATATAGTACAGACTAGCCGATGAGCCAGACGTTGTCCGGGCTATTCAAAAACCAAATTTCAAGTCAGAAGATAATGGGGCTCCTTGGGTTCAATCGTAAAAATGGGCATATGGGACTCGTTAGGTTCAATCGTAAAATTGGGCATAAGTGTATTTTGAGTATGTTAGTACTATAGTACTATATATTTGAGAATCGTTGATAAAAATGGGCGTAAGTATATTTTCGATATGGTCGTGTCCAAAAAATTTCAAAAACTTCCAAAACTTTCTAAACTTAAAAAATTTCAAAAACTTTCAAAACTTTCAAAACTTTCAAAAACTTTCAAAAATTTCAAAAATTTCAAAAATTTCAAAAACTTCAAAAATTTCAAAAATTTCAAAAAATTTCAAAAACTTCAAAAATTTCAAAAATTTCAAAAATGTCAAAAAAATTCAAAAACTTCAAAGATTTCAATATAATGAAGATGACGAGCAACCAATTTTCGACTGGCCTGAGGCATTACGTTATGGAATGAATAACGACAGCGGATCAGAGAGCAGATCAGAGAGCGGATCAGAGAGCGGATCAGACAATTGGTCTTCTGAAAGTTCATATCGGGACATAGAAGCCGATTTTTGAAGTACTAGCTCACAATCATCTTTTACCTGTTCAGAATGTCACAGTTACCAACACCAGCTCGAGGATTGGGACCTGGAAATTGAAATTATGGAGGAGTACACATATCTGTTGGACAGTGGCTATTCATCCGAAGAAATGTCTGACGATTCTGTCAACTGGGATTAAAAATGAACACTTTAAATATTGTATATCCTACCTTATGTGAACTTGAATTATGTCATCACCAATAAATACATGTATAATCGATTATCTTTTCAATAATAATATCTCTCTGGGTTCTATCGTGGTAAAAAATTTTGTTTGACAAGAGATTTTCCACTCAATGTTTGTCACAGACCTACGTCATAATACTCCCCTCCCCAACACCCCTACCCCAACCACCTTCACATCACTTACCCGCACCTATTCATGCACGTGTATATTGTACAATGTGTATGTGTCTGAGCACAAGACATACAAATAAGGAGTATTACCTCATAGTAAAGCAACGCTCTTTATTCATCTTTCAACATAAATGGCATCCGTGTATTATCGCGAATTATTGGAAGAGCGTATGTTTATAGAGTTATTGTTCTTAGAACGAGAATCGTTAGTCTTCTATCGTGGTAAAAATATTTTGTTTGGCAAGAGATTTTCCACAATAATCTCAGCTGCTTATCGCGTTAATGCTAATACGTCACATATGTGAAGGAATAAGACTGTTCTCTGTATAAAGTTTATTCATCTCTAACATCATGTTGTGAATAGCAAGTGATGGTAAATGATACATAATTGTGAATCAATCATAGATGTAATAGAAATGAAGGCGTCGCTGATTAATTAGCGACCTGATGTTGATGCCTGCCAATTAGTCTGAAGAGCCGAAACTAATTAAAGAGTAGATTAATGTTTGGTTTATATTTACGCTAATGACCTATAGCGCCATTAGTATCTTCCTTTGTCTGTACTGACCCATGGGTGAACTGGAATTATTACCTAATACTTCCTTCCTTTGTGGTTAGACTTGCATAACTCATAGGTCGCGGCCTCTCCGAGTATGACATTGGCAATTTGGTTGGGGTCACTATAGTTCGATTATATTCTGTCTCCCCCATAGGTAAGATGGATATGTTTAGTATGTACTATCACGTCCCTTGAATAAGAATGGGTAGGGGTAATTACTCTACATAGGGTCCCCCTTATTTTCAGATTTTGACTACTAGTGTTAAAATCTAGGGGTTTGGTACTTCGGTATGCTTGGACAATGAGTAGAGTTGATTCAAGGGTTGCCTGTGCATATAAGTTACGACGTGTTGTCGTCATAAAAAATTGTATAAATTGAATATATATATCTATGTACATGTTGAAGCCATTTGCATTATGAAGAGAGTTGGCATGATGAGGTAACATGAGTGTGATAATATAAAGGGTATCAATATAAATGACATTAGAATACATGTAATGCAATCATAATTATGTTGAAAAATAAGTGGGTGAACGATACTTCGTTCAAAAGTTCATGGTGTGCTCGATTGATTATTTTTTTGCGAGCGATAATGTTCACTTCCGGCTCCTGTGTCACGAGGTTTGGGTGATGTGACCTTAGTCGTTTCATCGTCTTGGTAAGGTCTTTTCCTTGTGACGTCGTGACGTCGAGCATTTTGTAGGTGTCTGGCTTGTGGACAAACTGTTTCATTATTGCGATAAGATGTGCGTTTGCAAAGCTTGTATTTTTGGAGGCATTCGGTTGTAATGACTTGGAAATGGGGTTGGATAATAATGATTAAAATTGTATGATCATAAAAAAAATCGGGAGAACTGTTACATGATTAAAATGATTCGGGTGGGACTCAATTGGTTTAAAAATTGAGGGAGGGGTGTAGGCTCTGTTGGAAGTCGTGCTTTGTGTATAAAAATATTGGGATTCGTGCGATTGCTTCAAACATGGGCTGCCATTTGCATTCATGTGATATTGATTTGTGGTTGAGATAGAAATAAATCTGTTTTCACATAATGTCATATGATTTATACTGGAGTACGATATCAACTGGGTACTTGGGTTTGAAGTTATACCATCGCGCGCGTACGGTTAAAATATCGATTGATTCGGTCATCATTGATGCTTGGCATTGCTACATCACAATTACAGTTATATACTGAGATATATGCGCTTGTCCCTTAATGTAGGCCATCATTTCAGCCTATGTTATTGTCATACCCCGCCATGTGACAATATACAGTTGTCGCCCGCTGTCGAGGGAGACATTGAGATTTGTCACCCGCTCGAGAACGGAATGTCTCCCGAGGAGCGTAGCTCCGAGGGAGACATTCCGTTCTCGAGCGGGTGACAAATCTCGATGTCTCCCGAGAAAAAGGGCAACAACTGTTTTGTTATCCGATTATACCACAGAAAACAATCCTTGCCATCCACACGTACGTTGTTGCACTGAGTCACGAGTGCTATTTTTCCAGTTTATGTATATTTTCAGTAACTACTTATCGTCCTATATGATTTCTGTTACATACATGATAGTCAAGCCGTTAAGCGTTTGATAATCAGCCTTTATTTACGATCATTTTGGTGGTAAAATCGTCAATATCGGTCCATGCAATGTAAACCAATAAGCCATAAGGTATGTTATCGCCTTCTGCAATGTGGCATATTCAATATTCGCGACAAACGTATGCATTACGTTGTCCACCAGCAAACATTTATAACCAACCAACCTCAAGGGATCCACCTTTCAATCCTGCACTATAATGTCGACATGAACATATTGAATAACCGAGATGTTTCGATGTAAAAAGTACATAATAACGCTTGTCCGATAAAAGTATCAAATTAAAAGTTCGAATATTAGTTTTCACTAAATATATGCAAATTAGAAAACACCACAACTGGTGAGTTTTGCGAATCTGTGGGGTATATAAGATCTATGATTTTAATACCTCGTAGTTATGTGAAATAGATGAGATACTGCAGTGTGTGTTTGGAGATATTCTTGTAATATAACACCAGGCGGGCGACAAAAACAATGTCTCCCGGCTGAGCGGGCGACAGTGTGATTTGTCGCCCGGCACGTGACAGGACATGGGCCAATCAGAAGGGTCGAAAATAGGGAGGAGGGTAACAATTGTATTTGTCGATGTAGCATGGGGCGATTTTGACACTTGAGATTAAGATATTTTACAAGCGGTATATAATTGTGATTATTTGGATAACTTGAACCGGTAAAGTTATCTTTGGTAGTATAATGAATCATGATATGTTTATACGAAGAGTAGTTACGCCTATGTGTTGAGATGCGTTTCCTGGCCTCTATACTAGTTCATTTGATTTATGTGGAATCAAAGTTGATCAGACTTTGACTGCACTTCTGTACGGGATCAATTTAATGGTCTACATTCTACCCGGCCGGACTAGCGATAATTTTAGCTATGAATCGTCGCTATTGCATTGGATTGAACACATGGTGGTAACTACGCGTGATTATGTGTATGATTACCATTGGGGTGATTAACACGATTCATTATGACGTAATTGTTTATTCGGTGTCTGTGATAATTATTCCGAAGATGGGGCGTGAACAATTTAATTAGTATATGTGTCCGTCGTGACACATGCTACTATCTGAGTGCTAATGATGCAAAACGGTCTGACAAATTATGAACTTGGCATTTAAACTTGTATGACTGGAAATGCTTCATGTTTCTTGATTTGATTTATCATTTAAATGAATGCATGCGATTCGCCTGAAATTTGAAGAGGCCGAAGTTATTCGCGTCTCCCGAATTGTTGATTGAGGCGATAATAAAGCGTGTTGGCCGCCAGGTGATAACTTCCTGGAGATGAAATATTGCCTTGCTGTGAGGGGGCCATGTGTGTGATATATACGGGTACATGGCGTTAACTTTCTGTATTATTGGCCAACCCACTTTGTGCATAGTTCAGATCGGTTTCTTTGATTAATTAAGCCTCGATTTTGTGCATCTGGGGGCGGGTTGGTGAAAAGAAATATGTCACCCACTTGGTACATGTGTGATTGCCATATCGTGTTACATGCACTGCACATGGTCTGGCAGTCCTGGTTTTGCGCGATGACAATTCTCTCTTTGTGTTGTGTCTTTTTACGACAGGGTGCTATTTATTTATGATAGGTTGAAATTGTCCAATAATATTCGTTGCATTTCGCGCGGTATAGATCTGGTCGTCTTTGTTAGAAATTGGTAATTTTTACTTTGTCAGTTTGTTTCCTGGAGTTAAGTTGTTGAGTTTTATTCAGTTAAAGTTTATACATGTGTGAACTGTTTTCGTTTCGTGCTTTTGGATATAGAGTTGAGTTTATGAGGTTAGTTGCTTTTATGATTATGTATGTTATCTAAGTATGGTAGTTGTTTAAATATTTAATTTTCCTATATCGACATGCTCTGTTCGTCTGTGCTATTTTTGTCGGTTTGAGTGGTTATATCGAAAGGATCATAATTTTCGGTTGACATGTTATATGTATCGCAACTGGACTTGCTTTTACGCTTGTTTTGTTGTACTAATTGTTGGGTTGACATGTCATACGGATTGTATGGCTCGGTTGATGAACTAGCATTGTACATTCTTGCTTCATCGTTTTGAGTTAGCATTTCATACGGGTTATATGGTTCGGTTGATGAAAATGATTGTTTTTCATGTTCGCGTTTTGATGCTATTAACTTATGTGCAATCTCTGGTAGGGGCACTGGTTCATTTGAATCAGATCCGTCCCGGATGATGCGGTTTTGTCGTATTAACTGTGTTAAGGGGGCTCTCTCGTGGTTTTCCTTTTCGGTGTCCGAATTGTTACTATTACTCGATATGTCAGCATCTGAGCTTTGTGTTGATGAATTATGTGGGAATACAAATCTGCTTTTTCGAACTTTCTGGTTCTCCTGTAATTGTGGTGTATGCCATTTAGTCGTCTTAATTTTAAATGTTTGGCATGACTTTTAGATAAACTGCCTGTGATTTGATTACGAATTACATACCAAACTGGTCCTGTTTGTTTAATTATCACCCAAAATGGATCATATTTCATACCTAGTTTATGGGTTTGTTTGTGATTCTTAACATAGACCTGGGAACCTATGGGAAATTCCGGTATTTCACCTTTACTGTTTTCGTTTCGTTTCGTCTTGACTTGTTTGAATTACTGGCCGCGTGTAGGTGGCATTCTTTTTTCCATATTGAAAGTTCGACTAAATAAACTATCTTGATTAGAATATTCTACGGATTCGGGTGGCGGTGGTTCCATGAAAGTTAATTAAATGTGTTTGATTTGAAAATTGTTTGGGGGCAAGGGCCATACCACGCGAAAATTTTTAGGGTGGAATTGGGTGTTAATAATCAAGCCTCTAACAAGGTGTGAAAACGCACATCTGGCAAAAATGAAAAAGTTTGACTCACCGAATCCAATGAATAAACTGACTGTCACAACTGTTGAGCGCAAATTGTCTATTTTGTTCTTGTCTTCTTTTTCGTTTATGTTATCTTCTTTTGGCTGCGATCTTCATAAGCAATTTATAAAGTTTCTCTTTGTCTTGGCTGCGATCTTCTTTAGCAATTTATAAAGTTTTCTTTGTCTTGGCTGCGATCTTCTTTAGCAATTTATAAGGTTTTTCTTTGTTTTGGCTGTAATCTTCTTTAGCAATTTATAAAGTTTTCTTTGTCTTGGCTGCGATCTTCTTTAGCAATTTATAAAGTTTTTCTTTGTTTTTGGCTGCAATCTTCTGTAGCAATTTATAAAGTTTTTCTTTGTTTTGGCTGCAATCTTCTGTAGTAATTTATACATGCTTCTCTTCTTTGTTTGGCTGTGATCGTTAGGACTTCGTTGTGTCGTGCTTAGCAGAACTGCATCACAGTACCATTTCATCTATGTGAAGGAATAAGACTGTTCTCTGTATATAGTTTATTCATCTCTAACATCATGTTGTGAATAGCAAGTGGTGGTAAATGATACTTAATTGTGAATCAATCATAGATGTCATAGAAATGAAAGCGTCGCTGATTAATTAGCGACCTGATGTTGATGCCTGCCAATTAGTCTGAAGAGCCGAAACTAATTAAAGAGTAGATTAATGTTTGGTTTATATTTACGCTAATGACCTATAGCGCCATTAGTATCTTCCTTTGTCTGTACTGACCCATGGGTGAACTGGAATTATTACCTAATACTTCCTTCCTTTGTGGTTAGACTTGCATAACTCATAGGTCGCGGCCTCTCCGAGTATGACCTTGGCAATTTGGTTGGGGTCACTATAGTTCGATTATATTCTGTCTCCCCCATAGGTAAGATGGATATGTTTAGTATGTACTATCACGTCCCTTGAATAAGAATGGGTAGGGGTGATTACTCTACACATTATCTTATCACACATACATAATAGCAGCTTATCGAACTATGCATACATACGCTCAAATAATATGTACACGCTGTAACACGCAACCCTTGAAGTTACTTTGATGTTATTGTTATTTTGAACAAACTGAAAACATGATGATGCAAGACATTTTCTATTTGTTATGCTTATCGCTGTACCAATTGATTGTATGTAATCAACGACAAAATGACCAACACGCCGAGAATGATTCATACCATGCTGATGATAAACACTGGAATATATGTATTCATACTGATGGTGACATTGGCCAAGATCACAGCGACTCGGACTGGGATTAAAAATGAACACTTTAAATATTGTATATCCTACCATATGTGAATTTGAATTATGTCATCACCAATAAATGCATGAATAATCGATTATCTTTTCATTAATAATATCTTTCTGGGTTCTATCGTGGTAAAAATCTTTCTACAATTGATTGACAAGAGATTTTCCACAATAATCTCAGCTGCTTATCGCGTTAATGCTAATACGTCACATAATCTCATGACACGTACATATTAGCAGCTTATCGAACTATGCATACATACGCTCAAATAATATGTACACGCTGTAACACGCAACCCTTGAAGTTACTTTGATGTTATTGTTATTTTGAACTGAAAACATGATGATGCAAGAAATTCTCAATTTGTTATGCTTATCGCTGTACCAATTGATTGTATGTAATCAACGACAAAATGACCAACACGCCGAGAATGATTCATACCATGTTGATGATAAACACTGGAATATATGCATTCATACTGATGGTGACATTGGCCAAGATGACAGCGACTCGGACCAGTCCATAAGACGCCATCCCGTCTATTCCATCATATAATTGTCTCCACAATGTTTTACCTGAAATAATTTGACGTCATTGCTCTTACATAAATAATAAAGAGCGTTTATTCTTTACTTCTCTATCACGATGCAGTTATTGAGCATCGTTTATCGCTATTTCACCAGAGGTCACACGTTAGACCGTGTACACGTATATACATACGTAACATCAGACTAAACAAAGCTGATATGTTTCGATTGTTTGCGGTTGTGACTGTAAATAGGTCTATCGAGTATATGGCATATAGCGCCACTTACCCACACCTATTCGTGCGCGTACACATTGTACCTTGGTATGTCAATGGATTGCTGGAAATCAACAAAATGTTAAAGAAACACAATAAACGCACTGGTGTTTGAATATTAAAGGAACACAATGCACTCTAAAGGGACACAAGACACTCATTATGAATGAATGTTTACAAGCGCAGTGGTTGAAAGTTAAAATGACACAGAACAATATTTAAAGTTCAAATTTTCGGGCTCTTAATGCGCCTTTTATCATTACGTATAGTTTCTCACTCTACAATTCCCAATAATCCACTCACACTCTCCCCGCTTATAGATATATAACGAAAACGAGAATATCATGTTGATGAAGTTTATTGAAATTTAATCGTTGTCTGAATCTACAGCCCATTCATTATTATATCCGTGTTTGGTCAGTTTGACCATTTTCTTTATGATCATGTTATGTAGGTGTGATGTTTTCATTCGATGCTGGTATTCTATTAATCGTTCGTAACTTTTGAGAAAGAGGAACAACAACGACGATTATGTTATTATATTTGCAACCCTTGAATTACTGCGACGCCATACATCTTGGATATTGAAACGAATAGTGTTATGTTATAAAAGCTCACTCAACTCTCGGCATAGCAGTGAACATAAACGTTCTTTATAACTAGTGCATAAAGGAACGCTCTTTATCTTGTAACATGCGTCACATATAGCCGGGACCCGGTTGTGGGTTTGTGAACAGCAAGAAACAAACACTCCGCAAGTCTTTTTACTGCAGAAAAAATCCACATTTAATATTATATATCGACTATTTTGATCCCCAGACCTCGACAAAATTACCAAATTTATTCAAAATTACCATAATTTCAGTTAATTTTTCCCGACCCAGTATAAGCTACATGCACACTTATGACCGGTGCACACTTTAAATATGGAATAGATAAAAGCCCGTGGTTTAATGCCTGAAATTATTCTCCATGTGGGGTTATGAAGTCGGCACATCACAACCCGTCTATCGACGACTCTCGGATGGACTCCTTGCATCAGCTAACTTGAATCGGAACCGGGAAGGGAATCGATAATGAGAATGACAAGATGAGATATTTGTATGTATATCACCGGGAGCCTTGTATATGATAGCTTGTGCTATGACTCAGATAATGGGTTTAACAAGTGTTGAACACATGTTCTTAATATTTTATATTAATTAGTTCTGGTCATCATTTGACCGTTGTGCTCGATGCAGCAAGGTTCGATTAATAGTTTGCTTTTATGCGCACTCATATTTTCCTTATATTCAGATCACCAACACGCTATATATAATCATAATTATAACGTAACATACATGTATTTGGGGTTCATATACTATGGTTAAATCTGTATAGATGATGCTGAATTGGTATATATAAAAGATTGGTATATAATATGTGGGGTAATACTGGATTATCCCACACCCATACCATATACTGGAAATACTTTTATGTGGATTTTATGTAATGCCGTTGGGAACGTCTTCAAGTGATAGACCTTAGAGATATGTAATTTTAGGAATAGAGCAACAATAGACCTATTGTTAGTCCAATACCAGTACGGCCAACATAAAGAGCAGCTATTGTTAGTCCATTGCCAGTACGGCCAAAATAAAGAGCAGTTCCCCACTTATGTGTTAAATCTTGACCTCTTGTAACCCTCCTCGCAAATTACTTAATTTCAAATTACATTATGTGAAAATTCAGAAGACATGGGGTGTTTACGAATTATATAGAGGTCATAGCAACTATGTTGATCCCAATTCTTCTTTTTCAGTTGCTAGGGAAGTTGCTATCGTTTGCGGATGTTGGACTAGGCTATCGAGATATGCAGATTGAAGACTTTTCAAGATATGGACCGACAGAGAAAGGATAAAAGAAATGAACAATAAATTAGTCCACATTACTATAATAAATATGCTGTATATTCAAATCTTTCTCCAAAATTAACATGTTAGTCTACATAAACATGTGTTTAAATGTTCGGTCGGAAATCACGTGGTTTCGAGTTGATGAGTATCACGCATTCAAAATGGCCGAGGCGTTCGCAAACTCAACCTGAAACGAGGGAATGATAATGATATATTACATAGTATTTTGGCAGCTACGAGCATATGCTATACTCAAACAACCTTCTTTGTGTCTAAACTGAGTTGTTTGCTCTAACCTTCTGACCAAAGTTGTCAGTCGAAGGATTCTCCTAGAGGTATGGGTTTGTGTATTCTACGAACCTCCGACTGGCGACTTTGGTCAGAATATTATAGAAAACTTCTGATTATTTCGAACAAATAAGGTATCAACATGTTTTAAAAATAAACTAGCATATGCTCGTAAGAGTCAACATCATATGTTTTGTGTCAGTTCCTCATATATTATGTTGTTGTGCGTTTGCACATTTTGAATGCGTGGTACTCACCAACCTCGAAACCACGTGATTCCCCACCGTGAATGCAGTTATCAACGATCGGATTTTACATGATGTTATATAATAACTACAATTGTTACGTTTTCCATAACAGACAATAATTAAATGGTGCGCATCATTTTATTTGTCAGGCAAACAAAATAATCCAATGATAAAGGGCGTCCATGATTTTATTTCCCCAAGATCAATAGGTTACACTGGTGTACGTGTTTTACATTTAGATATGCCTCAGTGCAAACGTGTTAGCGTATACTGATAACAATACAATTCACAGGTCCAAAATGTTATTTAAATATGGAAGATTGACCTTTCAAGAAACTGTTTATTTAAACAAAATATCATCCGTCTAGGAGGGAATTCGCCTTTAAATCTTGTGTTTTCGTTTCTAGTGTCAGAACGGCACTAAAAAAATATTGTTGTATTTTAGACCACATCAAAAAATTCAAAAATCACTCCGAACCATATCGAAACCAGTGTAACCAATATGTGTTATAGAGAGGGTGCTCAATTATGAACGTTTGTATTAGAGTGTGTATAAATGAAATCCTTTTCTATCTACTGTCTGACACAGCAGAACCCAATGCTGGTCGGCGTAACATTAATTGATACTTTATGTGACTTTCCCCACGCCTGTGCCATACGCATGATACATTGATTGTAACTTTCTGTGGACATTTACTTCGCCCGTGCCATAGATGATGACGATTGCATGTATTCTCCATGTTCTCTTGCCAGTTAAGTTGAAACTTATCCTAGTTTGGAAAATGTTGTGACAAATTGGACCGTGGCCCTGTAATATGTACTACTCGTAAACCCTTTGTTTAGCTCTATATGAATATGAGGGGGGTGGGTGATCACATATTTTGTTTGAGAATATGCTTTTCTACTTAACCATGGATCCATAAATTCATTATTGTGTGTGTATAATATGGTGAGGAATTTACCAAAAACAGTGAAAAATCTTAATTTCCCCATTTTTTAAATAATTGACCATACAATATGTAATTTCGCTCATTCTGAGAAACGGACGCTCGGAAATCAGGTAAATTCCCATTTTTGAAGGCACACAACTTGAAAACTACTTAACGAGTCTGGAAATGGTTTTCTGCTCCGAAATCAGGAAGGTGAGGTTCACAAAATATACGTGAAATTGGAAGGACTTGTGAATTTAATTTGTTTAATATACACCCCCTGATAATCCGTAAATTGATGATTTGACCAAATTCCCTTACAAGTATTTCACGAATTTCACAAATTTCCCTTTTCCGATTTTTTTGCTGATTTTTAGTACGTTGTCTGAACTTATTCAACCAAAACAATTATGTTGCACTTAGTTCCAGGTTTAGCGTTCTTTCTCATGCATTTGACTAAATGTGAGAGCTAGGATATCGTGGTAAATGGTAGTGTTGTCTATTCCGAAGGTTCTTTATTCCAAAGGTTCTTTATTCCGAAGTTACTCTATTCCGAAGGTTCTTTATCCAGAAAGTTCGCTATTCCGAAGGTTCTCTATTATGTGCGTATTTATACAGAAATGGATCAAAATTTACATCCTCCCATCAAAACAAAAAACCACACACGGAATTAAATCTACTATTACACTGTATATTTCTGCCATGCTTCTCGTTTTCTGGGAATCTGCCCAGCTTGTATCCACTGATTCTCAGAGATATATAACATTTTACATGAATTTGAGACATTGTATTATTGACACATATATTACTTTCATAAAATGTATAGCAAATGTGGAAATAAATAATCTGACAGAAAGACATGTGTTTATGAGAGTTTTGCCATGTCCACTCTTATCAGAGTCTTGCCCTGTCCACTCTTATGAGAGTTTTGCCCTGTCCACTCTTATGAGAGTTTTGCCCTGTCCACTCTTATGAGAGTTTTGCCCTGTCCACTCTTATGAGAGTTTTGCCCTGTCCACTCTTAAACGATCGGATTGTTGATGATCAAGAGAGGTATATCAAGAACATCAACATTCGTTTGAATATGTTATATGTTGTTCAACGAAATGTTTCTACTTTGGCGGATGGGGGCCCACACATGTGGGTACGTGCCACGGGGTTACTAGACACAGCACCCTAAACACTTCATGTGTATTGATGTAAACCTTTATCAATACATATCATAAATTACAATATATCTATTATATATTTTGGAAGATCTGTTTGTTTGTGTGTGTGTAATCGATGGACTCAAAAACGGCTAAGCCAATTTCGATGAAATTTGGTATTTGGGGGTATTTTCGGGCCACGAGCAACATAGGCCTATTGATTTTCAGATCCGAGGTCAACTTTTCACGTGCCGAGGTCAAATCTGTTTTTACGCCGTTTTGCGCTAATATATTTCAGTTCGGTGCTCACAAATCGATTCGATATAGCGCGAATAATAAATTTCCAGTCATATAATTTGCACGGTTAGAATCTGTGTGGCTTCATCTTTCCAACGATATATAATATGTATAATATGCCTCAATTATTAAGAAGAAGTGGTACGATCTTCTATCAGGGTAAAAACAATGCGTAACTTCTATGACGTCGTTAGAGTTCATAACGTTAGATCACGTTAACGCTAAACCGGCCGATGCATTTGACTGTTTCAGACGTCTTGGCGATATCTCGGGCACCGATGGTAATTTATCTTTACGTGTGTAAATGTGGCGCGTTTATATACTTGAGTGGAAATCAAATCGGGTTAAAAGGTCAAATCGGGTAAAACCGGATGGATTTCGACGGGTACTTTTGTCGGGTACTTTTGTTCGGGCAGTGTTTTGGACGGGTCAAATCGTGACCCCACTTGACATTGGCCTTCAAAATAGACAATTCAAGGTCAAACCCCGGACGAAGTCGGGTCACCTTCTAGTACCATATAATTTGATGTACGGAAAGCCCCTAACTGAAGTTATTATGCGGTTGAATATTCCATTATGGATTATGCGGTCTGAATCGTTAATCTTCCCCCATGTAACGTCATGTCATATGAGGATCAACTAGCGACACGCAGTGTCAAACTTGAAAGGCTGTCGCAATTGGCTCTGATCTACTTATTGTTTAGAAAGAAGCGGGTGGATCATCGGAGCTTAAAATTTGTACATTTGTGTAATTTGACCCGGGAGATCGTTTAGATAGGTCCCGTTGTCATCAGGTGTCTTAAAATGGCACTAATAATTAATTCAATTAAACAATTAATTATATAGAGAGTAATCAATTGGTTCAGAGAATTACGTTTAATAATTCACGAGAGGCGAGAGACGTTGGCAACAGACGAGTGCGCGTTAGGGCACGAGTTTCTTACACAAACGTCTCTCACCTCGAGTGAAGTATTGAACGTAATTCTCAGAACTAATTGATTGCTCTATTTATTATACTGCTGCATCAAATTGGTTCGCCTAATGCGATTAAAAACACACCGAATCGATGCAAAAAAGTCTCGATGTGGAGATCAATCATCGAAAATTCAGTCTGGATCAGTAAGCGATGTATCGTCAATGATGTCAAGGGAAATTACATAATTCACTAGTGACATTTCCAAATTTAATTAACGGCGTTTTCAATGGAAATCGCTCATAGAAGTGTAATAAACATGTATACCCAAAATGGTTTCAATCTTGTCGGTGAAAAATTGAAATACGGGGATAAATTGACCCGTAGAGAATAATGAGATAGATGACGTTGATCTCAGACGACTTAAATGGGCAAATGTGAGGAATAAAAAGTGTTCCTTGTGTATACATATTGGTACATATGGGTCACTGACGATGGGAATGTCCCATGCATACCGACTGAGAATAAAGCATTACTTACTTACATTTGACGTCATATGATTTAATAGGAGAATACTGAATTATGTGATCATTAGAGAGCGTTTATTATCAGTCGAGAATATATGTGGGAAATTGGTGGTAAAACCATTGTATGATAGGGAGAGTATTAATCATATGTTAAATGCATGCCTCGTCGTGTTTATAAAGGCCATAAATTGAATCAGGATAGATGTGTTACCCTGTTATTTAAAAATCGGCCACCAGTTTTCCCATATATCTTCTGGAATGATAATAAACGCTCTTTATTTATAATATAATCTACTAGTCACACGTTAAGTCGTCCGTCGGAGGTCAAATATGTATTGTTTTATTCGCCTGTCCCACGCCATTCCCTTCGCCAGGTTACCCATCCGTGTAGCAATTTCCCTACACAAGAAACGCTCTTCATTACTCATATTTACCCCTCTAAGTCACTGAAGTCAACGACATCTATCTCATGACAATCTACGGGTGAACTTTATCCCCGTGTTTCAAATTTCATCGACATTTTGGGTATAAAATTAGTTATTAAATTAATTATTAGTATTGCCCTTTTAAGAGATCTGATGTCAACGGGACCTATCTAATAAGATTCCCCGGGTCAAATTACTCGTTTGTGCCGTATAACCCGGAACATACTCCATTGTTGATAGATCAGATAATAGTCCCACAATGTAAGATTGATCTGGTTGAAAAGGATGAAATAATTTCGGATGACGCACTAAACACTTCAAATCACAGGCCTGTGCACTGTACGATGTCATTCATTAATCAATCAAAGACCAGCGCACAGTCTACCGTGCCCGCCGTAAACTGGTCGAAGATTAACATGCCGGCATACCAGAAAGCAGTGAGGCGTCAAATCAAGAAGCTTGAACCAAGGACAACGAACATGTCAAATATTGATGCATTATATACATGTATAGTGGACATCCTTCACTCTGCATCAAGTGAAGCGAGTAAAAACATTGCGAAAAGGCAATTTTGTTCGAAATTCTATTGGAACCACGAACTGAACAGTTTACATGCAGATATGCGTCAACGTCGGAGGTATATATTGTAAATATTGTTAATATTGGGGACATGACAATCTGCGGGATGGGAAGGGATATGGGACAAAACGACAATCTGCGGTACAGAATTTCAAATGGCGTGGGACGGCCGATATCTCGAGGAATACATGGCGGAGGGGAGCTCATTTTGGTATCTCACGAAAGGTCCACATTCGCCCTATCCACACATATTAACCCCGCCACTGACCGGACACCGGAAGTTACATTATTCGGTCGACAACTGACCTAACATAAAATGCCACAAACACGAAAAACTGCTTCGACATTAATGTTTAGAATTTAGATTTCTCGAACAATACGCTAGCAAACAATAAGATTTGGGTATCAAATAACGCAGTGGAACACTTTGCATTCATTTTAGCTGCAATATGGCTGTTTTAGTGGGAATATTGTAATGGCGAACACGCAAACACGCGCCGATAAAACAGTTAAAAATAGACTCGATGTTTACAATTACAGGATCGATTTCAGCTGGTATATTCAATAATTAAAATTAGTATCAGATTTTCTTCACATGTAAGCTCCAAGTATTATTTTATTTTGCGGTAGTACAATTCAAAATGTCTAAAGGGTGTATTTTGCCACGCCCTAGCGATGCTCTTGTTTGGGCAGTTATTCATTTCAACTTTCCAGTTATTCATATTGTAGCTAAAAACGAATGCACAGTATTCCACTGCGTTATTTGATACCTAAAACTTGTTGTTTGCTAGCGTATTCATCGAGAAATCTAAATTCTAAACATTAATGTCGAACGCAGTTTTTCGTGTTTGTGGCATTTTATGTTAGGTCAGTTGTCGACCGAATAATGTAACTTCCGGTGTCCGGTCAGTGGCGGGGTTAATATGTGTGGATAGGGCGAATGTGAGCCTTTCGTTAGACACCAACATGAGCCCCCTACGCCCTGTATTCCTCGAGATATCGGCCGTCCCACGCAATTTGAAATTCTGTCCCGCAGATTGTCGTTTTGTCCCATATCCCATCCCATCCCGCAGATTGTCATGTCCCATGAGTTGGAAGATTTTTGTCACAGTTTCTCATATCCGACAATTCAAGGGTATGTGAAGAGTATATCGAATTTAAACCAGCTTTTGTTTTTTTTGAAAACAATGTTGGAAATTTTATTGAAAATTCTCCATTTCATGTTTGATATTTTATTAATAGAAACACCCTGTTCTGTTCGTGCTTAAATGGGCATGGAAACGTCGCATTCGAGCACGAATACATCAGTGACGAGAACACAGCTGCTAGAATGGTGTTACATTGTAAAGTAACGCTCATGGAAGGGTTATAGCTTTGTTTGATTGTTTTGGGACCCATACCCCATTTCAAATCTTGAACAAATCGAATCACCACGGCCTGACGGAATATACTCTCAATATTAACCGAGGAAATGGACAACAGTCATTACTATTAGAAATTAATATACAATTTCTATGAACGAGTTTGTTCTCAAAACCCTAGGGCACTTTACAAAAACGACTAGGAAACATTAAAGGCGATTTGTCGATTCTTTGCGCTTGGACCCATATCCTATTTAAATTATTGATCAGACACCAACTGAAGGGCTGAGCAATCAATGTTCAATTGCATTGTGTACAAAAGGCAATACTATTCGAAAATGCACAATTTATATTCATGGGTTGGTTCCGGACATTCTGGGACACTTTACAAAACAGCGGCTGTCTAATAGGGAAGGTGATAGTTTGGGGACACATACCTATTCAACTTTTTGAGCATACCCAGAACTGAAGGGCTATGCTGTTAATATTAAATGGATTTGTGGACAAAAGGCATCGAATACTATCAAGATATACATAAACGTATTTGGATGTGCATGGTAAAAGCGGCCGGTAGATCAGAGAGGCAAATTTTTACTGTTTTGAGTAGTCCTATGTAGGGACATGACAATCTGCGGGATGGGATGGGATATGGGACAAAACGACAATCTGCGGGACAGGATTCAAATTGCGTGGGACGGCCGATATCTCGAGGAATACAGGGTGTAGGGGGCTCATTTTGGTGTCTAACGAAATGTCCACATACGCCCTATCCACACATATTAACCAGGCCACTGACCGGACACCGGAAGTTACATTATTCGGTCGACAACTGACCTAATATAAAATGCCACAAACACGAAAAACTGCGTTCGACATTAATGTTTAGAATTTAGATTTCTCGATGAATACGCTAGCAAACAACAAGTTTTAGGTATCAAATAACGCAGTGGAATACTGTGCATTCGTTTTTAGCTACAATATGGCTGTTTTAGTGCGAATATTGTAATGGCGAACACGTTTTTGTAAAGTGCCCTAGGTTTTCGAGAACAAACTCGTCCATAGAAATTGTATATTAATTTCTAATAGTAATGACTGTTGTCCATTTCCTCGGTTAATATTGAGAGTATATTCCGTCAGGCCGTGGTGATTCGATTCGATTCGATTCGATTCGGCTGTTTTAGTGCGAATATTGTAATGGCGAACACACAAACACGCGCCGATAAAACATCTAAAAATAGACTCGATGTTTACAATTACAGGATCGATTTCAGCTGGTATATTCAATATAATGGGGCACATAGTATATCAAAATGTAGGATTAGATACGGGGAATGTATTTGTTTTAATGGGTCCACCAGGGGGTGAAATTGTTGCAGAAATTCACTCCAAGATATTCGCACTTATTTTTATTTCAGTTGTGACTAAAAGCCCAGATGCCGGAGCCCGGCGACTAAAAGCCAAGTTACAAAATAGATCACCTGGTTTGAACGAATGAATATGTCAATGGTCAGACTATTCAAAAAAATATTGAAATCAAATAGTGTTTATAGACTTAAAAACTTATGTGTCCGCCATTCATATGCGGTGGAGGTTCTCATATTATCTGCCAATCATACGTGGGGGAGGTTCTCATATGCATATATTATCTGCCGGTCATACGCGGTGGAGGTTCATATTATCCGCTGGTCATACGCGAGGGAAGTTCTCATATTATCCTCCGGTCATACGCGGGGGAGGTTCTGATATGAACATATTATCCGCCGGTCATACGCGGTGGAGGTTCATATTATCCACCGGTCATACTCGAGGGAGGTTCTCATATTATCCTTTGGTCATACGTTGGGGAGCTTCTCATATGAACATATTATCGGTCATACGCGAGGGAGGTTCTCATATTATCCACCGGTCATACACGAGGGAGGTTCTCATATTATTCTCCGGTCATACGTGGGGAGGTTCTGATATGAACATATTATCCGCCAGTCATACGCGGTGGAGGTTCATATTATCCACCGGTCATACATAGGGGAGGTTCTTATATGAACATATTATCCGCCGGTCATGCGCGGTGGAGGTTCTCATATGAACATATTTTCCGCCGGTAATACGCGGTGGATGTTCATATTATCCGCCGGTCATACGCGAGGGAGTTTCTCATATTATCCCCCGGTCATACGCGGTGGAGGTTCATATTATCCACTAGTCATACGTAGGGGAGGTTCTCATATGAACATATTATCCGCCGGTCATACGCGGTGGAGGTTTATATTATCCGATGGTCATACGCAAGGGAGGTTCTCATATTAACTGCGGTCATTCGCAGGGTGGGTTCTCATATTGTCTGCCGGTCATATGCGGGGGAGGTTCTCATATGAAAATATCATCCAACGGTCATACGCGGTTGAGGTTTATATTATCTGCCAGTCATACGCAAGGGAGGTTCTCATATTATACGCCGGTCATACACGGGGGAGGTTCTCATATTATCCTAATTTGATTTGAGGTAAAATGACAACTTCCCTCGCGTATGACCGGCGGATAATATGTTCATATGATAACCTCCCCTACGTATGACCGGAGGATAATATGAGAACCTCCCCAACGTATGACCGGAGGATAATATGAGAACCTCCCTCACGTATGACCGGTGGATAATATGTTCATATGAGAACCTCCACCGCTTATGACCAGTGGATAGTATGTTCATATGAGAACCTCCCCCACGTATGATTGGAGGATAATATGAGAACCTCCCTCGCGTATGACCGGCGGATAATATGTTCATATGAGAACCTCCACCGCGTATGACCGGCGGATAATATGTTCATATGAGAACCTCCTCTACGTATGACTGGTGGATAATATGAACCTCCACCGCGTATGACCGGCGGATAATATGTTCATATCAGAACCTCCCCCACGTATGACCGGAGGATAATATGAGAACCTCCCTCGTGTATGACCGGCGGATAATATGAACCTCCACCGCGTATTACCGGCGGATAATATGTTTATATGAGAACATCCCCTACATATGACCGGAGGATAATATGAGAACCTGCCTCGTGTATGACCGGTGGATAATATGAGAACCTCCCTCGCGTATGACCGGCGGATAATATGCTCATATGAGAACCTCCCCAACGTTTATGACCGGCGGATAATATGTTCATATCAGAACCTCCCCCGCGTATGACCGGAGGATAATATGAAAACTTCCCTCGCGTATGACCAGCGGATAATATGAACCTCCACCGCGTATGACCGGCAGATAATATATCCATATGAGAACTTCCCCCACGTATGATTGGCAGATAATATGAGAACCTCCACCGCATATGCATGGCGGACACATTAGTTTTTAAGTCTATAAACACTATTTGATTTGAATATTTTTTTGAATAGTCTGACCATTGACATATTCATTCGTTCAAACCAGGTGATCTATTTTGTAACTTGACTTTTAGTCGCCGGGCTCCGGCATCTGGGATTTTAGTCACAACTGAAATAAAAATTAGTGCGAATATCTTGGAGCGAATTTCTGCAACAATTTCACCGCCTGGTGTGACCTATTTAAAAAAAATACATTCCCCGTATCTAATCCTACATTTTGATATACTATACGCCCCATTATATTGAATATACCAGCTGAAATCGATCCTGTAATTGTAAACATCGAGTCTATTTTTAGCTGTTTTATCGGCGCGTGTTTGCGTGTTCGCCATTACAATATTCGCACTAATACAGCCATATTGTAGCTAAAAACGAATGCAGAGTATTCCACTGCGTTATTTGATACCTAAAACTTGTTGTTTGCTAGCGTATTCATCGAGAAAGCTAAATTCTAAACATTAATGTCGAACGCAGTTTTTCGTGTTTGTGGCATTTTATGTTAGGTCAGTTGTCGACCGAATAATTTAAATTCCGGTGTCCGGTCAGTGGCCTGGTTAATATGCGTGGATAGGGCAAATGTGGACCTTTCGTTAGACACCAAAATGAGCCCTCTGCGCGCTGTATTCCTCGAGATATCGGCCGTCCCACGCAATTTGAAAATCCTGTCCCGCAGATTGTCATTCTATCCCAAATTCCACGCCATGTTAGGTCAGTTGTCGATCAAATAATGCAACTTCTGGTGTCCGGCGCGGTTAATATGCTTGGACAGGGCGTATGTGGGCCTTTCGTTAGACACCAAAATGAGCCCCCTACGCCTTGTATTCCTCGAGATATCGGCCGTCCCACGCAATTAGAAATTCTGTCCCGCAGATTGTCGTTTTGTCCCATATCCCATCCCATCCCGCAGATTGTCATGTCCCAAATATTGTGTATATGTTATTGCATGTTTCGCCTTAATTGGCGACTTTGCAATAAACAATCAATCAATCGGGTGTTGGATATCGAAAGGGCGCCCGCAAGGGTTACTGATTGTACGTTCTAAGTATATAGGGACTCAAAACGCTTATTTCGGAGGTGACATCGTGAGGCGGTGGAATCTCTCCAAACAAGGCACATACATAATATTGAATACCTTGCCAAACATGACTAACCTTCTTTCTGGAAATCAACCAAAATTCAAAATAAATGCGGTACCAACCAAGGGTATGGAATTAAGTTCGGAAACACCGTATCCAGAGATCCCCAAAACATAGTGGACGGCTGAGAAGCTATTACCAAAGTTTGTACAGTAGAAGTAACCACGAAGTTCCGACATTAAATTTTGAGACGCTTGTGGAAAATAAAGCTACTCAACTGAATGTAGCATCTGAGATACCTAGTCGAGATAACTCTATGTGTTACCCGAAGAACTGACCCGCAGTATGAAGCAACTGACCCGCAGTATGAAGCAACTCACCCGCAGTATGAAGCAACTAAAATGGAATAAACCTGACTGGGACACACGTATCGTGAACGAACATATCTTATTTGCCACCGATGAACTAACGATAATAATTTGTAAATTATTCTCCGGTATGCTTCGCCTGGAATATATAGTATACCTTCAACTATGAAGACGGGAATAATCGTTCCTATATATAAAGGCAATCCAAAACCAATTGCCAGCTCACCAGAAGGGCTTCGTATAGGCACTATTTCATGTTCATGTCCAACAACTGCAGATGCTGTATGCATCGTGTCATATTGCGAAGGTGGATTGAAGAGACTGTTGGAAACTTGCTACAAATATAGCAAACAGTGGAAATTTGATTATTCGTTTGTCAAAAGTGCAATAGTCGTCTTCTGTAAGAGCAGTACATGTAAAAGCTCTAATGGCAAAACTGATGAAACAAAATGCCTTTTGGGACCACATCCTTTAAAGGAAGCTGAAACCGTTATTCATTTGGTCATTCCCCATAATTATCGTTCAAATCGCTCAAAGAATATGGAAAGGGCATGCGAACTGACGAGGCGAACATTCTTCGCTGCTTGCAGGTAGCCAGTCATAAAATTCCTCACACTTGCAACTGTCATTAATTTATTTAAGCATGTTATTATACCGACGGCATTTTATGGTTGTGAAATGTGATACGATCTCAGCGAAGCACACTACCTACTTCTTGAACGATCATATCGTATGTGTGTTAAAATTATGCAGGGTTTACCCAAGAGAACGAGTACCGAGCTAGCCCTATCACTCCTCGAACTATCGCCGCTTCGAGTTGAAATAGATAAGCGAAAATTGTTATTCATGGGTTCGCTCATAAACTTGTAATTCATGGGTTCGTGCAAAATATACTCGTGCGCTTTATGAACTATATGCAAACAACATGGTAATTATAATGAAAATGAATTTATGACTCCAGGCATTAAATAATTTTCAGTATAATTAATATGTTGTTTGCATCGTTCATAGAGCACACGAGTGTATTTTGCACAAAACCATGGCTCAAATTCATTCATTTGTTGCATAGTATTACATTCTAATGTGTTTAAAAGGAGATGGTCCTATAAATGACCGGATTTAGTGTACAGTACACTTTAACCGATCGTTGATAGGTTTCAAAAAAGACACATTTCCAATTTTACATAGGTATAACCTATACCATTATCTCACTACCTTTGTAAATTGCGGATCTGTTCCATTGCAAAGACACTGGAAGGAGCTCGTGAACATGAATATTAATACTCCGAACGCAACAGCTACTGCCGACATAACGAACGCGAAGCTGACGTTTTTTCCCCGCATGGTAAAGCCTTGTCCAAACTCAGTATGGAAAGGTTGGATGATGGCTAGAGCAAAATACGGCCGAAATCACTTTGCATGGCAAACATCCTCTCCAGAACTAAATATGACAACGCTGCAGTGTGCACACATCGCCACTCCTCATATTCATGCCAGATGTCACATATGTTCCTTCACTGCTTCTCCCCTTACATTCAAGAACTGAGAAACGCCTTCTGGTATTTACATTGGTAGACAATCTCACACCAGAAGGATTTATCACACAGAGACGTGGCGACAGGGGGGGGGGGGGGGGGGTTGGGGTGTCTCACCCCCAACTTTGGTCAAACTTTTCAACAGTTGGAATTTCATTCCTGACACAAATGAGATTTTGGTATATTTCGATTCGGTGCGGGATTTCCTGTCCGAAAATCACAACACGGATATTGTTAGTGCGTCCTCAAGCAGGACCGATGGCACATTGTTGACCCATCTGCACATAACTAAACTGCGTGGGTATATTTCGTCTCACATAAGAACCACCGTGCGTAAAGATTGAATGTTGGCCGTATACTGGTAGGATATTTCCATATCCGTAATCGTATTCGTGATTTTGCGAGAGGTCTCTATTATCCCCAATTGGCCGATGGATAAGAAGATTGCCGACAGTGCTGTACATAATTTGAATGTTAGATCGTGCGATTTACTAGCAATTTCATTGGTGTACGCCCTGTCTGATAATTCCGATCTGGGTTGTAGAACTCAACGTGAGCACGAATTTATCAGGGAAAAGTCAAACAACCCATGCATCATACATGGACGTGGCTACAGTCTCAGTTGTGGGGGAGGGTTCAAATGGAACCCCACCTAAAAGTCTACTAATTAATTGTAATGATGTAATCATGATATTGAAAAAACCTCTCTATCCTGCTGTATTTGTATTATCAGCAACCAGGGACCTGAAAGTCACCTGTTTCGGGTTAGTGCTGCTGAATGTGTTCTTGTTCTCACGGAAGATATATAGTCCACGACTCGTAGCTGTGGGTGCGTGTTTAATAACTTTTTGACGGATGTAACCAGTTAACAGCATCCCATGGCACCTGACGCATGAAGATTACTATAGACGAGCATCATTTTTTATCACGCAACAACCCAATTATTGAAAACGCCACACCACTGTCATCATTTCACGACTTCATCTGCCCCCTCATGTCTTCCAGTTTTTCACCATATCTCTCTCTTTCCTTCTCTCTATCTTTTTCTCTCTCCGCCTTTTTTCCACCCCTAACTCATGCAGTCAGATATATATCTCCATTTCTCCTAACACCATTATTTCCAACCCTTCCCGGCTGATGTATATCCCCGTCCTCACTTATTGGGGACGGGGCATGTCGCCAAATATGAGAAGACTTCATATAAGCCCTCGTTTCCATATATTATAGCATGCCAATCAGCCCTCGACCAATGGAAGTTATCTAATGAGGTCCGGTGACCGACATTTATTTATTGTAAAGATCTTTAAGTGGTCGCCTGTTCTGTCAAACGGTATGTCATGATTACAACAAGCCTATGCATTATATTCGCGAAGCACACCTTGATTGACCAATTATGCACTCCCGTCCGTTCAAACAGATTAATTTTCTGCCGAGGTGAGCATTACTAATATGGGCTGTGATACCATGTTTTGTCACAACAAGCAAATGCAGGGATGTAGCGACATGAATAAATCCTGAAGTTACTCTTCTTAGCAGTGGCAATTTAATAGCCCCCCCCCTCACCAACACAATGAACAACTGTAATCAACGACAGACCGTTTTACAGCGCAGACAATAGCCAACAGATATTTAATGTAAATACAGGTCGGTAACCGGACCCCAATGAATAACTTTCATTTGTCGAAAGTGCTGTTTGTGATATTATAATCCGACTTGTAATGTCTGAAATAAATAAATCCGATAATGAACAAAAATAGAAGTATAGTGTGCTCTCTAATTAATCCACGATTAACACAACAATCAATTGAAATGTCATGATTCGGCACACATACAATGGGTTGAACTATGCGGGTGTAATACCGACCATGGAGTATTGATTGGTATTCACCTGACCAGGTTTGTAAGACTGACCACACATTTAATTGGTAAGAGAAACTCATAACTCAGATTCAGATTCAGTTTATTCTGTTAATCAATATGTGGATATTACAGACAGAATACTATTTTAAAAAATAGGGGTGGGTTCATGGAATATAAGTGTTATAGCCTCAAGTGGATTTGCTGAAAATATCATAGACTTTCCTTATGAAAGTTGACAGATTCCTTATTGTCTTTCTATTTCTAGTCTTAAAGGCCGGATTCGTCATCTCCAGTTTAAACTTCCGAGTTTAAACCTGGTTTAAACCTACATTGGTGGTCCAGCCAAACCGGGTCTAATGGGGCGTTTTTGTCGTTCAGTGGCCAGCTAATTGACAACTGTATTCGGTGATATGAGCATGCAGTCAAACATCCCTGTTACCAATCGGACCAGAAGGCATGCCGATATTACGCTTATTGACACGCCATTAATTATCGCGAATGCGTGCACGCTCATGGGATTTATTTCAATGAGAAACAGGTGTCGCTTATGAACCACTAATCCGATATCATTCTGGGTTTCAATCAATCTTGCAAATGGTATGTCTCTCAACACGAGATTCACGTGCTGTTCATCACTTTGTTTGTGATTTATTTTCTGCAAGATGGTTTACACGAAAAGACAAAATGTTGTGTATTTACATGTATATATGTTTATACAAAAGAGTATACGATCTGTCTATATATATGTCTGTCCGTCTGTCTGTTCGCAACTTTTCTCCCAGACCCTGGACCGATTTCAATCAAATTATGTGTGGTGACTCGGGGTAACTAGGAGGATGGTATAACAGCATCATGTTTAAAAAAAATTATTTTAAAAATAAGAAAAAATGTAATTAAAAAAAAAGAAGAAAATATAGTGTTGTTAAATTGAGAAAGGAGTTGAATCTAAGTAGACACAAAATGTAAATTAATTTGTGTTTGTTTTAAATTTAATTAAATGTTGTTTTTTTTAATTAAAATGTTCAAATAATAAAAGCGTGCGCAAAGGTGTCGCAGGCTCCCAGCGCACAAAGGGACCGCAGGCGCCTCTGACGCTGAATAAAGGCTCCATAATCTAGTCAATCCTGCACCAAGAGGTCAGTCAAGTAAAGGCAATTTGTTTATGAGTATACACCAGAAGCGGCATCTGAACTGTTGGACATGTTTTAATAAAGAAATATATTACATGCGTTGCTTTTTTCAATGTTATAAATTTCTCGTCATGCAGAAAATAAAAAAAAATTCCCAGGCTTTAAATGAACAGGTGGAATATTATGTGAATGTATGGGCGTAACCACATGCAGTAGAGCTTTGTGGTATGATATACACCAAAATGGGTTATCAAATTTGACCCATAAAGAAATATAATTTTAGTATTGCAAACTACACCCCGTGTACCTGGTATCACCGACCCGGAAGGTATCACCAAACCGGACCGAATGGGAAATAATTTTCACGCATATAATATGCGAATATTGTGTTTCTCAATGTAAAACTGACAAGGAACCACACGAAGAAGGAATATTTAGTTATTTACCCACCCGATGTCAGTCGGTTTTCCCAGATCTAACCATTTACCAATTTTTAGCGAATTATTTCAATAGTCTTTTCTGTTTTGCTCTCTCAAATTTTCAAGAAAATCTATTCACTAACATAATCAGCGGCCTTCCACACTGCCGACAATATGTCCGTATATAATTGACTTTGTCAAAGAGGCATACAATTGAAGATATTTTTAAAAGCACGTGTCATTCTCAATATGGTGGGACCACTATCGATCCAGATAGATGTCAAAGTCGCGAATCAAGATGTCGATAACACCGGATCTTCTGTGCAGTAAATATCAATAGTACTGATAGAGTTCTGGTGAGTTTTCGCGTGTTTTCGTGTGTATCTGAGACTAATGAGTTGGACGTATCTCATCTAAATATGAATACCATTTTCGAATCATGTATACGCATCTATTATGGATCGATTAATTAAATTAATTGAACATCCATCTCAGCAGTCAAATTTGCTCAAACAAATAGGCGAATGAAAGATTACGTATATATAAGGCCCTGATCACAAGAACATGCATACTGTCGGTTCGGATATCAGTTTAGTCGTATCATAATCAGGTGCGTATTGAGACCCAATATGGCGAAAAAGCCCATTTAGATTCAAGCTACTTCATCTTACTTGCCATGCATTACATTTTGTCACCAGGGACAGTGTTTCTGTTTTTTTAACTGGGGGTGACTCTCCCAACCTCATTCAAACCGTTCATCAGGGAGACAAATCTACATATCCATGCATTTTTCGGGCTACACCCGAAGTCAATGTTCTCTTAGTCTGGTTTTTGGCTCAATTCTAGATCTGGTGTATAACTCTGGCGAATCGCGTGGAAAGCATGACCGCCTATATGAAACATTCTGTACTTCATGTATATACTATAGTATGTGCATATCAAGCAAAATGGTCGGCATGACAGACGCCATCTTGTCTGGAGTCTAAGTGGCCACAAAACGCCAGGATTGTTACACTTCAGAATGGGGTTTCTGCGGTGGTCCAAACGTGATACCAAATCGAAGGCATCAAACATTTCGTGTGCGATAGTGCAATTGAAACTCTCTGGGCTCTCTGTCTATTACTCGTCGATACATTTGGAGGTTCATGTGAGCCATTCCCGTTTAATGTGTGTAGATAGTTTGTAACGGAGGGCGTACACGCTCTAAGCATATCACGGACATTTATCATTATTTTCAGCATCGAAGAGTCACAAATGTCGATAACTGGCGTCGTAAATATCTCATTAAAATGTAATCATTAGCTTTCAACATCGAAAACGAAAACTATAGTGGAGTCAAGTCAGGTAGGACATCTTTAACGGTGCTCCTGGAATCATTATCTCAATAGGGGTCCGCACTAATACCATGGAATCGATGTTCAACTTCACCGGATATTGGTCATTTAATTGTATACGGACTTCATGTGTTTCAGAAAGTCATACCAAGTTCTGTTCCGATTTTCTTCAGACTATATGAAACAATAAAGAGTTTGTATGTTATATATCAAAGATTGAAAAGAACTTCAAATTTGCGACCACTTTTTGCAAGACATTTCAGATTATACTAAGATTGTCGGAATTTTGTGTATTTAATCACCAATATTAAACATCGATTAAAGTGACTGGATATGGGCGTAAAGTCTGATTTCGAGACTTCGACATAAAACCAGCATTATCCCAACATATTACACTAGCTGGTTCACGTCGAAGGAAACTTGGACAGACGGACTCACAGAAAGACCTACTCAAGTCACCGATTAGTTTGAGCCGATTTTTCTTCAGAGCAGAATAGAAGAATAAAGAGCGTTCTCCCAAATTAATAACAATTAATGTCAGAACGATATAATAATTTTGCGGCTGTGTGATTGGGGGATCTATTCCTGATTTGGCAAATAAAGAGCGTTTATTTTATATGTCAACGATTGGAAGCAGCTGGCAAAATGATATTACTTTGGAAAGATTTTTCAGGGTATACAAATGTTTTTTTTTTAGATCAGCAATTCGTGTATTTAGCGACCCATCTTTTAACTTCTTCCAAATATATGGAAGTATGAACGAGCCATGGTCATGTAATGTGCATCGGCATCTAAACACCCTGAGAACATTTCTCAAATTTTCAGCATCGAAAAGTCACAATGTTCGGTATATGGCGGCGTAAATTCTCATTAAAATGTTCTCATTAGTTTTCAGGATTGAACACGAAAACTATAGTTGAGCAAAGTCAGACTGGAGATCATTACTGATGCTCCGGGAGCCATTATCTCAATAGGGGTCCGCACGAATAGTTTGGAAATCGATGTATAGATGTTGGTCAAGTCATAGATAAGTTGGGTACTGATTGTTCTCAGAGCAAAGAATAATAAGGAGCGTTCTAGTTAGTCTATTCCTGATATGGTAATACAACGAGCGTCAGATATGTACAGGATAAACATGTTTTTCTGGTGTGATTTGGGACGATTATCGGTGGAGTTTTGAGATGGAAAATACAGTTTTAAATACCGGCGCAGCGTGTAGCCGGTAAAACGGATATTTTGCATTGGAAAACCTACCGAAAATCGTCCCAAATCAAGCAGACAGCATGTTTATCCCCATTCTAAATCACACACATCGCAAAATCATGCTATAGACATACAAATCTACCCACGAGTTGCTGCAGTGGACGGTATATAATTGATTTTGTCAAAGAAGCATAGGATTGAACATATTTAAAAAAAAGCACATGTCATTCTCAATATGGTGGGACCACTTTCGATCCAGATAGCTGTCAAGGGGCGGATCAAGATGTCAGTAACACCGGATCTTCTGTGCAGTAAATATCCATAGTACTGATAGAGTTCTGGTGAGTTTTCGCGTGTTTCGTATGTATCTGAGACTGATGAGTTGGACTACTTATCTCATCTGAATATGATTCCGTACCATTTTCGAATCATGTATACACATATATTATGGGTGGATTAATTAAATTAATTGAACAGTCATCTCAGCAGTCAAATTTGCTCATTCAAAAAGGCGAATGAAAATGACGTATACATAAGTCCATGTTCACACGAACATGCATGCTGTCGTTTCGGATAACAGTTTAGTCGTATCCGAATCGGGTTTGTATTAAGACCTCACATGGCGAAACAATACCATACGACTATGGTAATATAAGACGGTCATGTTGTGGACATAGTTAATACCATGTATTAAGGAGGTTATCCTGCCATATATAATAAAGCCACTCCATCTTACTTGCCATGCATTAAATTTTGTCCTCAGAGACAGGGTTTGTGTTTTTAATTTTTTACTGGTGTGATATCTCGCCCAATCTCGATCAAACCGTTCAACAAGGAGACCAATGTAGATATTAGAGTGTAGGATCAATTAAGTGACCAAAGCAATGAGAAATCTGACACAAAACTTCGCAACAAAAGATAAATAATTATTCGTCCGGGGGGGGGGGGGGGGGGGTCAGAAAAAATGTTCAGGCTATTATGCTGATTTTTTACTTTTGACCCTTGTTGGGACCCACCCACCCCATCGTCCAAATTGTTTTCCGTTTTCGGCAGTTTTTTCCGACCATTTTTGGACACCCACCCCCTTTTAACACTAAATAAAACAGAGATTTGCGCAGGGGAGGGGGGGGTGGAAAAAAACGTTTTTTCCGGGCACATATGCTGGGTGGTCGATAGGACCAACAAACAATTTTTTCCGCAACTCAAAAATATTATACAAACAGTATAGCCTGTAGCCCATGCTAATGGATTGAATTTTGAAATCCAAGATGGCTGCTGGCAGCCATGTCTTTTTTGACCGAATGACCCCAAAATGACTCGTTCCTATTTACATGTCAATGTTAACGTCCATGACTTAATAGTGTGCACTGAAATTATATACAGCTGTTTACAGTTAATTTCCCCCCGCAAATCTCTGTTTTAGTGTTAAAAGGGGGTGGGTGTCCAAAAATGGTCGGAAAAAACTGCCGAAAACGGAATAAAAAATGGACGCGGGGGTGGGTGGGTCCTAACAAGGGTCGAAAGTCAAAAATCAGCATACGTGCCTGCAAATATTTCCGATTCCACCCTGAGTTGCGGGGGAAATTCACTGTAAACAGCTGTATATGAATTTCTGTGCATACTATTTGTGATGGATTGTATAGAACATTCTGTACTATACTATAGTCTGGGGCATATCAAACAAAATGGCCGCCATGACAGACGCCATTTTTTCTGGAGTCTGAAAGGTCACTTTTTCTAGTTACCATCCGGAAAACAGAATCCGGCTTTTAAATTTGTACTCTGTGACCTTTTGACCTGGTTGACCTTGATCAGATATTCACAACCACATACACCCCCGTTGTATTTAGAAATGCACGCCATTTCGTTTGGTATACAACATGTCCCCATTACATGTATTTAAATGCACTTCTTGTTGGGTCCATTTCAATCTAACTACCCTTAAACAAATGCGATCGAAAAGAACTATGGTAACTGGGAGAAACGATTACAATTTCCATACATTACAAACATATCTCGCAGCGAATGTTTTATATGTTGTCAGGAAGAAGCCCCTGCATACATTAAGAATAAAATAAATTCTGTAAACATTTTCAACCCATATATGTCGTATTTTGACTGGACTATAACATAGGGTGCAAATGGAACTACTCAATCCGGGGGTGCATGCGCATTAAGAACATCTTAGGTGGACACACCAACTGAGATCCTATACAGCCACGTCCATATCCATCAAAGATTTACACTGTTGAATTTTCCCCTACCATGTACAGTTCCGGGCCTATATTATTGAAAATATCCTACTATATACAAGGCATGTATTAGCATGAAATTAAAACACAAACAAACATACGAATACGCCCACCCATGTGCACACACACCCCTCCCCCGCCCACCAACACACACAACGACAAAGAAACATCGGCCATGTGCAGACCTGTCCGAAAGATAATGGTATATTCCATATAATGGGGATATTTTACTAGCTCAAGTCCTAAAGTACGTGCCATTCTACGGATTTTCTTTCGTGCACGCGAATCCGAACTGGCGGAACCAGCTTCGTCAATGATTTAAGGAAATATTAGGCGGTCTGCATCATAAATGGACCACACCGCCGTCAACAATTCTTAAGTGAATAACTGACAAAATTGATAGCTTTTATAATGAAGTATGACTTAATATATATTACATAATTATTATAATAATTGAAAATCGATTCATTAGAATGCGTGACTGACATTGAGTGATTATCAATACTAATTCACCGACAAAAACAGTCAAAATGCGAAATATATAATCCGCATCTTTGACATCCCAACTCCGGTTTGGCGACATCTTATTGCAGTGTCGATCCGCGGCTTTGACCCCCATAATTATGGTGGGTACCTACACTTGATCGCGGTTAGTGATTTTTTTTATTTACGAATCGCACCGTAGGGTGGAACAACTTAAGGTTACTCGAACATATAATTTCTATTGATAGACGCATTTTCCGACGTTAGGAGCGGCTAATTATACCTCAAACGAACTATCTAACGTCAAAAAGTGTCTAGGATTTATGATAAAAACGGATATGAGCCGGAATGTCCATTAAATGTAGCGGCGTGACAGCAAGCTACCATACTGAGGGAACATTACGCTTTACGAATTTAAGTTTTAAATAGTGGATAGCAACGTCAACCTGGCGATAAATACATTCATCTGAGGGAGGATATGTTCATTTATCAAAAACCGCATGGTCCGGTTTCGTGATACCTTCCGGGTTGGTGATATCAGGTACACGGGTTGAACTTTGTATATAGCATATATGGCCATGTAGTAGCATCGTTTGGTGTCATAATTAAAACGTCCAACCCTTCAAATGAATTCGTAGAAAACACCTGTATTTGTGATTGCCACAATATAGTTGTAAACATTATATTGAAGGAACTTGTCCATATCTGAGCAACGCTCACGTGCGAATGAATCAACTGTGACACGATAACACCAGTCGGCAGTCGCCACGTAGACACGCCCTCACTCGAGATAATTTACAGCTCCACCCTTTGATTGATTGTTTGACAATTCTAAACTGCGATGAAGAAAAGACGGATTCGTCATCTCAAGTTTAGCCTCGGTAAAGCTGGTTTAGCTGGACCGCCGAATTAGATGGTTTAGTTGCTGGTTTAAGCTTATAAAACGCAGACAAATTATCGAAATTGACAAAAACTTATCCCCGCACGCTGTATAGGTGTGAGTGCTTGTCGCTTATAAATTTCCAATCAAAATAAGGTCGCTGTCGTAATTATTGATTTTCGCAATCAATAAAACGAGGCGGTCCGCATTAGGAAAGTACGATTAATTATCTCGACGATACAGAGACACTACTGCTAAACCAGCGGTCTGGCTGGACCAGGTTTAAACCAAAGATGACGAATGCGTCACTTAAACCTGCGTTCGCGGGTTTAAACCACGGATGTTGCTGACTCACGGCGGTTTAAACCTAAAGGTTTACGTAGACCATGTTTAAACCTGAGATGACGAATCGGGCCAAAGAGTTCTCAGGGTTTGTGGGCATTCGGTCTTCTATAGAAATAGGGTTTCTGAGTTCATTTAATTATGTACACTCCAGGATAACGTGATACTCATCGCCTAGTTCTTTGGTACAACGTGTACATACTCTGGTTGCATAGTCAGTATTTAGCCAAGAACCTTGTTCAATTGGTAGTTTGTGATTTCTTGTCCGAAATCGTATGATATTATTGACAGTTCTATTATCACATATAGAGAGAAAATGTTCACGTTCGAAGTGTGTTTTAATAATTCGATAAAATACATATTTACTCGATGTGGCTATTGTTGACCACCAACCTTGAAGGTAACAGTCACGTAGCTTTTGTTCAACGGTCCGGTTAAATCGATCTATACTCGATACTTTCTGGTTGAGCCAAACATTACTCATACCAATTATATTACGGGAGTCATGTATTCCTCGTATCCATGAATTATTATACAAAAATTACAATTCAAAGTATACATAACATAATATAACATAAGTGGGGTCCTATGGGTGGGCATTGAGATAACTTTTGCCCAATAACCGAGGTAGCGGATTTTGATCCTAACTCTAATAGGGTACATTACTAGTTCCTCATGTATAAAAACGGATGGTGTAGACTTCTTCATATTCAGTGTAAATTTCAGGAACCAGGATTCTAGTTTTGTTCATGTCCCCATAATTCAGCCCCGTAGTCATTATTGGTCTGATGCTTTTCTCATATATCTCAATAATTGAATCAATTGTGAGTTCGTGGCAGCATGATTTGTTCAGAAGTGCATTAATTGCAGTTTTCGCTGCCAGACATTTAAGATTTCGTTCCGCTACGAACGTACCTTTTTTGTGGAAAACTGTCCCCAGATATTTATAACTATCAACTCTCTCAATTATCTAGTGTGAATACTGGTATCGTTTTTTTCTTTCGGGGTTTCAGGCCGGAAACGGCGACTTTAGATTTTGTCGTGTTCACTTTCAATTTCCATATGTTGCAGTAATCTGAGAAGGAGTCTAATGCTCGCTGTAGGCCTTCGTGTGTATCATAAAGTAATACAGTGTCATCGGCATAGATAAGTAACATTATCTTCAGTAATATACCGGTATCGATTCCACAGAATCACTGATTGTAAGTTTCTCGGGGTGTATGGGTGTTATAAATATGGTATAAGCACGGCGTCCGATTTATAAGTGAAATAAACAACATGTTCGACCTTGTGATATTTATTTCGCTTATAAATCGGACGCCGTGCTTATACTGTATATTTATCTCTTCTATTTTGCATATATATGTGTCATCTATATATTATGTTATTTGTTTGGATTTGGAACTAACAATACGTTTACACTAACCAGTGACATGGCGACAGTTTTTGTTTGTTAGGTGGGTGAGACATTGGTTGAAATTTTACACCACATATAGGTTGAAATAGTTTTCGTTGCCTAATTTTCCAACTATTAATTAGTGGGAATGGGATACATACATGGAATGAAATGAAATAAATTGTCATCAGTTTGAAATTTCCAACCTTACAGGCCCACTTAATTTTCGAGTCACCGATTACTTTTTGTTATAGTGACTTGATATACGGTTTTAATAACAATCTATGCTATAAAATATGATTAGTATGCTATAATTTGTCACCATTTGAACGTCTGTGTTTCAGAAGATTCCCATAGAGAAGTAGAAAGCAGAATCATAGAAAGACCCCCCCCCCCGTTATGGCTCCCAGAATGCAACATAATTCAAACTAAACATACATTTTCAATGGAAGGGGAATAACTCTATTTTTAATATATAGAGTTATTCCCCCTCCATTGAAAATAATACACTTTTTACTGCAATCTAGATGAAACTTGAGCGCAAAAACACGCCGGTGACTCAACAAAAACAAAAAGTTTATTAGTTTATTACACCGGATAAGTTGATAATACACTGTTTTGGAGCTTTCTATTTCAAATGGTATATAATATGGCATATATTTTATAGATGTTTTCCGGGGGTTCGAAAATTAAGTGGGCCTTTAAAGGGTGCAGTATAAATATTAAGGTGTATACCTTCCAAACTGAGGCCCTTTAGCCACGTCCCTGGCAACAACAATACATTTATAATAGCAATATATTGATTTGGCAAAAATAAGCCTTTGTGCGGTCGCAACTGGTGTCACGCATCTTGTACATGTTGGCGATCATATCAAACTGTGCTCTGACGCAGATTTCCAGGCTGTTGTGTGACTCATCGGTATACCAGTCGATGTATTGCAGCACATTGTCGTTTCGATCATACACTGTTCCGTTGCTGAATCTCTCATATCCATCCAACCATAATTCATCTGCAAACAACCACATCCCTGTTTAACTGGTTTGCTGATTTGATATGATGTTATGGATCCTGCTGAGTTACTGTGCTGCTGTTAGGTCAAACTAATTATATTGATACAGATTACCGGTATGTGTCCTGAAGTTGTTATTTTTTCGCGGTCTTTGGCCAATCTGAACGAATCGAGGATAATTCACTATATGTAGAACATATTCATCGAGGAGTCGCTATATGTATAACACATTCATCGATGAGTCGCTATGTGTATAACATATTCATCGAGGAGTCGCTATATGTATAACACATTCATCGAGGAGTCGCTATATGTATAACATATTCATCGAGGAGTCGCTATATGTATAACACATTCATCGAGGAGTCGCTATATATATAACATATTCATCGAGGAGTCGCTATATGTTTAACACATTCATCGATGAGTCGCTATATGTATAACACATTCATCGATGAGTCGCTATATGTATAACACATTCATCGAGGAGTCGCTATATGTATAACATATTCATCGAGGAGTCGTTATATATATAACATATTCATCGAGGAGTCGCTATATGTATAACATATTCATCGAGGAGTCGCTATATGTATAACATATTCATCGAGGAGTCGCTATATGTATAACATATTCATCGAGGAGTCGCTATATGTATAACACATTCATCGAGGAGTCGCTATATGTATAACACATTCATCGAGGAGTCGCTATATGTATAACATATTCATCGAGGAGTCGCTGTATGTATAACACATTCATCGAGGAGTCGCTATATGTATAACACATTCATCGAGGAGTCGCTATATATATAACATATTCATCGAGGAGTCGCTATATGTATAACACATTCATCGAGGAGTCGCTATATGTATAACACATTCATCGAGGAGTCGCTATATGTATAACACATTCATCGAGGAGTCGTTATATGTATAACACATTCATCGAGGAGTCGCTATATGTATAACATATTCATCGAGGAGTCGCTATATGTATAACACATTCATCGAGGAGTCGCTACATATATAACACATTCATCGAGGAGTCGTTATATGTATAACATATTCATCGAGGAGTCGCTATATGTATAACACATTCATCGATGAGTCGCTATATGTATAACATATTCATCGATGAGTCGCTATATATATAACATATTCATCGAGGAGTCGCTATATGTATAACACATTCATCGAGGAGTCGTTATATGTATAACACATTCATCGAGGAGTCGCTATATGTATAACATATTCATCGAGGAGTCGCTATATGTATAACACATTCATCGATGAGTCGCTATATGTATAACACATTCATCGAGGAGTCGCTATATGTATAACATATTCATCGAGGAGTCGCTATATGTATAACACATTCATCGATGAGTCGCTATATGTATAACATATTCATCGAGGAGTCGCTATATGTATAACATATTCATCGAGGAGTCGCTATATGTATAACACATTCATCGAGGAGTCGCTATATATATAACACATTCATCGAGGAGTCGCTATATATATAACACATTCATCGAGGAGTCGTTATATGTATAACATATTCATCGAGGAGTCGCTATATGTATAACACATTCATCGATGAGTCGCTATATGTATAACATATTCATCGACGAGTCGCTATATATATAACATATTCATCGAGGAGTCGGTATATGTGTAACATATTCATCGAGTAGTCGCTATATGTATAACACATTCATCGAGGAGTCGCTATATAAATAACATATTCATCGAGGAGTCGCTATATAAATAACATATTCATCGAGGAGTCGCTATATGTATAACACATTCATGATATGTATATTGTCAAATATGTTAATAATGGCTGTGTTAGTTGCTGCAACCGTCCATACTTGAAATGCTTAATCCTGTCGTTTTGCAAACACCAGCACGGCAATTACTAGAATAGTTTAAAATACACAATGTATTGAATGTGTCTTACATGTAGTACGCCGACTGTTTCTATAATCACTCGGGTGAATGATTCGTACATGTAGTACGCCGACTGTTTCTATAATCACTCGGATGATAGCCAAACACCAGCACGGCCATTACTAGAATAGTTTAAAATACACAATTTATTGAATGTGTCGTACATGTAGTACGCCGACTGTTTCTATAATCACTCGGGTGAATGATTCGTACATGTAGTACGCCGACTGTTTCTATAATCACTCGGATGATAGCCAAACACCAGCACGGCCATTACTAGAATAGTTTAAAATACACAATTTATTGAATGTGTCGTACATGTAGTACGCCGACTGTTTCTATAATCACTCGGATGATAGCCAAACACCAGCACGGCCATTACTAGAATAGTTTAAAATACACAATTTATTGAATGTTTCGTACATGTAGTACGCCGACTGTTTCTATAATCACTCGGATGATAGCCAAACACCAGCACGGCCATTACTAGAATAGTTTAAAATACACAATTTATTGAATGTGTCGTACATGTAGTACGCCGACTGTTTCTATAATCACTCGGATGATAGCCAAACACCGCGAAAATGACAATTTCAGAAGAAAAAAAATAACGGTTCTTGTTTTATAACAGCACCAATTTACTCCAACAGTAACATAACAATCAGAAGGACCCACCAGCATCATATCAAATTAGCATGACCATTTAACCAGGGGTAGACAACACAATACGTGCACGCGGGTTTGTCAAACAAAACATATATTTCGATAAATATTAAAACTTGACGCGGCTTTTTAACAAGCACATTTCTGTTTACACTTTCAATGTTTTAACTCGTTCTATAGTGAATGGATTCTCCCACTCAGTTATACATGTATATAGAGGATCTCACATGAGTTACTATTTTATACGGAATTTATCAACCGAGTTCACTAAATTCGATTTGAGCCGAGGTTTACCGAGGCTCAAATAGAATTTAGTGGACGAGGTTGATAAATTACGTATAAAATAGGACGCGTGTGAGATACTTTTTATCACATGATCAAATAAACGCGAAGCAATGCGAAATATCCATCGAAAACAACGATAAAAACCGCAGCGATCGCAAGTCATTTGAAGAACGATGTGACGTCATCGCACGAGCTGATATTAAACGTGTCTCTTATCGATAATTATGAAACCGCTTTTATGGCCAAATTATGTGATAAAAGTATATATTGGAACGGTCTATTATTCATTTGACGCGGGTGTTCAGGAATAGCGAGCATACGGTAGACGTATTTAAAGAGGAACTGTACACTAAATCCGGCCATTTATAGGACCGTCTCCTTTTATACTCAACACAATATATGCAACAAATGAATAAATTTGAGCCATGGATTAGTACCAAATGCACTCATGTGCTCTATGAACGATGCAAACAACATGGTAATTATAATGAAAATGAATTTACGACTCCAGCCATTTATTCATTTTCATTACAATTACCATGTTCTTTGCGTCGTGCATAGAACACATGAGTGTATTTTTCACCCATCCATGGCTCAAATTCATTCATTGGTTGTATACATTCTATTTAGTATAACAGTAGATGGTCCCATAAAAGGCCGGATTTAGGGTAGAGAACCCCTTTAAAGATAACACAAGTGTAGGCTGATTCTCATCCATTGGTGGGAAATGTTCAGATAATAAGTTTAAAGAAATACCTACATGTATATGTGTGGACGATAGTTGGACTCGTTTCCTGAATATGTCCTAATGGCACTAATCGTCAATGGAGTATTTAGTGAATACAGGGTTAAGCAAAAATCTCGGGTTCCTAATGTAATTACACAAATTAAAGGCATCATGAAAAAGTATAAATCTCAAGTTATGTAATCATATAAATACATCCTTGGGGATTGCCCGTCAAGAATGACAGGAGACACTCATGACATGCAGGAACATTGTGTTAAGAGTTAGTAATGTATTAGTTCCCCTTCAAGCCATTTAAAAATACTTACTAGTCACCTGAGATAAACAACACATTTTGCATGGCACTATCCGGATAAAGTTACCATCTATCTTTTAACCCTTTACCCAACAGACCGGCCAAAAACAACGGCCAAATAAAGCTGCAACAGCCTAAATTATCTTTGGTCTGTCTCAATAAAACCATACAAATATAGATATCATTGGAACCGGCTCATTGACCACATTGTGATGGTTACAGTTATGCCCTGTGCCAATGCATTCTCTTATATATTCTTGCAAACTGAGAGACCTCGAACCGTCAGAGGATTGCATATATATTATAACACAATTGAGTCTGTTCCATTCAATACAGTTTCCACAAAAAAGTTACAATTTGTCAAGAGATATGGAAATGTATCGAAGGCCTGTTCAAAAATAGTGGTATATATATTTTCTTCTGACATAAAAGAAAACGCAGTCAGTAGCAGATGACATTTCAGGATCCTCCAATACTGACATCTGACTCAACGACTGACACTCCAAATCTCGCTCTGTGTCTGGCACATGTAGCTGATATACGTGCGCAGCAAAATTTCTTTTAAACTGAGAATATTTAGCCAATATATAGCACCATGAACAGAGGAGCACCTGTAAATTTCTTTCAAACATCTGTATCTTCATGGAAATGTTAGCCAGGTGTCTTAGTCCAACACACTAGATTGATTGATACATCTCTATATGTAAAACCCAATTGTCGTCTTTATTTTTGCGAACTAATGTGTTTATAATGTTCATGTATCATATTATAACGTCTGAAGTATACGCAGTTGTAATACATAGATACTTCATTATTGGTGAAACGGATTAATCGCGATAAACAAAATGACAATCGACAAGGTGATCCACTACCTATATCGTGTTATGTTATGCTATTTGAATATATAACTTATGAAAATACGTGTAACACTTTGAGCAAGAGTATTCTCTATTCCCAACACATATCCACATCATGCAGAGGGTTTCACTTCACTGTAACCTAGGCAACGCCGGGTAACCCTGCTATTAGTTTATATATCTGCTCTGGGGGTTCGAAAATTAAGTGGGCATTTAATGTTGATGTTTCTTTCAAATACAGATTGCCAGTTCGGACAGACTGTATCTCTGACGTGTAGGTTATTTCAGTCATGCATGCAGTCATCGTGTTTTCAACTTTCCATAATAAACGATAAACTGATACTGTCTTCTTGCTATTAATAACCGACATCTGGGACAATTTGGGAATTAGCATGGGGTGTATAAATGTACTATATTTGAATACTAGCATAACATTTTTCATTCCTCGTTTGGTTTTTGTGGGGGGGGGGGGGGGTTGCCAATTTTGATTCATTTCTGATTATATACACCCAGAATAGAAAACATTCGGAATAGCGAACATTCGGAATAGCGAACATTCGGAATAATGAACCTTCGGAATAGCGAACATTCGGAATAATGAACCTTCGGAATAGAGAACCCTACCCGTTCTAGTGACACATTTTCGATTTGCAGAAGAGACAAAACATCCAAGTTCGAAGATGTTGGAGTCTACTCTTATGACGCTTCCGCTTAGTAGGGAATCACGCTGAAGAATCGGTAGCCGTCCATAACCTTTCGTACTGAACTGTTGGATAAAAATAAACTAAGTTATAACCAGTCGGGGTCCACTCTTATGACGTTTGCGCTTAGTAGGGGTCGCGCTATTTAAAATATTATGTTTGTTTCTCGAACTAAAGAATCGGCAGGGTCCAGAATCTTTCGAACTGAATTAATGGACACAATGTTATCCCAGTTCGATACAGTTGGAGCCGACTTTTATGACGCTTACACTTAGTAGGGAATCCCGCTATTTTAAATATTTTGTTTGGTTCTCGAACTGAATAATCAGCAGGCGTCCAGAAATGTTCGTACTGAGATAATGGCGCTAATCTACTTAGACAATACTTGCATTGTATATCCATAATTATGTCGTACACCAACCACCCGTGCAGTGGTTCGATTACAACTTATATGGAAGAGAAATTAAAGTTAATGTTTCATAACGTTCGCCACCAAGAAGGCTGAACGTTTTGTTATGTGATATGAGTCCGTCAGCATGCATGTCACGCGAGGTGTTGTGCTGTTATCGCCCCATCCAATGCACTCCCCGCATCAATTATGGCGTTGCAGTCTGCTGACAACCCGCCTTAGGAAAAAACTGGCTACGCCCATGTCTGTGGGTTAATTAATGTCAACGTATATGGCAATCGTTTTGCGACAATATTCTTTTAGTGGTATTTTCTCTCTTGAAAAGATCCCAAATAGAACCATTTTTATCGGAGTTATTAATAGACCATCAACATCTTGGAATTTGCGTAATTTTCTGCAATTTTCTCGATCAAATAAATGTGGGGGAGGGATTTCAAAAAGTGTTGTGATAGTCTTGTAGAGGATCTGTCCCCGTTATATTGTCTAAAATATCGCTAGGAAATACGTATACACAACAATGAACAAGTTTTATAGACCCACTCTATATCTTCCATAGTAAATTCATGCGTGCCTCCAGCCATTTATCGATCGTTGGTTGTGTATTTTTTCACCCACAATGCAACACTCAAAATAGTATCCATATAATTATTGTCTACTCTCTGATCGGTCCATCTATTTATGACATTAGCGGGATTTTTGATTATACCCAGTAGGCACACGACGTCGAACTGATGTTGGATATTGGTTGGATTTAGGTCGCGACGTCGGCGACCTGAATCCAACGTCCATACGACGTCAGAACCAAAACGTTGTATTTACGTCAGTCGTTGGCGTCGTAGCAACGTCGTGTAGCAGATTGTATTCCAACATATTCTAGAATGAAATTTTTCGACCTGAATCCAACGTCCATGCGACGTCAGAATCAAAACGTTGTATTTACGACCTGAAGCCATTTAACGTCGGCTCCCGATCCGACGGTGCGCTGGTCAACACAGTGCCATCCCTGGCGACGACACTGAGAGAGGAACGGATGTAAATATTTTTGTGATTCAAAGTTATGACGTAAAATTCAATAGCATATTTTTCGGCGGCCATATCATATACGACAATTACTCCAAACAGTAGGGCTGAATCATACTCTGCTGATATTTAAAAGATATTATTTATCCAGCATTCATTATGTGGTATGCGTATAGTACGAATTATCATGGATACAGACTCAATGAAAGAACATAAACTACAACACAGTTCCCAGTCATATACACAGCAATGAAATGTTACCTAGTATTTTCAGATAGTCCACTGTATATAGTAGACTCACTAAATTGGATGTTGATAATTATAGTACTCATATTGAGGTTGCTCGAACACGGGCGTAAAGAAGAAGAAGAAGTGAAAGTGTAATCCGGGGGGTAAGTACCTGTTTTATCGTTTATCACCCAGATAATTACCACGCCATTTTGTATTTCGTGTTGCATATTTAATCGCAAACTATTGATTTTTGGGAAAATGTTACCTTTTCCATTGTGGACAGTTGTTGAGATGGTCTGATTTCGGTTCCGTTGATAACCGGACACGTTTCAATTCTGCGAACACCGGCTTAATCATTGACAATTTCCACTAAATTTGACTTTAGAAGTTAGAGCGCACAGATTCATGGCACGTTCCGGGGTCTTGACTTCATTCGACGCAGCGCTGATGTTGGAAATTGCAGTATCGTGACTTAATATCAAAACACTCGCATATTTACTGACACATGAAGACACGGGTATACATGTACAATTAACACGAACTTCGATGTCAACCGATAGTGACAACTTGAATAATAACAAAAACAACTCAACAAGTTGACACTGAGTGACTGACACTGGCAATGTTCGGAATCTGATTGTTTCAAAGCACATGCATGTAGATTTACAAGAGAGGATATACATGTACTGTGTGCACCAATGTAATTCACAAGAACGTCATGTCAAAAACACCGTAAACAATGAACTTACGCCTTGCAGTGACGGATCAGATCAATTACACGGACAAATTCATCCCGTGTTCATCAATTTTCATTGAAACGTGTGGATATGGGACATTGTCATCATTCGCCGTGTTATCGTCAAGTTATCGTCAAGTTATTACGACAATTATCGGGGGTACAGTGATGTTCTTATCAAACTACATGGTTGACTCACTGATATCGATACTAAGTCTCTCGTGATTCCAGGATACAGTTCAAAATGATGCATCGAGCAGCATCATGCTTCAAAATTTCATGGAAAATGTTCGACTACAGTAGAACGTTGTCACCAAGTCATCGCGCACAGATATACATGTACTGTGTGCACCAATTAATTCTCATGAACTTCATGTCAACAACACCGTAAACAATGAACTTACGCCTCGCAGTGACGGATCAGATCAATTACACGGACAAATTCATCCCGTTTTCATCAATTTTCATTGAAACGTGTGGATATGGGACATTGTCATCATTCGCCGTGTTATCGTCAAGTTATTACGACAATTTACCGGGGGTACAGTGATGTTCTTATCAAACTACATGGCTGACTCACTGATATCGATACTAAGTCTATGTCGTGATTCCAGGATACAGTTCAAAATGATGCATCAAGCAGCATCATGCTTCAAAATTTCATGGAAAATGTTCGACTACAGTAGAACGTTGTCACCAAGTCATCGCGCACAGTTATTATGAGATCTGCTGTTGTCTTGCAGGTTCCAATCCCAACTAGCTGTTATTGATATACAGTACGAGTCAAAAGAAGTGGTATATTAAGCGCACTATTTTCGCGCCCAATATCGCAATATTGAAAATGGAGACACTTAATATAATAATATATCAATAAATATTGCGCGAATTGTGGCATTCAATCAAATTATTGCTTCTTCTACCTACTGTAACCCCCGAAGTAATTGACCACTTAACCACAGCAGAATTATGGGTCATTTTTTCAGGATTTAGTCGGAAATATGGCTCGTTGCCATTCATCGGAAAGCTCACGACAAGATAGTGGTCAATTGCTTCGGGCATTACTGTATATTGTATAAATAGAGACAATGTTTTAGATATGTATATAATTATAGTTGTAAATGCTATATGTACACTATATGAACACTATATGCACAGCATTTATCTGATATAAATATAACACTATCGGGTCTGTATGAAATTTAGCGTGCTTAGTATCGCAATATTTTTTGCGTTCAGTATTGCAATAATAAGCGGGACAGATTTTTGGTATTGTGTTGTAATCACACGTTTTTTTCTAAATTAAGCACGCTCAATATCACAATATAGGTGCACATAAAAATACCACTTCTTCTGACTTGTACAGTATGGTCATGATGTACGGATTCACCTGTTAAAACAAAAACTGTGACTGGACAATTTCACGCCTTATTTATATATGTTACCATAAATTATGCCATTACTATATTTTACTTTTACATGCACATAAATTTTAGTTTTAACTGTGAAACATCCCATATAAAAATGTACCTGGGTAAATCCACCCAGGTTTTTTGGGCCGAAACCCAGGTAAAAATCTATCTACCAAGACATCCACCAACCATTAAGACCCCGCGAAACCTGGGTTTTACCATGATTTACCCACCTGAAACTGGATAAAAACCCTGGTATGGGTAAACCTGGGTGTAATTACCCAGGTGACCACACCCAGGTGTACCCTACCTGGGTGTTTCCCACCCAGGTCTACCCTGGTGTTTCCTACCTGTGTGTTTCCCCACCCAGGTGTACCATGGTGTTATTTACACAGGTGTACCCTGGTGTTTCCTACCTGGGTGTTTCCCATCCAGGTTACCTTGGTGTTATTCACCCAGGTGTACCCTGGTGTTTCCTACCTGGGTGTTTCCCACCCAGGTGTACCTTGGTGTTATTCACACAGGTGTACCCTGGTGTTTCCTACCTGGGTGTTTCCCACCCAGGTGTACCTTGGTGTTATTCACCCAGGTGTACCCTGGTGTTTCCTACCTGGGTGTTCCCCACCCAGGTGTACCTTGATGTTTCCAACCCAGGTATACCTTGGTGTTTTTTTTTACGCCGGTGTACCTTGGTGTTTTCTTACCCAGGTGGATTTCCCATTGAGATGCACCTGGGTTAGAAAACCCCAAGGTACACCCAGGTAAGGAAACACCAAGGTACACCTGGGCAGGAAACCACCAAGGTACACCTGGGTAAGAAAACACCAAGGTACACCAGGGTAAGAAAACACCAAGGTACACCTGGGTAAGAAAACACCAAGGTACACATGGGTAGGAAACACCAAGGAACACCTGGGTGAATAACACCAAGGTACACCTGGGTGGGGATACCAAAGTGAAATGATGAGGATGGCAATGAAGTAGATTTTGATGGGATACAGGGGTATTGTTATCAATGGAGTTGTTTTAGTATAAAAGAACATTAAGGAAACTGATTGTGCAGCAATACAAGTTTATTCAAGGACAACAAACTAACTAAAGATAAAATACATGTATAGAAACACATGTAATATATAAATATATAAACTCATTAAACTGCATGGGTTAAAACTTACTGACAACAAGAGTTGGGTTAAAATTTTGATTAAAAAACACTTGCAAAGTCCCTCTTCATACATGTATATGGTATGTTAGGCAAGTTACATGTATACTAGTACCGGTACACGACATACCGGTGGACACAAAAATCATTATTTTAGTTCCAATGTCATTTACCAGAATACATGTACATGTTGTACCTTGCAACTACATCTACAGTGAGGTAGTTTTGTCTCATTTAAACTTTCTAAATGGGTTTCTCCCTTTGAATGACATAAACTAATGTGAGTATACACATGAGCTGTGGTGTGAAATACACACCAAAAAATTATTTCTTAGTCTGAGGACATGTTTCCTGTCATTATCTTACTGCTTACAAATATAGATTTGTAATAATGTGCTGTAATGCTCCAGAAATAGTCATATTTTGTCCTGGTTCATAAGAACATATTATTTCTTAGTGTTAGAAGGACATGTTGTCTGATATTATTTGACTCATAAACCCCCAAATGTACATGTAAACAGAACATTCGGGAATGAGACACGCCATCTTTATCCTGTTTTATATCAGTACTAAGTAGCAATATTGATCAGATAGCAAAATATGCTATAAATAGATTTCAGATGGTAGAGATTAAACAATCACATTAATTGCACCAACTCGAAACAGTTAACATACCCTGTAGAATACAGACTATGATCAAGGAGGGTGTCACACACACCCCCACCCCGCTTTGGTATGTGATATTCAAGCCATTTTCAGGTGGTATGCTATATACATGTACATACCCAATGTTATCTGGTACTAGGATTTCACACGGCAATATAACCGGCATTCACGATTCAGCAAAAAGGCTAGTATGCAGATATAATTGCAGAAAATTATACAAATTTTGAGTATTTTCCAGCTTAAACAGACCCAAGTGATATATGTTTATCTAATTCAGTCTAATGGCTCTTGATATGTTGATGTTTTGGATACTATTTCAGCAAATGTGAGAAAAGGTGGCTTCTTTGGGGCATCAGCTTGTCTGAAAAATATATCAAGGTCCCCTAAATCCGATACTACATTTCAGAACAATCCAACCAGTGTCCCATGAAATGGTGGATAATAAACTATCATACCAAATTTGATTCAGATTTGATCACACAAACTAAAATTATGATGCGGAAACCAGAAATTAACACGATTCTAAGTCGAAAAAGGGCCATAACTCTCGCAAAAATGAGCGGAGCAGACCTATATTCGAACTTGACCTGTATTTTGGTCTGATAAACTTACATACCACATTTGGTTCAGATATGATCACACAAACTGAAGTTATCATCCGGAAACCTACAATTTTCAAAGTTTAAATGTCTATTAGGCGACACCAATTTTTAAGTCTGGTTTACGAACATGTGGGCTGATGTGGGGAGAAAAAAAGTAGATGCAGGAGGGGAAAAAAATAAAAATAAAACAAATTGTCCCCCCCCCCCCAATTTATATCAAGTAAATCTTGAAATTTTACATAAATTTTACAAAAATTGTGAAAAAAAACTTTTCGAATGAAATTCTGAACCAAACAAGACATTTCTTGTTATGAAATACATGAAAATATGGATCTGCAAATGATCATAAGCAGAACCGGATGCGACAGCACATGAAAATCAGTACGCGTGTAAAAAAATTTGGGACAAATTTTCATGAAATGGAAAAAAAGTTGTAGGAGGTGTTCGTAAACCGGACTTAAAAATTGGTGTCGCCTTATGTGTATATAACTCATATAGCTAACTATTAAAGGTGCTCAATCAGATTTGATGGTCCCCATATAATTAGATTCCAACAACAACATTTTTTTTAGAAATGCTGCTTCAGTAATATCAGAATCGATTAATTGCCCAAAAATAATGCTAACCACTGTCAACTACATGTATAGTATAACATCGCCTGATACGTTATATTTATCAACATGCTGTTCGACGAAGTTTGACCTTATTATCAACACAAAGCCTCTTCATTTTAGAGTTATCCATCTTCATCCGCAATTTGGTCTGAGACCGTCGGCTCGTCAAATTTTTCTGGGCCACTATCAAGTATCGATGGTGATAAATATTAAAATTTCAAAAATTGATATCTAATAACTCTGAGCTTTGATACATGTAGGTGGGTCCCTCGACTTGATTAAAATATTTTTACCCCCCCCCCGATTCCATATACATGTATATGTAAATAGCAAATGAGGGGCACTTAATCGGATTATGCATCTTTAAACTGTATTTGAATTTAAAGATGCATAATCTGATTAAGGGCCCCCTGAATTAATGCTCGCACATTACTCTTTATTTGGACTTGGGGGGGGGGGGGGGTAAAAGATATTTGGTACGAGTCGAGGAACCCACCACCTATCAAAGCTCAGAGTTATTAGATATCAATTTTTGAAATATACTATTTTTCACGATCAAGAATTAATAGTGGCCCACGGTCTCGGACCAAATTTCAGAAGAAGATGGATAACTCTAAAATCAAGAGGCTTTCTGTTGATAATGAGGCCAAATTTTGTAGAACAACATGTTGATAAATAACATATGTCAGGCAATTGTATACTTTAGTTGACAGTGGTTAGCATTATTTTAGGGCAATTAATCAATTCTGATAACGTAACTGAAGCAGCCTTTCTAAATACAAATGTATGATGTTGGAATCTGATTATATGGGTATCATCGAACCGGATTGAGTACCTTTAAAATGAACTGTATCCAGTATAAACATGTTAAACCTGATAATTAATTAGAGCATGCAGTCCCTGTTGACATGCGGTATCCGCTGGTAATCTTACCACAGTAATATGTGTTAACTGTGATAACCAAGTTAATTGTTTTTACCACAAAAATTCTGAATTCTATCTAGACATTTTGAAACAATAAACAAAATTCTGGTGTGATTACAATGTCAACTTTAAAACAAAATTCATATAAACATCGCATGAAAAATACAGCCTAACTGCAAATGTGAGGTGGACCACATTCTGCGGCGGTATAACTGACTGCGGTTGATCGCATGAACACGCCTGAATACTGCAGTAATACCCGAGTAATATAAGGCGAGTTGATTAATTAAAGCATAGCTGTAATTTTACATGTATGTTCTATAGACTTTGTTGGGAAAGAGAATATACCTGTACGACAATGTTAATCCTGATGAGCTAAGTTAGAAATTTTTCAATCGAAACCTCATAAAAAAAAATATAAATTTAGTTCTCAATTTTCGAACACTTCTAGGAAATTGTTCAAAAATATTGTTAAAAGATGCCCATTCGATTTGACACTGTAAATATACCCTGTTCAAGTGTTCCTGCTAATGTGCTATGATGCGGTTGGGTCCTGCTTAATTGCTATGAATTGCGCTACCCGCATCATAGCAATTCAGCAGGACCACCAGCATCATAGCATATTAGCAGGACCACTTGGCCAGTGGTAAAATAGTTTGTTTTCCATACGGATATGTGTTTTCAAATAATCATGTAATGATATCTAACATACATGTATATGATCCCATTTATAGGTTTTATTCATCACGGCCAGATAAACTTTGTATACAGACAGTTTTACCAAACTTAGAATTATTATTAGGGGCTTTCATTGTAGCTGTAATTACTAGTATTAAAAGAGTGCTCAATAAAGTTTGTTTTATCATTTATGCTCATTTGGAATTTGGATGCTATTTAATTCTGTTTATCTATATAATTGGCTGCACTGCTAATTTTTGACTCATTTCAGTCATTTGATGTCAGTACATGTAGTTGTCCATCGAAATGGCGAACACAACCAAAGACAAATTACAAGAGGAAAGACAACAAATACATTTGATGTGCACTAAAACAGATACAGTAGTGCCCTAAGAAATCGACCCCTTAACCACAGCAGAATTATGTGTAACTTTCAGGATTTAGTCGGATATATGGCTTGTTGCCATCCATCGGAAAGCTCTACCCGAGTTTAATACCCGTAATTCTGCTGTGGTTAAGGAGTCGATTAATTAGAGCATTACTGTAGTTACAAATGTATGTCTAGCCTCCTGTTGTGTCACTAATAAGATCTTTAATTCACATACGGTACACATGTACATGTACATGTACTATATACCCGTTCAAGCGTTTACAAGTGTCAGTCATCGAGAAACTGACCAAAAGTTTTGGTAGTATATAATATAGGCTAGCACTGCACTTGGGCTACATGTACATGTACTGTAAGTGATTATAATGTACTATTTTTATATTCTGCTGTGAAAGTGTTGCTGAATGAAATTTATGTTTACCCCGATATTCTATGTCCGCTCGACTAAGATGGCTTTTTTCTCGAAAACTGATATCTGAATATACATGACTTTTTGTACGTCTTCCACTGGTTGGTATTCCCTCTAAAATGACTAATTTTAACTGATTAGATTAGCCCTGGTATGGAAAACTCTAACTGTTATAGCCCGATGAGCGGTTTACTGCCAACAGCGGTGATGATATGATGACCAGCGTTGTGCATGGCATATGTTGATCCAGGTAAGAATGCTACCATACATTCCAAACATTCATTAAATATCTTATTAATAGTAACCCAAACTACACAAGAGACTAGTATAACTAAGATTGGGCTCGATTAATGATGTGACACTTTCAGTACTTCATTTACTAGTAGCCTGGTACTGGTGGGCCTGGCTACAGATACTTGTTTGGCGTGTTTGAGGCCTGTGGCACAAGGGCAGCAGAATCAATTAAAATTTCTCTTATTGTAGTGTAGTACATGTACATGAATAGTACCGGTAGTACAGCACACAAAGAGGTATATAGTACCGGCACATGTATATGTATTCTCTCTGTTTTCACACATGTTTTTTTTCAATTTAACAACATGAGTCTTTTATGACACATACATGTACTAAAGTGAAAGTAGGCCTACATGTATATAATGTGCACCCAGTATACCGGTACATGTACTGATATATTACATTGCAATACAGTCCGAGTACAATGATATAGCAAAATTATGCATAGTAGAATAACAACCTTTTGTACAAACAGTCCTGACAATGATATACCGGGATATCATGGTGATAGTTCATACATTTGGAATTACCGAATACCTGAGTTTGTGGATAGACCGCTTCATGCGATGTTTATGTGAATTTTTATTTTTAAGTCGGCATTGCATACGGTAGTCCTATAAACCACACCAGAGAATAGCAATTGTCGGTCAGTGACCAACTTCTTATGTTTATGCAATCGATACAATCCGGTTCTGCTTTTGATGTCCAGTTCGATATTTGTGGTGTGTTCTTGTGCAAAAATATAATTCTAACTAATGCGCCAAAAATCAGGTTTATAAATTTATCCATTCTTGAGCAAGAGCAACTCGTAAAACTTGTATGGTATAACATTCCAAACTGAGTATTTCTGCTATCAAACCATATGATAATAATGTTGAACCGGACATCGAAATCTGAACCGCATTTATGGATTGCAGCACGTGATGTTGAATAAACAGTTATAGAGGATATACAGTAATGCTCTAATTAATCGACTCCTTAACTACAGCAGAATTATGGGTAACTTTTCAGGATTTAGTCGGAAATATGGGTTGATGCCATTCATCGGAAAGCTCTCGGTGAGAGCTTTCCGATGAATGGCAACAAGCCATATTTCGGACTAAATCCTGAAGGGTTACCCATAATTCTGCTGTAGTTAAGGAGTCGATTAATTAGCTCTAGAATTACTGTAACATGGTTTATAATATACAAATGTATACTGTATGGGAAACATCAGAGGTTTACAAAGTAATAAAAACAGTTGATTTGTTCTTTATTCTTGTGGTTATATACACGTACATACATGTATTCTAAAAATAAATGTCCTTTACAACGTGGATCAATGAAATGCGGTTGTTGCATTTAAAATGCATTGAGGGTGCATTGTGTCACGCCACTTTGTAAATGCCTTAATGACAGCATTTAAATTAAATGCACTTCATTGGGAATAATCGCAGTCGCATTGAAATTACCGATCATTGCGCCGAAAAAGTATACTAGTATGAACACCCAAATAACGATACGATAGTGTATTTTGCAATTTTAGTTATAATTTTGTTTAATTTAAATTCACATCTGAATAATTCTGTGTTATTTTCCCACTCCTGGTGTACATGTATATGTTCGGAATCGGACATTCATGATGTAGTTTTCCATTCAAAATGGAATAAACATAAATAAACACTGTTGACATTAATTGTTTTATAATCAGAATCTGAGAATCATGATTCTCATTTTGATTCTAGTAAAAAGTCTTGATTCCCTGTAGAAAGTGAAACACTAACATTTTGATTATTGCCAAAAATCTGATGGATTTTAAGGCCTGCATCAAGACATTTGTTTGTGAATAAATCAAGGTAAATGTGTTAAAATATGAAGGCATTTACAAATGCGTTGCTCCAAAATCGCAAAGTAGATTCGAACATGTGGTCGCTTTTCTAAGAAATTTGTGAGTGGTCTGTACATGTACATACATGTAAGTTACTTGACCAATTACACAAGGAGTCGAGGGACACAATCAATGAGGACGTTTGTACTAAAAAATATTTTTTTACGCAAGGAACGAACACAAGGCCACTTTCTTAATTTATATTATGAGCCAACAAGACAGATCGTAAATCGCTGTTATATGACAATATATGTGGCCATCATAATGGTCGACAGGCATGATGCCAACAAAAACCAATCTGTCAGGCCAATATAAAGAAGTCGCGACTTATTGCTGGTGGAACCTATTAAAGGCATCGTTCCATTTCGTTAATAACAACTTACATGTAACATTCACCTCCACCTCTTTACTCTTGGGCTCCAAATAAATATGCATGCACCAGCTGCATCCACGTTTATTATTTTTCTTGGGAAATCCCCCCCCCCCTGCACAGTGCTTATTTGGGTCTGCACGTTTATTAATATTTTGAAGCTATGAAAATTTAAATCAGCACAAATTCAAGATTTCTATATGATTCAGATGTAAAAATGATCAACACGTCTACATTAGTTACTAGCTAAACAAGACATTTTGTCATATGTTTATACTTTACTGTGAAATTGCGTTTCTTCCGTTCTCCATGAACGGATTCTCAAAATGTTTGGTTTTCCAAAAAACAAGGATTCGAACTGTCTGAACTGAACTCCATCGTTTGTTTAAATAGATGAATACATAATGGGAAAGACATACAATCCTAGTTCATAATGAATTTAAGTATATAAATAGAGGATACCTGCGGTTCTCGAGTGAATACCAGAATTACCTCATGAGTGGCTACAGTGGAATATAACTATTCCCACGAGCGGCCTTGGCCGCGAGTGGGAATAGTTATATTCCAATGTAGCCACGAATGAGGTAATACTGGTATTCACTCGAGAACTGCAGGTATTCTGTTTATTATATGCTAAACAAATTAGCTGCGCTTAATCACAACAAATTAGAAATCGAATGCTTGTTTTGATCAATCAGCTGTTCTGTGACCAGTTCACTACGATTTTCTTTAAAAATAAGCGTGCACACACAAAAAATAGTCCCCGATGACCCCACCAGAATGAAGTGAAACCATTCGAAATATTCATCAATTTATGAAAAATTACCTCGAACAAAGCAATAGAATTGCCTATCTTCAATAAATGATTTGATTTTTATCAAGCATAATGAACAAATAACAACACAAAAGGTTCGTTCCATTTAGAAATACCAAAATCCTAATTACTGATTCAATACTTCCGCTTCGCAGTTTGGAATATTAAAATCAACACAATTTCTCTTCAATTTCACTCGCTGTCACTGTCAACTATTCTCCTGATTCGCCGGTATTTCACAATAGGACTAGACTCGGTGTCTTCTGTGGTGTGAGACTTCGGTGAGCAGCTGTGAAAGTGCATGTACACCGATCCACTGAAAGTTGCGTTTGAGAAAATTGATTTCAAACTTCGCATCGCACTTGATGAACTCTCAACTCCAGGTGTACCAATAAGGTCACTGTTCGATACACTAACTGTCGATTTGGAAACAGTTACATTTGTCGGTGATGATGTTGAAATATTGTCAGGACTTGGTACATGCGCAGGTGCAGTTTCCAATACGGGTGAAAGCTCGACTACAGGCTGTGCAGCTGGGACTACTGACTCGGTGACTCTGACTCTGTTATTTCCAGCAGTATTTGATAAAATTGAAGAAATATGTTTTGTTTGGACAGCATTCATTTTGGAGTAGTTCAACAAACTGTTCACATTCTTGTGTCCTGACACTTGGATTATCTGATGCGGTGGCACATTTTCATCGTTAAGTGACTGGACCAGCAGTTTTCGAACACTATAGTTGGTAAGTCGCTTATCCGTTGTGAGGCCTGAGTCTACACACATGCCCTGCACAATTCTATTTAGAGAATTAATGCCGAATGCATTGCGCTTATACCAAGGCTTGCCTTTATTCCAGCCCTGGTAATTGACGGCGAGGAAGAATGGGCTGTCTGGAACTTTTTCCTCTTCTGGTCGCTTCTCGCTGAACAAACGATATAATTTAACCGGGTCTCTCTCTGGGTTGTCGACCGAATATGCCCTTGGTTTAATTCTTCTGATATCTCGTGGATTTTCACCGGTTCTTGTCTTTGTTTGTCGCTCCTGTGTGTAGATAATATATTCATGTCCATTATCATCTTCTTGCAGACTGATATCGCCCCATTTCAAAGAATGAGTTTCCTCCCCTGTTCTCATTCCGAAGTACAAAACACAAGTCCACCACATAGAATTTTGTAACGACTTTGGGTTATATGGTCCAAGAACTTGTGCCCTATAAAATCGCTCAACATCATCCTGTGTAATCGGATCTGCTTCAAATGGCTTATTGCCCTTTCCTATAGATTTCAGTTGTTTCTGTTTGCTTTTCAGAGTTTCACGGCATGATGCAAACTGATGATCACTTATGACAGAAACTGGATATGATCGCATCCTGAGGTATCGATCAAGTGAGGACATAAACGCTCGAAGTGACACTGGCTCGTATTCAGTTCCGTCTTTCTTTCTCACAGATAGGAGGAAACTTGATATAAGCCCACACAGAACATCTGGGGGAATGAACTCGGGCTGCCTCTGTTCATCTTTACTTAGTAGAAATGTTCTAAAGAGTTTAATATCATATTCAGTTTTTTTAACAGTATTTTTATTTCTTTGTTGGTCATTGAATTGAGAAACTTCCTCATCAGTTACATTTGTAAATCTGGAACTTACAGTGGAAGTTGAAGGCAATATTGGCAATGGAGCTGAGGCTGAATTCAGTAGTGAGCTTGAACTTACAGTGGAAGTTGAAGGCAATGGCAATATTGGCAAGGCAGCTGAGGCTGAATTCAGTAGTGAGCTTGAACTTACACTTACAGTGGAAGTTGAAGGCAATGGCAATATTGGCAATGGAGCTGAGGCTGAATACAGTAGTGAGCTTGAACTTGAAGTGGAAGCTGCAGGAACCTGCTGGTCAAATATAGAGTCACTATTCTGAACACAATCTTGTGGATCTTTATCATTATATTTCGCTAATTTTTCCAGTAAAGAGTCCCAAAACACATCGCCTTCTACGTCTATTTCAAATCCGTCTTCCATATTTTACTTTACGAATGACGTTGCTAATGTAAACAGGCGTCTGTAATGCAGTTAAGGGGGAAATACTCTAAATCTCACGCGCAAAAGTGCAAATAGTCCGTATCGCTTCAGGCGCATGAATATCAATTCAAAATTTAACGGCATTACAAGTGATTCGCCCCGATTGGAGCTAGCGTTTAATATAAGGAAGCTAGCGTGTAATATAAGGAAGCTACCATGTAATATAAGGAATCTACTGTGGAATATAACGTTGGCGCACAGTTGGGCGCTCGACTAGCGAAATATAGCTTTTTACTCGAACATGAAATCAATAGAATTTGATAGGGAAGCATATAATAAATATAAATAATAAACGGCGGATTCAACGTGGTCATGGGTTTTGACCGCGTTAAAAATATCAGCAAACTCTGCATGAACCCCGAAGTTTGCTGATTTTTTCTCGCGGTCAAAACCCCATGACCGCATTGAAACCGCCGTTCATTTCTTATATGAATAACACAATTTAAGATTGGTGAATTATTTCTTTTGGTTAATTTAATAAACGTACAGGACCAAATAACGATCGTACAGGTGGGAATTTTACCTCGATTTTAATAATCGTACATTAGGCACTCAAGAGTACATATTCAAGTATGTGGCAAACCAAAAAAACACCACATGATACATACATGTACCTGTACTACATGTTGACTCGTATACCTGAACCTGCTATAAAAATTATTTGGTTAACCACAGTTGATGTTTTGCTCAGAGTTCCCCCTGCACTATTATTTGGGTCTGTACTTTTATTAACTTTCAATGGAATTTCCCCCCCCGCACTATTATTTGGGCCTGCACTTTTATTTGGAGCCTGAGAGTAAGTTGCATTGACATTTATTTTCACGAATTACCATGCTAAAGGCCAAAGAAAAAAGATTGTATGTTTCCGGTAAAAAATTTTTAGGGTACTAGTAGGTAGGTAGGGAATTTTTTTTATTTTATTTTATTTTGATATTTTTTATCCAGCTGCAGAAATATTGAACTACCTCGACCAAAGTGACATAAAATGCCAACCCGTGCCATGGGGAAAGTATTACTTGATCAACACAGTGGAAATATATATTAAGATTGATAAAAAATCAAACTTACTTCATGCTTACGTATGTTTTTTATTATATCTAATACCACATTTTCATAAATTTGGCTATAAACTTGGTACAAAATTGATGTCACTAACTTTTTATAAGAATTTTACCAATAATACCGCCATTATACCGTACATGTATTGTGACGATTACATCCCATTGTCTGGGGGTAGCCAGTACACCCACCGAGCATGCCTGGTTTTTGGAAACAGTAGCTACTAGTACATGTATACCCCTAATATATGCAGTGATAACCTCTTTACATGTATATATACAGATACACACCCACCATGTCTGTTGATAGTGTTCCATAAGTCCCAAACAAGACATAAAGCAGGCAGGAGATCCACTCTCAGGAAATTAAAATTGCGAAAATTTTGACTTTTTCTCAAAATATCAATAAAAAGTTTAGGGTCGGCGGGTTATTTTTAGGGTCGGTCGATGTACGGAAACATTATATCTTTTTTCTTTGGCATAAGGAGCATTGCAACTGGTTTGAAGTAACATGACCGCGTTGCGTCAACACTGGAACTGCATTGATGGTAATTTTCAACATGGTCTCACTGAGGTTCTATCAAATATAAATACTAGTATGGTTGAGGCCAACTTGAGGGAGACAATTATTTTGAGAATATGTGATCCTGTGTTAACATGAGCCTAAGGCGACACCAATTTTTAAGTCTGGTTTACGAACACCTCCTACAACTTTGTTTCCATTTCATGAAAAAAAATTAACTTTTTTTGTCCCAAAATATTTTACACGCGTACTGATTTTCATGTGCTGTCGCATCCGGTTCTGCTTATGATCATTTACAGATCCATATTTTCATGTATTTCATGACAAGATATGTCTTGTTTGGTTTGAACAGAATTTCATTCAAAAACATTTTTTCACAATTTTTGTAAAATTTATGTAAAATTCCACGATTTACTTGAAATAAATTGGGGGGACAATCTTTTTTATTTTTATTATTTTCCCTCCTGCATCTACTTTTTTTCTCCCCATATCGTAAACCAGACTTAAAAATTGGTGTCGCTTAAATATCATCTGATGGAGTCAAAATCATTGAACCGTCACTTATGCATGCACATATTGTCTTGATGTTGAGTCTGGCTTTCATCATTTTCATTAGTTTTACTGTTAATATCCACCAAAGGTTGAGGTGTTATGGAACAACTGTATGGCATCGTATACTGTTATCTTCCGAGTAAATATGGAGTCTCTAATTCTTTTATCAGTCACGCATCTACTCATCAAATAGTATAATCCTTAAATATTTGTAGTCCAGGTGATCTCGACTGCACAGTACATGTATAAACATTCATCTGTGCACAGTGTGTTTTAAATTTCTTTGCCGTGTAACAACTGTTGTCCCAAGTTTCAATGCCTTGTCCTCCTGGTATGTAGGGATTACCAATTTACCATTGCCGTGTTTTAATTTGCAATTTTGATGATGACGCTCACTAAGCTTGTTGATAATTTTCTTTGTCGTGTAACAACTGTTGTACCAAGTTTCTACGCCGCGTCCTCCTGGTATTTAGGGATTACCGGTGCCTTTAATAGCGTCAGATGCATCATTGCCAGTTAATGTACATTAGAGTGGAACTGAATTAACAATGTCACATTGACACAGTACTCAGTTAAGACCAGTAAAACAGCAAAAGTAGTATTATTGTACAGCAGGCTTATCACTATCAGTACTTACTACATGTACTGACCCCTTACTATCGTGGATCAATCTGAATCCCAATTATGGTAATTTCGCAGCGGGCGAGAGAGTCTCAGATCTTTTCCTTCAGCGCACTCTTGAAGGAATCCACAGGCTGTTGTTGTAGGATTAAGGATTCCTCCAGCTGATTCCAGTCGCATATAGTTCGAACAAATGTGGAATTAGCGAACTGAGCTGACACGTATGGTATAGCCTCGTAGCACTGACTGTTGTTCCTTTAAATTAGGTGCCGAGGAATTTGGCTGGTGATGTAGCCTGTCAGAACTTTGCTCTGCGATCTAAGACGCCTTGTTTCGGGTGTAAAGTATTGATTAGGTGGTATAGCTGGGACCAATCCACCCACCACCTTACTCATGAATCCCAGCCGATTTATTTTCCGCCGTTTCTGCAATGTTGGTAAATCTAGCTCGTAGAGGATCTTGGTCATATATCCATCTTCTTTGCTCTTATAGTCTCTTTTAATGAAACGGGCTGCTCTACGCTGGATTCTTTCCAGCTTTTCGATGTGATTTTGTTGGTAGGGGTCCCAGATGGTGTCTGCGTAGTCCATGATCTTCAAACTTCTCAATTCTTCTTCTTCTGGACAGGTGCATTATGAGCAGGCCACTGGCACTACATCATGATTGTACCGGTACCACAAATTCAATTTTGAGAAAATATTCTGGTTATGGCCAGGTAGCTGAGGTACTGTTCAATACTATAGTTGATCCGTTTCGTTATCGTAGCTTAATTCTTACTGTTCCGGGAATTGAAATATTTTTTGTCACATGAAATTCAGTCTTTTTCGACATTTGCGCACATCCATGGGGAGAAATCGGCGAATCTTATATATAAGTCCACAGTTTATCCGTTTGTAGCCAATACACCATTTCCTTCTGTCAATCCGCGTTGATTCGCGACAAAATTAACTCAAAATACCACAAGGAATTATCCGCGCTTCATTTTGAAGAACGATAACTAAAAGTTAAGATTGTAATTTGGCTGCAGAAACGAAACGAAACGAATTTTGAAACACAATAATTGTATTCACTAATATTTTCCTGTTGGTATATGGTCTACTATAGTATATGCAATCATTTATTTGAAATAATAAGTATCACTTAGAGAATAATTCTTACTGATAATTAGAAATCTCTTTATTTTGTATCCCTTTAATATTAAATAATGGCCCTGAAAATTGTCTGTTTGTCAGTTTAATGTTCACTAATTATAGCTAGGCTGTTAGATAAAGTATGATATTGCTTCATTTGTCCGGGGTAGTGTATTGTCATACTGTCATAATAAACTTCAAGTAATAAGGTAACTACTCGTCAATGATGCTTGAATACATAAATGATTAATAAGGTAACAACTACCCGTCAATGATCGACGTCTTAATATAGAAAGGTTTTATAAGGTAACTAACTACACGGCAATGATACTTATTATAGAAGGTTAATAATTTAACTTCTTGTCAATGATGCTTTAATATAGAAAGGGTTAATAAGGTAACTACCCGTCAATAATGCTTTAGTGTAGAAATTGTTACTAAGGTAACTACATGTCAATGATGCTTTAATAAAGAAAGGGTTAATAAGATAAAGTTCTACACGTCAATGATGCTTAAATATAGAAAGGGCTAATAGGGTAACTACACGTCAATGATGTTTTAATATAGAAAGGGTTAATATGGTAATTACACGCCAATGGTGCTTTAATATAGAAAGGGTTAATATGGTAACTACCGTCCATGATGCTTTAATATATAACTGGCTAATATGATAACTACATGTCAATGATGCTTTATTGTAGAAAGGGTTAATAATGTAACTAATCACCAATGATACTCATTAAAAAAAGGGTTAATAAGGTAACTGCCTGTCAATTATTGCTTCAACGTAGAAAGGGTTAATAAGGTAATTACACGCCAATGGTGCTTTAATATAGAAAGGGTTAATATGGTAACTATCAGTCAATGATGCTTTAATATAGAAAGTGTTATAATATGGTAACTGCACGTCAATGATGCTTTGATACAAAAATGGTTAATAAGGTAATTACCCGTCAATGGCGCTTTAATATAGAAATGGTTTATAATGTAACTACTCACCAATGATACTTAGTATAGAAAGGGTTGTTTAATGTAACTACCTGTCAATTAATGCTTTAATATAGAAAAGGTTAATAAGGTAACTACACGCCAATGATACTTAGTATAGAAAGGGTTGGTAAGGTAACTACACGACAATGATACTTTAGTATATAGAGGGTTAATTAGGCAACTACCCGTCAACGATGCTTTAATATAGAAAGGGTTAACATGGTAACTACACGTCAATGATATTTTAATAAAGAAAGGGCTAATAAGGTAACTATATGTCAATGCTGCTTTAATACAGAAATGGTTAATAAGGTAACTTCACGTCAATGATGCTTTAATATAGAAAGGGTTAATACTGTAACTACTCACCAATGATACTTAGTATAGAACGGGTTAATAAGATAAATACCCAGCAATAATGATGCTTTAATATAGAGAGGGTTATAATAAGGTAACTACACGTCAATGATGCTTTAATACATAAATGGTTAATAAGGTAACTACCCGCCAATGGCGCTTTAATATAGAAAGGGTTAATAATGCAACTACTCACCAATGATACTTAGTATAGAAAGGGTTAATAAGGTAACTACCTGTCAATTAATGCTTTAATATAGAAAGGGTTAATAAGGTAACTACACGCCAACGGTACTTAGTATAGAAAGGGTTAATAAGGTAACTATATACGACAATGATACATTGATATATACAGAGTTAAGGAGCCAACTACCCGTCAATGATGATATACTATAGAAAGGGTTAACATTGTAACTACACATCAATGATATTTTAATATAGAAAGGGTTAATAAGGTAACTACGCGTCAATGATGCTTTAATAAAGAAAGGGTTAATAAGGTAACTTCACATCAATGGTGCTTTAATATAGAAAGGGTTAATAATGTAACTACTCACCAATGTTACTTAGTATAGAAAGGGTTAATAAGGTAACTACCTGTCAATTAATGATTTAATATAGAATGGTTAATAAGGTAACTACACGCCAATGGTGCTGTAATATAGAAAGGGTTAATAAGGTGACTTCAATGCAGATTATACAGTTTAACAAAATACCACAGGTGTATATATCCGGGTGAACACTGTAGTAAATACCTGGGCGAAACCCTGGTGTAAATACCTGGGTGTAAATACCTGGTGTAAATACCTGGGTGTAAATCCGTAAAAACCCGGGTAAACTGGGGTTTATACCTAACATATATAGAAAACACCTGGGTAAATCTATATAAATCCCTGATTTACCTGGGTGTAACCTGGGTGTGACCTGGGTGGAACCAGGGTAAAACCTATATGTACCGGGGTATACCTAGGTAAACACCAAGATTTACCCAGGTACATTTTTATATGGGATGTAGCTTCATTATTTGTATGGTTGAAAAGGGTATGCGATTGATGTTTTAAAATGGTCGAAATTAGTATTACTCATAACTGAATAGTGATGGTTTGGCTTAATATCAGCTATTACTAGTATCGTTTTTATTTACAGCCATATGTATACATTAGTTAGTGAAAGGCGAACACATTACGCGTGCACAGCCTTTTCCAGATTAAATTCTATGAGGCAGATAACAAGCAAAGTTTCATAAGTATTGTATATCACTTTATGCATTGATTATTTACATTTCATCTAAACTATGATCATAAGATAAGAACTAAGATGTATTTTTCAGTTACAAATAATACTAGTTTCGACCATCCGAAAACATGAATCGTAATGCCTATCGGGAAATCATATTGTCACCATGGAAACGTGGCTAATTCTATGGTAAATTAGCAAATATAGAGCAAAACATTGGTGTTGACCCATGAAAAATACCATTGGTCTGACTTTATTAGTTACCGACTTGATATTAATTAAAGGGTGCTGAACCGTAAAAAACACAATGGTCTGACAGTAACTACAGTAATGCTCAACGTAATTGACCACTTAACCACAGCAGAATTATGGGTAATATTTCAGGATTTAGTCGGAAATATGGCTTCAATCCTGAAATCTACCCATAATTCTGCTGTGGTTAAGTGGTCAATTACTTTGAGCATTACTGTACATGTAGTTACGGCCTGCCAGTTACTTTAACGGTTTTATACCGCATAACATGCTACGGCCTGACCGTATGTTTAACGGTCAAATGTTGGCAGCGATGCTGCGCATTCTCAGACCGTTAAAGCTACGATATTATACCGTGGAAACCTGCTACGTCTGACCGTATGTTTAACGGTCAAAAGTTGGCAGCGATCCTGCGCGGTCTCAGACCGTTGAAACGACGACATGTTTTTAACAGTGTACGACAAATTGCCATTATTGTAATGGTCGTGTTATTTTTTTGGATAATACGGCCATCGCTTTAATTTTGCAGACGGATAATACGGCCATCGATTAAAAGACAATTATTAATTATCAGTTATTATAACGTATTGCTTGCCTGTCGCTTTATTGTTGTATTAAATGTCAAAGTACACATTGTGTGTGCACTAAATGTCATATTATAACATGCTGTGTTTTCTAAACGACAGAACCGACTTGTTTATCGAAGCGGATAATACGACCATCGCAATAACTTAGCAGGAAGGGTAATACGGCATCGATGATTAATTAACCAATTATTATAACGTATTGCTTGCCTGTCGCCTTATTGCTGTACTAAACGTCAGATTAAACATTGTTAGTGTACTAAATGCCATATTATAACATGTTTGTGTCTTTAAAACGACAACACCGACTTGTTTATACATGATAATTATCCATGGCCGTATTATCCAGCATGATTTTTTCCCCGATGGCCGTATTATTCATAAAAATAAACACGACCATTATATTAATGCCAATTTGTCGTATTTACAACACGTTTTCGGGGATTAATGCTAATATTATTGAAGATGATACCCAAAATGTGATATAGTGACATTTGGTTATATTATTATAAACGATTATGCAACTCCAAATGGAAATATCATCAAATAAGTTGAAATGTGTTAATGTTTTGTCCGAAATAAATCACATAGCGTACAACAGCGTAACCAAATCGTTGAGAATATGTATATTATTGAATGTACACTAACCAGAAATCACATTAGTAGTAATTAATTAAGGACCTGTGAATACAACAAAATGTGGTTATTATCACGACATGGAGGCAATAAAATTTCGATGGCCGTCTTATCCACCGATGGCTGTCTTATCCGGATATTCCACGTGCAGTTTCTGCCATAAATAAATATCAATTTTACATATATGTGTTATTTTTGTTACAACCAACATTTGTTTCAACATCATAATCTGACGTAAATCCAACGTCAGAATATGACGTCTATCTAACTTTCATATCCAACCATAATCCAACGTAAATCCAACGTTTGGATCTAACGTAAATCCAACGTCAGAATATGACGTCTATCTAACTTTCATATCGAACAATAATCCAACGTAAATCCAACGTTTGGGGCTAACGTAAATCCAACGTCGGAATATGACGTCTGTCTAACTTTCATATCCAACCGTAATCCGACTTAAATCCAACGTTTGGGTCTAACGTAAATATGACGTCATGTGCCCACTGGGTATATTGTAAATATTTGACTAGGTATATGATCATTATGTGTTTCATCACGGTTGACAGCCCCGTGTTGACATGCATACATGTTCATGTAGTGTTGTTTGAATGCATGTTCATCGGAGTAATTCGTCTCGTAAAACGTCAATGAGGGGTGCGATCTATAGCGGCCACACGTTGCGTGCTCCTCATCGTTCTAACAGTACTGCCTAGGATACAGTTCACAGGAATGTTCGACTGTTCGAGAGTCGCGCATTCTATATAACTTCAGTTGCAATTTTACTTAGTTGGAATACAAATTTCGACCACTGTCTTCAGATCGAAGGATGTACTGCTTTGGGTCGATAGCAATGTAATACGCCCTGTCACTATAATTCCCGTCCATTTTAGTTGTTTTAGTGCTACATTTCAAAGTTCTGGAGTAGCATATCCATATATATGGAAGTCATGAATATTCAAAAGCTCCGTATATGCATGAAATGGTACCCCAGAAGTTTCACCGATAGCTGTAGAACTAAATCCACGGAACCGGGACTCATTAATCTCGGAAACTGCGGAACCATCCTGTCGCCATATGGCCGCTTGTTTGTGGTTGGGCGTATTAAAGCCAGCCTCAGTAATGAAGTAAAAAGAATCCAATTGTTCCAAGTGAATACTGATTGAAAAATATGTGTATCTGGGACAATATGACTATAATATATGTCTGAGTGTCATTTTATATTATCTCAATAATGTATATATATTCAGTTACAATATGTTCTATGCGTCACTTATAACAGTTTAACCCTGAAAAATACTTTAAAAGCACAAATGTTTCAAAAAAAACGTCATGCGTCAGTTTGGTTCCACATTGTTCCAAGTGCGAAAATTCCTACCCCACAGTCACAATTTTATAAATAGACGAAATACCGTCAACTCGGCAACAGTTGCAGTAACACTGCGCGAAAGAATATATATTTATATACATGCAGGTAGAAGCGTGACCTTTGAATTCCTTCTGGTGTGGTAGCATTTGCTTTCCAAACTTTAAAAATCGATTATCTTGAAAACATAAAAAATGCACATCGGACAACTTGAAACTCAGGTCGCGATTTATATAGCCTATATAGATCCAATTCCACAACTGTTTTTAAATGCATTTTTACAAGACTCTTTTCTGAAATCGGTATCGCAATAGGAATAATTATTATGGTTCATTCATGTGCGGACTTTTGTTCGGATAGAAAGCGTTTATGTCGTGTTTGATATTTATCGCCTCCAATTTTCAGCAATACAAATCTACCGATTAACAGACACTATATTAAGTTTTGCGAGACCAACAAACAGATCAACTATATAGGTTGACCCTGATACACTATAGACATCAAATAAAGTTAAAATATATTATATAAGAGCGCCAGTGATACTTCAGATGATATAGTTTTGTTGCTCAATTATTTTTGTCCTCTATACAAGTTTTGGCGTAATTTCAAAAAATTAAATGTTGTTCTTCAAAAGGAACTTAGACATGACTACATGTTCCGTGCATTTATTACTACATGTAAACATTCTGCAGTAGCATTCCATATATGGAGCTTTTGAATATTCATGAATACTATATATGAAATGCTATTCTAGAACTTTGACCTGTATATCATTAGATCAACGGAACGGGAATGGATGGATCCAATATGGCCGCGACCAAGTGACAAGACATATAATCGAAAGATATAACAGTCCATATACGTGTGGCGGGAAAATATAATCGATTAGTGAGATTTTCTTTTTCAAATGGAATTCGGGTGATATTCGCCACCTGTGTCTTTAGTCATAAATCTCATATTCCGTGACCTCTTTCCATTACTCGTGCATAATATACATTCTTGACATTATGCTGACATAAATATGATATGCCAATTACCGTTAGGCTGATGTTCGCACCAAACATACATGTACACACTTTTATTTTAAGTTATGTTTGTAATTGAATGGCGCTGTTGGCGGTCCACAATCAAAACCTACCCAACAATCATGTATGCATGGTATGTATCATGTAAGTTCGAGATCTGTCCTGCACTTTGATGGAATTATTTTTCTGAAAACAGATTCAGTTGTCTTCCATGTATTTAAATGTCGCCTAGTCTATACATGCATGTAATGATGTCTGGAACTAGGCATATACATTCCAAAGCGCTATACATATATTATGTTCACATGACGTGTTAGTATTTTCTACCCAGTATGGTTAAACGGCATGCATATGGCACTTTTATATTAGTTGAAGCCGATCATTGCAAATGGCTAAAGTCCGGTTTAATAATTTTCGTTTGTCCTTCAGTTTTATGTTCCAGTTAGGACACTGTTAATATAATCGGGCAATATTTCAGCAGCGACCGTTGTCGCTTCAGTTTTGTTTTTGTCTTATGCTTTATATGGCAGCTACGATCACATACTTGTATGCTTTGTACCGTTTGTGTTTACGGCATTTCGTCATAGAAAATCATATGTATATTCCTGTAGTTCCATAATGTAATGGTGCTACAGACATTTGGCATATAAATACCTGTATTATTGTTTTCTTGCGCGATAATTTCATGTTGTTTAAAGGCAAAGTTCGGTAAACTGCAGATATTTTTTACTTCTCGAGTAGTTTTAATATGTCACCATATTGTTTACTACAACGAAATGTGTGCAAACCATACCGTACAAATTTGCGAGTGTATAAACGTGCCCAAAGTGACCAGACACCAAATCGGGCCAATTTAGGGTGCAATGTTTTGTGTTTAATTATCGACTGCATGCTATATATGACATTATATAATTGAGGAATTCAGTGGTTGAAAAAATGTTTCGTTAAAAGTTCCTTTTTGGTTTCGTTTTTAAGATAAAACTTGCAGTTGAAGCTTTTCAAACTGTTCCAATCAATCGCACACAGATTTCGCTATAATTTCTTAAAATTCGATTTATACTACTTTATATTCGTTATGAAACAAAAATCAAGGCATGTTTTCCGCCTGGAATACCCACCACTGTTTTTCACAAAATTCTCAGCATGGCATACTTTATAGTGCTATATTCGGCCGCTCACAGTAAGTGGGACGTCTATCCCAGTTTTGTCAAATACCATGATTGTCATAAACTCCATTGTAATGAGCCCTGGCGGACTCTGAGTAGGGGTGTCCCACGTATTCCTTGTTTAGACGCTTTGTATACTTCTCGTTTGAATAGAATAGAAGTTCACTATCATGTAGTAGCCTTTATTGCCGAATGCGTGAACGGGGAACCAGCGTTGTTAACACTCCTATTGATAGTATACAATTTAATAATTTGACGTGATAATTAACGAATTGAACGGAAACATTGGCCACGGACACACGTATCACAGTAGCGATGGCATAGTAGGTGTGACAATTTATTATGGTGGAGTTTGGTGACAATTGGCCGTCATAATTAATATGCCATAGCAAGCCATGTCGCCCTCTGCAAATTCGCATAATGAGTCTACCAAGCTCTACCAGCGACGGTCGATCTCTCAAGGATGTAGCTGGCTGAATGTCTTGTCGATGTTGATCTTTACTCAGCACGCAGTGTTATATTTTGCACGCTAACACACAAGTCCACTTGACAACTTAATGAATAACCCATTTCTGTCAACAGCCATGATTGTTCTTACTAAGAACAAATTGCCCCTGTAATTTATCAGCAAATGTAAGTGAGTGAAACCTTATGGGTAGAACTAAACGTCGCAAAATAAAAAACTCAATTGGGATCTATCTTAACACGCAATTGGGGAAATGTCTTAATACCCATGACACTAATATAAGTAGATAAACATGCATGCATTGAGATCATATAAAAACGTACCACATGCATGATATGAAGCAATGAGGAATTGCCACCAGGCCACGGTCAAACACAATTATGGACGATCTATCGTGCAATTATATATATCGTAGCGAATACATTTTAGCAAAACGTAATGAGTAGAGATCAACATTGGTGAAACGCAATGGGTTAATTGGTCCAGTCGACTACTCATTGTGCGTAAACTCAGCAGTCACACCTACTGTGCCATCGCTACTGTGGTACGTGTGTCCGCAGCCATTGTTTTAGAACAACCGCAGGGTATTAAGTTGAGTTTGCATTCAGATTTATTATGGGTTTCTGAAGAATAAAAATTATAAATATGTTAAGTGTGTTCATCTTGCCGACAGGTGGATCATCATCGAGTCCATTTACAGTGTAACCCAAGTGGACGATTTCGGGATTATCAATGACGAACGGATTTTAACCTATTATCTGAATGTGGCGGGTTTTTCGGGGCGTTGGGTGGGCGACGGTATTTGGTTATAATTAGGTCTGCAGTATGCTCACTCACAGTTTAAGTGGAGACATACATAATTCCAGTAATTTATAGGGTCGACCCTAATCTATTAAACAGACAATATGCAACAAATAAATGAATTTGAGTCAGGGATCAGTGCAAATACACTAATGTACTCTATGAACGATGTAAAATAACATGGTAATTATAGTAAGCATGAGTAAATGGCTCAAGCTCAAGCACTGTTCTTATAATATAAGGTTGTTATATGTCGTTTTGTGTGTATGTGAGTGTATCTATAAGTCAATCTTGACTCACAGTAATTATTTTATTTTATATTTTCTGTCGAGTATAGTAGTAGATTGCCCCAGAAAGTTAGGTACATTTTCCCTTAAACTCGTGACTTAAAATCAGCGAAGTGCTGTTCGTTCTGTCCTTTTACACATTCAGAAACAAAACTGTTCCACATGGGGATTTTTTGGACATGTTTTCCATCCCATGACTGGGATAAGTGCATCCTGGTATTAATCAAATTTGAGAAGTTATATGGACCAAAATGTCCTATGTCCAAGTGCACTCTGATCCTGAGACAAATCGGCATTTTTGTAGCAAAAGGTTCTATCTCCAAACACATTTTTCCTTATTATTCAAATATTAAGGTATGATCGCAAGTAAAACTTCAACTGAATGGAGGATTTGCTAATATCTACCGACCGACATCATGACCGACAACCTCAATCTTCATTTAGTGGGGTAACGATGGTGCTATACCTTCATCGTCGATTTCCCACAAAATTAGTCAATGTGAGATAGAACCTTTTGGTTTCCACACGACGAGATGCATGGATGAACACACGGCTAGACGGACGTACAGGTTGACAGACGGGCAGAGGTGCGCCAGTATAACCTATTCCCAGTTGAAATCGACTACAATAATCCATTCATAGTATAATCTCATTCTACAGGTTTTCAGCCCCCCCCCCCCTTCCCTAACAATTATTCCGCGCGCCCCTGGGCCACTCCAATTTGACTTAATGAATACTGCAAACCATCTTTGCAAGTTAGTTTTTCACAACACTGTCCAATAAATCTTTCTGATATCCCAACAACCATATATAACAAGATAATATATAAGCAGCAACTGCTTTCAATTTACTTGGTTAGATATGACGTCAAAATGGCGTATGCGTGTGGCTAACGTCGTGAAATATCGCATATAGTATGTCAAATTATATTCTTTGATATTCATTGACTTGTTTCACAGTAATAAAACCCCATTGGAACTGATATTATGACCCACAACAGCTCAGTACATTGGTGAGGTACCCCCGAATCATTTTTTAAAGCCAGTGTACACGTAATGTGAATGAATGTATGTATGTGTGTTGTAGACTCGAAAACTGCTCGACCGATCTGGTATTTCACGTGCGACCGTGTTATGACATTGACATTGCTCATAGTCATGTTTCTGGACCTCGACTGATCCGACTCAAATTTGGAATGTATGCCTACTTTGATCACATGAACAATATGGACGGGTCCAATTTCACGTGGGACCGTATCCTTGACCTCGCTCATAAAGGCATGTTTCTGGACCGATAGAACAATAGTTTGTCCAGATGCTGTATATACTGCACAGATGGAGGCGATCACAAAGAAAGCCCTAAATAGCCCAGACGAAGTTTCTGTCAAATTAAGCAGTTCCCACTTTGCTAATTGGATTAAAACAGTCATTGGGCATAACAATTTAGCAATTATTGTGATAACATGCCATGTTTCTGCCAAAGTGTGGGTCCCAACTGTTCTAATTGGACTAAAACAGTCACTGGGCACATACATTCTGCAAATATTGTCATTACATGCCATGATTCTGTCAAATGAAGCGGTTTTCACTTTGCTAATTGGATTAGAACAGTCAATGGGCATAAACATTTAGCAAATACTTATGTAAGTATTGTCATTACATGCCATGATTTTGTCAAATTAAGGGGTCCCCACTTTGCTAATTGGATTAAAACAGTCACTGGGCATAAATATTTAGCAAATATAGTCATAACATGCCATATTTCCAAACCTGTGTTTTGATTTTATTGATTGGGCCTCATTGTATTGAAATAAGTTTGGCCACAGTCGACCAGGATAGAGACCATTGTGAGAAATTAATAACCAGATATGCATATTTTGAGTTCGGGCAGATGTTGGGTAAAGCAAGGGAAACTTGGTATCCTTGCCTTTATTCAATCTGTAGTGGCTGAAAACTTCTAAAGAACTGTCTGATATGTGGTTCTAAAGGAATATCAAATGACTGGGACCATAAGTGACTTTATATTATTGCCATGGCCCTTAGTGTAAAGGGCGGCATGTCAATCTTCGAGGTTGAAATTCCAATTGTTGGCTTATTAAATATGCACATATGCTTAAAATACAGTCGTGCGCAGTTTTGGCATGTAAAATCGGTACTAGCTCGGGATGCCGTGTGAACTGTATGTATAGTGTCATTGACTTATTCGGTTCCCGTTGAAATTGCCCCAAAAATACGTCCATATAAGCACAATTCTGGGTTTTTAGAGCTTAATTATGCTGACCATATTGGACGTCATCTTGGGTTTGCCAGACATACAGGGCATACGCGCCCAAAAATAACTGTGCATAAATTCAAATTGCAGGGAATGACATAGCAATTTAACTTGCTTTATTTTCAATGTTTTTCTCTAATATTTATTATTTTTTACGGAGTTATCATTAAACCCCGCATCATATTATATCGGTTATGTGGATGGAGTTATCATTAAACCTCGCATCCTCATATCGGTTATGTGGATGGAGTTATCATTAAACCTCACATCATTGTATTGGGGATTTGGACCTTGACTTGGTACCTTTGTTTGTTTTAGAACGAAGTTCACCTCACAAATGCGAGTACACTTATTGTCCTTATACGCATATTTCTTGTTTAGCCGTGATTTCACCTGAGTTTTTCTCACAAAAGTTGAGTTTGAAGCCTGATTACATTTCGCAATGGATGTTGTGTACTGTCTGCAGCGGATATCGGCATGTTGAAGCAAAAGTTACAAGCCCTTGTACGATTTCAGTATTGTTGGACAGTGTATCAATACAAAATACAAAGTAGTGTATCACATGATAAAATATGTACATAACATGACTATACCGATGAAAACAAAATTGGGGGGAGCAGGGGTGGGCTAAATGGGGAAATAGGGGTCCATACTGATGAACCGATATCAATTAGTAAAGCAGTAATGACAAATGTTTAACCATAATGCATCTCAACAGTACTGTTGCAACAATGCTATAAAAATGGGGGGGGGGGGGGTCATGATCTGAATTATCTCTATAGATAGTGCCGGAATAATAATTTATGGACTTCTATAGTATGGGAAGCCAAATTGACATTTAATAAATAATTGAGCCTACGCGCAATCAGGAATCTCTTATTGCACTTAAGCGCAATAAGGAATTTCCTTATTGCGCAATTTCCTTGTTGCGCTTAAGCGCAATTAGATCTTCACTTATTGCACTTAAGCTCAATTATTTATTAAATGTCAGTTTGGCTTCCCATACTATAGAAGTACAATACAAATTAGTATCATATGACAAAATATGTATGTAACGCGACTATATCGATGATACAAATAAATAAATTGGGCAGGGATGGGGGTTGGATATATGGGGAAATAGGGGTTCATAACGATGAACTAATATAAATTATTAGAGCAATAACGACCAATGTTGACACATAATGTATTTCGAATTAACTATGGCACCAACGCTATGCAATAGGGAATCAATCAAATGTGGGGGGGGGGTCGCAATCTGAATTATCTCTATCTGTATAGAAAGGAATAGCAATTGATGTACATATATAGTAATATGATACAAATCATTATCACATGATTAAATATGTATGTAATAACTAACACGACTAAACCGATGAAAAAATAAATAAATGGGGGGGGGGGATCAAATAAAATGCATGCCATGTGTCAAAACTGTAGTATATCACGATTATACTTGTGGTATTAGGGTGTGGGGCAGAGGTGCATGTACAGCTAGAGGTCCCAAAAGGAAAAGTTTGTCAGGTAGAACTGTGAAAATTTGGACCCTGGGGCCCAATAATATGCAGCAGCTCAGAAAACACTAAGAACAGCTGAGCCCCAAAATTTATTAACATACAACATGTACATTTAGGATTTCCCATTCAAACCGATTTATGTCGATAAAACTCTTATTTTTCCAAATTGTAAGTTGAGACTTCGTTTGTTTGCGTGTAATACTTATACATTCTTAAAATGACAGAGTCCAACACGTAATTATGTTTTAGATGAAGAAATAAAGTTTTTTCGATACTAAATTTACAGCGTGGATGAGCTGACGAGTGCGAAGAGTTTGTAAACAAACTTTTCTCAAGTGTCCTTTGGTGAAACTATAAGTTTTTCGACGGGGAGAGCTGATCCGAATAATAGATAATAACTAGAGGGTTAAAATTCTGGCCTGCAGAATTTTGATACTTCCATATAAATTCCCCATCCCCGATCACCATCCATAATTCAATCCTCCACCCACCGCTATTCAATCCTTACCCATAAACCGCTTCATAACCCTAATATTTCGATAAGAACAACCTTAGCCGTAGCCAATCCATAACCAAAACCCTTTCCATAGACCTATCTAGAGCACTTAACTCAAACCCATTAAAATATTCATTACCCTCCTGCAAACCATATCCATAGCTATACATTGACCTTACCATAACCCTTTCGATAAGCCTAGTCATACATACACACGTACCCAAAACAAAATCCTTTGTATAACTGACACCGTCACAATTTTGACATTTACAATATCCACAACTGTAACCCAATTTATAAACCATATCATGTCCATAACATTAACATTAAACCTAACCCTGATCTACACATATCTATAATCCTATACCTAATGTGTTATATAGTCATCAGGGTATAAAATATTAAATATGAGTCGAAGAATTCTGACCGGAAATGATTCTATTGATTAATATTGATTTCATTTCGAATATCTACTGGTCTAAAATGTGTGCTTGTTCAGCTAACGAACAATAGTGGTTACTGTTACCAGTGACCAGGTCTGTTCTAAAAATAAATCAATAACTTGCCCCAATTAAACATCTCATTTCATAATGAAATATCTTAAATAAATTCAATATTAGCTGATAGAAGTCTTTCCGGACAAGGGTCTTTAATTCATATTTATCATTTTGTACCCACAAAACTATTTCAAACTTGTTATTTAAAGAGTTAGTCATATTGTTAACCCTTCACATTAAATTTTATAACTGTATACAGTCATCCGGGAGTATTTTTCTACATGATAAGTGAATGCATGTAATATCTATCGGGCACTTAATCTTGACTAACTCATTGGGCATTCATTTGAAAAGTTAAACAAATTCATCGAATTTGCACGTGGATAGTACCGACCACATCCAATTTGTTTTATCTCGATTTCTCCATTTTGTTCTTTGCAAGTTTAACTTGAAGTTGCCAAAAGCCTCGACCAACCGATGCGCGTTATCCGTTAGACGGATTGCTTTTATACCACAGTCAAACTTCCAGGATTTATCTATTGTATACTGATGCAGATGCTTATGCACTTCACTCCTTCATTAGCCTGCTTGAATTTCGACTTTTGCCATATAACGATGTAGGCTGTGTTCCTATGCATGTAGTATGTATTACGCTATATATCGTAGCCACGAGTGAATCATTTGCTCTAAAACTTAAGAAATCGCACCAGTGTTGGGCGTTGGTATCACAACCGCACGTCAACAAAATTCTATCTCCTTATTTGATTTTTCCAAGTATTTTTAGACTTTTGGTTTTTGTTGGAATTTGCCAATATGTACCCACCTGAACACGAGTTTTCCGTTAGTCAGTTTGCTCTGGGAGTATATGGGTCAAACTTTGGGATATTAACCAAAATATATCAACGTACCTGCTCCTGCATTACCTCGCTCCTTCATTAACCCTGTCGGGTTTGGCGAGAACAATAGCTTAGTGATACAGCACTTAAATATACGTGTTAACATTATAAAGCCTCGCCACGGGTAAACCTTCTACTTTAGGGCAAATTAAGCAGATATCGAGAAGTTGCGCTTGGATACTATCTATCATATCCACTATTCAATTTTTTTTTTATATCGATGTTTGATTTGTAGACAATTTCCCCCCCTTTGATTTTCGTTGGAATTTGCAAAAAGTCTGAACCCACCGGAAGCTCGCACGCTGTTTGATAGTTTAATGTTACAGTAGAGCTGTCAAACTTTGGGGGGTTACCTAAGGGATACTACAGTACCTGCTCCTACATTAACCTTGCTCATCAATTAGCCCGTTGGATTTGGCGCCAAAAATAAGTCATTGTTATTGTCGATGTCGTAGATCGGTAACGGTTGGGAGAAAAAACTTAAAAATGGTACATTCCGGTGCGAATCACTCTTCCCATTTGGAAAATGCAATAAAAATATTATACTGCTGGACTTGTTTTTTTTTTTTTTTTTTTTTTTTTTTTTCTTTTGCAAAATCTTCCGTTTACATTCGCCCTCGTCAGCCTGGTCTCACCACCCTCGGTCTGGTCTCACCACCCCGACCTGGTATCATTACCCAGGATGGTTTCGTCGCCTCCCCGGTTATGCTTCATCCTCTCACATGCTCCTTCATTAGCCAAATTATTTAATTTTCGATGGTCTGTAACTTGGACATTTCTCAACCGATTTCCAAAATTCTTTCAGGAGAATCATTAGTACGTCATATAGATACACGACAGTAAAAGTAGTTGAAATCATGGAAAAAAAATAATTCGAAAATTTTGCCCCCACCCAAACCCCAAAAATATAAGTCCGTTCCTGTTCAAAACTTATTTTCATAGAAAGTTGCTAACAGGTAACTGCATAGGAGCCCTCATATCTGGCTACCTTGAATGTTATAGGCGGACACAGGATATAAAATAAATCGTATTTTGCGAATCATGGGCGACAACTCTGTAGGAAAAGCTCGGACATAAATTGTAATGGATGGACCCAATAGGGCATACTGAGTTGTACATACGGTCCAAATTTCAAGTTGCTTCTATTCATACTTTTCGAGATACTGCAACCCCCAGTTTTACACATAAAGGAATATAACTCTGCAAAGCAAGTTAGGACAAAATCCTATACAGCCCGATGCACTACAACTATCATTGGGCTATAAACATACCAAATTCCAGCGCTCTACCTCTCATACTTCCTGAGATTTAAGCATTATAAAATTGCTTAGTATAATAAATAATAATGGAAAAAAATAAAAAATTGAATAACAATATACTTCCATATTAAAATATGGAAGTATAATAAGGGAATCGCGCGGAATTGATTGGAATGTCGATTGTATGGTTCATTGACATTTCTGTGTTCAGTTGGAATGTTCTGGTATGACCCCCACCCATGCCTCGAAATTTGGTGACGCGGGTAGAAAAATCGCCATATATTGGCCAATTTTCAAGATTTCGAGCTAATTTTTGCGTCATTGTGTTCGTATTTGATGTCCCTATAATATTTAGTAGGGTTTTGGTAAGGTATTGTGGCGATATTCTACTATGTAGGCCAATAAGTATGTTGTTCAGTGCATACTTTTTGAATATCGTTGGCCTCCATCGACATACTACGGAAAGTGGGTAATTGTTTAGAAGTACTGAAAATTCCCCATCGAATGACACCAAACACGTGACGATTGGTTGAAGGAAATTAAATTCATAGTGCATCTTCTGTAAACTTGAAAAAAATGAAGGGGCCACAATTTCCACATTTCACAATCGATTTACAAAATTCTTTCACGAGTAGCATTAGTACGTCGTATAGATACTTCATAACAATTTTGGTTCAAATCGGAGACAAAACAAATATGACAATTTTTGCCCCCCTCCCTAATACGGACCAATGTTTTTGAATCTTGGTCAAAATTGCACCATTTCGTCTTCTTTCTGTGGATAACACGCTCACATAAACCAAATACAGTTCACGTGCGTTGTCTAGGAGGAGTTTTGTCCACAAGCACTTTCTCCTAAATCGATGTATGAATACAATTTTCGATGGTCTGTAACTTGGACATTTCTCAACCGATTTCCAAAATTCTTTCAGGAGAATCATTAGTACGTCCTATAGATACACGACAGTAAAAGTAGTTGAAATCATGGAAAAAAAATAATTCGAAAATTTTGCCCCCACCCAAACCCCAAAAATATAAGACCGTTCCTGTTCAAAACTTATTTTCATAGAAAGTTGCTAACAGGTAACTGCATAGGAGCCCTCATATCTGGCTACCTTGAATGTTATAGGCGGACACAGGATATAAAATAAATCGTATTTTGCAAATCATGGGCGACAACTCTGTAGGAAAAGCTCGGACATAAATTGTAATGGATGGACCCAATAGGGCATACTGAGTTGTACATACGGTCCAAATTTCAAGTTGCTTCTATTCATACTTTTCGAGATACTGCAACCCCCAGTTTTACACATAAAGGGATATAACTCTGCAAAGCAAGTTAGGACAAAATCCTATATAGCCCGATGCACTACAACTATCATTGGGCTATAAACATACCAAATTCCAGCGCTCTACCTCTCATACTTCCTGAGATTTAAGCATTATAAAATTGCTTAGTATAATAAATAATAATGGAAAAAAATAAAAAATTGAATAACAATATACTTCCATATTAAAATATGGAAGTATAATAACATGTATTTAGATAGAATTATCAAAAGAATATGCATGACCGATTAGGGTGCATTTTAAGAAAATTGAGTTGAGAAAACTTTGTAACTTTTTCATCAGACACGCGAATTCGGCCATTACGGTATTTGCGAGCGCTCATTAATATTCATGACAACAATTTGCGCAATTCTAACAACTACCAAGCAATACTCTTACCATAAAGGTGAGAAATATTGTCATCTATCTAACTTCGGACCTGATAATTATCGAAATATGTGGGAGATAGTATTTTTAAATAGTTCATCTCATGCATTTAGACATGAACACTCTTAAAGACACAACACACCGCCAAATGGCGTTATTTAACAGCGTCGGTGTTTATTGTTATCAATGGCTTATTCGTTGGTATATGGTTAGACCGTTGTATGTGTTCTGCGCATGCGAAAGTCAATTTCCATATTTGGAATTTCCATATATGGGATTAGTGTCAACTGTCAACCGCAATACCGATGAAATCCTAACATATGCCACGCAATTATCTTAGCATAAAAATCAGAAATATTCTGATTTATGCAACTACGACCCCGATAACTAACGAAATATGCCGGCCAATTCATTTTAAGATCGTTATTTCACATTGCTTTAGACATCAATACACTCTTAAACGCACATAAACGGCCCATTGGCGTTAATTTAATTGTAGTCGGTATTTATTATATTTCTTTGTATTGATCGGTATATAGTTAGACCCTTAACACCTGTCAATATATTTGGGCTGAATTCATCTGATGCGGTATGATTCCTCGAAATAAACAACAAAACCAATGTTACTTCGAAATGTATTTTGGGCTAACATTTACACAAATCCTCCACATATTTTTTGGACGGCACACACTGTAGTGTCATTTCCGTAGTTAATACTACACCCTTTGGGTGAACTAAGTTTGGTGGTAATCGACAACTGATCAAATTTGTATCAGAGTTATGTACGACCTGTACCACTCTCTCGGGCTACTGGTCCCACAGGTTCTAACCATTAAGTTGGAATTCTTGGAAACACGTTGATGAAATTTATTGTACAACTATATACACAAGTTGACACAATCAGGTGGCCACGGAGAAAAATATAACAACATAGCTTCTCCCTAAAGCGTTCGAATCAAGAGTCAGAGTCCAGTCTCATAATCCCCGGCTGAAACTAGTATATATGGAAATCTGAAAGCCACACCCAACCACGTGTAACAATCTTATCCATACACGTACTGGCCTGTCCAACAGGTTAAAATTTAATACAATCTTTATAGGAAATCGCTGACCCGCAACGGAATAGCGCAGGCTATTCAATTTCGGATCAATTTCCCATGCATAAAATATGGACCTATTGGCTAGGTATTGACTTCCAAATTAACCTTACATACGCCGGGTAACATTGAAAGTATTACATAACTCTCATCACCTTTTTCAAGATTTTTGTCGTAAGACAAAAAACTTGATATTTCCGTGAGGGGAGATCCAAACTATCCCATTTGGAATATTCATGTAACACAATAAAACATAAGTTTTTAACACAGGAATGTCATACTCCGAATCGTCGATAACAGGAATTGTTCCGAACAGAAGAATTTCATAATCCTGGAATATTAGCTTCTGATTCCTTGTTGGGAGTTAATAGTGGCCTCCCTATTAACTCCGTTCGTCCTGGCTCCATTCCAAATACTATAAGTGGAACCAGATCCAGCGATGGAGACATCGATCACATCGTCATTGCTATGTTCAAATAATCGCCTTGTGTCGTTACGAAAATTGGAACGAATTCCAATTTGACCTTGAATTCGGGCGACATTTGACAAAGGATTAATATGGTTTAATATCCAGAATTTGACTTCCTGTGGAGGGTTATATTTGCCTTGTTTCGATACGAAAGTTGAATAAGTTCAACTCGATCTTGAATTTGGGCATAAATAACGGATCAACATAGTACTGTCTAGTGTAAAGGACTTCATATACGTTGTGTAATAACTGAAATGAATTATCTGGGTAATGTCAATAGCGTTACATCATGCTTATACGTGTAGAACACGATTTCAACCCTGAAAATGACCATTACCGATTATCATTGTAAGTGGGGCATAAAGGCCCTACCTATCCCAGCATGTACAATTTCTCATATACGAATGCTCTATAGCATAGAATGTTCCCAATTTGTTGGCATTGGCGTGTGAAAAACGCACTTCGAGTCGAATCTCTATTTCATTGCCGATAGAACATAACCTAACAATTATCATGTAACATAAACAACTCCCACACCAAAATACATTTCATATAAATTCCATAGATTATATATATATATATATAATTCCTTGTTAAACAACGGAATAAAATGTACAACTTATGAGACAATTAGCTTGGCTTATTGGTTCACATAGCTAATTATATATGGGTTTTTAATACAACCTACATTGCATTATTATCATGATATGTCCCTTTAAAACAATTCAATAGTTCACTATACAAACTTTAATTTCCTGACATCAGCTAACTCTTTAAACGTATTTCCAGTTCATTCTCATATGTCCCTTTAAGCTTAAAATCTTCAGACAACGACTAACTTATATTTTCATGACCTCAGACAACTCTTAATTTGAAAAGGTGCAAGCTAATTTCTAATTCAGGCGGAGCGTGTGGTCTATGAATAAATTTGGACCTTATAGCGAGAAATTTGATCGCTGGACCTTTGCCTTATCATAACTGCTGGTAATTTCGCATGACCTCATACAACGTTTGTTAAACGACAGAGGAGAACTAATTTCCCATTTCATTCCGACGCCTCCCTTTAAACTTCAAATAAATAGTTTGGTATCCAAATACGAATCTTATTTTGTTAATCTTAATTGTTCCTGACCACAGCTTAGCGGCTAAATGAAATGTATATAATTACCACTTTAGTTCCTACAGTACAAACACAACAGGTTTTCAGTGTGTAAGACATCAATCAATTTAGCATGCATCAATAACCATCAGACCATGTATCTTCTCTGGCGTGTTCAATGAAAAACTGCTCATTTTCGCGTGGAAAGTTTAGCCAGCCTCAACAATTGATGCCCTAAGGCAAGATTTGACTCTAGTGTTTTGAATAGACGAGCACCTCAATGCAGCATTCACGAATTTTGACCACAACAATTTGTATGTATTTCAGTAATTTGCCTCATTTTGTCATTTGAGTTTGATGGGCTAAGCAGCCAGTAGTGAATTTTTTGTCTGTGGGACGGATATATGTCTTAATGATAATGTTTTCAACATAGCCATGGTTCAAATGTTTTTAAACAGTATAATTTTCATGGAATTAATATAATTATTTTCGGATCCATTTAAATTCCGTTAAAGGTAAGTTCTCTTTTGTCTTACTATGCTGTTCCGGGTAAATTGTGCCTTCCCCAGACTTTACATACATGACGATGGAATCATGTATGGGTCCGGTATAACCCACAGACACTCTAAGATCCCGGAACAGTGTTAATAATGGCACCATCAGTTTTATATGCATTCTTTCTTTTTTTGGTTGCATATACCTTGAAATATATATACATATATATTTTTTTCAACATTTCAACCTAATCCAGGCGTGTTGTAACACAAAATACCACTGACCATCCGTGTAGATGTTTTTGCAAAACATTGGAACCATTTGGCTAAATGGAACATTCCTAAACCATACTTCAAACTTCAAGTGACTATAATGTCTTTAATTTTAATTTTTTCGAATTACTTCAACTAATTTCTTTTATCTAAAGATATATTCCGCTGGACGCAACCAGTTTCTTGACAAATTGTCATAAATAACTAATGTTTTCAAATGGATAATCTGAGCACAATAACACTAATATTATACCCTTAATTGACCGACAGAACAGCCTTAACAACAATGTAACCCACAATTCGTTCAGAGACAGAACTCACTAAATCATACTGATTAACTTGACAACATCCTAATATCATCAGTAAATTTAATACCTATATCGCCTGCATAATGTGTAATAATTTAGACCAGCGTACATGTAACTAATAATACCTCGAAAAACAAACAATCTTTATTTCAAATCGACGCCACGATTTTTGAAACAACAATTTGACATAGAAAACTCTGACATAACAGTAATTTCCAAGCATACCTAATATAGAAATATTTGACACCACAATTTAAACTATAACTGTGTATTCCCTGAACAACTCTTTTGCTTTACTCGCATATTATTCAATTAAAAACTAATATAATCGACAGATTACTCGATGTGATAATTTTTCTTCTTCACAATATCTCTACCATGCATAATTTAATAATTCACTGGGAGTCATTCTCGCGTAGATTGTCACACCAATCTTATTCAATCCTTGGATACCATAGCGCTGGACACATCATTTTATCCCAGTTATTATTTATTCTAGCCGATAACATTTTTCAATTTTAATAATTAATAATTTGCACAAAAATTTAGACCAGCGTACATGTAACTAATAATACTTCGAAAAACAAACAATCTTTATTTCAACTTCCATTGATAAACTTATATTTTGACAAGTTGTTTTAACTTTCTTCTCAACGGGAACAACTAGACTTTATCTATATGGATTGCTTCCTTTAAGTCTACAATTTACTTCAACGCTAAGCAATTTCCACAGGACAAGCGACAGGGTGTCCCGGAATATAACAATGGTCAATTGACACACAAATTTAGACCAGCTATCATTTATTTAAATGTGACACAACAATTTTTAAATCATGATAACTCGACTCATGAAGAGTTTAGCCAATTTGCAAAAAAATTAAGACCAGATCTCATTTATTTCCAATCGACGCAACGATTAATGAAACAACAACAACTCCAAATAAACATACTGGCACAACAGTTACTGTAGTTTCTAAGTATACCTTTTATAAAATAATTGATGGAACAATTTTAAACTATAGTTAAATCTACTTATAAAGAGTTGTGAACCAAGCCAAATAATTGCAAATTGGCTCATACCTTTTTTTCCTTCCTTCATTCATTTTTTCCTTCCTTCCTTCATTCATTTTTTTCTTCCGTGACCGCCTGTCCAAGAATTCCAAGAAATGTCCTGCTAACTCGGCACCACAACGACCTGTACCACTCTCTCGGGCTACTGGTCCCACAGGTTCTAACCATTAAGCTGGAATTCTTGGAAACACGTTGATGAAATTTATTGTACAACTATATACACAAGTTGACACAATCGGGTGGCCACGGACAATAATATAACAACATAGCTTCTCCCTAATGCGTTCGAATCAAGAGTCAGAGGCCAGTCTCACAATCCCCGGCTGAAACTAGTATATATAGAAATCTAAGGGCCACACCCAACGACGTGTAACAATCTTATCCGTACACGTACTGGCCTGTCCAACAGGTTAAGATTTAATACAATCTTTATAGGAAATCGCTGACCCGCAACGGAATAGCGCAGGCTATTCAATTTCGGGTCAGTTTCCCACGCATAAAATATGGACCTAATGGCTAGGTATTGACTTCCAAAGTAACCTTATATATGCCGGGTAACATTGAAAGTATTACATAACTCTCATCACCTTTTTCAAGATTTTTGTCGTAAGAAAGTATTACAGTTATTCCCCCATCTCTTACCCAAACGGCACCAATTTGGCATCTTTAAATTACACGATTATATTCCTCTTATCATGGAGAATTATGTATAAGAAATCGGCGATAAAACTATTTCATCATTGTTTTTGCTGCCCTCCCCTTTTCTGCCGCTAACACCAACATCGTCACTTTAGAAAATTTTAACCCGCACCATTTTCTATACAATTAACAATTGTTACATTAGTCCATTACCAGTACGGCAAACATAAAGAGCAGTTCCACACTTATGTGTTAACACTTGCTCTCTTGTAACCATCCTCGCAAATGATTTAATTTCAAATTACATTATGTGGAAATTCAGGAGACATGAGGTGTTTACGAATTATATAGAGGTCATAGCAACTATGTTGATCCCAATTCTTCTTTTTCAGCTCCAACTCCAGATGAATGTCGACGTATGCGCCGTGTGTGTTGCAAAGATTATACGTTCGTATGGTTCTGTGACCCACGCCAAAGGGACCAGCGGTGAACGAAATGAACAATACCTATTGATATGATAAACATGCTGTATATTCAATTCTTTCTTCAAAATTAACATGTTAGTCTACATAAACATGTGTTTAAATGTTCGGTGGGAAATCATGTGGTTTCGAGTTGATGAGTATCACGAATTCAAAATCGTTCGCAAACGTAGCCTGAAACGAGGAAACTGATAATGATATATTACATACTATTTTGGCAGCTACGAGCATATGCTATACTATTTTTCAAACAACCTTATTTGTGTCCAAACTCGGTTGTTTGCTCTAACATTCTGACCAAAGTTGTCAGTCGAAGGATTCTCCCCTAGATGTATGGGTTTGTGTATTCTACGAACCTCGGGCAACTTTGGTCAGAATGTTATAGAAAACTCCTGACTACTTCCTAACAAATAAGGTATCAACATGATTTATAAATAAACTAGCATAATATTATGTCAACGTTCTATGTTTTGTGTCAGTTCCTCCTATATTATGTTTGTGTGCATTACCCTGCAGAGAGCCCCACACATATATAGAAGCATATAGAAGAGTGTCGTCTGCTCATGTTTGTCTGGGGCTCTGTATGGGTGAAATTATAAAATTATTAAAGAATACAAGTAAAAATTATTTAAATTGTAAAAAATTGTTAGGCCAATGCATTCTCTTATATATGCGAGGCGACCTATGGTCGACTCGCATATATAAGAGAATGCATTGGCACAGGGTAAAAAACAGTCAAAATGCTATGTTTTGTGTCAGTTCCTCATATATTATGTTTGTGTGCATTTGCACATTTTGAATGCGTCGTACTCACCAACCTCGAAACCACGTGATTCCCCACCGTGCATGGAGTGGTACTCACCAACCTCGAAACCACGTGATTCCCCACCGTGCATGGTACTCACCAACCTCGAAACCACGTGATTCCCCACCGTGCATGGAGTTGTCAACGGTCCGATTTTACACGATGTTATATAACTACCATTGTTATGTTTTCCATAGCAGACAATAATTAAATGGTGCGCATGCGCCCAGTAATAGACTTTCAAAAGGGAAAGTTTTAACAAGTTTTCATTTTTTTTGGCCAGGCAAACAAAATAATCCAACGATAAAGGGCTTCCATGTTTTTCTTTCCCCAAGATCAATAGGTTACACTGGTGTACATGTTTTGTATAAGATCAATAGGTTACACTGGTGTACATGTTTTATATAAGATCAATAGGTTACACTGGTGTACATGTTTTATATAAGATCAATAGGTTACACTGGTGTACATGTTTTTTATTGCACACCCAATGGCTTATTTGTGCGAAAAACAGCAATATACAGAAGAATTGAAACGTTCAATAAAAAAATGTGTATTGTTCTTGAACAATACAAACCTATTACGTCAACAACGTCACTGGCGACGTCAACTTTAACAGAAAATGTCTTCGCTAAATGATGGGGTATAGTCTACATTGAGCACACGTTTGTTCAATTAAATACAACAATATCGACCCAAATGTTAGTATGTTACAAGCTGCAATCTTCAGAGTGTGCAATAAACATAGAACAACACAGTTGTGTGAACATGTTAACGTTATTGCACTCGTTTGTCGTGGCACGAGGTAAAACTCGAACCTCCGGTTCTCGTTTTACCAACGCGTCACAACAAACTCGTGCAATAACGTTAACCAGTTCACACACTTGTGTCGTTCTATCTATATATAAGATCAATAGGTTACACTGGTGTACATGTTTTATATAAGATCAATAGGTTACCTGGTGTACATGTTTTATATAAGATCAATAGGTTACACTGGTGTATATGTTTTATATCCCGAAGATCAATAGGTTACACTGGTGTACATGTTTTATATAAGATCAATAGGTTACACTGGTGTACATGTTTTATATAAGATCAATAGGTTACACTGGTGTACATGTTTTATATAAGATCAATAGGTTACACTGGTGTACATGTTTTATATAAGATAAATAGGTTACACTGGTGTACATGTTTTATATAAGATCAATAGGTTACTCTGGTGTACATGTTTTATATAAGATCAATAGGTTACACTGGTGAACATGTTTTATATAAGATCAATAGGTTACACTGGTGTACATGTTTTATATAAGATCAATAAGTTACACTGGTGTACATGTTTTATATAAGATCAATAAGTTACACTGGTGTACATGTTTTATATAAGATCAATAGGTTACACTGGTGTACATGTTTTATATAAGACCAATAAGTTACACTGGTGTACATGTTTTATATAAGATCAATAGGTTACACTGGTGTACATGTTTTATATAAGACCAATACACTGTATTTTGTCACTGTTGGTTTAACAATATGATACCGTTGGTTTGCCTACGGTATTATACCGTTGCTAGTTTTGACGGCCAAGTACCGTTGCACAAACACGAGGTATGGATAGGATCACCTCCCTTGTGAGATTCGCAATGCATCTCGGGTAAATTCGCCATTAATTGATGTCTCAGTGTCTGTCTCCGTCATTCGCGGGAGATTTGTTTTATAATTTAGTAGGCCTACTTTTTAATATGTTTCAACAGCTTGGGACAGGTTCCAAGCCGTTTAAATAGCACTAACGGTCTACCGAACGGGCTAAAGAAAGTGTAAACAAGCCCTATTTAACCACTTGCGATGTTTTAATAGCGACCGCGAAAATAGGTCACCTAGTAAAATTGGTTTGCACTGCAGTCATTCACTCTATAAGTATTAGTTATAACGGATCACTTTTCACATTTTCGCTAATTTCTCTACTAATAAACGAATCAAAGTAATTATTTTTGTTGGATCTTCTAGTCAGCTATATTACTACAAGTATCCTACCGTTTATTCCAACAGTACAATGTATCGACGGTGTACTGTTATTTCAACAGTATCCTACCGTGTATTCCAACAGTACAATGTATCAACGGTATACTGTTATTTCAACAGTATCCTACCGTTTACTTCAACAGTACAATGTATCAACGGTATACTGTTATTTCGACAGGGATTGTACTGGCAACTAAGTTGACGGTGCATTACCGTAGTTATAACGTTATTAAATTTTACAGTGTAGGTTACACTGGTGTAAATGTTTTATATAAGATCAATATGTTACACTGGTGTACATGTTTTATATAAGATCAATAGGTTACACTGGTGTACATGTTTTATATAATATCAATAGGTTACACTGGTGTACATGTTTTTATATAAGATCAATAGGTTACACTGGTGTACATGTTTTACATTTAGATATGCCTCAGTGCAAACGTTTTAGCGTATACTGATTACAATACAAATCCTAGGTACAAAATGTTATTTAAATCTGAAAGATTGACCTTTCAAGAAACTTTATGTAAACAAAATCTTGTCCGTCTAGGAGGGAATTCACCTTTAAATCTTGTTTTTTCGTTACTAGTGCCAGAAACGCACTAAACAAAATTATATCGTATCTTAGACCATACCACAAAATTCAAACAATATGTGTTATAGAGAACGTGCTCAATAATGGTCGTTTGTGTTAGTTTTAGGCGTAACGTTGATTGTTACTTTCTGTGGACTTTCACTTCGCCTGTGCCATACACATGATACATTGATTGTTACTTTATGTGGACTTTCACTTCGGCTGTGCCATACACATGACACGTTGATTGTTACTTTCTGTGGACTTTCACTTCGGCTGTGTCATACACATGATACATTGATTGTTACTTTCTGTGGACTTTCACTTCGCCTGTACCATACACATGATACATTGATTGTTACTTTCTGTGGACTTTCCCTGCGCCTGTGCCATACACATGATACATTGATTGTTACTTTCTGTCCACTTTCACTTCGGCTGTGCCATACACATGACACGTTGATTGTTACTTTCTGTGGACTTTCACTTCGGCTGTGCCATACACATGATACATTGATTGTTACTTTCTGCGGACTTTCACTTCGCCTGTGCCATACACATGATACATTGATTGTTACTTTCTGCGGACTTTCACTTCGCCTGTGCCATACACATGATACGTTGATTGTTACTTTATGTGGACTTTCACTTCGCCTGTGCCATACACATGATACATTGATTGTTACATTCTGTGGACTTTCACTTCGGCGGTGCCATACACATGATACATTGATTGTTACTTTCTGTGGACTTTCAGTTCGGCGGTGCCATACACATGATACATTGATGGTGTAGACTTCTTCATATTCAGTGCAAATTTCAGGAACCAGGATTCTTGTTTTTCGAAACACCTCATATTTTCATGTCTTCATAATTCAGCCCCGTAAGTCATTATTGGTATGATGCTTTTCTCATATATCTCAAGAATTGATTCAATTGTGAGTTTGTGGCAGCGTGATTTGTTCAGAAGTGCATAAGTTCCAGTTTTCGATGCCTGACATCTCAGATTTCGTTCCGCTACGAACGTACCTTTTTTGTAGAAAACTGTCCCCAGATATTTATAACTATCAACTCTCAATTGGAAGATTATCTAGTGTGAATACTGGTATCGTTTTTCTTTCTTTCTGGGTTTCAGGTCGAAAACGATGACTTTGTCGTGTTTACTTTCAATTTCCATATGTTGCAGTAATCTGAAAAGGAGTCTGATGCTCGCTGTAGGCCTTCGTGTATACCAGAACGTAATACAGTGTCATCGGCATAAATAAGCAACATTATCTTCAGTAATATACCGGTATCAATTCCACAGAATCACTGAGTGCGTCCGATTTATAAGTGAAATAAGCACAACACGCGCCCTCCGGGCGCTTGTGATCTTTATTTCGCTTATAAATCGGACGCCGTGCTTATAACGTATATTTATCTCTTATATTTTGCAGATATGTGTCATCTGTATATTATGTTATTTGTTTGGATTTGGAAATAAAAATATGTTTACACTAACCAGGGACGTGGCGACAGTTTTTGTTTGTTAGGTGGGTGAGACATTGGTTGAAATTTTACACCACATATAGGTTGAAATAGTTTTCGTTGCCTAATTTTCCAACTATTAATTAGTGGGAATGGGATACATACATGGAATGAAATGAAATAAATTGTCATCAGATTGAAAGTTCCAACCTTACAGGCCCACTTAATCTTCGAGTCACCGATTACTTTTTGTTATAGTGACTTGATACACGGTTTTAATAACAATCTATACCATAAAATATGATTAATATACCATAATTCATCACCATTTGAACGTCTGTGTTTCAGAAGATGCCCATAGAGAAGTAGAAAGCAGAATCATATAAAGATTCCCCCGCTATGGCTCACAGAATGCAACAGAATTCAAACTAAGCATATATTTTCAATGGAAGGGGAATAACTCTATATTAAACATATAGAGTTATTCCCCCTCCATTGAAAATAATACACTTTTTACTACAATCTAGATGAAACTTCAGCACAAAAAACACGCCGGTGACTCAACAAAAACAACAAGTTTATTAGTTTATTAGTTTATTAGTTTATTAGTTTATTAGTTTATTACACCGGATAAGTTGATAATACACTGTTTTGGAGCTTTCTATTTCAAATGGTATATAATATGGCATATATTTTATAGATGTTTTCCGGGGGTTCGAAAATTAAGTGGGCCTTTAAGGGGTGCAGTTATAAATATTAAGGTGTATACCTTCCAAACTGAGGCCCTTTAGCCACGTCCCTGGCAACAACAATACATCTATAATAGCAATATATTGATTTGGCAAAAATAAGCCTGTGTGCGGTCGCATCTGGTGTCACGCATCTTGTACATGCTGGCGATCATATCAAACTGTGCTCTGAAGCAGAATTCCAGGCTGTTGTGTGTCTCGCCGGTATACCAGTCGATGTATTGTAGCACATTGTCGTTGCGATCATACACTGTTCCGTTGCTGAATCTCTCATATCCATCCAACCATAATTCATCTGCAAACAACCACATCCCTGTTTAACTGGTTTGCTGATTTGATATGATGTTATGGATCCTGCTGAGTTACCATGCTGCTGTTAGGTCAAACTAATAATATTGATAAAAAGTACCGGTATGTGTCCTGAAGTTGTTATTTTTTCGCGGTCTTTGGCCAGTCTGAACGAATCGAGGATAATTCACTATATGTATAACATATTCATCGAGGAGTCGCTATATATATAACACATTCATCGAGGAGTCGCTATATGTATAACATATTCATCGATGAGTCGCTATATGTATAACATATTCATCGAGGAGTCGCTATATGTATAACACATTCATCGAGGAGTCGCTATATGTATAACATATTCATCGAGGAGTCGCTATATGTATAACATATTCATCGAGGAGTCGCTATATGTATAACACATTCATCGAGGAGTCGCTATATGTATAACACATTCATCGAGGAGTCGCTATATATATATAACATATTCATCGAGGAGTCGCTATATATATAACATATTCATCGAGGAGTCGCTATATGTATAACATATTCATCGATGAGTCGCTATATGTATAACATATTCATCGAGAAGTCGCTATATATATAACATATTCATCGAGGAGTCGCTATATGTATAACATATTCATCGATGAGTCGCTATATGTATAACATATTCATCGAGGAGTCGCTACATGTATAACACATTCATCGAGAAGTCGCTATATGTATAACATATTCATCGAGGAGTCGCTATATGTATAACATATTCATCGGGGAGTCGCTATATAAATAACATATTCATCGAGGAGTCGCTATATGTATAACATATTCATCGATGAGTCGCTATATGTATAACATATTCATCGATGAGTCGCTATATGTATAACATATTCATCGAGGAGTCGCTATATGTATAACACATTCATCGAGGAGTCGCTATATGTATAACATATTCATCGAGGAGTCGCTATATGTATAACATATTCATCGAGGAGTCGCTATATAAATAACATATTCATCGAGGAGTCGCTATATGTATAACATATTCATCGAGGAGTCGCTATATGTATAACATATTCATCGATGAGTCGCTATATGTATAACATATTCATCGAGGAGTCGCTATATGTATAACACATTCATCGAGGAGTCGCTATATGTATAACATATTCATCGATGAGTCGCTATATATATAACACATTCATCGATGAGTCGCTATATATATATAACATATTCATCGAGGAGTCGCTATATGTATAACACATTCATCGATGAGTCGCTATATATATAACACATTCATCGAGGAGTCGCTATATGTATAACATATTCATCGAGGAGTCGCTATATGTATAACATATTCATCGAGGAGTCGCTATATGTATAACACATTCATCGATGAGTCGCTATATATATAACACATTCATCGAGGAGTCGCTATATGTATAAAATATTCATCGAGGAGTCGCTATATGTATAACACATGCATCGAGGAGTCGCTATATGTATAACACATTCATCGAGGAGTCGCTATATGTATAACATATTCATCGAGGAGTCGCTATATGTATAACACATTCATCGAGGAGTCGCTATATATAACATATTCATCGAGGAGTCGCTATATATATAACATATTCATCGAGGAGTCGCTATATATATAACATATTCATCGAGGAGTCGCTATATATATAACATATTCATCGAGGAGTCGTTATATATATAACATATTCATCGAGGAGTCGCTATATGTATAACATAGTCATGATAATAATGGCTGTGTTAGTTGCTGCAACCGTCCATACTTGAAATGTTTAATCCTATCGTTTTGCAAACACCAGCACGGCCATTACTAGAATAGTTTAAAATACACAATTTATTGAATGTTTCGTACATGTAGTACGCCGACTGTTTCTATAATCACTCGGATGATAGCCAAACACCAGCACGGCCATTACTAGAATAGTTTAAAATACACAATTTATTGAATGTGTCGTACATGTAGTACGCCGACTGTTTCTATAATCACTCGGATGATAGCCAAACACCAGCACGGCCATTACTAGAATAGTTTAAAATACACAATTTATTGAATGTTTCGTACATGTATTACGAAGACTGTTTCTATAATCACTCGGATGATAGCCAAACACCAGCACGGCCATTACTAGAATAGTTTAAAATACACAATTTATTGAATGTTTCGTACATGTAGTACGAAGACTGTTTCTATAATCACTCGGATGATAGCCAAACACCAGCACGGCCATTACTAGAATAGTTTAAAATACACAATTTATTGAATGTTTCCTACATGTAGTACGCCGACTGTTTCTATAATCACTCGGATGAATGTGTCGTACATGTAGTACGCCGACTGTTTCTATAATCACTCGGATGATAGTCAAACACCGCGAAAATGACAATTTCAGAAGAAAAAAAATAACGGTTCTTGTTTTATAACAGCACCAATTTACTCCAACAGAAACATAACAATCAGAAGGACCCACCAGCATCATATCAAATTAGCATGACCATTTAACCAGGGGTAGACAACACAATACGTGCACGCGGGTTTGTCAAACAAAACATATATTTCGATAAATATTAAAACTTGACGCGGCTTTTTAACAAGCACATTTCTGTTTACACTTTCAATGTTTTAACTCGTTCTATAGTGAATGGATTCTCCCACTCAGTTATAAATGTATAAGTATATATTGGAACGGTCTATTATTCATTTGACGCGGGTGTTCGGGAAGAGCGAGCATACGGTAGACGTATGTAATGGGGAACTGTACACTAATACCGGCCATTTATGGGACCGTCTCCTTTTATACTCAACACAATATATGCAACAAATGAATAAATTTGAGCCATGGATTAGTGCCAAATGCACTCATGTGCTCTGTGAACGACGCAAACAACATGGTAATTATAATGAACATGAATTTACGACTCCAGCCATTTATTCATTTTCATTACAATTACCATGTTCTTTGCGTCGTGCATAGAACACATGAGTGTATTTTTCACCCATCCATGGCTCAAATTCATTCATTGGTTGCATACATTATATTAAGTATAACAGTAGATGGTCCCATAAAAGGCCGGATTTAGGGTAGAGTACCCCTTTAAAGATAACACTAGTGTAGGCTGATTCTCATCCATTGGTGGGAAATGTTCAGATAATAAGTTTAAAGAAATACCTACATGTATATGTATGGACGATAGTTGGACTCGTTTCCTGAATATGTCCTAAGGGCACTAATCGTCAATGGAATATTTAGTGAATACAGCGTTAAGCAAACATATCGGGTTCCTAATGTAATTACACAAATTAAAGGCATCATGAAAAAGCATAAATCTCAAGTTATGTAATTATATAAATACATCCTTGGGGATTGCCCGTCAAGAATGACAGGAGACACTCATGACATGCAGGAACATTGTGTTAAGATTTAGTAATGTATTAGTTCCCCTTCAAGCCATTTTAAAATACTTATTAGTCACCTGAGGTAAACAACACATTTTGCATGGCACTATCCGGATAAAGTTACCATCTATCTTTTAACCCTTTACCCAACAGAGCGGCCCTGTGCCAATGCATTCTCTTATATATGCGAGTCGATCATAGGTCGCCTCGCATATATAAGAGAATGCATTGGCTTAACACAATATTAAAATTGATAAAATTGTCAAAGAATGTAGAAAAATATTATAAAAATTGTTAAAAAATGTAAGAAAAAATTATAAAATTGTTAAAGAATGTAAGAAAAAATGGTAAAAAGTGTTAAAAAAGCCAATGCATTCTCTTATATATGCGAGGCGACCTATGGTCGACTCGCATATATAAGAGAATGCATTGGCACAGGGCATAACTGTAACCATCACAATGTGGACAATGAAGCGGTTCCAATGATACCCATATTTGTATGGTTTTATTGAGACAGACCCAAGATAATTTAGGCTGTTGCAGCTTTATTTGGCCGTTTTTGGCCGGTTTGTTGGGTAAAGGGTTAAAAGATAGATGGTAACTTTATCCGGATAGTGCCATGCAAAATGTGCTGTTTACCTCAGGTGACTAATAAGTATTTTAAATGGCTTGAAGGGGATATATACATTACAGACCGAATATATTTTAGGCTGTTGAAGCTTTATTTGGGCGTATTTGGCCGTTTTATTGGGTAAAGGGTTATATATGCTCATTTCTAATTATTAGGTTCCTCTTTAAGTTAATTGAGGACAACGGCACACATCCCGTGACATTCTCCGCGCCCTATGTTACAGATTAGAGTTAATTCTTATACCATACATCAATGGTTGAAAGAAAACATGTTTACATATGTATACATAATATCATACATATGTGCACCAATTTCCCCTAACATCTTTTGAGCTGATAGTAAACGCTCTTTATAAATCATGCAATTTATCAGTCCCCCTTTAAGTCATATGAGGTCAGAGGTCATGACAATCCCCTGCAATGTACCCAGGGTATACCAATTATTTTCCCACATATATTCTCAGCTGACAAATGAAATTTATTGCTCATATTTGCCCAGTTGAGTCATCTGAGGTAAAATATGACGGGCGACAAACATGACATGCAGGAAACTAACATCACGGCTGCGGCAAACGCTGAACGCACATTCGCCTCAGGGAAAATATCGCCTTGATAACCTTTGGCAAATGAGATATATCTCAGGTCGGCCTTGAACCGATTTGCCGATTTTGTGTGTGGTATTCAAAGGTGTGCATCAGGACATGGTTACAATTTGATCGCAATCGGACATGGGGTGACATATTTTTAAACGCGCCAAAACCGTGACAGATAAAGGCACAGATACACACAAACTTGGCTTTTATATATATACTAGAAGGTGACCCGACTTCGTCCGGGCTTAGACATTGAATTGTCCATTTTGAAGGTCAAGGTCAAGTGGGGTCCAAAACACTGCCCGGACAAAAGTACCCGACAAACGTGCCCGTCGAAATCCATCCGGTTTTACCCAATTTGACCTTGAATTGATCATTTTGAAGGGTCAGGTCGGGGTCACGACTCGACCCGTCCAAAACACTCAGTGGACAAAAGTAACCCCACGTATCAAATTTCGTCGAAATCCCATCAAAATTGGCGATATGACCTTGAATTGACCCGATTGCAAGGTCAAGGTCACGTCGCACGGGCAAATGAATATGCTTATTAGACTCCCCATACGAAAGCATCCCCACATACCAAGTTTCATCGAAATCCCGTGATATTCGGGCGTTTGACCAAGAAATGACCCGATTTCAAGGTCAAGGTCACATCGCACGGGCAAATTAATAGGTTTATGCCACTCCCCGGCGTTATGCACCCCCACATACCAAGTTTCATCGTAATCCCGAAATATTCGGGCGTTTAACCTTGAAATTACCCGATTTCAAGGTCAAGGTCACGTCGCACGGACAAATTAATAGGCCCATGCCACCCCCGGCCGAAAATACCCACACATACCAAGTTTCATCGAAATCGGCTTGGCCCATCAGCTTGTGTAATACAAAAGACAGTTTGAAGAATTTAATGTATAACACGAGAAACGGGAAAACTTGAAATATGGAAGTATGCAAATTTCCCACATAAAATTTGTCGATTTATTATTTGCCATCCCCCCAGGATATCTGTAGGTGGTCAACCGACGGTCAACTGGTCCGGGATTTCAGTAAGGCGGGTAGAAATGGTGATTATGTGGCCACATGGCGACAGCTTGTGCCACTAAATGTTCAAACTATACGAAATTTCCTTCAAATTTGGTCGATTTCTTATTTGCCATCCCCCAGGATATCTGTGGGTGGTCAACCGACGGTCAACTGGTCCGGGTTTTCGGTAAGGTGGGTACAAATGGTGATTATGTGGCCATATAGCGACAGCTTGTGCTACTAAATGTTCAAACTATACGAAATTTTGTTCAAACGTTGTCGATTTCTTATTTGCCATCCCCCAAGGATATCTGTGGGTGGTCAACCGACGGTCAACTGGTCGGGGTTTTCAGTAAGGCGTGTAGAAATGGTGATTGTGTGGCCATATAGCGACAGCTTGTTCCACTAAATGTTCAAACTATACGAAATTTCCTTCAAAATTGGTCGATTTATTATTTGCCATCCCCCCAGGATATCTGTGGGTGGTCAGCCGACGATCAATTGGTCCGGATTTTCAGTAAGGCGGGTAGAAATGGTGATTATGTGACCATATAGCGACAGCTTGTGCCACTAAATGTTCAAACTATACGAAATTTCCTTCAAAATTGGTCGATTTCTTATTTGCCATCCCCCCAGGATATCTGTGGGTGGTCAACTGGTCCGGGTTTTCGGTAAGGCGGGTAGAAATGATGATTATGTGGCCATATAGCGACAGCTTGTGCCACTAAATGTTCAAACTATACGAAATTTCCTTCAAAATTGGTCGATTTTTTATTTGCCATCCCCCCAGGATATATGTAGGTGGTCAACCGACGGGCAACTGGTCCGGGTTTTCACTAAGGCGTGTAGAAATGGTGATTATGTGGCCATATAGCGACAGCTTGTGCCAATAAATGTTCAAACTATACGAAATTTCCTTCAAAATTGGTCGATTTCTGATTTGCCATCCCCCCAGGATATCTGTGGGTGGTCAACCGACGGTCAACTGATCCGGGTTTTCGGTAAGGCGGGTACAAATTGTGATTATGTGGCCATATAGCGACAGCTTGTGCCACTAAATGTTCAAACTATACGAAATTTCCTTCAACATTTGTCGATTTCTTATTTGCCATTCCCCCAGGATATAATTATGTAGGTGGTCAACCGACGGTCAATTGGTCCGGATTTTCAGTAAGGCAGGTAGAAATGGTGATTATGTGGCCATATAGCGACAGCTTGTGCCACTAAATGTTCAAACTATACGAAATTTCCTTCAAAATTGGTCGATTTCTTATTTGCCATCCCCCAGGATATCTGTAGGTGGTCAACCGACGGTCAACTGGTCCCGGTTTTCAGTAAGGCGGGTAGAAATGGTGATTATGTGGCCATATAGCGACAGCTTGTGCCACTAAATGTTCAAACTATACGAAATTTCCTTCAAAATTGGTCGATTTCTTATTTGCCATCCCCCCAGGATATATGTGGGTGGTCAACCGACGGTCAACTGGTCCGGGTTTTTGGTAAGGCGGGTATAAATGGTGATTATGTGGCCATATAGCGACAGCTTGTGCCACTAAATGTTCAAACTATACTAAATTTCCTTCAAAATTTGTCGATTTCTTATTTGCCATCTCCCCAGGATATCTGTAGGTGGTCAACCGACGGTCAATTGGTCCGGGTTTTCAGTAAGGCGGGTAGAAATGGTGATTATGTGGCCATATAGTGACAGCTAGGTACACATACCTGCGTAAAACGAATCCGATTTACGTATGCGTAAGTCGCATCCGTTTTCGTCGACTACCAACACATGATTTTTAATTGACCAGGACACATACCTGCGACAACGATTATTTTATACGACAATCGGAATCGAATAACGCATACAACCAACATTTTGGTAGTATGCGTCATTCGGATACAATTTTCGTATCAGAATAATCAACTGAAGCAATTTACATTATGACGTAATATTAGGCATGCCTCTCCCTGCTCACCACGTGTAGTGTTATTAAAGTCACAGCCATGCCGTGTCATCGGGCCAATAAATACCTCATTGGAGATAAAATTGAAGAGGTAAGGATCTTGGTTTACCACATTCGCAAGAGAAATAACAGAATACAAAACAAAAACGGAAAGATCAAGTGGTCTTTTTCAGAACCTCATTATCAGGGATATGTACGATGACGAAGAACGCTTTGTAGGCAAAGTGTTCTCTGCTCAATCTGAAGTACTCCACAAAGCCTTCTTCATCATACAGATAGATCCCTGATAATCAGGTTCTGAAAGGCCCTTGGTCATTCCGTTTCTTAACAATATGATGCTCTCACATTCTTCTGTGCTTTCTCTTGCGAATCACTTAATCAAGCCTCATCACTCGATGACGACATCTTGGAGAATGATTCTGTCGTGTGACAGGTACACATACCTGCGTTATTATCGTATCATCTTCGTATCATGTTTAGGCATACGTATAAAGGCATACGATAATACGCAGGCATGCGTTTCTAGCTTTACTCTATCCGTCGCGTGCGAAACTTCTCTACTTAACCTTGTTGGTCCTACATGAATTGTACGATTACGGTTAGCTAAACATAGCCGTTACACTATCCGTCACGTGCGAAGCTCCTCTACTGAATTGTACGAGTATGCGAATAGCTAAACATAGCCGTTACACTATCCGTCACGTGCGAAGCTCCTCTACTGAATTGTACGAGTGTGCGAATAGCTAAATATAGCCGTTACACTATCCGTCACGTGCGAAGCTCCTCTACTGAATTGTACGAGTATGCGAATAGCTAAACATAGCCGTTACACTATCCGTCACGTGCGAAGCTCCTCTACTGAATTATACGAGTATGCGAATAGCTAAATATAGCCGTTACACTATCCGTCACGTGCGAAGCTCCTCTACTGATTGTACGAGTATGCGAATAGCTAAACATAGCCGTTACACTATCCGTCACGTGCGAAGCTTCTCTACTGAATTGTACGAGTATGCGAATAGCTAAACATAGTCGTTACTCCATCCGTGAGTTGCAAAACCTCCCTAATGTTTGGCCCGACATAAATATTACACCAATGAATAACTGAATTCATTCGTGACTGCTAACCGTGATAAATATTACACCAATGAATAACTAAATTCACCGTGAGTTCGCTGCGAAACCTTTCTAACGGAGGACCCTACAAAGTGACTGACCAATATCCATGTATTGTACTTACTGTCCGCCCCCTCTTCTTTCCACTGCGCTGCCCCAAGCGCGTTCATCATTCTTCTGTTGGCCACCAGAGGGAGATGTGATCCCGAGGTTGTGCAGTTGGCTACGGCTTGGAAATATTCCAGAGCGTTGCTATGGTGCTTCAAGCACATGTCCATTCCATTGTCGGTGTGTTTTTTGAATCCTTCTGGACAAACTGTGAGATATAAGAGACGGACATTGCATCAATTGTCTAACGTAACATTATTTATTCACCTCTGTGACAGAATCGATTAGAGTTGTATAACGTAACATTATGTATTCACATCTGTGACAGAATCGATTAGAGTTGTCTAACGTAACATTATTTATTCACCTCTGTGACAGAATCGATTAGAGTTGTCTAACTTACCAGTATTATATTCACCTCTGTGACAGAATCTATTAGAGTTGTCTAACGTAACATTATTTATTCACCTCTGTGACAGAATCTATTAGTGTTGTCTAACGTAACATTATTTATTCACCTCTGTGACATAATCGATTTGTGTTGTCTAACTTACCATTGTTATATTCACCTCTGTGACATAATCGATTAGAGTTATCTAACTTACCATTATTATATTCACCTCTGTGATAGAATCGATGACAGTAAATTGTCTAACTTACCATTGTTATATTCACATATGTGACATAATCGATTAGAGTTGTCTAACTAACCATTATTATATTCACCTCTGTGACATAATCGATTAGAGTTGTCTAACTTACCATTATTATATTGACCTCTGTGACAGAATCGATTAGAGTTGTCTAACTTACCAGTATTATATTCACCTCTGTGACAGAATCGATTAGAGTTGTCTAACTTACTATTATTATATTGACCTCTGTGACAGAATCGATTAGAGTTGTCTAACTTACCTTTATTTATTCACCTCTGTGACAGATTCGATTTGTGTTGTCTAACTTACCATTGTTATATTCACCTCTGTGATAGAATCGATTACAGTAAATTGTCTAACTTACCATTGTTATATTCACATATGTGACATAATCGATTAGAGTTGTCTAACTAACCATTACTATATTCACCTCTGTGACAGAATATATTTTTACAATATTCTTGTAAATTCAGAGCAATGCGCGTACAATGATTTCGGAGTGTACATCACAGATTTATAACGTAATATAAGAATCGTTTTCAATCTGGTCAATAAACGACGAGCTCCTAAATAATTGCCAGATTACCGTGGGACTATCTTGTCTACCTATTCAGTAGCATTAGATATATATATAATAGTAGGATTTGTCTGTTGTCTGTCTGTTCGCCATTTTTCTCCCAGACCCCTGGACCGATTTCAACAAAAAAACAACTAAAGCTAAAAACATTACAAAAACAATTTAATTGAAAAAAAATTAAAATTAAAATTAACATTATTTTTGTAATCAAAATGTTTAAACGACCGACAACACAAAGGGGTTGCCACCTTACCTTATAAAGACACATGTCAATGCCAGACCAACTTGTATCCACACTCAATTGAATGCAATAACATCAACATCCATTTATTATAATTTCACATAATCAACGTCCTGTATTCTAGTTCCTCAGCATTTATACATTATATGAAATGTATTGAAATGTTATACCAAAGTTGGGTGGGGTGAAACACCCCACCCTGTAACCAAGTTATTGCACCCATGTATATAAATAGCTTCCAAAACGAGCGAAATGAGAACGTGGTCACGTTATGTGGAAATATATACTGGCCTATGTTATAATTTAATAGTCCATGCATATACATGCATGGGGTGGCAAAAGTGATTATGGTTTTATTTTTGGACAACCGGATGACTCACCAATCGAGATCTCATATAAAGTTTTATGAGTTGTGAATTTGGTTTGCTGTTTTCGCATTGTATGAACATGTCTCGGTCAGCAGGAAGTCTGGTACATGTGGGTTAATTTGCTATTGATATTTAAATGGCTTTCGTTATAGTACGATCGCGTCCAGCGACAGCATACCGTCGCACTCTCATGTGTCCGGAGCTGCTTAAATGATGCATGTGAACAGAACGGACAATAGATCGTATTCATATTAGAAATGAATGGCAAATCGTCAGGGGTATGCGCCAGGGGTGTGCGCAAATAGCCTATGTCCATTAGATACTGGCGAGGGAACGTGGTGAGGAACAAATATTTCAAGAACAGTGACAGAATAATCAAGAAGTTTCTAAAAATACATTGATTTATTTATTACTAGTGGAACAGTCTGTTATGAATTGTTCACGGTATGTTACTGTGTCGGTGCATCTGATTTAAAAATCACCAACAGATAACCCCCGATGTCCTCCGCTACAAAATAACCAACAGATAATCCCAGATGTCCTCCACTACAAAATAACCAACGCATGATCCCTGATGTCCTCCGCTACAAAATAACATATAATTCCCGCTGTCCCCCGCTACAAAATAACACATAATTCCCGATGTCCTCCGCTACAAAATAACCCCGATTTAATCAGTGAAAATTCGTGAATTACTAACTATATTTCCGAATAAACCAATTCGAAATTGTCCAAGATGCATCTTAATGTTTATTGTAATTTTACAGGATATACCATTATGCAAATACAAACATCTGCATTGAAACAACAACAGAATACTAAAGTGCATGGATACTCAACAAGACGGGCGAAGGAATGGCTGGCTACGGTACTTGTGTGGAAGACATGATTGCGGTTTAGTTACCATATTTAGGAAATAACTCTTGCTTTGATTAAGGTTATTCATGCAGTTATATCAAAAAAGTTTGAAGTCAAATTATATAACGCGTGTATATATAGCGCACGATGGTAAACGTGTCTTCAAACAGTTCGGTTATAACTCTTAAAGGGGTACTGTACGCCATTTTCAATAAATTCCCGGTGATAACAACGATCTATTATCTATAATATATAGAAAACTAAGTAATTTGAGTCGAAGATGTATTCTGTAAACGTTCATGTTTATAGATTATCTTCAAATCAAAGTTAATAATTTGATATAAATATAAGTTATGGCTTTACGAATTTCCGTGTACAAGACGTAATTAAAATAATTCACAGATAGTGGATGGGGCAACGCCTGGCACACATGATCGTGCAAACAAATATGTTGACACGGGGCCTAAACTCAAGCCACACACTGACTAAAGTGACTATACAATGACCTAAATGACTATGAGGGACTAGTATGCATATAATATAACAGTTATTTGATACATTTGCTTGAAAACTGTCCAAAAATTAACAGACAACGACAATTGGTATTTTCGCATTCCGGCTAATCTGCCATCTGTAACATTACTTCGTACTCAACAGACTTTCATATAATGGAAATCTGGTTACCTTATCCTACGATTCAGAGACTATAAAAACCAACAACAACATTTGAGTACAGTATCCATTTAACCTTAATTGAAACAAAAGCTATATCTTATAACTTAATTCACCATGTCACACGAGAAGGCAGAAGTAATATGAATCGTACATGACACGTATATAGTGGAGCAACCACACATGATGCGCCTCAAATTTGCCATTTTTCGGCGACATAACGCTAAGAATAATTTATGTAACATCATGCAGAGGTCACGACGGAACCGACTTGCCAAATTGACAAGACGTGTCGTGGATATTAAAATATTGTCTGGATTATCGTCATGACTTCTTCATTTTTCGTTTTCATTAAGCTGAACAACGAAATTGGTCTAAATGAAATTAATAGACTTAAAGCACATGTAAGTTGTGATGTAGTTACTTTCATTTTTATCGCGATGCTTCATTTCCAACTCCGCATTTTTTTGCAATCTCCACACGGTTGCTAATCGGAAATCACGTTACAATTTCTCCAAAATCTATACCCGCTCTCTTGAAAAATCACTGATGGATATAGAAACAAATATATGACGTCATTCAGCTGCCTTAGGTATAAGCACCCTTAGTGGTTGTTATAAAAGGCGCGTGAAATTATGAGATTATTTCCGACGATAAAGATAAATAAGTTCTACTGGCTCGAAACTCATACTGTCAGATCAATTTTAACGTATACTGGTCAAACGTTTATTTTCAGCTAATTATGTGTAAGGTATACACTCTTTTGAAACTTGTGACCAAAGTTATGGGGTTGGCATCCCGTCCACCTGTCGTCACGTTCCCAGGGACTGCCGAGCCCCGTCGAATCATAGCCCGGTATATATGTCTCTCCCTTTGAGATGGTAAATTGTGCACTTTCCAACATATCTGCTCATTTACGTAACAACCGGCCCACACTTTTTCTTAATTGGGTAGCCTGCTGTGTTACCGCTGATGTGTCTTTGCGATGGTAAAATAACCAACAGGTAGGTGGCTCATCTGAATATTGGCATAATAGCGGACTGTATGATGGATGTAGTTGGAAGATAAAATTCGGTAGGTAATTTATTTCATAGTCTACCATCAGACTTAAAGTGCCATATAATTTACAAACTTCAAATTTATTTTGTTAATTCCAAAAGTTGCCGTATTCGATAGTCACCAACTAGTGCACTAAACTACCAGTCATCTGGACCACTTGTACCAGTGTGCATCCGATTCGGCCATTTCCTGTGAGGTCGGTTCGTGTAAACATTATTTCACCCAACTGCGATATGTCATACGCGAATTTTTTTTTTTTTTTTAAATATTTTTTTATTCAGATCATTTTTTAAATTCCATCATGTGACATTAGTCTTATTCAGTATTGTATAACATTTTCAAATATTTTAAGGTATATATGAACATACATGTATATATGATTGCATGTAATTTGTAGATATAAAGTAACAAAATATAAAACAAGTAAATTTTTTTTTTTTGTGGATAATCAGTGTATTTGTGAAACGTGGATACTTATGATCGCTTATTTCTGAACTGTCGTGGGGGGAAGTTATTAAATCCATATTATGAGCATGTTTGAGTAATAGCTTCACTGAGAAGTAGATATTGCCTTGTTTTCAATTGCTAAGAATTGCTTCCAGAGCTTCCCATCTTTCCCCATATTTTTTACTTCTATCATTCAAGGAATATGTGTTTAGAGTTTCAATTCTTTTATAATATTTAAAAAATTCAAGAAGTCCATTTATAGTTGGGTTGGTAGCCCTCATCTTACATGAGTATATAAATTTTCTATACAGCATTGTACAGATATCAAGGGTATCATTGGGATGTATATCTCCATGCATACCTAGGACAGTATACTCTGGTTTTAATTCGAATGTAATATCACACTTTTCTTTTAACTTATGTTGGAGTTGAAGTAGAACTGATTTTGAAATGGGGCAATCCCAAAAGAGATGTATAACTGTTTCTTTCGTGTTCCCACAAAAAGAGCATAATTCTGTTTCTGACAGTTTACACTTGAATAATTTTGAATTTGTATAAAGTATGTCTTGATTAATTTTGTATTGAAAACTTATCAGGCCAGTATCATCTGTGATATGATATGGGTTCCTATATATTTGTTTCCAATCCAAATCACATAAAGCTATTCCAAGTCTATTAGACCATTTTTGTTGTATGTGGGAAGGTGTTTCAGCATATTGTCTAAGAATAATTGGGTAAAAAATCTTACATGGTGTTAAGGCATTCCCGAGAATTTCTATTTTTTCTTTTTTAATTGATTCAAGTTTCTCACTATTTCTCAAACATGCTCTCCATTGGGATAGTATCGCATTCAACAGTCCTTGATAGTGTGTGAAAGGAATTTGTAAATTATAAGTGCTACAGAATGATGGATAATCTAAGAGTCCACCATCATCTTTCATCAAGTCATTTATAAAAAATACACCCTGCTTTATCCATTTAGTGTTTAAGAGCATATGATTGTCTATTTTTATATATTTATTCCAATAAATGGATTGGGATTGGATGTCTTGTGGGGCTGTGCTGATATCTTGATCTACCAAACTCCAAGCCTGTATAACGCTTTTCCAAAATGGATTAACTTTATTTGCCATAATAGTCAGTGCTTCATTTTGAAAGAACCAAACTTTTGAACCACCAAAGGGCTCCAAGTCATCTAAAATTATATTTTTCCAGCTGGCATTATTGGAAGTGTCTAGCAATTTTTGTATCCAGGTCATTTTTAATGCATTTGCAAACGAGTCAATATGTGGAAACTTCAAGCCTCCGTTTTCAATTTCATTTATTATAACATTACGTTTAATTTTATCTTTTTTTCCAGACCATAAAAAGCGATAAAAGATTTGTTGGATTTTTAGAGATGTGTCTTTTGAAGGGGGAGGTAGTACTGATAGACAGTGAATTAACATTGGAAGTGCAAGAGTCTTTATTACTGTTGTTTTTCCAGTAAGACTTAGTTGTCTGAAGGACCAGTCATTCAGTAGATTTTCTAGCTTTTTTATTTTTGTCTTGTAATTATTTTCAATGTAGTCGTCGCTTACCCTATATCAATATATTTCGCATGGGCATCACGAAGTAAATGTTAGCCCGAAATTAATTTACTTTTCTTTGTTATTGAATCGTATTAATCCAGCCACGAAGTACATTATACCAGCCCAAATATGTTGACAGGGTGTCATGACTAAAAACCGCCCGCAACTGCTAGGATCCGGATCAGCCCAGACCGGTCGCATGGTATTTGGGCGGGATTTTAGAGACCAGAACAGTGCGGGATTTCATGAAAACCAATACACGCGGACACGCAGGAATGTGGCGATATTAACCCCTAACTTTCCAGAATTTCAATATGGTATCCGCATTGACATTACTTGTTTAGATTCTCTCCCAATACCATCGCATATATACATTGATGAATGAAGAGGGGATCGGAAACAACCACAACTGGCTTGTATAAGTCTACACTGACCGTTTCCTTAGGCAATAGATCATTGTGCTTTCCAGGTCGGGTTCGTCCAAATCCCATCGAACCATAGCTAGTTACCCCATGCCATCAGTAACACATACCTAGTGCTTTAATAGTTCACTAGCAGAGTTACCCGGCGTTGCCCAGGTTAAAGTGACGTGAAACCCTCTGCATGTTGTGGATATACGATAGGAATAGAGGATACTCTTGTTCAAAGCGTTACACATATTCTCATAAATTAGATATCCAAATAGCATCACAAAACATGATTCTAACACCCGGAATATGAGTAGTAGCTCACCTTGTCGGATCGGAGCGATTGTCATTTTTTTATCGCGATTAATCCGTCCCACCAATAAAGAACTATTTATTTATTTTCAACTGCGTATATTCAGACGTTATAACATAAACATCATAAACACATTAGTTCGAAAAAATAGAAGACGACACTTGGGTTTTAAATAGAGATGTATCAATCAATCTAGTGGGTTTGACTAAGATTTTGGGGACACCTGGTTATCATATCTCCATGAAGATACAGATGTTTTAAAGAAATGTCCAGGTGCTCATCTGTTCATTGTGCTATATACTGGCTAATTTTTCCCAGTTTAAAAGGAATGTTGCTATGCAACTATATCAGCTACACGTGCCAGACACAGAGCGATATTTTGAGTTGTTTATGTTAGGCGATGAGTTCTAAAACAAGAAAGATTTCCTCTGTATATTGGGCAGATATAACTCTGTCAGATGTCAGTATTGGAGGATCCTGAAAAGTCATGTGCCACTGACTCCGTTTTCTTTTTATCTCAGAAGAAATTATATTTGACGGCACACTGTGACCACTATTGTTGAACAGGCCTTCTATACATTTCCAGATCGCTTTTGTGGCAACTATATTGAATGGGGCAGACTCAATTGTGTTATAATATCATCTTGAACTATTCTAATATTTAACACGCAACATTATCTTCCTCGTAAAATGTTACGCCTTGGTGCCATCTCGATTGTACCCCGTGAAGTTATATATAGAATACATACAGACAGACATATATTTTCAAATATATCTAGGCACAAATTTGACGCTTTAACTTTTAACGTTTTTTTTATTCCTCGTATCATTTGAGAAGAACGTGTGTGAATTTGATGTTAATTGGCACTAAACATGTTTATATCAGTTGTATTGACCCGCCCGTCCCTATTTCGGACTCAAGCGGAGCAGCATTTGACATCAATAAACCACAAACTTAGACTCATTATGGAGATGAATATATATAAAATTGTTGAAAATTGGCGAGTATACAAATTCGTATCAAATTTGGGGGACCCATATCTCTCACCCAAACGGCACCAATTTGGCATATTTAAATCCACACGATTAGATTCCTCGTATCACGGAGAAGAACATATATCAGTCTGGTGGAAATCGGCGTAAACATATTGTTTATCCATTTTTTGTCTCTCTCACCCTCTGTGGACCCCTATCTCGAATGGCACCAATTTTGACATATATACATCACACAATTAAACTCCTGATATCATGGATATAAATATGTATATGTTTGGTGCTAATCGGCGACTAAACAATTTTATTATAAAATATTGTGCCCACCCCCACACCATCTCTCACACAAACAGCACCAATATAGCATATTTAAATAACATGATTTGATTCCTCGTATCATGGATAAGAATGTGTATCAATCTGGTGGAAATTGGCCTAGAAATAGTGTGGATCAATTCTGGTGACCCTCTCCAATTTGGCGTCTTTAATTCACACAATTAAATTCCTTGTATTATGGAGAAGAATGTGTATTAATTTGGTGGAAATCGGCGCTAAAATAACTTTTATCAATGTTGGTGCCCCTCTCCCTTTCAGTGCCCCTGACTCGAATGACACCACTTTTGACAGCTTTAAGCCACCCCATTAGACTCCTCATACCGTGTGTCGTGTGGATGATTTTGTATAAGGTATTGTATAACATTGGCGAGTATACAAATTCGTATCAAATTTAGGATCCCCATATCTCTCATCCAAATAGCACCGATTTGGCGTATCTAAACAACACAATTATATTTCTCTTATCACGAACAATATGTATCAATCTGGTGGAAATCAGCGCGAAACATGTTGTTCATGTTTTTTGTGTTCCTTTACACCCTCTATGCATCCTGACTCGAATGGCCCCACTTGTGGCAGCGTGTGACATCCTTAAACCACACAATTCCTGATATAATGGAGATGATTATTGATAAGTTTGGTAAACCAATTTTGATCAAATTTAGTGCCCACTAACCCCAATCTCTCACCCAAACAGCAACAACGTGGCGTCTTTAAATCACACGATCAGACTCCTCGTATTATGGATAAGAATGCGTAGCACTTTGGTGTAAATTGGTGCTAAAATTATTATTGCGTATCAATTATGGTGGCCCTCTGCCTTTCATTTCAAACCTGACTCGACTGACGCCACGTTTGACAGATTTAAGCCACACCATTAGACTGCTCATACCATGGGGATGATATTGTATAAGTGTGTTGGCAATCGGGGACTAAACTAATTCTTATAAAATTGAGTGCCCCTGTCACAATCTTTCATCCAAACGTCAGCAGTTTGGAGTCTTTAAATCGCACAATTTGATTCATTGTATCATGGAGAAATATATATATATATTTGGTGGAATTCGGCGCTAAAATTAGTTTTTATCAACTTTGGTGCCCCTCTCCCCTTCCGTGCATCCCTGACGCGAATGGCGCCACGTTTTGACATATTTAAACAACACCATTAGATTCCTCATATAATGGGAATGATTATCTAAAAGTTTCGTGGAAATCGGCGGCAAACACTTTTCTACCCCTCCCCCTTTTATGCCCCTGACAACGGCGTCACTTTAGAAAATTCTAACCCGCACCATTATCTTTCTCGTAAAAAGTTACCCATAGTAGAACGTTTGGTGCCATCTAGATGGTCCCTCGGCGCTAAACTTAGTTTATCAATGATGGTGCCCCTCTCCCCTTCTGTGCATCCCTGACTTGAACGGCGCCACTCTTGACATATTTAAACCACACTATCATATTCCTTATATCATGGGGATGATTATATATAAGTTTCGTGGCAATCAGCGACAAATTTGTTTTCTGCCCCTCCCCCTTTTCTGCCCCTGACAACAACGGCGTTACTTTAGAAAATTCTAACCCCCACCATTATTATTATCGCAAAAAGTTACCCATAGTAGACCCCGTTGGTGCCATCTAGATGGTCCCCTGTGAATTTATATACAGACAGACAGACAGACATTCGCAAATATAGAATATAGATAAGATATAGATATAGATAGTTTGTATATTGCATGCGCACAACCCATGGAATCATTTTGTAACGAATTTCATTGTTTGACATCCCTGGTGAATATCGTTCCATTTCCTCTTGTATACATGTAGAATTATCCAATCCGAAACACATGTCGTGTATTGAATGAACATCGAACATACCATAGTTAGACATTGCTAAATTATAACACAATCGCGGACTGTCCGATAGATGTGGTTAGTGTAAACAATATTTTATTCCCAAGAATATCACATATAATACATAATATAAGGACTTTAACAATTTAACATTAGAGAAAATGATTTGGCAGTAAGCCATAAGCTTATAGGTGGCCATTTCCTTGGTATATAGATTGCGCCATGGTTTGATTGGGTCTCAATGGTGAATTGCCTGTTTCACAAGCACCCGTATCCTATCCCGTTGCTAAAGATGTGGTTGGAACATACATTTCGGTAAGCCATTTATTTCATAGTCAAGCGTCAGACTTAAAGCGCCCTTGCGTAACAATACCCACACTTTTTAGACAGGCCCCCAGATGAGGGTAGTGTCACACGAAAGGGTAGAAATTTTGACGCTATCTCCAATTATCCTTGCCCCATGGGGGTTCCATAACACTGAGGTATCCAGGGCGGAGCAGGTGGAAAATATATTTTTTTTTACCTTTTTGGTGTTTATGACCTGCAAATTTCAGTATAATCAGGAAAACCAATGAAGTAAGACAAATATTGAATAAAATATACTTGAATATCAGATACTTATTCTATCTGGGTTGCTTAACATTTATGATGTGCAAAAAGTTATATTTTCCAACAATTTTTGTGAAAAATTCACGAAAATGTCAAAAAAATGCATAAATTGCAGTGCTTTTTCAAAAATGTTTTCCAGAAGATTTCCTATAAAATTTACATTTTTTGGTACAAAGCTCTCATTGGTGCATCAAAATTTGCAGCATTATATACCTGATTTATTAATATCAACATCACAAGCAATGATATCAAAGAAGCCGAGATATTTCCAAAAACTTAACCCACCCCCCTAAAACTGATTTTCTATCTGAAAATACCTATTAAGTCAGAATAGCCCGTTTTCATTCCTTTGTTTTTAACCAATTCAGAGTCTTATCATATATCATGGAATTAGTATGTATCTGAGGAGGTTTATGTTATGATAGAGTCTATTTTGTTTAAATATTAGATTTTTTGGTGGTAAATTAGCTAAAATTTAGATTATTTTTATGTGAAAAATGTTTGAAAAATTCCCATGACTTTGTCAGCTTTATGGATACAGCTGCACAACATGCACCACAATAAGCATACATTCTTCCCCAATATCAGACATGAAATGCTATAATCATGTACCTGACCAGAATTGAGAAATAAAGTAAAACTTATCCCTACCCCAAGATAGTATTCTCAAAGCTTTCAATTTTATGCTATACTAAACTCGAAAGGTCGTTCATACTAGTTGATATAATTCATATCATAGATCGCAATAGTTCTGCCCACGGATTATGTAATCTCATCTTCACTATCACTGTCAATTTCATCAAATGTGATGGTATCAGTCAATATAATTTCTGTGCAACATATTACGGGAAAGAATGGTTCAAACAACTCAGACTGCCTATCGGCCGTCCATCTATGAAGTGCTACACTGGGAGTGGTTGTTTTGGCAGTGGTTGCAAGTCTCCACTGTTTTGCTATAATGTTGGCTTGTTTTGAGTGTAGAATTAAAGATTCCTCACATGGTGGAAGTGCAGAAAGATCAACTACCTTTTGCTGATTCTCGAACTTCTGCTGGAACTTTACCCACCTAGCTTAATTAACTTTTCTCGAATTTGGACCAAACATGTATAAGGCACATGTTAACTCCTTGATTGTATTAAGCGTGTCACTGTCCAAATCCCAATTCGTTCCTAAATAAGCCATGACTTCCATATATCTTGATGGTCTTTCCAGCAACTTCCAGAAGTGTTATTTTCCTTTTCGGAACAACGATGAAAGGTAATTATTATCTGTGAAGGAATGGAACACAACTACTGCATTCTTCTGTATATTTGGCTGCCAAAATGTGGAAATGGTAGATATTGACCCAGCGTGTCCCGCAATCGCTTAGAAGTTGTGGTTGATGTATAAAATTGGCTATTCTGCCTTCTCCACATTGAACACTAACATGTCTGATGCACCTTAGTTAATTTTTACTATTGTCAGCACTGACATTACCAGAAGTATTGGATTTTTTCTCTCACAAACTTGATATAAATAATGGCAAAACAATTTCAAGTAAAATGTAACAATGTTTGGTATGAAAGGTGTTTATTGTTTTGATCTACCTTAAATCTGTCACACTAATGTGTTTATAAACCAAATTACTCAAAATGGCTTCCAAAATGGCAACCATTTTTTACATATATTCTCTGCGTTTCGGAAAATGTAGCAAATTGTGACTCACTTCGTTATTTTACATGTTAGCTAATCAACTGACAACCAAATGTTCTATTCTGGTTGTCCCCTGAGAACCTCTTTTTGGATACTGGCTATATTTTGTTTTAATAAATGGGCAGAACATGGAAATGGAACTGAAATGAATCATAATCTGTGGCTATTCTGGCCTATTAGGATAAAAATTGATCAACATGATACAGGGTGGAGGTCAACATGGCAACCAGGGAGTTACCGTGTGGTCATAGGTGAGGTGAATATGTATACTGGGAGTTATTGTATGGTCATGAATGATACGAATAGCTGTACATGGGTAGCTATATGGTCATGAATGGGGTGGCCATGGTGGGATGTATAGGTATGCAAGGAGTGAGTGTATGGTCATGTGTGAGGTGAATAGGTATACATGGAGTGACTGTATGGTTATGACTACCCAGTACAGGTGTACACAATGTGGCTCAATGGACATTGTTGTGGTTTATGTAAATACCGAGAGTACATGTACTTACATGGGCATATGTGTTTTTATGTATATATGGAGTGACTGTATGGTCATGGGTGGGATGTACAAGTGTACCTTGTGTGGCTGTATTGTCACATGTAGGTGTATATGTATACATGTGTTGTCTGTATGATCATGGTGGGGTGAATGGATACATAGATGAGCAGCTATGTGTAATGCGTATATGTGTACATGGAATGACAGTAATCATAATGTGTATGTGTAACTGATATGTGCTGAATGGTCATTGACGAGTGTGTGGATGGTCATATGTGGATGTGTATATATATATATATCGAGTGGCTATATGGCTATTGACATGGCAAATATGTATAGTGAGTGACTCTATGGCCAATAGTGAGGTGAATATGTTTTCAGGGAGTGACTGTATGGCCAATGGTGATGCAAACAGCTATACAAGGAGTGACTGTATGATCATGAATGTGGTGAATAGGTATACAGGGAGTGACTATATGGTCATGGGTCAGGTGTAGGAATTTACCTGGTGTGGCTGTATGGTCATGTGTATGGTATACGGGTATACACAAGAGTGGATGTATGGTTATGGAGAGGTATGTGTATAAAGTGAGTGGCTATATCACCATTAGTGAGGTGCATATGTTTACCTGGAGTCATTATATGGCCATGGCTGGGGGTATATGTATATATTGCGTGGCTATTTTGTCATGGGTTTGTTGAACATATATACAGCCAGGGATGTATGACCAATGGTGAGGTGAATAGGTATACAATGATTGACTGTATGATCATGAATGTGTTGAATAGGTACACAGGGGTGGCTATATGGTCATGGGTCAGGTGTATGCGTATACCTAGTGTGCCTGCATGAGCATGTGTGGAGTGTACAGGGGCCTGTTTCATGAAGCAATGTCATAAGATTATCTTAAGATGGACTTAATCTAAGATCTAAGGTGGATCTTATGATGTAACTTTTCCGTTTCAAGAACGCGTTTCACAAAACAAGATTAAGTCCTACTTAAGTAGTAATTTAAGTTCGCGCGCTTTTAGACTGGCTCTCGACAATTTATTACAGCTATGCACAGAAAATGTTGGTTCTCTGTATGTTATATGCCTAGGTACAGTGTCTGGTGATAGATACTAGGGCGTATCTATGAATAATTATGATATTTTAATGCAGGGGGATAATCAGTATAATGACTGGTGCATACTTAACTGCACGAGCGCGCTTTTTAACTGTGTTTTCGCGTCAGACCCCATCCACACATAGCTGCACGCTTCCAATGCCTATTTTATACAAACGTAACGAGCTCAAATATATTATTTCAGTTATTAAAGGGGCTTATACATCGTAACTCAGAATGTGAACCTTCACCCATATAACATGCCATTAAGGCGACGCGAGACATATGTTCGCTCCTTTCAATGCTGATATTAGGTTCTAATACATTATACGTCTTTGAAGCATCTATAATACCAGGAAACCGAATATGTCGCCACGACGGCATGCACATACAATACACCAAAATGGAAGCACTGAGCTAAACGCTCTTTATTGATTGCCAACATTCATGGAATACTAACACAAAACGCTCTTTATTTATATTGCTATAATGTGAATAGGACTTCATATCGTGCTCCAAATAGACTTATTTCCAATCTGAGACATACTTGTAGAAGCCATATATAAATGATGTTAATGCCATTTGCTCTGGGTCTGTTGACAAATGTGCTAAACGCCTGTTATAATTAACAAACTGCGTATGAACTTCGAAAGTACGTTACGTTGAACGACATTCTGCACATATGTTTTAATAAAACCCAAATCAACGACTTCTAATAAAGAGCGTTTATAATTAACAACATGTGAACAGACGGCCGGTTCACAGGCCCCTGGGGAAAATTACTAAAATACGAATATATACTGGTATAGTCTATATTGGTATTTTAGTAATTTCCCCAGGGGTCTGTGGACCAGTTCGCAGTGATATTATGTGTTCTTTCGCGGATCCCGGTGTACCCGCGCGGTCCGTATACTGGGACTAACTTTAGTACGGATCCAGTTCCCGATACGGATTTGGCCGAAAAAGTGCTTTCTTACGGATCGGATCCGGATCCGACCCACTTTTAAAAAATTGCTTTATATCACTATTATGTGACATTTTCCCGATCGGCCAGTCCGCCTCTGATTACAGAGAGAGAATCATTGTTTATTGATAAGTGCATGATAATTGCTTTATCTTATAATCCCTTTATCTCTATCACGCGACGGCAGACTAAGTAATACACATTGACCAGTGTCCTTAAATGACCCGAGTTTCAAATAGGCAACAGAAACAACCCGGATTCGATTCCCGATTTGTATGTACATAATTATGCACTTTCAGCGATTATGGACTATACTGACAGAAGGAGAGCGAGAGAGAGAGAGATAGAGAGAGAGAGAGCGCGAGAGAGATAGAGAGAGAGAGAGAGAGAGAGAGAGAGAGAGAGGGAGAGAGAGTAACGATACAAATGACCCAGTCCGAGATTAACAATCCGGATTCACTTGTATGAGGTATGAGCCAGTCGTCTGTTTACAACCACGGATTCGTGGCTATGACATCTATGTAGCCGATAATGGCATTTTACAAAGGTGGTATAATGCGAAAATGTCACATAATAGTGATTTAAAGCAATTTTTAAAAAGTGGGTCGGATCCGGATCCGGATCCGTAAGAAAGCACTTTTTCGGCCAAATCCGTATCCGGATCCGCAATCCGTACTAAAGTTAGTCCCCCGTATAATATATACATGCTATATATATGTTTATTTCATAGTTAATATATTATGATAATATACATAATAATAATAATAAAATAACACATATTATGTATTATTATCTTGCCGATATATATACGGGGTACATATACAATACATTTTACAATCAAATTATAACATAATAACATAGAAAATAGAAAGGCAAGTAAATAATAATAATAATAATAATAGCTGACATAAGCATTTATAAAAAAAACTGAGTATAAATCATTCACTATTATCCTCGATGTGAAAATGTTCGGACTAATTGTCTCAACATGATTATTGTCTACAGTGCGATTGTGTGATTTGAATCGCAAATGATTTTCAGCTCTATGTAAATATATTCTTTTTGTTACAGCAATTAGAAATGTATATATAGTCCGGTCTTGGCGGTTTACAGTTAGTAGCGGACACCCCGCCAATCTTGCAACCAATGGCCACGTCACTGCTATAGCTTACCAGTTGGTTATTAATTACTACCATTTCTGAAACACCCTCCGTGCTAGCAAGGTGTTATTCAGTTAAATGTGTTTATAATAATATATACATGAACTAGATCCCATCCACATTTCGGACCAACTGCGGATCACAACGTAGGTCTTAACTTTGAGATTATCTTATGACACCTCACACCAGTCTTAAAGTTAAGACCAAAGTTAAGACCATCTTAGGTTAAGACTTTGTTCGTGAAACGCACTTATGACTGAAGATTGAAATTATGACCATCTTAAGTCCCAACTATGAAACAGGCCCCATGTATACACGAGCGTGGATATATATGGGCATGGGTGAAGGATACGTATATAAAGCAAGTGGCTATATGGCCAATGGTGAGATGCATATGTATACATGGAGTGACTCTATGGTCATAGATGGGGTGTATATGTTTATCTTGAATGGCTATTTTGTCCATGGCGAATAGGTTTACAGGGAGTGATCGTATGGCCAATTGTGAGGCGAATAGGTATACAAGCTTTTACTTATGACCAGGAAGGTGGTGAATAGGTATACAGGAAGTGACTATATGGTCATGGGTTAGGTGTATGTGTATAGAGTGAGTGACTATCTTGACATTTGTATTGTGTTTATGTGTATATATGGAGTGACTGTATGTTACTGGGTTGATAGTACATGTGTACCGTGGGTTGCTATTGCTTTCCACATAACTCAACGAAATATTAATCGATCGAGAGGTCATGTCAGAGAGTTCGCCATCTTGATGGCGTTTATGCACGATGGAGGAAACATTAAATGATTTCCCCCTGACAATAGTTAATCAATTTTTATGCTAATGGGCAGGTGATTCAAGTCAGTGATATCAAGATTTCAAATATACAGGAGAATGCACTCATTGGGTTGCATTCCGTCACATTCCTTCGCTGGAAAGATCAAAATATATGGAAGTCATGGCTCATTTAGGAACGAATTAAATTTTGGACAGTGACACGTTTACTACACTCGAGGAGTTAGCATCTGACTTATGTTCAACTTTCGAGAAAAGTGAATTAAGCTGGGCGGATAATGTTCCAGCAGAAGTTCGAGAATCAGTAGAATGTACTTGATCTTTCTGCACTTCCATCATGTGAGGAATCTTTAATTCTACACTCAAAACGAGCCAACATGATAGCAAAACAGTGGAGACTTGCAACCGTTGCCAAATCAACCACTCCCGGTGTAGCACTTCATGGATGGACGGCTGATAGGCAGCCTGAGTTGTAAGATGTTGCACATAAAGTATATTGACTGTTACCATCACATTTGATGAAATTGACAGTGACAGTGAAGATGAGATTACATAATCCGTGGGCAGAACTATTGCAATTTATGATATGAATTATATCAACTAGTATGAACGACCTTTCGAGTTTAGTATAGCATAAAATTGAAAGCATTGAGAACACTATCTTGGGGTAGTTTTACTTTATTTCTTAATTCTGGTCTGGTACATTATTATAGCATTTCATGTCTGATATTGGGGAATAATTTATGCTCATTGTGGTGCATGTTGTGCATCTGTATCCGTAAAGCTGACAAAGTCATGGGAATCTTTCAGAAATTTTTCACTTATAAATAATAAAATTTTAGCTAATTTATCCCAAAAAAATAAAAATTTAAACAAAAATAGACTCTACCATAACATAAACCTCATCAGATACATGCTAATTCCATGATATATGATAAACATATGAATTGGTTAACAAAATGGAACGAAAACGGGCTATTCCGACTTGACAGGTATTTTCAGATAGAAAATCAGTGTTAGGGGTGGGTTAAGTTTTTGAAAATATATCGGCTTGTTGGAAATCATTGCTGCTGAAGTTGATATTAATAAATCAGGTATATAATGCTGAACAGTTTGCGGTACCACTGAGAGCTTTATACAAAAAATTGAAAATTTTATAGGAAATCTTCTGGAAAACTTCTTTGCAATTTATGCATTTTTTGGGGCATTTTCGTGAATTTTTCACAAAAATTGTTGGATAATATAACGTTTTGCACATTATAAATGTTAAGCAACCCAGATAGAATAAGTATATGATATTCAAGTACATTTAATCTAACATTTTACTTATTTTATTGGTTTTCCTGATTATACAGAAATTTGCAGGTCAAAAACACCAAAAAGGTAACAAAAATATATATTTTCCACCTGCTCCGCCCTGTATACCTCAGTGTTTTGGAACCCCCATGGGGCAAGGATAATTGGAGATAGCGTCAAAAATTCTACCCTTTCGTGTGACACTACCCTCATCTGGGGGCCGGTCTACTTGTGAAACATTATGAAAAGCGAATTTGCTAAAAATTTATATTGAACCAATAATGCATGATGGTATGTCAATGTCATGTTTGTTCAGTCTTGTCTTACAGTTTTAGTCCGCCGTGGTAACTGTCAAAAATATGCTCCATGTTGTAAAAGTTGACTTACTTATTTAGCCCCCTCTTTTTCTAAATATTCATTGACGAGTAGTTCCCTTTAGTGTGGGTGATAAATGAAAAATCGTCCATATTATGGTAAAAGCGCCAATTTGGCACGAATGTACAACACATATATCTATAAGTCAATATATATATCATACCAAGCTGGACAATCGCCATGGTCTCCATGACAACCATTTTGGTAAAAACGTATGTTTTTTTCCGAATGTTATCGATTATACGTTGCTGTGCGGAAAACTGCTCACTTTGTACCCATTTGGTTTCGGACATGTACCAGGATGTATACCCGTTAACAATTTTATCGTTTACATGTATATATGAGTAAATTCAAAATGGCGGGTAAAATGACCGTAATTTGAGCGACAAATGTACGCATGTATTGCGCGTATGTCAATCGTTGTGTAATTTGTTTTTATTTCAAACATACGATTTGGCTAGTCAGAGCACTAATCAGTGACTCTGACACATAATTATGTCCGTTATATATCCATCCTCCGTGTATTGTAGCAATGATGGTTAGACCATGATGACATTTTAACAGGCATAAGGTTCCTTGACACCAGTTGCTATGGAGCCACCCGATTACTCCAGTACAACACAATTATACCTTTTTTCAATATTATTTTTTTGATTGCAAATGACAGCGGGTCACTCAAGCAATATACATGTTTTAGTAGATTATTATATAAGAGTTTCCATGATACATCTATGTGTCAATGTATTACGACAATCGCGGGTTTCAAGCGTGCACATGTTCAGTTTCAAACCTGGTTATGGAATCAGCCAAAAGTTGACAATCGCCTGAATTTGTGTTAAATATGAAATGGCAATTTTGTCTGTACGCAGAAGTAATGTGTGACAGATAAACACCACGCCTGGCTCTTGGGTTTGAATTCATAATTGAGATCACATAAGTGTACCGTCCTCCCCATGACACCGACATTATAGTGCATAGCACAATGGTTTATTGACTATTTGTGTTGATTTAATGGACTATGAAGGGTGAAAGTTTGCTTCTATGTAGATTCAAACTTGGAGAAATGTTATTGGATGCGACTATGTTATGCGTCAGAAAAAGCCATGTTTCCATGGCAACGACATACTAATAAGCTAATGTCTTGTTTTAATGACAATGTGATAATGCGATATGACAAGCATCATCTTGCTACAAAATTATGTAATTGTTGATTCTCAGTCTTTCCCATTTATCACACACTGGCCAATGTACCCGGCGTTTCACGGGTAAAGTGTTGCAAAATGAAAATTGTGGACGTCCATTAATACAATAATTCAATTATTAGGGGCACTTTAAGACATCTGAGATAAACGGCACCTGTATAGCGATACCACTCGGGTCCAGTTGCACCGGTGTTTTCAGTTCCCATAGTAAAACCTTTTGGTAGCTATGATTCATTAATTTAATTAATTATTAGTGCCCCTTTAAAACATCTGAGGTACCCAACTCCCCATTATTCTCATATTCCGTAACCATGGAAACAATAATTTAGGGCAAATTTCCCACATCAAACCTTCTAATGTGCACGAACGGTTTATAAAACTCCCATCATGTGGGTTTTCACTGTTATTTGCCAATTGCTTATTAACCCTTTCATGACATGAGACGTGCTGGTGCAGCATTAAATATCCCGTGCCAGTGCAGTCTCATATATACGAGTCTCCCATATGGGGCGCCTAGTATATATAAGAGCATGCACCAGCTTACAAGGTCAAGGTAAATATTGTTAGGCGAATGGATTATATGCGAAGCTCCATATGGGAGACTCGCATAAGCGAATGCATTGTCACATGGTTTACGCAAAATTGCAGAAAGGCCTAATTCCACTGACGCAGGTTTATAATTTTGCATAAGTATTCTCTTGCAAATCTCGTGGGAGAATATTACATCCAAAATAATTGCCTGAATAAAATATTAAATATGTCTAAAAATGTGTAGAATGTACTCATGAACTATTTTTAAATTGTAACTAATTCACATTTTGCACACTCCGATTCCTTATAAAATGCTAGATTGTTCTAGAAAAAACTTACAAATTGAAACATTGAAAGATAAAGGCAAAAATGTATTTTGATGACAAATTTGTCTCTATGGCGGCTATTTTGTCCGCCGTTTTTCACCACCTTATAAATTCACAAAATGTCAAAACAGACTCGCTTCGTCATTATCGTCTTCTAAACATTAATGTGGAGACGAACCAGTGTACGCCCCTACAAAGCAAGTTGTTGGCATCATAGCAACCATGTTTAATCAGAGGTTACAATGGCAACCGTGGACCACCCCCTAGCTTGGCAAGTTATCCATATCTACAGGGCATCAGGTCAGGATATCATACACAAAGTTTGGTAATTTTACCATAAAATGAAAACTTATACTTTGCCACGGAGCCACTCTACTACACAGCAAATGTTCAGAAAATCAGTTCAACAAAACAACCAGTTTTGTTGAACTTATTATGTGAACATTTCCCGCCAATTAATAGAAATCCGCCTGCTCTAGTATTATCTTTTCGTTTGTCTGTTCGCTTGTAGTTCCTGAATATCACTCCATATGAATAAGACTATTCCAAGTTATACGTTCATAACTGAAAGGGAGTATGATCCGAGAATCCGTTTAGTACTAAAAAGGCTGAAATATGAACAATATATGGGTAGTCGCTGCAAGAATATAGGCAATAACAGTGAACGCGCTGGACCGAAACATCTTCTGGCCAAAAAAATGAGCAAATGATTTTTTTCAGTGGCCAAATAAAAAGATCATTGACCTAATGTTTTTTGGCAAAATGAAAAAAAAACTTTGGCCATATTAAATCCTCATTTTCTGGGCTCACAATTGATGACTATATTATATATTTTTTAAATATAAACTCTCTAACTCTATGTCGCTTCGCTGACACCATGTTTGCCAACTAGTCACGCAATGGGCTGTAGTCGCTATGTGCGCAGAAATAACTGTTATGTTGCTTATTATCGCGAGATTATTTTTTTTAATATAAAATATGTTTATTCTCATTAAACCATTTATAGTATTTGAGAAAACATAATAAAATGAAATACATATAATTAAACATATATACATAATCCCGACGTGTTAGGTATCTCGAGGTGTATGGTGATTTTTCGTCATTTGGCTGCATAACGTTATCCTTATTATACATTGGGAGAGACTGTCAAAGTTACACATCAAGCCAGTCTGATCCTAATATTGGAGGAACTTTTGGTATAATATATATATATATATATATATATATATATATACATACACACACATACACCCATACACATATACATATATATATACATAGATATACATATATACACACATATATACACACACATACATATACACACATATACACATATATACACATACATACACATACACACACATACATAAACATATGATACTCCATGTTTGACATGCACATGTCTGGGACAATCTAACCACTTTTCTTCGTTAGTATAATTATATGGATCAGTTTTGACACAGTTTTGTTATATAGGTATGTACACGTATATGATTCAGGGGAGAAGCTCATATCAAACATGTTGACGACACTTGGGTGTTTGAATTGACCCACTTGTCTAGATTCCACAATACTTATTGATAGTGCTTAGTTCTATAATTTAGATCTTCAAAAATACAATATAAATTGTTGTGTAGTTTATATGTATATAATTCATAAGTATGTGCTTACATGTCGAGCGGGTACTTTGTGATACAAATACAACCGATTTTGAATACCTATTGTTGTATTACTAACCTTTATGGGGCTCGGCTCGGTTGTTGTTATAAGACGAGAGGAAGTTTACGACAAAGTAAGTAACTGAACATGCCATCGCTGGTACATCGAATTCTTGGACAATGCATTCACGTATTTGTGGTGAAAACAGTTTGGCCAAATTAATGTTTTGTGGCCACTTAAAAAAAAAGTGGCCATTGGCCACTTAGGCCTACGACATCGCGAACGCTGTAATAACAACTGTGATCTTGGATAAACTGTCGGTGCAAGACAATACATGATGACTTTTTGGTGTATGTTGTTGCAACTAACCTGACATTCTCCGGTATTCTCCTCCATTGTCAGTTCTCAGTTGACATACCCCACCACTGTAGGAATACGAGTAACAATTCTCGGCATCCAAGCACAATGCTGAACACCGAACAAGTGAGTGTGCTAATGATACCCCGATGACATCTGCAAAGACCGACGAAGCTATCACATTCTTCTCGAATATTGCTCCCAACATGACACAACTGGTACGCACAAACAGCATTGAACACAAACTCAATCCAACTAGCATATTTGTGGGCCAAACCTTCTGCGAGATGGTCATGATACCAATCATGATTGTCGATTTAAACCTGAGTCAAATCGCGAAGTCTAATATACTTTTCTCTCAGATGGCGATGTTCTTCAACTGAAGGTTGTATAGATACTAAACCCTGGCGCGCTATCGCAACACAGGTACTATCGCCCCGCTGCTCTAACCGAACATTGTAAAACTCAATCGATACATGCATTATGTACAAGACCTACTTACCGTGTGCATTAGAGACTGCTTTCAGAAGGCAAGCGTGTTCACCCCATGTTATAAACGGGATATTTCTTCCAAGCCACAATTACAACAACAACAATTTTCTTCAAAATCCCGATGTCAAGATTACACTCTCCGAAATATCCGGAATCAATTGATTCTTCACAGCGATTTTATCCTTCACAACCAACGGGGAAATATGATTCTCTATCAGTGTCGCTGTAATCACATTGGTTCTCCAAGCTGCATAAACACATAACCGGCTCAAGAATAGAGTTACAGTTCCTGACTGAACGCATCGCTCTAAATCTGTTTTTGTACTAATTTGGTGAATCTGCCGAACATAATTTGAAATTACGTGGGACGGCCTATATCTCGAGGAATATGGCACTTAGAGGACTCGTTTTTGTGTTTAATAAAAGGCAGATATTCACTCCAGCCAAATATATTAACCCCGCTACTAACCTGACAGCAGAAGTTTCATTATTCGGTCAATGACTGACCTACCATAAACTTGTTGAAATCAGGGCTGCAGAACAGCTGTATAATTATAAAATCGTGATATTCGAGGGACAACACAATTATGGATTTAAATAAAATTTGAGTGCCACGTATAAGTGTTTCAGTCTAATTGCACTATATTTTATTTGAATATTCCTTCAAATGTTCGTCCAATGACAAATTCGGGCTTTTTAGCCAGTCAACATATTTTATAATTTGGTGTATAATCGCCGAGCGCCGGCTTCCGGTCTGGAATTTTAGTCACAACTGAAATAGAAAGTAAGTGATAATTAAAACAAATGAAGAGTGCACAAGCCATCAAATTACAGTTTTGATGCGTTCTCAGATACATTGTGTTTACTTTCTGTCACTTTATCGCGGAAATAAGCACATAATCGACCTATAATGTGGAATAAGTACAAATGTGATTATTTTATTTTCAAATAAGCAGATAATGGACTCTTACCAATTACTTCGTTGTATGGCGCGCCACCGTGAAAAAAACATGTTAAAGAATGTACACCTGAAAAGTCATGACTGGCTTATTTGTGTCACATAATCAGCTTAGAACCGCCTCATTGTGAGTTGATAATGTAACTGAAATGTTCTCATTGTTAGCACATTATACTCAAAATGAGGCGATTCTAAGCAGATTATATACCTAAAACAAGTTCCATTATACGCAGGTAATGTGCGTGTTTTCAGGAGAACACGCTGATGCGATAGTTAAGTCAAATTCCTGTGAGAAAGTTGTTTACAGGCGAGATTAAAACTTCATGAGAGATTCCAGAGAATTGTGTCATCTCGACAGTTTATTACCGTAATGAGGCACCACCAAGATGGAATATACTAAAACAAGCTATATTATAAGCAGATAATGTGATGGTTTTCTGGAGAACAGGCTGCAGTACTGGAAAGATTTTCGAAAAAAAAATTCAGTCATTTTATCCAGGCTTTCATTTTGAAACATGATATGCCCCATTATTTGGAAAAAATAAGATGAAATAGAAATTCTTGTTGTAAACACAGTGCCTATTTTTAGTTTTGTTTTCATCGGCGTCGATATATGAGGTTTGCATTTTCGCCGAATCAGTAGTCGTATTACCACGTCCATATCGTAGCCAAAACGAATCGGTGGTATTTCACTGAGTCATTTGATATCTCACACTTGTTGTCTAACGTATTCATCGATACATCTATATTCTAAAAATTGATGTTGAACGCTGTTGTATACCTTCGAATGAATGGATTAATCGGTCTCTATAGATGTACAAAATCGAACAATCGTTTCGCTCGAATGAATACATTTACGTTGTGCAGTAGATGCTAAACTTTATTTTAATACCAAGTTTTATTTCAGACATACCTTTATCGCTGTAATAATTCAATTATACGGCTGTGCTGCAGCCTTGTTTTCGACAATTTTAGGGTAGGTCAACTGTTGTCGACCGAATTATGAAACTTCTGGTGTCCAGTTAGCGGCTGGGTTCATATATTTGTCTGGGGCGAATATCGGTCGTTTGTTTGACACGAGATATCGGCCGTCCCACGAATTTTTAAATTCTGTTCCGCAGATTATCATTCGGTTCGGCATTCCATTCCATCCCGCAGTTTGTCATGTCCCTACTGTAATGGTAGGACACAATGATTCTGTTTAGATAAATACCGTTATTTTTTTCAAAATGTTTCATTTTCGCGGTGTTTGGTCTTTCCGGAGATTCGAGAAAAAGCCAATGCCGGTCTGCAACATTCAAGAACTATATACTTTAAAATATTGTTTTAATTGTAACGGCGCTACATGTGTTAGCAAAGAGTAAGGCATAGCCATCTAATTATGGCCGGTCTGTAACAACCAACATAGATATTGTTCATATATTTTACGTTCAGATCAGTCAAGCACAGCGAAATTGACCACTATACAAAATAATGCTATCAAGAGTATGTCCGTCGGCTCGTCGAATATTTGCTAGGTCACCGAATATTACAGGTGGTGAAAAATGACATATTTAAAAAATCGATATTTGATAACTCTGAGCTTTGATGGGTGGGTTCTTCGACTTGAATCAAATATTTGTTACCCCCGATGCCAAAGAAATAGTAACTGAGGAGCGTTTGTTCACAATATGTATATTTAAACGTCTTTATCGTGTTCTTGTATTATATTCCTTTGCATGGGGCGCCGTTATTCTATTTATTAGCTGTCTAGTGATATCAATATTTCATTTTATGATATCACTATATGAATATATAATATAACAATATCGATATATGATATAACTAAATATTTTATGATGTCATTACATATTTGATGATATCACAAATTCGAATAAGTGATATCACAAACTGAGCTGATGATATCATGAATAGAAATTTTGATATCACTAAATTGTTGCTATTTTTTTTATATCAGACGTTCGACTTTGTGATATAATAAAGTCATTTTGTGATATAATGCAACTGAATGTGTGATATCTCTATTTATTGTATGATATCAATACATAGACAATGGCATATCGGGACACGGCATTCTACTATTCATTCAACATTTTGTGATATAGTTAAATAATTTAATGATATCATAAAATCGATTCTCTGATTTCAATATAACAAATTAAACTGAACATAATGGAATGATTTCGTTCATTTAGAACGCTTTTACTGAAATCCGTCGAATTAGTGATAACAAAATCGATATGAGCATGATATCATAAAATAACTAATATTGTTTACCTGCCTACATATTCCTATTTGCAAGTTTGAATAGCGTCAGGGGAAACACATATATTTTTAAATGTGGCCTTGTATTGATTCACGGGAAAACAAACACAGTCGACTGAGTCCTATGTATCATTCTACATCATTCTGTTCAAACCGACGCGTGTGTGAGATTCGTCTTTGACAGCCAATATGAATACCAGTATTGTAGCGTTTGTTTTGGTTGTAACTGTATCTGGATCAGTGTTCGGACAGGATACCGGAGGGTGGACACAGGCAGACATGGACGATCCGGCGATCCAAGGGGTCGCTGGTGCTGTTGTTGCGAAGTACACGGAACTACTGGAAACAGAGTTAAATATGAACGTTATCTCTACTGAAAACAGTTTGTTGTTTCTCCAAAAATGAAAACTGAATGATAATCTTTATTACATGCATCTTATTATATCTAAAATTTCGTAAATAATTATGACCATGAACGGCCTGATGACCGCGGTATGTTGTTTTGTGATCGCGAAAATTGTAGGAACATATATACGGTTTTTTCATCTGACAATTTTAGGGACCCACAACCCCCAAACCCTGAACAAATATTTGTTTACAGCCAAGTGTTAGACACCCCGTGTATCTGGTATCACGAAACCGGAAGATATTACCAAATCGGATCATGCGGTATTTGATAAATAAAATAAATCATAATGCCCTCAGAAATCATGCTAGTGGTATATTATGTCACACTTTAATAACAGTTATACGTTGTGTCAGTTATGCATTCACTTATGTATTGTTTACGGTGACGTGGTCTATAATAATATAGATGCAGATCGCCTAACATTTTCATAACTCATTGCTGAAGCTGGTTCTGCCAGTTAGGAATGGTGTACACGGTATAAATGTTGAGGAATGACAAGTAAAAATGAGCTAGTACAAGTATAAACATATCCCCATTATATTTCGGACAGGTTTTTGTTGGGTGGCGGTATGATGTGCACGTGTGCACGTGGGCGCGTATTCGTGCGTGTTTTAAACTGCCGTTAACACATGTATAGTGCTGGGCTATTTTTCAATAGTATAGGCCCGGAAAAGTACATTGAAGGAAAACATTAAACAGTGAATATCATGGGTGGGTAGGGACGTGGCTATATGATTTACATTGGGGGTGTACACCTAAGAGTTTCGTAATGCATACCCACCACGGGTCGGGAAGTTTCATGTGTACCCCCTGTTATGGTCCAGTCAGCATACAACAAATGTGCAATTCCTTCTTACACAACTGAGAACAAAGCTGCAGGTGCTTGGTGAGCAAAGATATATTTAAATGCCAAATAATTTTCAACAAAAATAATCTAAATATACCTGTCTTGATATATATATGCTAAGTTCGATGATAAATGATATTCCACTCAAATGTTGCCCACAGCATAGGAAATGCCATGTCGACTACTGTTGTTTTAGCGACGTGACCACGGGATGCGTTTTCACCGTTAAGAATCTGGAGACCCTAAGTTTTTGCTGGGAATTTGAGTGTGCAACATTCCTCATATTTCACTATATTTCCGACTGTTTGATGAGCCAGTATTTCCAAAACTATCTAACACAATGGCGTGATGCAAATGCAATTTACCGATTTCGGATATATATATTTGTAGTTGGTTCGTGGGGGGGGGGGGGGGTGCGGTGGCCCAGTAAGATATTTCTAAATCATCACTAAATATAACTTCCATTCGATTATAATAGCTTTTGGTCCAGATATTCGCATTTAAGTCCACCTTGTGGTTTCCACCTGGATATTGGATGATGCTGCGGTCGCCCCAAATGATATACACTAAAGAGCGCTATCAATTATGACCTTTGTAGTTGTTTTCAATGTATTACTCATGGATTAGTGAGAGGATTTTTGTGATATTTATGTATATGTGCATAATAATAATGATGTCGTAGCCAATGTGCCTGGTATACCGAATTAACTCCACTGATTGATGTCATATAATTCTGCTCTTCGTGCTGTATTATGTAACCTCTTGTTTGAAGCGTGTTACTGATAGTTAGTGGATAGAGCATACAGGCTTACAATAGCTGGTGATTATCTTAACAAAAGTTGAATATACCCCGGTTATTGTTAAATTATCACCAGCTACTGTTGGTAGCGGGGTATAGTCTAGATAATGTACAAGGGAGAACAATAGGAAACATGGCAGCTGTGGATTAATGGTTAGGAATTTAACTAAAATTTAATAACAAACGGTCCGTCAATACTCCGTGGTTCGATTTTGGGGTCAAACATTGCTTGTTTGTTGGTGCAAAATGAGATAATTCTGGAATGATTACAAGCTCAAATCATCCAGATACTCGTTCAATCGTATGGCGTTATTCTGTAGTCCGGGCGTATATTATATCAGCTATTAGTCCCATCAATTGAGACGAGCCGATGCACTAAACGTATACAGTACTCCCCGTCAAATGAAATTAACTTGATTGATAATAGTGGCATGTATCATATCCAGTTTGAATTAACATGTGCAATGATAAAGTGCCACTTGTGTGCTCATGTGTGTATCATCTTACTTCTGTATCACAAAGGAACGCCCAACTATGAAATAAGCTGTGAAAATGTATACAGATTGATAACACGATATGCACATTCTCGTGCAGTGAATCAACACACTAGCTATCTGCTTTCAATTCAATTAAAAATGTATTCATCCATCAGTATAGACAGTTAACAGGGGCGGCGGAGCCGGGTGGGGGGGCACATGGGGCACGTGCCCCCCCCACTTTTTTTCCACAATTATAGGTACATAATATTCCAATACTAAATACATTGGAGAAAATAATTTTTGATTCCCAAGACAACATTCCATTAGTAGACAAAATAGTGTTTAATCTTATCAGCTATGCCACTATGGCTAGCAAGATAGATAGTTAATCCCTTGGTCAGTATTGACACTGTGTCTGAGTAATTGCCCTCTCGGAATTTAACTACAGACTTTGAGTTCTTTGTAGAGCTCAGGTCTTCTGGGGGCACCATCATAGCCATGTCTTGGATGCAGCAGCTTGTCTAATTAAAATCACATTCATCATACCCATCAAAGGTTTAAATTTGAGTGTCTTCAATAAAAGTGCAAACCTGGGGCTTGGCAGGTATACAAGTTCGTGCCAAGGTGGTCAAACTCCTGATATGAGATCACTTGTTATATACAATATCAGTTGATGCTGAGTATTCATTGGAATAACTTGACTATGATTTTTATCAACTCAGCTAATTCGTTATTACCGAGAATTAAGAAGAGTTAGAATAATTATTTTCTACATGAAGTTTTACTGTGTACATGCAAGTGTTTGTGTACATATATATTATAGTTGTTATTTAATATTCAAAGTTACTTGTGATTATTGTTTCTTCGATATCAACGGTTGTCGTATGTGGAGTGAATTGGTTTATACAGTATAGTGTATACTAATTTCATCATAACATGTATGACAAAGGACGCAGGTTTTAGAAGTTGTATCAACGTCATAGGTCATCTTTCACACATTGGCTGCAAAAATAAGTGAGTAGCAGAGTAGCATCATTTAAACTCTTTCTTATTTTCTACCTCCATAATGGTACATGCTGTAGCCACGAATAACATCATACTAAACAATCTTTGCGCTGGCGCATATTGGAACAGTTTTCAATTCATTCATGTAGTATTTAACAAAAATGGTGCCCCCTCCCCACTTTTTTGTCGCTTCCGCCGCCCCTGAGACAGTATTAAAGGGAGACTGTACACTAAACCCAGCCATGTATGGGGCCATCACCTATTATACTCAACATAACACAAAAAAACAAATGAATGAACTTGAAGCAGGGATGAGTTCAAAATACACTCATGTACTCTATGAACGATGTAAACAAACATTGTAATGATAATGAATATGAGTTTACTGATCGAGCCATTTATTCATTTTCGTTATAATTATTAGGTTGTTGTACGTGGTTCATTGTATGCGTGAGTTTATTTAACTCTTATTCTAGACTCATATATATAGAGGATCTCAAACGAGTTAGGTTGGGATAGAAGATATCATGAAACGAGTTTGATAAATTTGATTCACAACTCGTCGTTGACGAGTTGTGAATCCAATTTATCAAACGAGTTTCATTAAATATTATATCCCTACATAACGAGTTGAAGATATTGTATGTCACATGAAAAAAACTATAGCGTTATGCCCTTTTAACATATCAAAATACTTAAAAGTAGATGCAAAGTGCATACATTTACAGCATTGGTTGAGACGCTTCACAGCCGTATACAGCAGTTTTGCGCACTCTGGAGATGGCGACGGAAAATATAATCCCCAATTTGCCTAATTTTGTGTCTATGGCGAAAAATTGAAAACGAAATACTTACATTGCACAGTTCTGCTAAGTTCTTTTTGCAAGATGATTAGAATCCCAATGATAAATGTTCGTGAAATGTTATACATGGTTCTGTAAAATCCATACCGACACCCACAATAAACATAGGGGTACACCCAATATACCTCGTCAATGACCACCCAGCTACTTCAGGTATGCACATATAATTAAAACATGAACATACTAGTGGAGCAGCAGAGACCAGACCATGAGCAAGAGTAACATACTGAAATACACATCAAAATGTTCGTTTCGACATAGCGGATAGCATGCCGATGTTGCTTTTTTGTGTGAGATGTTGTACAATTGTTTATTTTTTGGGTAAAATATACTTTTTCGTATATGAAAACAGTGGAAACGGAATCCAGCTGCCTGAATAATATTTTCCTTTCTTTCTCATCTAAACAAAACAGGGCGATCGTGTTAACCAGTTATTAGAGAATTATTGGGTGTCAATGTTCAAGGGTTCGTTTTCTGTGGTAAAAAACACTTTTTTGTGTGAAAAAATGAGAGAATTGTGGAATCCATCTCTGTAAAGCGCCACTTAGCTCGTATGTGTATTCAAACCATGCCATTATATTCCATATATCGTGGTTATGACTATCTATATATTTGGTAGAAATCGACGACAAAAACGATTTTATTAATGAATAGCCGATGTGCCGACTTCGTCCGGGCTATTTAGGGATTATTTGTGATCGCCTCAGTCTGGATAAACTATAGTTTGGTCGGTCCGGAAACATGCCTATATGAGTGTATATGAGCGAGGTCAAGGTCAAGGTCAAGGTCAAGGTCAAGGACACGGTTGCACGCGAAATTGGACCCGGCTATGTTGTTTCCGGGATCAAAGTAGCATATACGTACCACATTTGAGTCGGATCGGTCGAGCAGTTTTCGAGTCTATAACACACTCATATATATACAGACAGAAGTTACAAAATATATAATAGACTAGCCGATGAGCCCGACGTTGTCCGGGCTATTCAATAATCAAATTTCAAGTCGATAGCTCTACCCAGCCCGACGTTGTCCGGGCTATTCAAAAACCAAATTTCAAGTCGATAGCTCCACCCGTTTCCGATATCTCGTTTGCGCATGCGCGAAGCTGGCGTCGCACGGGCTCGGCGACCCGATAAAATTCGTATCCGGGGCAAGATACATTCACATACCAAATTTCAAGTCGATAGCTCTACCCGTTTCCGATATCTGGTCTGCGCATGCGCGAAGCTGCCGTCGCACGGACTCGGCGACCCGATGAAATTCGTATCCGGGGCAAGATACATTCACATAGCAAATTTCAAGTCGATGGCTCCACCCGTTTCCGAGATCTCGTCTGCGCATGCGCGAAGCTGGCGCCGCACGGGCTCGCCAATACGACAACGTCGACCGCCTGGTCAAACTACACACACGTACCAAGTTTCGTCCCGATCGGTCGAGAATCGTAGATTTGTATAAATGACATACAGACAGACATACACACAGACAGACAAACAAACAGAGGTCCGATTCGGATTCTGACGGCGCCACGTAAATAGGCATTTTAAACCACATCAACAGAAATACCCACATCACGGTGATGGCTATATATATCATTTAGGTGGAAATCGGTGACAAAACAAATTTTATCTAATAAAGGCCTTTCCCCGACAGCGACAGTTTATAAATGTATAGCCAACACCAATATCTTCCTCATAAATAGAAACTCATGCCACCCCTTTGGATCCTTCTAGATGGTATACCCCGTTAATTACGTGCGCTCGCGCAACAGTATGGCGATCAGTCAGATTCGTAGGTACGTTGGTGTCACCCTACCGATTTCTCTCCATGACGTCAGTCTTACGCAGTACATGCCGGCGACGTTACGGAGTAGATTATAGAGTTGACGCCCTTGGCACTGACTTCCGTTACTAGAGTCTACTATATATTTTGAGACTTCCGTATATATGTGTGTATGTGTGTATGTGGGTACTTCATAGAATCGAAAACGGCTGGGCGGATCGAGCTCAAATTTCGTATATAAGTGTAAAAACTCACGGGGATCGTCGACGTCGCATTTTGGATAAGTTCCGAGCGCTCATTCTCCTCTCCCAATCATCAAAATCACCGCAAACGACACTTCGGGGGTTAAGGCTTCAACAATCTTTATATTGACCGTATTTGGAGTCGTTAACCGACTAACGCTCTTTATTGCCATTGACGTTGCTAAACGGTTAACAATGCGTACGAAACTACGGACGCAAAACGCGAAATGCATTTATCTCGATTAAAAAGGCAGAATTAACGTGTTGTGTGAATCTTATGTCTGTCGTTCCTAGGAACGGGGGAAATTTTCAATCATACCTCTTTTAGGGACGGGTACTGCGTGTTGTGTGAAAACAATAAATGTGTGTTGTCTGATTCTTATGTCTGTCGTTCCTAGGCACAGAGGAAATTTTCATCGGGTCAGTTTTTCCGCCCGATGTACCTTAAATCATACCTCTTTTAGGGACGGGTACTGCGTGTTGTGTGATTCTTATGTCTTCTTCACCTTAATCGGGTAAAATACGGTCTAATCGGGTAAAATATTGAAAAACCAAAAATTAAATTAAAAAATTTCAAAAATCCAGTAAATTAAAAATGGACTTGTAAAATATTGAAAAACCAAAAATTAAATTAAAAATCCGGTAAATTAAAAATGCACAATTAACTCATGTTATAAACAAAAAATTAATATTAACTCATTGAAAAAAAAAAATTAAATTAAAAAATTCATTAAAAAATTAATTAAAAACATTAAAAATTGTCATGTTTCTGATGAACGCCGCAAGTGGCGGGCTAACCTGCTAGATGCTATATAAACAAACCAGCTATGTGGCTTTTGTCGAAAATTGACAGTTAGTACATTCGCCCTGTTTACATGTACTTTCAGAAAATACAAAACACCACAACGTTATACCCCACCAATGTCAGTGTCTCGATATCATTTGACCAAATTTCTTGACATGAAACCGCGACAGACACGGCGTGAAATACATCGCATTGAGTAAACAATTTCCCATTGTTTCAATTCAACTTCAAGATCGCGGGAAAAATCAAAACCGCAATTTGTAAATGGTAAACATCTGAAAAAGACATCAGGTACATGCAGAAACTAATTGTTGTGCATATTTATTTTTATTTGAGGTGGCAATTTTTCATGTTTATCAGTATTTTTAACGATAAGAGTGATGGTAAATGGGGGATTATATTTTATCTAGCGCATTAAATTTAAAATAAAAAAGTCGTGAATTGGCTTAGTGTTTTCTATGGCCGCACATTTCGTTGATAATTACGAGCCATTTGTTTGTCTAAATAACATTTTTAAGTTCGAAGAGCATTATAATGGGGATAACAGTGTGGTGTTTTGTGATTTCGGAAAGGTACATGGCGAATATACTGTGGCAAATACCCGTTAACTAAATTTTCCACAGTATATTCGCCATGCACCTTTCCGAAATCACAAAACACCACACTGTTATCCCCTAAATAAAATGATTAAAGATTGTAATTGTCTTTTTTTGCTAACATTAAATTAAATTAAATTAAATAAATTAAGTAAAATACAGTGAAATTATTTTTGTAATTATTTTTTATTACAGTTTTGCGCACGTTGGCATCTCTCTGAGTGCAGTCTAGTTTATATTGTGGACATACATTCGCAAATACCTATACAATTATACATATTCTCACGTATTTTTATTCGGTTAGCGAGGGATTACACTAAATTCAGAGCCATTTATGGTACCATCTCCTACTAAACTCAACATTATTCAATAACAGACTAACTGTATATCATGTGAAACCCTTATTATATTATTTAAAAATCCATTTCATATTACCTTATATCTCACCAGTTACATATCGATAGGCATCGCGCAAACAATTAAATGACCGCGTGTCTTTACATTGTTTCCGGTGGATTAACACTTTACCCAACAAACCGGCCAAAACCGGCCAAATAAAGCTTCAACAGCCTAAAATATTTTGGGTCTGTCTCAATAAAACCATACAAATATGGATATCATTGGAACCGGCTCATTGACCACATTGTGATGGTTACAGTTATGCCCTGTGCCAATGCATTCTCTTATATATGCGAGTCGACCATAGGTCGCCTCTCATATATAAGAGAATGCATTGGCCTAAACAAAATCTTTTTTTAACAATTTTTAACATTTTTTCTTACATTCTTTAACAATTTTATAATTTTTAATGTGTTAAGCCAATGCATTCTCTTATATATGCGAGGCGACCTATGGTCGACTCGCATATATAAGAGTATGCATTGGCACAGGGCCCTTCTGTTGGGTAAAGGGTTAATACTATTTCGAGCATGACACCAACACCAGACAATGCAAAATGGTTGCTTCGTTCAATAAAGTTAAATTATTGTCCAGCTTCGTTGTACTAACTATAATAGCGTTTATTCCACTGAGCCCGTGCCACATACCTTTAAATGTATATATAAGAATGTATTGAGACTCGCATATATAAGATAATGCACTGACACGTGATATTTAATGCTGCAGCAGCGCAGCTCCCATCGCGAAAGGGTTAACTTCAAAGAGCAAACTATACATAACGTACATGAAGAATGGTATCGAGTTAACGAAGCGAAACAAATGTACTTCTCACGTGGTTTCTTAGTATTGAAAAACTAAATAACTTATTATAAACCATTTTCTTATTAATAGGTGGTCGCAGGAATAAAATACAGATTGGAATTCAGGATGGGGACTGGTATAGGGGTGAGTGGTTATCTAAATACATCTATATGCTAATCGGCAACTTAGCTGCGTGGGATTAAATGATAACGTGTACTATATATATAACAGAGCAGGCTGATGAGCAGCATAATATGTATGTCAGTTTTTTTAGGATATAGTCTCTCTGCAGCTCATATGCACAGGGGGTTCCGTGTGTATATGAGGGAACATTATCTAAATGTTAAGATAAATTTTACAAAAACCCTGTGCCAGTGCATTCTCTTATATCCACATAACCACAGGTAGTACGGGAGTTGCGCTGGCGCAGCGTTAATGACCATGCGCCAGTGCATTATCTTATATCCACATAACCACATGCAGTACGGGAGCTGCGCTGCCGCAGCATTAAAGACCATGCACCAGTGCATTCTCTTATATCCACATAACCACAGGTAGTACGGGAGCTGCGCTGGGGCAGCAATAAAAAACCCTGCACCAGTGCATTCTCTTATATCCACATAACCACAGGTAGTACGGGAGCTGCGCTGACGCAGCATTAAAAACCCTGTGCCACTGCATTCTCTTATATCAACATAACCACAGGTAGTACGGGAGCTGCGCTGGCGCAGCATTAAAAACCCTGCGCCATTGCATTCTCTTAAATCCACATAACCACAGGTAGTATGGGAGCTGCGCTGGGGCAGCAATAAAAACCCTGCGCCATTGCATTCTCTTATATCCACATAACCAAAGGCAGTACGGGAGCTGCGCTGGCACAGCATTAAAGACCCTGTGCCATTGCATTCTCTTATATCCACATAACCACATGCAGTACGGGAGCTGCGCTGGCGCAGCATTATAAACCCTGCGCCATTGCATTCTCGTATATCCACATAACCACAGGTAGTACGGGAGCTGCGCTGGCGCAGCATTAAAAACCCTGTGCCACTGCATTCTCTTATATCCACATAACCACAGGTAGTACGGGAGCTGCGCTAGCGCAGAATTAAAGACCATGCGCCATTGCATTCTCTTATATCCACATAACCACAGGTAGTACTGGAGCTGTGCTGGCGCTGCATTAAAAACCCTGCGCCAGTGCAATATATTATATCCACATAACCACATGTAGTACGGGTGCTGCGCTGGCGCAGCATTAAAGATCCTGTGCCAGTGCATTCTCTTATATATGCGAGTCAACCACAGGTTGCCCGCATATATAAGAGAATGCTTTGGCCTAACAATATTTACCTTGATCTTGTAAGCCAGTGCATTCTCTTATAGATGCGAGGCGACCTGTGGTCGACTCGCATATATAAAATAATGCACTGGCACAGGGTATTTAATGCTGCGCCAGCGCAGCTCCCGTCATGTGGGGCCTTGGATGATCTCCATTGCCCTTGGAATAGTAATCTTACACTATCGGTGTGGATATCCGATACCTGGCAGCAGCAATCCTGTATTCCCACCGTGCTGTGTCCCATAGATAACAAAGGGTCGCTAGGCAACACGTCCCCCTTGATTATAGACACTGGCCCTTTGAGGCCACGTCGCTTCAATCTGCACGCCGTCATACTCTAAATCTATCAATAATATTTTACTCAACAAGCCGAGTTATGCCTCCTAGCAACGTCAAAGATATATTATGTAATTGTTTTGGGGGTGTGGTACTGGTAAATTATTGTGCAAACGCTATGCCAACTGGAGGTATGTAACTAGCATCGACGAAACTCTGAAGCAAATCGACCTTACCACACCATAGAAAACATCGTCTGAACTACCCTCAATTGTAAATAGTTACTACTACATTCGGGACGCATCTATCGGCGATAAACTAAAGAAGACGATTTCGGCATCAAGATTCACTGCATTTAATTAATATATAAGAAGGGCGGTATGTGTTGTCAATTTGGATTTATTTGTAACAATAACTACTTTGATCGAGATTAGTCTCCATTTCTATTTGATCACCCTGTCGGAGTGTTTCACATCACTTTAACCCTTTGAGTGCCAGGGGCCGATGAGATCGGCCCCTAAACCTACAAAATAAGTATGTTAAAGAATATAAGAATAAATTATTAAAATTGAAAAAAATTGTAAAAAAAAATAAAATAAAATAAAAAACATATTTGATAGGCCAATGCATTCTCTTATATATGCGAGGCTACATATGGTCGACTCGTATATATAAGAGAATGCATTAGCACAGGGTATATGGGTTGATACAAAAATCGACCTGGCACTCAAAGGGTTAAGTAAAACGTTCAGTAAACTATCTCTATTCAACGAGTTGAGTAAAATGTTTTGATTTTGCTCAACAGTTGACTGAAAGAATGTAGATTTCTCAGTTAAGAAAAAGAGTTGACTTGGAATATATGTTGTTAGAATTATCGAAACTGAACTGGATGACATATCCAGAATCGGCGACCGAATCAGATTTGGAAATATCGGGATATTTATGAAATTGTCGATATAGTATCCGAAAATGGTCTGTTGGGAGATACTAAATTATTCTGTGATATATTTTGTTCATATGGTCCATATGTCTGGATTGTTTGTGTTGTCAATGAAACTAGAACCCAGGCCTCCCATCTCAATGTTGCATTTATAGATCCAAAAATAATGTTGAAACGTAAATTAAAAATATCGAAATGACTACCATTATATATGCACAGTGTTACAATAGAGTTATTGTTCCTAGAACCTTTAATCCTTTAAATGGGAATTGCCTTGTATCTTGACTTGACCCCGGATTACACACAGCAATATGAACATGAACGTTTTGCCCACCAGTCTGCTCCGTGGTTCTAAATTTCAATTTATTAAAGTTATTGGTCGTCAATAAGAAACATGATCTGGGTGTTTACTCTCATTGAAAGTTGTCCACAGTTCCTTTTTGAAGACAAAATAGTACTGTAACAGTTGGCATTAAGCGACAGACGGGAGCTAACCTGTAATTGCTAATCCCAAAGAGCACTATGCCCATGTTTGCTATATAAACAGATTGTTCTATTTATTATTTTCTAAATGAGCAAATGAATATTCATTTAACCTATATCTCCGTATATTTCAGCGACATGTATGCAGTGTAACCGTGTGGTGCCAACCATTGACGTCAACACGAGTTGTGACAGAAGATACCTGTAGCCACATAACTTCTGATGGAACGATATTGTAACCATTGTTAGAGTGGACCACTCGCGAATATATAAACAGTTACATATAGCCAGAAGCACGGAGACGTGTGAATGGGGTGAATATTATCACACGTGCTTGTTGTGGTGCAATGCTTACAACGAGAATAATCATGCTAGAGTTTCAAATTACGGTATCAAAACGAGTGCGATAAAGATCACCTCTTTCACACGCGTGTAAGGATTCTATGTTTATTACGCACCTAATTCGCACGCGTGTGTGATTCTATGTTTATTACGCACCGGCAGTCAATATGTTTGATTCTGTTTGGGATTCATGCTCGTTAGTCATCTACTAAATATAAAACGAGGTTGAATTGAGTACCAGACGCTCGTGAACATTAACCATTAACCATTCAGCACACACAAATTGTACATCGGAATAGTCTTTTATTCATTTGGAGGGATATACCAGCAGGTAATATAAGCATATGACAGATACATACAAGAACAGAATGAGTCTAATTCTTTGAGGGAAATGTTCAGACAATAAGTCCATATAAGCAGACGACAGATAAACAAAAGTACAGAGTAGTCCTATGTATTGAGGGAAATGTTCAGATAATGTTCAACAAACGTTTATTGTACTTCCATATTTTAATATGGAAGTATATTATTATTCAATGTTTTTATTTTTCATTATTAAAAAAGTTTAAAAGATAAAACAATGTAATTTGGTTGGTATATGCACCTTACCAAGATTCAACTGAATTGAGCATTTAGGTTTATGTTCTAACTTGCTTTGAAGAGTTATACCCCTTGCAATTTTGTTTTGTGGTATTTCTTGTCACCGATTCCAACCATTGTTACTGTCATGTATATATATAATATTCGATGTACTGATGGTCCTCATGAAAAGAACTGCCAATGACAAAAACTTACTCCAATGACCCCAGCGAAATAGTTCACCATCCATCCAGTTTATGTATACTACATTACATTTATGTCGCCCCTGACGTATAACATAAGATCGTTTATATTCTGTTGTATTCAGATTTGACCATTTATGAACTATCATCTTATCACCTGTGTTTCAAGCGAAAACGTATCCGTCTGATGTCCCACGTTAGTGTCGGCGCACACGGTCCCGACTGCGCCCGGTTAAATCCGGCTGCTAGATTTATCGGGCCCGATCAAATCGGGGGGGGGGAGGGGGGGGGGGGGGGGGGGGGGGGGGGGGGTCAGCGCACGGGTGTCGGAATTTTCGATTTTCACTCCAGTCATATAACCATGCTATGGTCACTTTAGTATATACAGCCAAATGATGTGATCAGCCTATCTAACCAGTTACTACTCTCTCAAAAACACTGTAGAAACTCTACAAATTTTGTATACAAATATGTGTAACGTTTGCTCTCAGCATTTATGTGTAGAAACTGTACAATTTACCAACACACATTATTTGGAGTTCTGCCCACATATATGTGTAGCCACTATACACTTATGTGTAGTAAAAAGCGGGTACACAGTTAGTACACAGTTGGTATACAGTTAGTGTGTACTTAATTTATACTCATTTTTGTACAGTTCTACACATATATGTGTAGCCACTACACACTTATGTGCATTAAAAAGATACACAGTGTGATAAATGTGTAGTACACAGTAGTGTGTACTTTATGTATACACAATTGTAGTATTTAGTATGCAGTATTGTGTTTATTTTGTACACACACTGTGTAACAACCAATCTGTGATATGTATGTGTAATAGATTTACGTGCATTTTTTTGAAATATTGGATAATTTGGGTTGATATGTAGCAACTGTAACGTCGATTCAGAATTGCATGGTTGAGGCCACATAATTTAAGCCATCACAGCCGGCATGTTTGTTCTTTAAAGCGATAATTATTAGTCAAAACAAAATCGGGAAAAACATGCTGTTATATGTTATATGGACCTAACATCAACATTTGCATTTACATGTACTGGTGTAATAAATTTGCAACGACAATGATAGGGGCAAGACAAGTTTAACTCACTGTTTTTAAAAAATTAATAATTGCTTGCATTCTGGAGCCAGCATCGAGGTCACTTCGTCAATTGACAGGGCACACGGATCTTTGGATTGCCTCCACGCCACCTCGTCCATGTCAATGACATGAAGATCTTTCGAAAACTGAGAATGTAATTATCATATTGATAAATTTTGTCGAAGAAACACAGCACTGTCAGAAATTTTTTACCAAGAACAAAATCACGAAGAATGTGACCAAACATCAGCGATAGTTGATATTGTCAGTTGCCTGTAATATAAAATGGCAACTAAACAATTGTATCGGATAGGAAAACTCTCCCATGTCAATGACAAGAGTATTTTTCAAAAACAGAGTGAGCACGAAAATATCATTTTGATCAGTTTTGACAAGAGGGCACAGCACTGTACAGAAAGTATTAACTCACATATAATGTGCTATCATATAATGCACATGCACAGGTTTATCGTATTTGCGGAATGGACCTAACTTCAAAGATAGTTGGCATTGCAATTCATATATACCGGTACAATAACATGGCAATAATATTACAATCAATGCTGTTATGAATAGAGTTACAAGCACTGTTTTAATATTACATGCATAATATGATCGTACATGACACGTAATGGAGCAAACTCAAATGTTATCGAGTTCAATATTGCAATAATTATAGGATGTTGTGTACTACATGTACATGTACCGGTACCTGTGCTATACCACTCTGTGAGATATCCGTATTACCACATTAAAATACCAGGTTAGAACGTGGGTTGATAATTTGAGATAATCGTATATAGTCACCAATAGCCACGTTACTAGTACATGTCTGACGTTGCCAATCTTGTGAACTATTCAAACCCAGCATTAAATTCCTGAATGCTTCTGTCCCCTACCTACTTGTAACTACAAACCCTGAGTTACAAATTATTTACAAATTTCAGACAAAAATTATGGTAGGTACTGGATATCTTGGTGTAGTCTGCTATAGAATGATGTGTGCATGTCGCTTTGGTGTACATGTATATACCGATAACAACATTATCCCAGTTATGTTCAGTCCAAACATATTTTACTGAAGTTAAAACATCAGAAAATAACAGCTGAGAACCTGGTGGGAATAGAACTGTGGTGGGGTCTCAAGCCTATCTACCCCTGCATAAGTAGCTTGCGAATGGATGTGATAAATCATACCACAATGAGTTCAACAAGGCTCACAGGTGCTTGATATCTGCAATCACGCTACATCAAGATTAAATGTTTAATGGATTATTTTTTTTATGAATGGAAATTGTTTCTCATGAATAAAGTGGTAGGTACATTATGTATATATATATCGGCGGAAGTTTAATTAGAATTTCCAATGGATGGAAACGGAATGTCACCTTAATATTTGAGTAGGAAGTGTTCTGAATGTGAAGTGTCGATTTAATTAAATATGGATTGGTTCACATGAATGAATCGATGTGTGTAAACATACCGTACATGTAAAGTGCCCCTTTAATGAAATGTTGAGATGAGGGAATAAACGATGATTTTGCAATTTCCTTTAATGAAGAAAACAATGATGAAATTGGTTTACATGTATGTCTACAGTATGCTGGTGAAAATGTGAATTAACTGAAATGAAAGTGTCAATGACACTGTAGCTCAACTTGAAACCTGAAAAGGGAATGATTTCATGTGTTACAGTAAATAGAGCGATCAGGATTGAGGAAAGTTGAAATGTCTAAGTAATTCTAGATTATCAACATGAAGATATATATATATAAAGTAAAATCCAAGATGGTTGCTGGTGGCCATGTATTTTTTGCCGAATGGCACCAAAATGACTCGTTCCCATTTACATGTCAATGTTAATATCCATGACAAATTTCATGATGACCCGACCTAAGATACGACCTGTAGCCTGTGTCAAATGATTTAGTCATAAAAGAGTAAAATCTAATATGGCCGCTGGTGGCTATGTTTTTTGGCAAATGACCCCAAAATTCCCATCTACATGTCAATGTCAACGCCCATGATAAATTTCACACGAAAGATGGATACCAAGCCATTGCAATAGCTCAAACTTTACAAAGTAAAGTTGAGCTAATAATGTCGCTTTAATGAATTGGCGATGACTGTGCAATCTACTTCGATGAGGAAAAAGACTACATGTATGAAATTGGTTTGTATCGCTTTAATGATTATACTGATGTCAGATGAATCAGATGTGTCACTTTAACTTATCCAAAAAATACCAAATTATCTTCACCCAACCAACCTAACATACATGTACATATAGCTCTGAAAGGAGCCTGTTCGAACCAAAATCTGTAAATTCAAATTTGGAATGAGCTCTTCAGCAAGTTCAGCAAAATGACTGTTTTTGGGAAATTGTACATGTACATTTAATAAATTTATAGGTAAGATCCCTCAATGATGGCTAGATGGATGCACGCATTGAGAGGCCTTGAAATGGAAAATGTCACTTTAATGAAATGTTGAGTGGGTGGAAATGGAATGTCACTTTAATAGTTGAGTCGGATGTAGATTATCTTCACTGAAGGCAATCGATGAAATGAGCGATGTAGAAACTGAAATTCTCGCCTGAATGGAATGAAGTGTTGTGAATGTGACGTGTCACTTTAATCAGGGTTTCCGCCTGGGGTTGGGGGAATGGTACCCTATATAGATGGCCACTTGGAGAAACAAATTATGAATATACATGTAATAGTATTTTGTAAGCACTCCCAGTCCTCCGGGCCTATACGGCTATGTATACATTTGTGTTGGTGTACATGGATATGGCTGGGGTGTCTGTTGGACAGTGGCATGGCTACATGATCTTTGTGACATAGGGTTTCAAATATCCAAGTGCACACAATGGTCCAGATCAAAATTCCACAAATGATGCAAATTCTCAGTTGAATGGTCACCATGAATCACTCTCATAAACAATCACCACGGTGTTAAGTGTTTTGCTTATCGCTCACTATTTATGTGCTGCATATAGATAAATGCTCGGCTCACACAAAATGTGTTTTGTGGATAATAACGCATTCATACAATGTACATCATTAGTATTATTTGTTATACTCTCAGTATATTCATGGGGAAATTTTTATAACTTGGTAACTGTTATTTCTAAATTATAATCTGCTAGCTTCCGTCAGGGCTACCGGTATTTAGGGATTTCTTTGTGATCTCTGGCATGAGAAAGAAAAAACTAATATGATCGTACGTGACACGTAATGGAGCAACCACCAAGTTGATCATTAAGTTTAACGTTACAATAATTATATGATGTACCATACAGGGTACTGCATGTGTTACACCACTCGGAGAAATGTCTGTGTCGTCACACAAATACCATGCTAGAACTTGGATTAATATATTCGTAATCGTATATAGTCACCAATAGCCGGGTTACTACCGTAGTAACGGACATTGAAACTATTCAAACCCAGCATTGAAATCATGGTTATGATCAGTCCAAACATATGAGTAAAGTTCGAACATAAGATAATAATAGCTGAGAACCTGGTGCGAATTTAACTGTGGTGGGGCCTCAAGCATATCTACCCCTGCACGTCAGAAAAGAAAAGTAGCTTGAGGATGGAAGTGAACCATCACCCCACAGTGAAATCAACCAGGCCTGTTGGGTTTGAATAGTTCACTAGATAGGCAATGTCAGGTACTACGGTAGTAACCCGGCTATTGGTGACTATATACGATTACGAATATATCAATTCAAGTTCTAACATGGTATTTTAGTGTGATGACACAGACATTTCTCCTAGTGGTGTAGCACATGTAGTACCCTGTATGTATATATACATATATATATATCACAGCAGAAGTTTCCTTAGAATTAATGGATGGAAATGGAATGCCTCTAATATTTGTATTATTTGAGTCGGACATAGATTACCTTAGCTGCAGGCAATCAATGCAATACGTGTAAACTATGTAGAAAAAGAAATTATTGAATAAAGTTGTAGTGAATATGATGCGTCACTTTAATATTTGAGTCGGACATAGCTTACCTTACCTGAAGGCAATCAATGCAATAAGTGATGTAGAAACAGAAATTATTGAATGTAGTGTAATGAATATGAAGCGTCATTTTAATGCAATATCGATTGGGAGGAAGAGAAATGTCACTTTAATAGTTAACAATGATATACATATATAATTATAGATTATCCCCATTGAAGACGATCAATGCAATGACCAGTGTAGAAATGGAAAAAAAATGTTGCCTGAATGAATCGATGTGTGAACATAAAGTCTCACTTTAATGAAATGTTGAGATGATGGAATCAACGATGAATTTGCAATTTCTGTAATGATGAAATTGGTTCACATACCGGTATACATGTATATGCAGCTGAAAATGTGAATTTACTGAAATGTAATTATGAAAGTGTCAATGACACTGTAGCTCAATGAGGAAAGGGAATAATTTCATGTGTTACAGTTAATGGAGCGATTAGGAATGTGGAAAGTTGAAAGGCCTAGTTATGCAAAGATTAAAATCCAAGATGGCCGCGACAGCCATCGTTTTTTTGCCAAATGACACAAAAAAGACTCCTTCCTATTTACATGTCATTGTTAACATCCTTCACAAATTTCATGATGATCCGACAAAAGATACGACCTGTAGCCCGTGTCAACGGATTTAGTCGTGTAAAGAGTAAAATACAAGATGGCTGCTGGCGACCAGGTTTCTTGGTTGAATTCAAAATGAACCTTTTCCCATCTACATGTAATTGTTAACATCCATTACAAATCTCATGATGATTGGACCAAAGATTCGACTTGTAGCCCTTGACAAAGAATTTAGTCATGCAAAGAGTATAATCCAAGATGGCTGCTGGCGGCCATGTTTTTGGCCGAACAACCTCAAAATTACTCATTTCTCATCTACATGTCCATTTTAACATCCATGACAAATTTAATAATGATCCGACAAAAGATACGACCTGTGGCCCGTGCTAATGGATTGAATTTTGAAATCCAAGTTGACCGCTGCCGGCCATGTTTTCTGGCCAAATGACCCCAAAATGACTCACTCCCATCCACATGTCAACATCAACATTCATGACAAATTTCATAATGATCTGACCAAAGTAAGGACCTGTAGCCTGTGCCAACGGATTTAGTCATGCAAACAGTAAAATCCAAGATGGCTGCTGGTGGCCATGTTTTTTGGTCAAACTACCCCAAAATGACTCGTTCACATCTACATGTCAATGTCATCTACATGTCAATAGCGATGACAAATATCATAATGATATGACCAAATGTACAACCTAGAGCCTGTGCTGAAGGATTTAGTCAAGCAAAGAGTAAAATCCAAGATGTATTTTGGCCGAATGACCACAAAACAGCTCGTTCCCATCTACATGTCATTGTTAACACCAATGACAAATTTCATGAAGATCCGACCAAAGCTACGACCTGTAGCCCGCGCCAGAGGATTTAGTCATGCAAAGAGTAAAATCCAAGATGGCTGCTGGCGGCCATGTTTTTTTGGCCGAACGACCCCAAAATGGCTCGTTCCCATCTGCCTGTCATTATTAACATCCATGACAAATTTTATGATAATCAGACGAACAGTATGACCTGTAGAACACGCGAATCGATTTAATTTTGAAATCCAAGATGGCTGCCAGCGGCCATGTTTTTTGGCCGAATGACCCCAAAAGGATTCTTTCCAATCTACATGTCATTGTTAACATCCATGACAAATTTCATGAAGATCCTACCAAAGCTACGACCTGTAGCCCGCGCCAACGGATTTAGTCATGCAAAGAGTAAAATCAAAGATGGCTGCTGGCAGCCATGTTTTTTGGTGGAACAACCACAAAATGACTCGTTAACATCCATGATAAATTTCATGATGATCAGACAAACAGTAAGACATGTAGACCGCGCCAATCGATTTAATTTTGAAATCCAAGATGGCTGTCAGCCGTCATGTTTTTTGGCCAATGACCCAAAATGACCTGTTCCCATCTACATGTCAATGTCAACATTCATGACAAATTTGATAAAGATCAGACCAAAGGTACGACCTGTAGCCCGCGCCAAAGGAAATTGTTGACGGACACACACACGCACACATGGACGTCGTTGAGCTAATAATGCATATGTGATGTGTCGCTTTTAATGAATTGGCAATGACAGCAGTATGGAAACGGTCACTGCGGTGGAGTTACGATACATACCGTTAGGTTATGATACACGGTCTACAGCCCTACAGGTATTAGCGGGTTGTCACACCAGACGTTGAAGAAAATTATGATATATGTCCATGAGGATCTTTTTAAAGATTGAGTAAGTGTTGGCGCTGGGTATAGCTGTTAAAACATCCGTTAAAGCCGCCATAAACAGAATTAATATTATAAACAAACTTTGTTCTTATACCAATCATAAATACATGTATCACATTAATTTCAGCATGTTGTTATGTTAGTACTTTGTGTTACATTGTATGTAAGCAAACGTCATCTTATGTAAACAAACAGTACATCTACATGTATGTAAAGAGTATGCGATAAGCAAAACACTCAACACCGAGTAGACCCCCACTGCATATACATGTATATGAAATTTTGTTAGAAATACCACTGTTATTTCACGCCTTTAGATTAGGCTAATTTGGGGACATTTTGGGGGACAGAGGTGATAGGTTTGAGTGAGGGGGGGGGGTACCCCCTTGTGACTATTGGGGGTACTTTTTAAAGTAAACCTAAAATGGGGGCTGTCTGGTTGTTCTGAAGCATATGAAAGGTGAAAGAAATGAACCAATGGCCCCCATATCATTTCCTGGCAACTTGGGCTTATATCAGCATTCAGCAAGTTATGTTACATGTACCCTTATATTTTCAAGTTTTGTACGTCACAATTTATTGAATATTGGGAATAGTGGATCATTTGACATCAACAAAGCCATTTTATAGATGTACGGTGCTTGAAAGTTCACCAAGCAGTTCACCAACACACTGATCATGGGTATTTCCAATTAAAATTTAATTTACTCCAAGTTAAATCGCATAATCAAAGTAATTAATGGCTGAACATCACCAACTTCAACTGTGGAATCTGACCCAATGCCTCCCAATACAGAGAGGCCTAAGCTGAATGAGGTTCCCAGAGGGTGAATTTGGTGATGCTAGCCCTCTGGGGACCTCATTCCGCAAATGTCAGCCACACTAAATTCAGACTTGGGGACCGCCCACCTCTAGTTCTATTGAGAATCATATATTAACCCTTCATTTACTAAATGCTTATTGACAAGTAGATGTTGTGGGAAGTGTTCAGATAAAGTCGTTTGTTGAACTTTTCTGAACATTTCCAACCAATTAATATATATCCTTCTACGCATGTACATGTATGTATTATCTGTTAGTCTGTTGTCATCTGCTTGCGTTTCCTGAACACCCCTCTGAATGAATAATAGATCATTCAAATAAATTCTTTTTTACTTGGTGGGAGAATCCATTTAGTAAAGAAAGGGTTATATCAAATTTTCGCTACGATAAGGCAGCAATGATTCATAGCCCCTACAATTCAGTGGAATCATGAACTTATTTACAACATACCGCATTACCGGTATAGCCATTTAATAAGCTAAATCTACGATTTTGGTGTTGAATGGGTCACCATGAATCACTCTCAACCTAATCAATCACCACGGTGTTTTGCTTATCGCTCACTATTTACATGCTGTATATATACAAACGCTCCGCTCACGCAAAGTGTTTTGCGGAAAATAACGCATTCTTAATATGATCATTATTCTACATGTATACTATTAGGATATTATTGAGGAAACTTTCATAATTTGGTAACTGTTATTTCTAAATTATTACTTATTACATGTACATATGTACATGTACACATACATGTATACCGGCAGACTTTCATTTTTAGAAAATGTAGGCGCGCAGAGTCCCGCTCGCTGGGTTTTGGCCAGGCGCGCGGTTTCTATCAAGATAAAATAAAAAGCGGAAATACATTCATAAATGCCGCGTAAATTGAATTTGTTTACTCACGATCGATGTCCAGTGAATCTCTTTGATGGTTTAACACTGCTTAATCCACTATCCATAAGCACAAGTGAATGTTACACACTATGTTTTATATTCTACATGCTCCTATATTAAATGTAATTCATAATAATTAATAAGGAATCAATTTAATACTCAGATTCCAAGCTGACAGAATAAATATCAACATCTCCCGGCCACGTGGTCTCGATTTGATTTTTGAGGAATTTATGTGACGTCATAAGCCATACCGGTACATAGATATGTATTTTTAGCTTCGAATCATTCAGTCTCAGACAGATAGTGCATTTGACACGTCACACCGTGTGACCTCGTCTGGGTAGACACTGATAATAGCGTTATCAGGTTCGCTCTCTGTATTTGGCCTAGGTGCGTAATCGATCGCTCGCTGGTTTTCAGTTTTACCCGTGCGATGGTGCTCAAGAGCGATCGCGCGCCTCAAAAATGAAAGTCTGTACCGGTACACTTAGCTGATGTGCCTGACTTCATCCGGGCTCTTTAGGGAACAACGTTGCCAACCGGTATACATGTACAATGTATGAGTATATATCGAGGTCGCAGTCAAGGACACAGTCGCATATGAAATTGGACCCACCCATATAGTTCCCGGGATCAAAGTAGGCCTTTGGTACATTAATACCAAATTTTAGTCCGATCAGTCGTGCAGTTTTCAAGACTATAACACACAGAGACAGAAGTTCTATGTACCTACATGTATATGAGCGAGGTCATGGTCAAGGACATGGTCACTCATGAAATTGGACCCGCCCATTTCCGGGATCAAAGTAGACATACAATACATGTACCCCACTGGACAAAACAAGTATCCATTGGCACCGCAGTGTATTTGCTGTTCGGCTGCGGTGTCAGAGTTTGTAAAGTTCTGCAGTTGAGCACCGCAGCCGAACGGCAAGTACATTGCGGCCAAACGGCAAGTTCACTGCGGCCGAAAGGCAACTACCCTCACGGTCGAATGGCATGTACACCGTGGTTAGATTTCTGGTTTGTATTGTCTTTTTTCAGTTTGATGAAAGTACACCGTGGCAAATACACCATGCCGAATGGCAATTACATCACGACCCAACTGTTAGCCGGTGGAGCCGCGGTGTAGTTACATTTCAGCTGCGGTGGCAATGCTAACCGCACCGCAGTTAAGTGGTCCCACACACAGACAGAATTTCCGAAAAACAACCGATGAACAAATGACCGATGATGAAAAACAACTAACGAAAAAACACACCGGCTGACGAATGGTGGCAAATGACAGATAAATGGCGAGGATGACGATGGCAAATGGCAACAAACAACAACGAAGAAAAATACCGACTGATGACAAAAAATGACTGATGACGAAAAACAAATGGCCATTGAACGATGTCGAACAATCGATGACGAAAAATTACTGATGACGAAAAACAAACAGCCAAAGATGAACACGATGTCGAATGATCGATGACGAAAAATGTCTTGATGACAAACACATCGACCCAGGCCTGCAGGTTTCAAAATTATGTGTAACCTACAGTACATGTATTTTTTTTTCGCCTGGTTTGTGCTTAGGTAATCCTAGTCCAAATCTACGGGATATAATGTACCCTGCTGGACAAAACAAGTTTCCAGTTGACCACGGTGCAGTTAGCATTGCCACTGCGGCCGAAATGCACTACATTGTACACCGCGGCTCCACTGGCTAACTACATTTGGGCTGCGGTGTACTTGCCACAAAAATCACGACTGATGAACAAATGAACAAATGAACAAAGGATGAAAACAAACGACCAACAATAAACACGACGACAAACTACCAAGGACGACAACCAAACACGAATGACGACAAACACACTGACTGTGACACTGATGACCAACGAATGACCACGACAAATTGTCAAATGATCAAAAATGATTAGGCCTAAATGAAATAATAATCAAAATTTAATTTTTAATTTAAAGCAAACAGATCTACCTTTAAAAAAATCTTGGATTTGGAGAAAAATGCCTCCAGGAGCACGCATTGTTTTGTTGTGTTCACAACTCCACAAGAATCCTCATCAGATATCAATTCCTTGAACTTAAGTTGAAGTTGAAGATGGTAACTAGGAAACATACTACAATTGTAGTATCACAATTTACACGTAGCACAGAATTCGTTCTTTCATTTTGTTTTATCTTTCTTTGAACTTCGAACTTTTTGGTTGATTGAATGATTCTGGAATCTTGATTATTGTTGTCTGTAACAGTTTACAGTGAAGCCTAACGCAGTAACTATCGATTGTCACGAAATCAAGCGATTAATTAATCTACGTACACTCGTACATTTGTGAAAAATGTTTGCCATGAAGCGAAGGTGAAGGCCTTATCGGTCCATGGGATATACGGAAGTAATTTCCGATCAAGTAACTGCCGTAAGCCGGATGACACTGACAGGACGGTCGCTTGACGAGGGGGTAATTAATTAGTATGCTAATGATATACTATTACCAATGATTTTTATCAGATGAAAAGGCTGTAATTAATCCTCAGAAAGAACTGAATAGGCTAAATTTGAAAGTCGGGTACATTATAGAATCTGGGAATGAATTTGATCAGTTGTTGTTGTTGTCTGCATATTCCTCCGTTATATCGGAGCACCCTGTAGTTTCTGCTGGATTCTTCGCAGTCACCACCCGGAAGTCACGTGTTAAATTCACAAATAAACGTACCCGGTAATTTCTCTCATGGTATATAGAAATATATAAAAATTATATAAAAATTATATAAAAATTATATAAAAATTATATAAAAATTATATAAAAATTATATGACGTCATAATTCACATGCATTTAGGTATAAACACCCACTGGGGTGGTTGCTATTATTCCGAACTTGGCTACATGTATATGAGTGTATATAGGAGTGAGATCAAGGTCTTGGACACTGTCGCACATTAAATTGGACACGACCATATTGTTCCCGGGACCAAAGTACATGTACATGTAGGCCTACATACCAAATTTGAGTCGGATTGGTCGAAGTCCAGAAACATGCCTTTATAAGTGTGCATGTATATGAGCGAGGTCAAGGCCAAAGGACTCAGTCTACGTACTAGTACCAAACTCGAGTTGGATCGGCCGAGGCCGAGAAACATGCCCATATAAGCGAAGTCAAGGTGAAGGACAGTCGCATGTTAAGTGTGACCTGCCAAACTTGTTCCCTGGATCAAAGTACATGCATGCGTACATACCAAATATGAGTTAGATCTGTAGAGCAGTTTTCGAGTTTATAACACACATACAGACAGAAGTTCCAAAATGTATAATAGACTTGCTGATGTGCCCGACTTCGTCCAGACTATTTTGGGAACAACGTTCCAAAGTACTTGTACATGTATTATGAGAAAGAAAAAAATGAGTCGGGATTGGTCAATGTCCAGCAACATGGCTATATGGGCGAGGACATGATCGCGCGTGCAATTTGACCTGCCCATATTGTTCCCAGGATCAAAGTAGACCTACGTACCAAATTTGAGTCGGATCGGTCGAGAAACATGACTATATGAGCATATATGAGCAAGGACACGGTCGCATGTGAAATTAGAACCGCCCATAATGTCCCTGATATAGTAGGCCTATATACCAAATTTGAGTCGGATCGATCGAGGTTCAGAAACATGCCTTATGAGCATATATGAGCGAGGTCAAGGGCACGGTCGCACGTGAAATTGGACCTGCCCATATTTTGCCCGGTATCAAAGTATGCCTACATCTACATACCAAATATGAGTCGGATCGGTCGAGGTCCAGATACCGGTGCATGTATATGAGCGAGGTCAAGGACACGGTCGCGCGTTTTTGAAATCTATTATTTTTCACCACCGATAATTTTTAGTGGCCCATTAAAAGGTTGACAAGAAAACGGTCTCGGACCAAATTGGGTATGAAGATGGATCTAAAATCAAGTGGTTTTTTTTGTGTCAGATATTTGACAAGCCGGCAAAATTTAGTTGAACCAAAATGTTGATAAATAACAGGTTTTGGGCAATTTTATACTATAGTTGACTGCGGTTAGCATTAATTTTGGGCAATTAATCAATTATAATTAACTGGAGCGGCATTAAAAAAACAATTTGAGCTTTCAAATTATTTGGGGGTGGGTGGGGGGCTGCAACCATCCCAGTGCCGTACGGTTATGTATAAATTTGTATTGGTGTACAGGGACGTGGCTATGTGGTGTTCGTTGAACAGTGACATGGCTACAGGGTCTTTGTGACATAGGGTTTCAAATACATGTGTCCAACTGCACCCCATGGTCCAGACCAAAATCCCACAATGATGCAAATTTAACATGACGGCAAACAACCAATAACAATGACCAACAACAACAAAATACAATGAACAACAAAAAAGCAGGGCTGAATTTAACTGGATTCGCATCGCAATTTACAATGCAGTTTACAATTTATGCCGACCAGTTTACAATGAAAATATATCTATTGGTAGGGAATGCTATACAAAATATACCCAGTGCTGCAAAACACAAATTAAATAAATCCTGCAAACAATGACGACAACGATGAAGAACGACAACATACTGTATAGCGATTACAAAAATTTAACACATGTATACATCCAGATATGCATCAAAAATGACATTAACATGGCGTAATGATTTACGTTATTCAAGCACTGTAAATTGTAGTTCAGTCATGAACATACTACTAGTAGTAGTGCAGGCAGTGGACACCCTTCTGCTGAAAGCAGCAATCTGCAATTTTAAGTGGTCATGTTCACAACGCAAACAACCGAGGATGACGACAGACGACGAATATCACGACAAACAACTGACGACAAAGGACCAACAGATGACAAACAACGAATGACCAACACCGCATGATGGCAAACGAATGAACCAATTGAAGGAGGACAACGAATAACCAACAAAGAAAAAATGACCGACGACAAACACAACGACTGACGACAACAAACAAGTTCCAACAAATGACGACAAACAACCGATGAAGAAAAACAACTGACGAAAAAACAAACTGATGAACAAACGATGACCGACAATGAAAAAATGACTGACGACAAACACACCGACCGACAAATGACAACAAGCGATGACGAAAAATGACCAACGATAAACACGACGTCTAACGATCGACAACGAAAAATGACTGACCACAAACACACCGACTGACGAATGACGACAAATGACTGACGACCTACGAATGACAAGGATGATGTATTAGTTAGGTTGCCACCCGTCATTGGCCAGGAATTACTTCTCCATTAATTTCCGGACAACCTTATTCTTATCCAATTATTGTAAATAGGAATTAATGGTAAATCATGAAAATTGCGATTCAGTATCAATGCCAACATACAATTCAGAAGCAGAATCCACAGGACACTGCTAATGTATCACAGCATCAAACACCCAGATTATATTTAATGGTTCTGTCATCAGTAATGTGAACAGATTCCCTCAAATTGTGAAAACAAGTAATTTATATCGATACCAAATGACTTATCCTATTTTTCAGTTGATAATAAACCCATATTGTAACTGACATCGTTTTCCAATACCATGTTACTACAGTAATTTGATTCTCAAAGAGTATAACTATTTTGCATGAACTTTAATTTTATATCCACATATAAGATAATACATGTATCATGATCATGTCTGGTATATAACTATATATCCAACAAATGATTATGGGAATTCAATTTCGTGTGCTGGAGGAGCCTTCAAAGTATTAGTTGACACTGCAGTAACAGTTGAGTCACAAGCAAACGTGTTCCCTGGAGAAACGTTAAACTAGATGGTCCACTTCAGAAGTTCTTGCAAAGGCCTAGACTGTTTCATTCAACTAATGCTCCAATCGTGTATTTAGCCAGAAGCAAGGCTTCATTAACCATGATTTACATGAACAGAGAACATGAAATTCCTTAGTTAAATATTGTCACATCACAAATTACAATAATGTGACTTGTCATCCACCTTCATTCACAATAAACTATTAAATGGTAATTAACAAAGCATGTGTATGACATTACCCAGCTGAAGATTGTCACACATTTGAGAACAGGTCCATAAATACTGTTTTTCAGTATACCTTGAATGGAAAATTCAACTGATCTCCATGGAATTTTTGAGCTATGGCTACACATAGTAACAGATCATTATTGTATATAGTCCCCTACTTCCTGATATGACACATTTTATATGTGACTAGCGGGGTGACCCGACTTCGTCCGGGCTGATTCCCCTCTGCTTTCATTTGTCGAAAGACGCCATTTGACCTTACATTGACCATTTTGAAGGTCAAGGTCATGTCGGGGTCAATATTTGACCCGTCGAAAACACTCCCCGGACAAAGGTATCCCTAGGTATCAAATTTCGTCGAAATCCGTCGAAAGGCGCTATTTGACCTTGAATTGACCATTTTGAAGGTCAAGGTCAGATCGGGGTAACGATTTAACCCATCCAAAACACTACACGGACAAAAGTACCCCTAGGTATGAAATTTCGTCGAAATCCGTCGGGGAATTTTCCCAGCCATTGCTAACAAACAGACAGACAGACAGCAGACAGACAAAAGTCCCAAAATATATAGTAGATGCGGTAGTCTTCCTGAAAAATGTATGAAGTCAGAATTTTAAATTAGTCTTTATGCATGTCATGGTTTGAACTGACGTTAATCTATTATATCATGGATCATAACAGTTAACCACCAATTTTTAGACACCCTCACCCCGCCAGTTGATGAACATCAACAAATCAGGTTCCAGCTATCTATGTCACTTGTACCAATGTTAATAATATTTCCCAAATATGAAATGACATGCTGTATGACATCCAGGCCTCATTTAAAAATGAATTATATGTTCCCATTACAAGTGTTATATAATGTCCTGGGAATAACATAATGAAAACAAGGGTTGTGCATCAAAGATGGCTCGGTCTAGTGTTTTGCCCATAAGAGTGCATCTGTCTGGCAGAGACTCACTAAACATGGACGAACTATTAAAAGAACCATAACTCATAAATGAGGGCCATAACTCAGGTCAATAAAACAAGATGGCTACCAGCGACCATGTTTTTCATCGACAACACGCCTGAACAATTTCAAATCAATTCTCCAATACATGTGGGTTGCAGGGTGTACTGATGGATTCATATTTTAAATCCAAGATGGCTTATTTAACAAATAAGATCACCCAGGGGTCCATATGAAGTATCGTGATGATTAGATGAGGGATATGCTCTGTAGGATGTGCTAACGGAATTATATATATAAATTATCGATTAAATCGGTTAACGTTTGTTTGGTTTATCACGATAACGGTCGAGAATAATCAAAATAGCTAGCAATAGCCAAACTAAGGCACATAACTCTCGTATTAAAGATTGGACAAACCTGGTTTTCGAACTAGATATTGTTGCAAAAACCCATATCGCAAATATCAATTAAATCGGTCGACGTTTATTTGAGTTATCGTGCTATAATGGTCTCGCGCCCGCCATGACAACCGGACGCCCGCCCACCCGCGCACCCGCTTACCGACCTCGCCAAAGCATAAATTGACATTTTGACAAAAAAACCTGACTATGGAGTAAAAATACCTATCCGGGAATACTACTATCAATTAATATTGATTTTATATCAATATTTTCTTATACAATGTAATAATGCACAAGTACGACATAATTTTTTACTATTTTTAGAAATGTTATCGCGCATGCAACGCTCAGAACAAACGCGAGCTGTAAGTGGGAATTATGTTTGTTACTATTTTCAGAAAGAGTTATCGAGCATGCAACGCTCAGAACAAACGCGAGCTGTAATATGTCGCAAAGGTATTGTATGTACCAGAATATTTGAAATATAATCAATATTAATTGATAGAAGCATTTCCGGAGAGGAATTTTCTATTCAGGTTTATTATTTTATACCCAGGTAAATATATACAACTTGTTACAGGAAGAGGTAAACAATCTTTAAAGTTTGCAAGCTGAATTATATGTGAATAGCTGATATATATAAATGTATTATACAATGTATGTTGAAGTAATATAAATCATATACAGAGCCACCCAGACATCAGTGTGGTGAATGTATACAGAGCCACACAGACATCAGTGTGGTGGATGCTATCGCACGAGTTAACCCTTTACCCAACAAACCGGCCAAAACCGGCCAAATAAAGCTTCAACAGCCTAAAATATCTTCGGTCTGTCTCAATAGAACCATACAAATATGGATATCATTGGAACCGGCTCCTTGACCACATTGTGATAGTTACAGTTATGCCCTGTGCCAATGCATTCTCTTATATATGCGAGTCGACCATAGGTCGCCTCGCATATATAAGAGAATGCATTGGCCTAAAAAAAATATTTTTTTAACACTTTTTACCATTTTTTCTTACATTCTTTAACAATTTTATAATTATTAATGTGTTAAGCCAATGCATTCTCGTATATATGCGAGGCGACCTATGGTCGACTCGCATATATAAGAGAATGCATTGGCACAGGGCCCTTCTGTTGGGTAAAGGGTTAGTGGTGAATGCTATCGCACGAGTTTGTTGTGATACAAGATATGTGAAACATTACATGAGTGGCCAGTGTCAAGTTGCATCTTGTGGCATAATACTTTAACAGATAAGTGCACGACTGTTTGCCTACTCCAAGTGCAGGCGTTGTTTGGTTTTGTATTTACTACCCATCAATATTAAATCAAATAATAATATTTTCCCACTTCCAATGCTAGTTAGTTGTCTATTAAACGTGATAAGAAGTTAAATTTGTTATGTGGTACTGGATGGGGTGTCATGCATGATTTCAAATCACAAAATAGAACAAAATATGATATGGCAATTGTGTAAATATAATTATATTAGTAACATAAAATAAATTAAAGAGCAGTGTTCGCCCTGCCGTTAGCCATTTTAGCAAATTGCGAAAAAAAACACAAAGTGGCTAAAATAAATATGCTGGTGGCTAAAAATATGGCTACAGGCATTTTTCGTGTCGACCGCGGACTGAACGACAATTTATTTAAACAAAAGAAAATAACCGGCTTAACACCAGAAGAGTTAACGTTATTCGCGAGAGCTGACGAGAAGGATGAGATTACGGATGTGTTCGATTAGCTATATTATAGGGCGTCAGTTTCACGCCCTGAGCAATTAGTTAGTGATCGTTTAGAGATAGGTTATTTATGACGCTACCACAACTGTGTAACCATATATTTATGAAATGGCTTCTTGTGTAACAAAAGGGCTTTATTTTACGGTATTTTAAACTGATTGCAAAAGAGTGAAGTCATATATAAACCCAATGTAATAGCTTCTCACGGTAATGCAATGGACAGTGTTGAATGGGACAATGACACTCACAGACATCACATTAAACATGGACATAAACTTAGGCAAGACGCAGTGTCAGCCTGCAGGAAGTTTGCGTCTGTTCTGGAGATAATTTGAATAGTAGATTCGCTGATAATGCGGACTCGGAGATCTACTCTAGTTTTACCAAACTGTTTGATCCGTTATATAGCGATAAGCAAGTTATCACAAATCATTCCAAGCGTTTGGTGGATTTGTAAAACGATGCCGCGATGCGCTAAATATTTATCCCACAGTATGTGGCTAAACTTTTTCAAAAGTGGCTAACAAAATTGCACAAGTGGTTAAAAAAATGGCTACACAGAATTTCGGGCCAGGGCTAATACAGTATAAAAACACTTGTCTCACGTTGATACAGAATAAAATTAGTTACTGACCAATATTAACTAATCATTGAAGCATGTCATTCTGATGCATACCTACTATGCCTCCCCCATGCTATTGCTGTCAACGGTACTAAGGGTAACTTAATTGTATGGTCCTGCGAATATTCGGTATTCAAAAATGATATTCGGTTGAACATGCATGAGTATTCGGTTCATATTCGATTCAACATCAGCGGAGAACATATCTATCGAACATATCCGTTTATCTTCGCAGTGCAAAATCAGTGTTCGTAAGAAGCACACATCCATGATATAATCAGTGTCCGTAAGAAGCATACATCCATGACATAATCAGTGTTCCGTAAGAAGCACACATCCATGACAAAATCAGTGTCCGTAAGAAGCACACATCCATGACAAAATCAGTGTCCCTAAGAAGCACACATCCATGACATAATCAGTGTTCCGTAAGAAGCACACATCCATGACAACATCAGTGTTCCGTAAGAAGCACATAACCATGACATTGCTGCAGAGACGTAAACCCCCCGTCATTATGAGAGTAGTTCGTCTGGATGATTGCCTTCAGCGTTCTGACCAATCTACGTCTTAGAAAATAGTGACTTCAAGCGCTTAGAACACAATCCCGTTGCTGCAATCGTTCCCTCATTTTTGGTAAACCACACCAATTCCCAAGGCTGACGAAGGAATAGATCAGTGATTATTCCATTGTTAGGCACACGCAAATAATAACAGACAAATCGCACGGGCGCTTCAAAGTGGGAACAGTCCGTGCTGTTTCGGACATATCTATTCACATTCGGTTTATGTTAATCACGTTGTTTGGCGTGGCTAACCGGCTATTGTGTCCAATCGCGGCCAGCGCACGAATTGTGCGTCGTGGTCAAAACACGCTCAACGGCACATTTCCAGTTGATTGCATTATGTGGGATCAATTGTGCTCTAAGTCGGTCAAAGCACGCGAATAGTTCTTTACCAGAATAAATCTCGTCTTCGACTCGATTGGTTCTGGTAAATAACAATTCTTGTGCTCTAACCCTTACATACAGACCATATTCAGTTGGATTAGATGAACACATGAAAGCTATCGATGAAACGGATCACATTACCGAGATCAACGATAATAACTCGCGATTCTCAACAATCAGTATAGTAGTCTTCATGGGGAACTTTTTGAGCTTGATGACCAGACTGGAAGACTTACGAGGCCCTTAAATTGCTAAGCTACAAAGAGGTCACATCTCCACACTCCAACACATAACGTACACGTGGAACTGTTACTAATAAGCACGTGCTGACCTTTTCACAGTGGAATAGACAGCTGACATATAATGACGTCATTTGTCATTTCAATATTCATTTTCGGTGTTAACAAGTACTAATGAAACCCCATACTGAATCAGACATGTCTTATATTCACATCTAGTTCAAGAAACATTGACGTCCGAACTGAAATCAGGTTATATATTAAATTCTGTCGCCTAAAAAATGGTTCTGCGAATGCGCATAGATACGCCTAAACATGATGAATATTACCATTTGGGTGTCTACTTACCGTCCTCTGATTTATTATTGTATCTAATTTCCCGACATATACTTTTTTCTGGGAGCTAATGCAAAAATAACAACAATTTATTCAACACAAACTAAAAAAAGAAATATAAACTTCTGATTTATATATGGAAAACGGTTGTACACGACTGATTATTTTCCAGACTTAAATCATGGAATTTTCTCGTTATCGCTACCAGTCACCGAACTCAGATATATTCGATTCGATTCGCGAATAGTGTACAGTATTCGGGGAACAAAATTCCAATCCTAAGAGTGTAACATATACGATATGGATATAATCACTAATGACCTTTTTATATAGAGGTGACCTATCAGGGATAATTATATTTTATCGCTATTTTTTTAAAGAATCGTAACATGCTTTTAACAGGTGTATCGCGATGTTCTTATTCCCACATCTTTTATATATTTTGTCGACAACATTTACAGTTCCTTAGTGGCTGTGAGTTGTGAACCAAGCATTCAACACCAGGAAATAGTGTCCAACTGAAGCTAAAGGATTAAGTGTGGTTAATCACTATATTGGTTTGGAATGGTATGCTAAAAAATTATTATATATATTGTAGCAGGGATATATCGAATGTGTAGCATGACGATATATAGACTATACATGTGCATGTAGGTTACAATAAATTTGAGTACGTCTTGCAGCAATTTCAGATGATCGCACCACTTATTCTTAGGCGAAGCTGAGCTTATCAGCAACAATTTTCCTTCTATTTCTGCATGTGATCAACAATCATTATGGTCTGTGGACAACAAATTAGTAAACACTTATAATAATGTTGTTTTCATTATATTATTAAGACTAATTAATTTAAAATAGTACATCTGTCCGTGAAATTGGCCACAGCAATAATTCCAGGGCTGTTAAATCACCATTCACCAACATTCATCAGGGACGTGGATAGAGGGTCTCCGTTGGGGAGGCATCCACCTTGAACCCGAAATGTATAAGGCAACCCCCACACCCACCTCCTAAAATATCCAAGCAATGCTTATTGTACCAGGCATGAATTCAACAAACTCAACCCGAATGTCGGATTATGTTCTGCATATAACGGGAAACAAAGAAGATAAAATATATAGAGAGTATTATCTGTATGTGAGCTTTGGGAGCAAATAAAGTGCGATAGCATTCCTTACGATGGTTCAATCGGAGTTAACAAACGACGGTTATTCGGCACAGGCAGTGTTTCCACTTTGCAAGAGTTGTTCGGATGCACGTCCCAGCCCTGTAGTTTCGCGGCCATATGGCCAATTCAGGGTTTCCGCTAGGGTTAAAATATAAGGTCCCTAGAACCTTAAAGGGGTACTGTACACAGAGATAGGCAATTTTTTTATTTACTCCCATTGACATAACTTTCAAGTTAGATTGTGTTCGTTTTATATGAGTTTCGGATAAACCTAATTTAGCGACGAATTATTGATCTTGGAAATAAAAATATTACGATTTCAAACTACGCGCCATGTTTTTTACCTTCACCGGAGAAGACGCAGGTTGCAGGATGAACCGGAAGTTCAATTGATGTCTGCAATCTCTTCCATCGAACAATCTCACCCCATATAAAAATACTTGACGCTTTATGAATCTTGTTTCTTCTCTTTTTTTCCAAATTGGTTATAGCGGGATGTAACATGTTTTGTTCGCAACTCAATAACGTTCGTCGTAAACGGCCGTCGATAAAAGACCACCAACATGTGAGATTACAAGAACGGTAACTCGTAATGGCATAATTCGCCATTTTATGACTCCAGCCATAAATTCATTTATATAAATAATTCAATTTGACTTTTATGATAGCCTGTTAACCGGAACGTTTTCAGTAGACATCGTCGACTCAAATACGTTATTTTAAAATATAATATTGATATTAGATCGCAATTGTTACCGGGAATTTATTGAAATTGGCGTACAGTACCCCTTTAAAATGGTTTTCGCCCAGCGCATGTACATTTTGGAGAATTCAATGTCCAAGACAGAACATATTTCCTTACACCAAACAAATAGTGCTGTGGCGATTGTATTGAGCTATACAATTACTGTAATGTCCAAACTATAACCTATTTCCGCCCAACAGAGAATATTCACCTAATGCGCATAAGATTGTCAATTAGTCAATGGACAATCCGTACCTAAATGTTCATTTAACGCTCTTTAAAAATACTTCTTCAAATATTTCCGTTATTTCGTACAAAACACTTCTTCAAATACAAATCGCCGTTATTTAGTAACGGTACATTGTTTATATAGTTATTACCCTTCAGATTAAATATGAAGCTAACATGCCGGATTATCTATATATGTCGTGATTTGGTGGACAATCCCGGATTGACAATTAATTAATGCACATTTAGGTACGGATTGTCAATTTATAAATGGCCAATCCTTAAAGAATTGCCTGGAATATTGCTGGCTGGTTGTATTGGGGTAAAATTACCGCCGTAATCTGAAAATTACACCAGATCACTGTCACTACACCTGGTTACATGTTATTTCCATAAATATTAAGACATTTCACAGCATTTAGCATTTAGCATTTAGCACTGGTCACCGATATATATGTCATGGTACATGTCATATCAATCTAATCCTCAACACGGAATTACTATTGATGAAATTGTCAGACGGACTCTTTCAACACAGTAAATATTCATGGCACACGATTCTACATTCCCATTTAAATTCATAATTTTCTGACAGAAATATATGGATGGATTAAAGATACAGTAAGCGTTGGCGATGGGTATTGCTGTCAAAATAGTCACATCCGTTAAAATCGTCATAAACGGAAATAAGATTATATTATAGACAAATTTTGTTCTTATACCAATCATTAATATCGCGTAAATTGCATGTTAATGCCATGTTAGTACTCTGCGTTATGTAAACAAACGACATGCTATGTAAACAAACAGTACGTGAAGAGTATGCGATAAGTAAAACACTCAACATCGGGGAGATCCCACCAATAAGGAACTTTGGTTAGAAATTCCACCAAGATGTTTAAAACATACCGACATAGCGTTTGCAAATCATTGCATCTCAAGATTTTGGTCTCCGTGAATCATTCTCCTAAAAAAATCTCTACGGTGTTGAGTGTTTTGCTTATCGCTCACGAAGTACATGCTGTATATAAATAAACGCTCGGCTCAAACAAAGTGTGTTTTGTGAAATTGTGGATAATATCGCATTCATACTATCATTATACTCTACTATTAGTATATTAGTATACTATTTTCATAATTTGGTAACTATTATTTCTAAATTATAACCTATAACGAAGGCCATCCATGCCTTTAACAGATTATTGATTTAATGTACAGTACATACCAGGCGATAGCTAAAAAATATTTTTCCCACCACCTATTGACCACATGGTTTTACTTGCCAAAATCACTGCCAAAATCATACTTGTAATACGTAAAGTTAAGCTTGTATTTGCTGTTTTACTCCGACCCCTGATATTTTTTCATTTATCATTTCCCTCATTTTAAGGAATGACTCATTTATTTTATATCAGACAAAATATGAACAGACGATGACATTCCTATATGTTGCAGCTTGTAGCACTAGTTACCTGTGGTCTGATATCAAATACTTCAGTCTGCAATTATACCAGAACCACATATTTCACTCTCATCTATTTGCATTATTGAGTTAGCCCATTTGACCCTTCCATTACTGGAGCCTCCTTAAATTTTGCAAAAGCCCTACATATGTCGATGCATTCTCTAATATATTCGAGTCCCCCATGGGGAGCTTCACATATATACGAGAATACATTTGCCTAAAAATATTTACCTTGATATTGTAAGACAGTGCATTCTCTCATATATGCGAGGCTCCCTATGGGAGACTCGAATTACAATAGAATGCACTGGCACATGATCTTTACTGCACCAGAACAATCAATTTCACTCGCATCTATTTGCATTATTGATTTAGCCCATTTGACCATTCCATGACAGGATTCAGCTTTCTGAAATATTGCGGAAATCCTACAGGTGCCAATACATTCTCTTATATGGGTGAATATATGAAAACAGTACAATTTGGAGGATTGCATTACGCAAAATTCAAAGTTCAAATTCACAAAAAATTAAAAAAATTCATGTCGAACATGATGACTCACCATGAATTAGGGTTTGCGTCGACATTCTGGAATTGTATTCCTCTTGCCATGGCAATGTGACTTAATCAAGCAAAGTAGTAAACAGGTCACTCCTGGTACCAATAAACAACAATTAGCTGACACAAGTAGCGGTCATTTCGTCCAACTATTATGTATGTATTGTTGTTACCTATTGTTACTCCTTTTTCCTGCTCGAGATGGTTGGAGTGTAGTCACCTTGAATTTTGAGGGTAATTTTCGGGCAATAAATTATGTGTGTACGTAAATCTAGTGTCTAAAATTACATTTTTGTTCTCTGAAAGTAAACCGGTATACATTGTGAAAACCACAATAACTACAGAAAGTGCAATTTCTTCATCTGACGTGGCAGGTAGGCTCGTGCCTCTCCTATTTTCGTGCAAACAAAAAAACATAAACAATACAGGTTTTTCCCCCAAGTGTGTCAATTTTAGCAAAATAGTATGGCATCTGGACTCGCTAGTGATGGCTATGCATCTGACATGGACAAGACTGTTGGTACAGGTAGTAGTCCCCTCCCAGAATGTGGTAACAAGAGGAAATATAGAGTTGACACTTCGCCTTTCGATCAACAGTGATCAACGCTCAACGAGAATACGCTCATCATCCCCAGAGTTTAAGCTGCCTGACTACAATGACCCCCGCGAAATAGTTCACCATCCATCCAGTTTATGTATACTACATTACATTTATGTCGCCCCTGACGTATAACATAAGATCGTTTATATTCTGTTGTATTAAGATTTGACCATTTATGAACTATCATCTTATCACCTGTGTTTCAAGCGAAAACTTATCCGTCTGATGTCCCACGTTAGTGTCGACGCACACGGTCCCAACTGCGCCCGGTTAAATCCGGCTGCTAGATTTATCGGGCCCGATCAAATCGGGGGGGGGGGGTGGGTCAGCGCACACGAGTCGGAATTTTCGATTTTAACTCCAGTCATATAACCATGCTATGGTCACTTTAGTATATACAGCCAAATGATGTGATAAGCCTATCTAACCAGTTACTACTCTCTCAAAAACACTGTAGAAACTAGAAGAATAGGAGCCTCGTTCGCTTCACATCTAAAAATAGAATCTTTGGGGTCTAAAATTGGTTGTACTAAAATATTCCCAAAATAACAAAACCCAAAAAAAAAATTCAAAACTTCAAAAATTTATTTTTTCCAAAAAAAAAATTTCAAAACCCAAAAATTTATTTTTTCCAAAAAATTTAAAAATTTCCAAACTTCCAAATTATCAAAACCCCAAAATTTTAAATTTCCAAACTTCCAAATTATCAAAACCCTCAAAATTATTTCTCTAAAAAAAAAAGTTTAAATAAAAAATTTATAACGAGTTTTCGGTTTCTGATAAACTCGATATTAAAAAATGTCGAATGTTAAATTATTTGCGCGTAATATCTTTCGTAATTTTTTTTGTTCAAATATTTTTCAATGTATTTATTAATCGATGTTTAGAAATAGAGGATCTCTAATGAGTCGCAATTCTATATGAAATTTATTAACCGAGTGCACTAAATTCGATTCGATCCGAGCTTTAGCGAGGATCGAATCGAATTTAGTGCACGAGGTTAATAAATTTCATATAGAATTGCGACGAATTTGAGATCCTTTTTATCACATAATCGTATTTTAAAGAGGAAAAATGATATCAAAACGGCAGGGGTTAAAACAATAATACTGATTTTCTTATCACAACTAAAGAAGAAGTACAGACACCTTCGAGCAAAAATATAGTTCCATTTTAAATGTGTCTTTTCATGTTGACAAAAGTGTTCAACTACCCTTATCACCCATGCGTTTATCATAGTCGACCCAAATTAACACAACACAACTTTAATATCCCAATTAAATTGTAATTAACACAACAATAACATTGATAAGTTCATAAACTGTGTCATCCCCGTCGGTGCCCCTGGCGGGAAGTTGAGTCATGACGTCACTGGCTATTCTCAGAATCGCTGTCAATCACACGAATTCTCCTTCGTTTTGGTTCAGTTGCACTTTTATCTTGGTTATAGATGTTGACGTTTATGGTTCCTCCGGATATGGCACCTCCAAAAACTGTTATAGATTTGCTGTACAGCTGTGCATTTAGTTGTTTTGATAGTCCCACCGATTCGGGAACGACCAATGAAGGAGTGGGCGAACTGTTATTTACATCAACAGTCATTTCCTGTGAAGTCGAAGGTCGACAGGTTGGGAAATCACCGTGTTTCAAACTTTCATTCGTGGAGATATCGTTACTCAGAATTTTGGATATGTTACGGTGTTGCTCGTCATTTAGGTGACTGTAATTATTTATTGATGCCAGGTTTTTGTGTCCAGTGATCTGTATTATTTGAGTTGGAGGAATATTTGATTCACTGAGTTTCTGAACAAGATGTTTTCGGGCACTGTGATTTGTGAGCCTTTTCTCGGAAGACAGACCAGCTGCTTTTGCCATTCTTTTCATGATCGAGGTGAGTTTATTTACACCCACTGGCTGTCGTTTAAAGCATTGGTCATTTGCACCAAGCTTGCTTTGATATGTATGTGTTGCTATGTAGAATGGGTCGGTAGGTTTACAGTAGTTCTTTGGTCTGAGTTCTGCAAATTTCTTGTAGACGGAAACAGGGCAACGATCTACATTTGATATTGCCCACATTTTTGGCTTCACTGCCCTTACATCTCTGGGATTTTGTCCGGAACGAGTTTTTGTCTGTCGTTCTTCAAAATCTAGATATTCTTGCCCCAAAGAATCCTTGCAAAGCGTTACATCACCCCAACACATATCTCGATGCTCGTCGGACCCCCTCAAACCGAATTGTTGGGTGTTATAAAACCAAAGTGTGTTTAATATCGATTCTGGTGATGATGTACCGAAACACGAAGACTCCCACAGTTTCTCTATTTCATCATCATTTATTGGGTCAGATTTCCTGGCAAGGTTACCTAGACCTTGACCTTTTAAGCTTTTCTGTTTAGCCTTTAACACTTCGCGAACTTTCATGAATTCTGTGCTTGTAGCTATTTGAAAACCATAATCACACCGTTTCAACTCTCTGTCAAAACTGGACATAAATCCACGTAATGTCCCCGAGAAAGAACTTGCTTAAAATAAGGCACAGCTGATCTGGCGAAATTTCATGGATGGGTCTGTCAACATTAATCTGAGGACTATGCATGAACGATTTAAGGAGTTTCATGTCATAATATGTTTTTGAGAGAGTACTTTTATTGACCTGGGCGTCTACATAATCTTGAATTTCTGTAGTAGGCACAAATATAAATCTTTCATCATCAGTGTTTACGTTTTGCGAGTTCACACGTGTCGTCTGATTCTGAATGAGTGACAGCCTTTCTTGTTTCAAATTCACCGTGAAGTCAATTCCATCCAATTTCACAACGAAAATGGCCCCGTGTGTTGATTGAATAACACGTTCTATCTTCCCAACGCCTTCATTGTCTATTTTGACTGACGATCCTACAGCGTACATAACATCGGAATTCGGATCACATGTCGACATTTTTATTTTGTAAACAGAGCAGAAATAGTTCCGGTATTGACATCGATATGATGATATCATTGCGCTAAGCACCGCGCGTGCGTCATCTCACGTGGCGATAATACACGTGTGTCTTACTCAAAATTATTAAACCGGATATAGTGGCTAATTATGTGATAAATAGCTTTATTGGACATTGTGACCATCGATATGAATGCATACATTCCAGTGTTTATCGGACGCAGTTCATATAATTGTCATACCTGAAAATAGACACCATTACTTTTACATAAATAATAAAGAGCGTTTATTCTTTACACTCTCTATCCCATATGACAGGTGTGTATTATCGTGAATTATTGGAAGTATTGAGATGTACTATGTTGAATCACTAACGGTCGAAAATTGTAATGTGAAATTACAACCCTCCAGAATGAATTGTCATATTCGCTGTACACGCAATCACACACGCGACATTGGTGGTAACAATGTGTCTTTCACACTTTGCTTTACCAAATGAATTATATTATTTCCCCGTTCACAGTTATATGCTATTCAGAAAACATATCGATTTAATGTCTGAACAAACGGGTTAGTATCAATTAAGGTTGATAAACTGTGTCATTCACACGATAATTAGTTAGCCAAAACATGCATACGTCCAGGACACTCAATTATAGAAATTGCTTTGATGACATTGTTATAACAACATTACGTAATAACCACTTATCGCCCCACATTCATACTTACGCTTTGGACATTTTATCAGTTTATCACGTGATCACTAAATGTGGAAATCGGGTATCCACCGATGCCTGCAATATATTATTTATAATAATTGGACTCATTGATCTCACGTGAATAATACTCTTAGTTGTTCCAATAAAATAGTTATCAAATTCGATCACCAATAGATTTGACTGTGGAATGTAATGACCTTTAACTTATTTATCGATCTAAAGGGACACTCATTATGAATGAATGTTAACAATACAAGCGCATGGATGAAGAGCGTTGAACATATAAAAAATTACTACACGAATGAATTGAACCTTGAAATTTATATTTCACATCTTACCAACAACAGCTACAGACATAATCATAGTGTTATACTGTCTTGCATGTACACACGCTATGACATCATTAAAGGCGGACAATCCACTCATGGTGTGACAACAGATACAGACATAGGCATAGTGTTATACAGTCTTCTATGTACCCATGCGATGACACCATTAAAGTACATTGGATGTTAGGTCTATGACTCTTGAGTATGCACCAATCAATGAGCAAATGAGCAATAAAAATGAGCAAATGAGCAAGAAAGTGAGCAAATGAGCAAGAAAATGAGCAAATGAGTAAGAAAATGAGCAAATGAGCAAGAAAATGAGCAAATGAGCATAAAAATGAGCAAATGAGCAAGAAAATGAGCAAATGAGCAAGAAAATGAGCAAATGAGCAATAAAAATGAGCAAATGAGCAAAAAAATGAGCAAATGAGCAAGAAAATGAGCAAATGAGCAATAAAAATGAGCAAATGAGCAAATAAATGAGCAAATGAGCAAAAAAATGAGCAAATGAGCAATAAAATGAGCAATAAAATGAGCAAATGAGCAAAAAAATGAGCAAATGAGCAAGAAAATGAGCAAATGAGCAAGAAAATGAGCAAATGAGCAATAAAAATGAGCAAATGAGCAAGAAAATGAGCAAATGAGCAATAAAAATGAGCAAATGAGCAAATAAATGAGCAAATGAGCAAAAAAATGAGCAATAAAATGAGCAAATGAGCAATACAAATGAGCAAATGAGCAAAAAAAACGGGCATACCTGTATGTAGGCCTATCAGTGGATGAATAGTCTGCCGGAGAAGTACTGTGTAGACAGGTCTTGTCGTTAAGAGAGTCAGACGAGAAGTGAAGACTCGGCTATTAAAACATAGTAATGCGATAGCGAACATCAAACGAGTCTGCGCACGCATATCTGTCAAAGGATACAATGGCATTCATTGGTCAATTTATCCCCGGTGTCAGCTCAGTACCCAATCGGGACGAAGCCGAAGGTCAACTCATTTTTTTTCGCTCATTATAGTACGTCACTTGGACATTTTATCAGTTTATCACGTGATCACTAAATGTGGCAATCGGGTATCCACCGATGCCTGCAATTTATTATTTATAATAATTGGACTCATTGATCTCACGTAAATAATACTCTTAGTTGTTCCAATAAAATAGTTATCAAATTCGATCACCAATAGATTTGACTGTGGAATATAATGACCTTTAACTTATTTATCGATCTATGTTAGAACATGGTCTTAACAAAAAACTTGACCATAACAAAAATTACCTTACATTTATGCATGAATCTAATTAGACCATACGTAAATATTGTCAGCTTATCGTCTGATGAGCAAATCCGATGTTTATCAAAAATAGTACAACTTCCAGTTGGTAATTACTCTTACGAATGAAGAGCGTTGAACATATACGAAATTACTACACGAATGAACTGAAATTTATATTTTCACATCTTACCAACAACAGATACAGACATAGTCATAGTGTTATACTATCTTACATGTACCCATGCTATGACATCATTCGAAGGGGCAATACACTCAAGGAGTTAAAGTGACACGAAACAAGGGACGTGATGTAATATTGGTGTTTGAATCTTAAAGGAACACAAGACACTCTAAAGGGACACTCATTATGAATGAATGTTAACAATACAAGCGCACGAATGAAGAGCGTTGAACATATACAAAATTACTACACGAATGAATTGAACCTTGAAATTTATATTTCACATCTTACCAACAACAGCTACAGGCATTATCATAGGGTTATACTGTCTTGCATATACACACGCTATGACATCATTAAAGGCGGACAATCCACTCACGGTGTGACAACAGATACAGACATAGGCATAGTGTTATACAGTCTTCTATGTACCAATGCTATGACATAATTAAAGGGGGATAATACACGCACGGTGTGGAATGTTAAAGTGACACGCGGTAAGGGACGTGATGTAATATTGGTGAAACCCCCTCCCCACTTATAGATATATAACGAAGACGAGAATAACATGTTGATGAAGTTTATTGAAATTTAATCATTGTCTGAATCTTCGACCGTTAGATTTACTTCTAAGAGTTTCTTGAATTTTCTCATCGCTTCATCTGCAGCCCATTCATTATTATATCCGTGTTTGGTCAGTTTGACCATTTTCTTCATGATCATGGTATGTATGCGTGATGTTTTCAATCGATACTGGTATTCTATTAATCGTCTATAACTTTTGAGAAACAGAGCAAACTTTGTGTCGATGGTATCCTCTTTTCCCGACATGCTCTCATCTCCCGAAATGCTCTCTTCTTCTTTCACATCATTGGTGACGCGTTTCATCATACTTTTGAATGTGTCCATCTCGTTGACACATCGCGCAGCTTTCTTAAGACCGAATACCGTTCTACTACCGACGCCATTACCATCTTCTGAATCTGATAGCGTTCCACGTTCATCTTCATCTGAATCTAGAACCGCTTCGTCAGATTCATCGGTATCTTCTCCGAAGAGAGTTGGTTTTGTCTCGGACATAACTCCGTGTTTAATCTGTTTATGTCTTTGTAGATTGTAGTTCGTCGATAAAATAATGCCACATAAATCACACCCGTGCATTATCGCGAATTATTGGAAGAACCATCACTCTTATAAGTAGCGATAAAAAGAGAGAATAAGGTGTGGTATACAACCGTCGCTCTAAGAGTACGTTCGTCCCGGGGCTAGGGTATAGATATTTGACCGCCGGTGATTCAATTAATGCCAATTTATCAGTATGGTACTCTATGTATTCATTCATGATTTGGCTAATCGTATGACACTGGTCTTTTCATTTTCTTCTTATTATTAGACAAACCTCCATCAGACACTCTCTTGTTGGTTTGTTTGGACGCTTTACGTGTGTTTGTCAACTTATTTGCTGCAACTTCAGCCTTAGCCATTTCAATCGCTTGAGCGATGGGTGTCACCACGTTAATAAGTGGTTTTAGAACGTCTTCTTCACTATCACTATTTTTAGTTCTGTCAATAAAGTATCGACCCTGATTATCTGGTATTAACTTCCCATCAACCATATCTCTGAAATGTTTTCTCCACATTTCAAGATCTGCTGGAATATACGGGATCGACATGTTTCTTCAAAATGTACAAGTCACTCTTTTTTCTGCATTTTATTTTAGAAAGTTTATCGCCTCTTATAAAAATCGATTATTGCATCTAAAAATAGAATCTTTGGGTCTAAAATTGGTTGTACTAAAATATTCCCAAAAACCCAAAACTTCAAAAATTTCAAAAAACTTCAAAAATTTCAAAAAACTTCAAAAATTTCAAAAACATCAAAAATTTCAAAAATTTCAAAAACTTCAAAAAACTTCAAAATTTTCAAAAACTTCAAAAATAAGACCCCGCCGGCGGCGGACCCCCGGCGGCGGCGGCGGCGGCACCGCCGGCGGCGCCAGTTGTTGTTGTTGTTGTTGGTGGTGTTGTTGTTGTTGTTGTTGTTGTTGTTGTTGTTGTTGTTGTGGCGGCGGCGGCGGCATTGCAGTATTTTACTGCGGGGTCCGCCGGCGGCGGCGCCGCCGCCGCAGTAAAATACCGCAATGCCGTCGCCGCCGCCGTCGCCGCCGCCGCCGCCGCCGCCACAACAACAACAACAACAACAACAACACCACCACCAACAACAACAACAACAGCAAAAACAACAACTGGCGCCGCCGGCGGTGCCGCCGCCGCCGCCGCCGGGGGTCCGCCGCCGGCGGGGTCTTATTTTTGAAGTTTTTGAAATTTTTGAAGTTTTTTGAAGTTTTTGAAATTTTTGAAATTTTTGAAATTTTTGAATTTTTTGAAGTTTTTTGAAATTTTTGAAGTTTTTTGAAATTTTTGAAGTTTTGGGTTTTTGGGAATATTTTAGTACAACCAATTTTAGACCCAAAGATTCTATTTTTAGATGCAATAATCGATTTTTATAAGAGGCGATAAACTTTTTAAAATAAAATGCAGAAAAAAGAGTGACTTGTACATTTTGAAGAAACATGTCGATCCCGTATATTCCAGCAGATCTTGAAATGTGGAGAAAACATTTCAGAGATATGGTTGATGGGAAGTTAATACCAGATAATCAGGGTCGATACTTTATTGACAGAACTAAAAATAGTGATAGTGAAGAAGACGTTCTAAAACCACTTATTAACGTGGTGACACCCATCGCTCAAGCGATTGAAATGGCTAAGGCTGAAGTTGCAGCAAATAAGTTGACAAACACACGTAAAGCGTCCAAACAAACCAACAAGAGAGTGTCTGATGGAGGTTTGTCTAATAATAAGAAGAAAATGAAAAGACCAGTGTCATACGATTAGCCAAATCATGAATGAATACATAGAGTACCATACTGATAAATTGGCATTAATTGAATCACCGGCGGTCAAATATCTATACCCTAGCCCCGGGACGAACGTACTCTTAGAGCGACGGTTGTATACCACACCTTATTCTATCTTTTTATCGCTACTTATAAGAGTGATGGTTCTTCCAATAATTCGCGATAATGCACGGGTGTGATTTATGTGGCATTATTTTATCGACGAACTACAATCTACAAAGACATAAACAGATTAAACACGGAGTTATGTCCGAGACAAAACCAACTCTCTTCGGAGAAGATACCGATGAATCTGACGAAGCGGTTCTAGATTCAGATGAAGATGAACGTGGAACGCTATCAGATTCAGAAGATGGTAATGGCGTCGGTAGTAGAACGGTATTCGGTCTTAAGAAAGCTGCGCGATGTGTCAACGAGATGGACACATTCAAAAGTATGATGAAACGCGTCACCAATGATATGAAAGAAGAAGAGAGCATTTCGGGAGATGAGAGCATGTCGGGAAAAGAGGATACCATCGACACAGAGTTTGCTCTGTTTCTCAAAAGTTATAGACGATTAATAGAATACCAGTATCGATTGAAAACATCACGCATACATACCATGATCATGAAGAAAATGGTCAAACTGACCAAACCCGGATATAATAATGAATGGGCTGCAGATGAAGCGATGAGAAAATTCAAGAAACTCTTAGAAGTAAATCTAACGGTCGAAGATTCAGACAATGATTAAATTTCAATAAACTTCATCAACATGTTATTCTCGTCTTCGTTATATATCTATAAGTGGGGAGGGGGTTTCACCAATATTACATCACGTCCCTTACCGCGTGTCACTTTAACATTCCACACCGTGCGTGTATTATCCCCCTTTAATTATGTCATAGCATTGGTACATAGAAGACTGTATAACACTATGCCTATGTCTGTATCTGTTGTCACACCGTGAGTGGATTGTCCGCCTTTAATGATGTCATAGCGTGTGTATATGCAAGACAGTATAACCCTATGATAATGCCTGTAGCTGTTGTTGGTAAGATGTGAAATATAAATTTCAAGGTTCAATTCATTCGTGTAGTAATTTTGTATATGTTCAACGCTCTTCATTCGTGCGCTTGTATTGTTAACATTCATTCATAATGAGTGTCCCTTTAGAGTGTCTTGTGTTCCTTTAAGATTCAAACACCAATATTACATCACGTCCCTTGTTTCGTGTCACTTTAACTCCTTGAGTGTATTGCCCCTTCGAATGATGTCATAGCATGGGTACATGTAAGATAGTATAACACTATGACTATGTCTGTATCTGTTGTTGGTAAGATGTGAAAATATAAATTTCAGTTCATTCGTGTAGTAATTTCGTATATGTTCAACGCTCTTCATTCGTAAGAGTAATTACCAACTGGAAGTTGTACTATTTTTGATAAACATCGGATTTGCTCATCAGACGATAAGCTGACAATATTTACGTATGGTCTAATTAGATTCATGCATAAATGTAAGGTAATTTTTGTTATGGTCAAGTTTTTTGTTAAGACCATGTTCTAACATAGATCGATAAATAAGTTAAAGGTCATTATATTCCACAGTCAAATCTATTGGTGATCGAATTTGATAACTATTTTATTGGAACAACTAAGAGTATTATTTACGTGAGATCAATGAGTCCAATTATTATAAATAGTAAATTGCAGGCATCGGTGGATACCCGATTGCCACATTTAGTGATCACGTGATAAACTGATAAAATGTCCAAGTGACGTACTATAATGAGCAAAAAAAAATGAGTTGACCTTCGGCTTCGTCCCGATTGGGTACTGAGCTGACACCGGGGATAAATTGACCAATGAATGCCATTGTATCCTTTGACAGATATGCGTGCGCAGACTCGTTTGATGTTCGCTATCGCATTACTATGTTTTAATAGCCGAGCCTTCACTTCTCGTCTGACTCTCTTAACGACAAGACCTGTCTACACAGTACTTCTCCGGCAGACTATTCATCCACTGATAGGCCTACATACAGGTATGCCCGTTTTTTTTGCTCATTTGCTCATTTTTATTGCTAATTTGCTCATTTTATTGCTCATTTTTTTGCTCATTTGCTCATTTATTTGCTTATTTGCTCATTTTTATTGCTCATTTGCTCATTTTCTTGCTCATTTGCTCATTTTTATTGCTCATTTGCTCATTTTCTTGCTCATTTGCTCATTTTCTTGCTCATTTGCTCATATTTTTGCTCATTTGCTCATTTTTATTGCTCATTTGCTCATTTTATTGCTCATTTGCTCATTTTTTTGCTCATTTGCTCATTTTTTTGCTCATTTGCTCATTTTTTTGCTCATTTGCTCATTTTTATTGCTCATTTGCTCATTTTCTTGCTCATTTGCTCATTTTTTTGCTCATTTGCTCATTTTTATTGCTCATTTGCTCATTTTCTTGCTCATTTGCTCATTTTCTTGCTCATTTGCTCATTTTCTTGCTCATTTGCTCATTTTCTTGCTCATTTGCTCACTTTCTTGCTCATTTGCTCATTTTTATTGCTCATTTGCTCATTGATTGGTGCATACTCAAGAGTCATAGACCTAACATCCAATGTACTTTAATGGTGTCATCGCATGGGTACATAGAAGACTGTATAACACTATGCCTATGTCTGTATCTGTTGTCACACCATGAGTGGATTGTCCGCCTTTAATGATGTCATAGCGTGTGTACATACAAGACAGTATAACACTATGATTATGTCTGTAGCTGTTGTTGGTAAGATGTGAAATATAAATTTCAAGGTTCAATTCATTCGTGTAGTAATTTTTTATATGTTCAACGCTCTTCATCCGTGCGCTTGTATTGTTAACATTCATTCATAATGAGTGTCCCTTTAGATCGATAAATAAGTTAAAGGTCATTACATTCCACAGTCAAATCTATTGGTGATCGAATTTGATAACTATTTTATTGGAACAACTAAGAGTATTATTCACGTGAGATCAATGAGTCCAATTATTATAAATAATATATTGCAGGCATCGGTGGATACCCGATTGCCACATTTAGTGATCACGTGATAAACTGATAAAATGTCCAAAGCGTAAGTATGAATGTGGGGCGATAAGTGGTTATTACGTAATGTTGTTATAACAATGTCATCAAAGCAATTTCTATAATTGAGTGTCCTAGACGTATGCATGTTTTGGCTAACTAATTATCGTGTGAATGACACAGTTTATCAACCTTAATTGATACTAACCCGTTTGTTCAGACATTAAATCGATATGTTTTCTGAATAGCATATAACTGTGAACGGGGAAATAATATAATTCATTTGGTAAAGCAAAGTGTGAAAGACACATTGTTACCACCAATGTCGCGTGTGTGATTGCGTGTACAGCGATTATGACAATTCATTCTGGAGGGTTGTAATTTCACATTACAATTTTCGACCGTTAGTGATTCAACATAGTACATCTCAATACTTCCAATAATTCACGATAATACACACCTGTCATATGGGATAGAGAGTGTAAAGAATAAACGCTCTTTATTATTTATGTAAAAGTAATGGTGTCTATTTTCAGGTATGACAATTATATGAACTGCGTCCGATAAACACTGGAATGTATGCATTCATATCGATGGTCACAATGTCCAATAAAGCTATTTCTAAACATCGATTAATAAATACATTGAAAAATATTTGAACAAAAAAAATTACGAAAGATATTACGCGCAAATAATTTAACATTCGACATTTTTTAATATCGAGTTTATCAGAAACCGAAAACTCGTTATAAATTTTTTATTTAAACTTTTTTTTTTAGAGAAATAATTTTGAGGGTTTTGATAATTTGGAAGTTTGGAAATTTTAAAATTTTGGGGTTTTGATAATTTGGAAGTTTGGAAATTTTTAAATTTTTTGGAAAAAATAAATTTTTGGGTTTTGAAATTTTTTTTTGGGAAAAAATAAATTTTTGAAGTTTTGAATTTTTTTTTTGGGTTTTGTTATTTTGGGAATATTTTAGTACAACCAATTTTAGACCCCAAAGATTCTATTTTTAGATGTGAAGCGAACGAGGCTCCTATTCTTCTGAAACTCTACAAATTTTGTATACAAATATGTGTAACGTTTGCTCTCAACATTTATGTGTAGAAACTGTACAATTTACCAACACACATTATTTGGAGTTCTGCCCACATATCTGTGTAGCCACTATACACTTATGTGTAGTAAAAACCTGGTACACAGTTAGTACACAGTTGGTATACAGTTAGTGTGTACTTAATTTATACTCATTTGTGTACAGTTCTACACATATATGTGTAGCCACTACACACTTATGTGCATTAAAAAGCTACACAATGTGATAAATGTGTAGTACACAGTAGTGTGTACTTTATGTATACACGTCTGTGTAACAACCTACACAATTGTAGTATTTAGTATGCAGTATTGTGTTTATTTTGTACACACACTGTGTAACAACCTATCTGTGCTCTGTATGTGCAATAGATTTACGTGCATTTTTGTGAAATATTGGACAATTTGGGTTGATATGTAGCAACTGTAACGTCGATTCAGAATTGTATGGTTGAGGCCACTGAATTTAAGCCATCATGGCAGGCATGTTTGTTCTTTAAAGCGATAATTATTAGTCAAAACTAAATCGGGAAAAACATGCTGTCATATGTTATATGGACCTAACATCAACATTTGCATTTACATGTACTGGTGTAATAAATTTGCAACGACAATGATAGGGGCAAGACAAGTTTAACTCACTGTTTTTTAAAATTAATAATTGCTTGCATTCTGGGGCCAGCATCGAGGTCACTTCGTCAATTGACAGGGCACACGGATATTTGGATTGACTCCACGCCACCTCGTCCATGTCAATGACATGAAGATCTTTCGAAAACTGAGAATGTAATTATCATATTGATAAATTTTGTCGAAGAAACACAGCACTGTCAGAAATTTTTTACCAAGAACAAAATCACGAAGAATGTGACCAAACATCAGCGATAGTTGGAATTGTCAGTTGCCTGTAATATACAATGGCAACTAAACAATTGTATCGGATAGGAAAACTCTCCCATGTCAATGACAAGAGGATTTTTCAAAAACAGAGTGAGCACGAAAATATCATTTTGATCAGTTTTGACAAGAGGACACAGCACTGTACAGAAAGTATTAACCCACATATAATGTGCTATCATATAATGCACATGCACAGGTTTATCGTATTTGCGGAATGGACCTAACTTCAAATATAGTTAGCATTGCAATTAACCCTTTACCCAACAGAACGGCCCTGTGCTAATGCATTCTCTTATATATGCGAGTCGACCATAGGTCGCCTCGCATATATAAGAGAATGCATTGGCTTAACACATATTAAAAATGATAAAATTGTCAAAGAATGTAGAAAAATATTATAAAAAATGTTAAAAAATGTAAGAACAAATTATAAAATTGTTAAAGAATGTAAGAAAAAATGGTAAAAAGTGTTAAAAAGAGAATTTTTTTAGGCCAATGCATTCTCTTATATATGCGAGGCGACCTATGGTCGACTCGCATATATAAGAGAATGCATTAGCACAGGGCATAACTGTAACCATCACAATGTGGTCAATGAACCGGTTCCAATGATATCCATATTTGTATGGTGTTATTGAGACAGACCGAAGATATTTTAGGCTGTTGAAGCTTTATTTGGGCGTTTTTGGCCGTTTTGTTGGGTAAAGGGTTAATATATACCGACACAATAACATGGCAATAATATTACAATCAATGCTATTATGAACAGAGTGACAAGCACTGTTTTAATATTACATGAATATTAATAATTGTTCTCATACTGGAGTCAGCATCAAAGTCACCTCTTCAATTGACATGGCACGAGGACCTTTGGGATTATTTCAGGCCACACCCGTATCGATGACATGAGGATTTTTCTAAAACTGAGCTTATAGTTATAATTTGTATCTATTTTGAACTTTTGACGAGACAGCACTGTTAGAGAAGTACCGTTCAAATTAACGACATAATTTACAGGTTAAGTAGGACCAGACGTTTCTGCTGTATTAGTTAGGTTGCCACCCGTCATTGGCCAGGAATCACTTCTCCATTAATTTCAGGACAACCATATTCTTATCCAATTATTGTAAATAGGAATTAATGGTAAATCATGAAAATTGCGATTCAATATCAATGCCTACATACAATTCAGAAGCAGAATCCACAAGATACTGCTAAGGTTTCACAGCATCAAACACCCAGATTATATATAATGGTTCTGGCATCAGTACTGTGAACATATTCCGTCAAATTGTGAAAACATGTAATTTATATCGTTACCCAATGACTTATCCTATTTTCAGTTGATAATAAACCCATATTGTATCTGACATCGTTTTCCAATAGCATGTTACTACCAGTACTCTGATAGAGTTAATTCTCAAAGAGTATAACTATTTTGCATGAACTTTAATTTTATATCCACATATAAGAAAACAAATGTATCAGGATCATGTCTGGTATAAAACTATATATCCAACAAATGATTATGGGAATTCAATTTCGTGTGCTGGAGGAGCCTTCAACGTATTAGTTGACACTGCAGTAACAGTTGAGTCACAAACAAACGTGTTCCCTGGATAAACGTTTAACTAGATGGTCCACTTCAGAAGTTCTTGCAAAGGCCTCGGCTGTTTCATTCAACTAAGGCTCCAATCGTGTATTTAGCCAGAATCAAAGATTCATTAACCACGATTTACATGAACAGAGAACATGAAATTCCTTAGTTAAAGATTGTCACATCACCAATTACAATAATGTGACTTGTCATCCACCTTCATTCACAATAAACTATTCAATGGTAATTAACAAAGCATGTGTATGACATCACCCAGCTGAAGATTGTCACACATTTGAGAACAGGTCCATCAATACTGTTTTCCAGTGTACCTTGAAGGGAAAATTCAACTGATCTCCATGGGATTTTTGAGCTACAGCTACACATAGTAGCAGATCATTACTGTATATTGTCCCATACTTCCTGATATGGCACATTTTATATGTGACTAGCAGGGTGACCCGACTTCGTCCGGGCTGTTTCCCCTCTGCTGTTTCCCCATATCGCTGTAGGGTGTGCTAAAGGTCAGGGTCACTATTTGACCCGTCTAAACCACTCCCCGGACAAAAGTATCCCTAGGTATCAAATTTCGTCGAAATCGTCGAAAGGCGCGATTTGATCTTGAATTAACCAGTTTTAAGGTCAATGTCAGGTCGGGGTCACGATTTGACCCGCCCAAAACACTCCCCGGACAAAAGTACCCATAGGTATCAAATTCCGTCGAAATCCGTCGGGCAGTATTCCCAGCCATTGCTAACAAACAGACAGACAGCAGACAGACAGAAGTCCCAAAATATATAGTAGATTAGATGCTGTAGTCTTCATCAAAATATTAATGCATGAAGTCAGAATTTTAAATTAGTCTTTATGCATGTCATGGTTTGAACTGACGTTAATCTATTATATCATGTATCATAACAGTTAACCACCCATGTTTAGACACCCTCACCCCGCCAGTTGATGAACATCCACAAATCAGGTTCCAGCTATCTATGTCACTTGTACCAATGTTAATAATATTTCCCAAATATGAAATGACATGCTGTATGACATCCAAGCCTCATTTAAAGATGAATTATATGTTCACATTACAAGTGTTATATAATGTCCTGGGAATAACATAATGAAAACAAGGGTTGCGCGTCAAAGATGGCTCGGTCTAGTGTTTTGCCCACAATAGTGCATCTGTCTGGCAGAGAATCACTAAACATGGACGAACTATTAAAAGAACCATAACTCATAACTAAGGGCCATAACTCAGGACAATAAAACAAGATGGCTACCAGCGACCATGTTTTTCATCGACAACACGCCTGAACAGTTTCAAAACAATTCTCCAATACATGTGGGTTGTAGGGTGTACTGATGGATTCATATTTTAAATCCAAGATGGCTTATTTAACAAATAAGATCACCCAGGGATCCATATGAAGTATCGTGATGATTAGATGAGGGATATGATCTGTAGGATGTGCTAACGGAATTATATATATCAATTATCGATTAAATCGGTTAACGTTTGTTTGGTTTATCACGATAACGGTCGAGAATAATCAAAATAGCTAGCAATAGCCAAACCAAGGCCCATAACTCTCGTATTAAAGATTGGACAAACCTGATTTTCGAACTAGATATTGTTGCAACAAACCCATATCGCAAATATCCATTAATTCGGTCGACGTTCATTTGAGTTATCGTGCTATAATGGTCTCGCGCCCGCCATGACAATCGGACGCCCGCCCACCCGCGCACCCGCTTACCGACCTCGCCAAAGCATAAATTGACATTTTGACAAAAAAACCTGACTATGGAGTAAAAATACCTATCCGGGAATACTACTATCAATTAATATTGATTTTATATCAATATTTTCTTATACAATGTAATAATGCACAAGTACGACATAATTTTTTACTATTTTTAGAAATGTTATCGCGCATGCAACGCTCAGAACAAACGCGGGCTGTAAGTGGAAATTATGTTTGTTACTATTTTCAGAAAGAGTTATCGAGCATGCAACGCTCAGAACAAACGCGAGCTGTAAGTGGGAATTATGTTTGTTACTATTTTCAGAAAGTGTTATCGAGCATGCAACGCTCAGAACAAACGCGAGCTGTAATATGTCGCAAAGGTATAGTATGTACCAGAATATTTTAAATATAATCAATATTAATTGATAGAAGCATTTCCGGACAGGAATTTTCGATTCAGGTTTATTATTTTATACCCAGGTAAATATATACAACTTGTTATAGGAAGAGGTAAACAATCTTTAAAGTTTGCAAGCTGAATTATATGTGAATAGCTGATATATATACATGTATTATACAATGTATTTTGAAGTAATATAAATCATATACAGAGCCACCCAGACATCAGTGTGGTGGATGCTATCAGTGTGGTGAATGCTATCAGTGTGGTGGATGCTATCAGTGTGGTGGATGCTATCAGTGTGGTGAATGCTATCAGTGTGGTGGATGCTATCAGTGTGGTGAATGCTATCAGTGTGGTGAATGCTATCAGTGTGGTGGATGCTATCAGTGTGGTGGATGCTATCAGTTTGGTGGATGCTATCAGTGTGGTGGATGCTATCAGTGTGGTGAATGCTATCAGTGTGGTGAATGCTATCAGTGTGGTGGATGCTATCAGTGTGGTGAATGCTATCAGTGTGGTGGATGCTATCAGTATGGTGAATGCTATCAGTGTGGTGGATGCTATCAGTGTGGTGGATGCTATCAGTGTGGTGGATGCTACCAGTGTGGTGGATGCTATCAGTGTGGTGAATGCTATCAGTGTGGTGGATGCTATCAGTGTGGTGGATGCTATCAGTGTGGTGGATGCTATCAGTGTGGTGGATGCTATCAGTGTGGTGAATGCTATCAGTGTGGTGGATGCTATCAGTGTGGTGAATGCTATCAGTGTGGTGGATGCTATCAGTGTGGTGGATGCTATCAGTGTGGTAAATGCTATCAGTGTGGTGAATGCTATCAGTGTGGTGGATGCTATTAGTGTGGTGGATGCTATCAGTGTGGTGGATGCTATCAGTGTGGTGGATGCTATCAGTGTGGTGAATGCTATCAGTGTGGTGGATGCTATCAGTGTGGTGAATGCTATCAGTGTGGTGAATGCTATCAGTGTGGTGGATGCTATCAGTGTGGTGAATGCTATCAGTGTGGTGGATGCTATCAGTGTGGTGGATGCTATCAGTGTGGTGAATGCTATCAGTGTGGTGGATGCTATCAGTGTGGTGGATGCTATCAGTGTGGTGAATGCTATCAGTGTGGTGGATGCTATCAGTGTGGTGAATGCTATCAGTGTGGTGAATGCTATCAGTGTGGTGGATGCTATCAGTGTGGTGAATGCTATCAGTGTGGTGGATGCTATCAGTGTGGTGGATGCTATCAGTGTGGTGAATGCTATCAGTGTGGTGGATGCTATCAGTGTGGTGAATGCTATCAGTGTGGTGGATGCTATCAGTGTGGTGAATGCTATCGCACGAATTTGTTGTGATACAAGTTATGTGACATTACATGAGTGGCCAGTGTCAAGTTGCATCTTGTGGCATAATACTTTAACAGATAAGTGCACGACTGTTTGCCTACTCCATGTGCAGGCGTTGTTTGGTTTTGTATTTACTACCCATCAATATTAAATCAAATAATAATATTTTCCCACTTCCAATGCTAGTTAGTTGTCTATTAAACGTGATAAGAAGTTAAATTTGTTATGTGGTACTGGATGGGGTGTCATGCTAGATTTCAAATCACGTAACTTACAAAATAGAACAAAATATGATATGGCAATTTTGTAAATATAAGTAACATAAAATAAATTAAAGACTCTTTAATTTATTTTATGTTACTTATATTTACACAATTTTAATAAAGAGATGTATCCACTAGTTTGTTCCCACAAGCTAAATACAGTATAAAAAACACTTGTCTCACGTTGATACAGAATAAAATTAGTTACTGACCAGTATTAACTAATCATTGAAGCATGTCATTCTGATGCATACCTACTATGCCTCTCCCATGCTATTGCTGTCAACGGTACTAAGGGTAACTTAATTGTATGGTCCTGCGAATATTCGATTCAACATCAGCGGAGAGCATATCTATCGAACATATCCGTTTATCTTCGCAGTGCAAAATCAGTGTTCGTAAGAAGCACACATCCATGATATAATCAGTGTCCGTAAGAAGCACACATCCATGACAAAATCAGTGTCCGTAAGAAGCACATATCCATGACATAATCAGTGTTCCGTAAGAAGCACACATCCATGACATAATCAGTGTTCCGTACGAAGCACATAACCATGACATTGCTACAGAGACGTAAAACCCCCGTCATTATGAGAGTAGTTCGTCTCGATGATTGCCTTCAGCATTCTGACCCGCTTAGAACACAATCCCGTTGTTGCAATCGTTCCCTCATTTTTGATAAACCACACCAATTCCCAAGGCTGACGAAGGAATAGATCAGTGATTATTCCATTGTTAGGCACACGCAACTAATAACAGACAAATCGCACGGGCGCTTCAAAGTGGGACATATCTATTCACATTCAGTTCATGTTAATCACGTTGTTTGGTGTGGCTATCCGGCTATTGTGTCCAATCGCGGCCAGCGCACGGATTGTGCGTCGTGGTCAAAACACGCTCAACGGCACATTTCCAGTTGATTGCATTATGTGGGAAAAATTGAGCGTGTTTTGACCACGACGCATAATGGGTATTGCTGTCAAAATAGTCACATCCGTTAAAATCATAAACGGAAATAAGATTATATTATAGACAAATTTTGTTCTTATGCCAATCATTAATATCGCGTAAATTGCATGTTAATGCCATGTTAGTACTCTGCGTTATGTAAACAAACGACATGCTATGTAAACAAACAGTACGTGAATAGTATGCGATAAGTAAAACACTCATCATCGGGGAGATCCCACCAATAAGGAACTTTGGTTAGAAATTCCACCAAGATGTTTAAAACATACAGGCATAGCGTTTGCAAATCATTGCATCTCAAGATTTTGGTGTTGATTTGGTCTCCGTGAATCACTCTCCTAAAAAAATCGCTACGGTGTTGAGTGTGTTGCTTATCGCTCATTATGTTTATGCTGTATATAAATAAACGCTCTGCTCAAACAAAGTGTGTTTTGTGGATAATATCGCATTCATACTATCATTATACTCTACTATTAGTATATTAGTATACTATTTTCATAATTTGGTAACTATTATTTCTAAATTATAATCTATAACGAAGGCCATCCATGCCTTTAACAGATTATTGATTTAATGTACAGTACATACCAGGCGATAGCTAAAAAATATTTCAAATTCATGTTCCCCACCACCTATTGGCCACATGATTTTTCTTGCCAAAACGTAAAGTTAAGCTTGTATTTGCTGTTTTACTCCGACCCCTGATATGTTTGCATTTATCATTTCCCTCATTTTAAGGAATGACTCTTTGATTTTATATCGGACAAAATATGAACAGACGGTGACATTCCTATATATTGCAGCTTGTAGCATTAGTTACCTGTGATCTGATATCAAATACTTCAGTCTGCAGTTATACAAGAACCACATATTTCACTCTCATCTATTTGCATTATTGAGTTAGCCCATTTGACCCTTCCATGACTAGAGCCTCCTGAAATTTTGCAAAAGCCCTACATATGTCGATACATTCTCTAATATATTCGAGTCCTCCATGGGGAGCTTCACATATATACGAGAATACATTTGCCTAAAAATATTTACCTTGATATGGTAAGACAGTGCATTCTCTCATATATGCGAGTCTCCCTACATGACGCGAACATTGTGTTAAAACGCGATACCCCTCTGTATATAGCACTGGAAGGGGTATCAACCCCACTAGAACTATCATGCTAATTACGCTAACTGCCGCGTCGATTCTGTTGTCAACGACGGGTTTGTTCGTAAATGGTATTGACTACAACACAGTGTGATAATTTGTGCATGAATTATATTATTATTTGAATGTATCTTGAGTCTCTATTCAATTTTTGCGCGAGATATTTGATATTCAATGGAAAGTTTGTTCCCACTGAATTCTCAAGTTCCCGATGTCCGATCGTAATAAAATTGATACCCATTAATCGGCCAGAGACTGAACTTGCAACATGAACAAATTTGTCGCTAAAAATATTTATAGAAAACCCACAAAAGTAACCTAAACGCAGCTCATCATATAGTGCGGGATTATATTATTTCAATTACTACAACATGTTTCCGACGTCCAATCGTAATAAATTTGGTATCCACAAATTGGTAAAAGACTGAACTTTCAATCTGAAAAAGGTTGCCATTAAAATTATTTATAGAAATCCGACAACAGACATTCAAACACAGCCAAACTTTCGACCAATATATTTCTAGTTTGTGTTTATATCGATTAATATGATAAGTTCCCGATGTCCGATCGTAATAAATTTCATACTCATGAATCGGCAAGAGACTGAACTTGCAACATGCCAAAATGTGTCTCCAAAAATATTTATAGAAAACCCACAAAAGTCACCTAAACGCAGCCCATCATATAGTGCGCAATGATAAACTCCGACAATAAACTGTCTACCGAAATATCTCTATTTAGTGGGGTTATTTGGGGTTCATACCCTTCGAGATTATTTCAGCTAGCACGTCATATTCCCGACGTCCAATCGTAATAAATTTGGTATCCACGAATTGGTAAAAGATTTAACTTGCAACATGCAAAAGGTTGCCGTTAAAAATATTTATAGAAATCCGCCGATAGACAGTCAAACACAGCCAAACTTTCGACCAATATGTTTTTAGTTCCAGATGTCGTAAAGTTTACAACTGGTTTTGAGGAACTGGAAAAATTGTGTCATAAATGATATATATAGCTACTATTATTATCAGCAGCATTAATCTATTATATATTTTGGAAGATCTGTGTGTGTGTGTGTGTGTGTGTGAGGGTGTCTGTGTGTGTGTTCGCGATGAACTCGAAAACGGCCGAGCCGATTTCGATGAAACTTGGTATGTGGGGGTATTTTCGGCCGGGGGGTGGCATGGGCATATTAATTTGTCCGTGCGACGTGACCTTGACCTTGAAATCTGGTAATTTCAAGGTCAAACGCCCGAATATCACGGGATTTCGATGAAACTTGGTATGTGGGGATAAATAAGGCCGGCGAGTGGCATAAACCTATTAATTTGCCCGTGCGATGTGACCGTGATCTTGAAATCGGGTCATTTCAAGGTCAAACGCCCGAATATCACGGGATTTCGATGAAACTTGGTATGTGGGGGTACTTTCGTATGGCGAGTCTCATAAGCATATTCATTTGCCCGTGCGACGTGACCTTGACTTTGAAATCGGGTCAATTCAAGGTCATATCGCCAATTTTGATGGGATTTCGACGAAATTTGATACGTGGGGTTACTTTTGTCCACTGAGTGTTTTGGACGGGTCGAGTCGTGACCCCGACCTGACCTTGACCTTCAAAATGATCAATTCAATGTCAAATTGGGTAAAACTCGATGGATTTCGACGGGCACGTTTGTCGCGTACTTTTGTCGGGCAGTGTTTTGGACTGGACAAATCGTGACCCCACTTGACCTTGACCTTCAAAATGGACAATTCAAGGTCAAAGCCCGGACGAAGTCGGGTCACCTTCTAGTCTATTATATATTTTGGAAGATCTGTCTGTCTGTGTGTCTGTCTGTATGTGTGTTCGCGATGAACTCGAAAACGGCCAACCCGATTTCGATGAAACTTCGTATGTGACGGTACTATCGGCCGGGAAGTGGCATAGGCCTATTAATTTGCCCGTGCGATGTGACCTTGACCTTGAAATTGGGTAATTTCAAGGTCAAACGCCAGAATATCACGGGATTTCGATGAAACTTGGTATGTGGTTGTACCTTCGGCCGGGGAGTGGCATAAACCTATTAATTTCCCCGTGCGACGTGACCTTGAAATAGGGTCATTTCAAGGTCAAACGCCCGAATATCACGGGATTTCGATGAAACTTGGTATGTGGGGGTACTTTCGTATGGGGAGTCACACAAACATATCCATTTACCCGTGCGACGTGACCTTGACCTTGAAATCGGGTCAATTCAAGGTCAAATCGCCAATTTTGATGGGATTTCGACGAAATTTTATACACAGGGTTACGTTTGTCCACTGGGTGTTTTGGACGAGTCAAATCGTGACCCCGACCTGACCTTGACCTTCAAAATGATCAATTCAAGGACAAATCGGGTAAAACCGGATGGATTTCGACGGGCACGTTTGTCGCGTACTTTTGTCCGGGCAGTGTTTTGGACTGGTCAAATCGTGACCCCACTTGACCTTGACCTTCAAAATGGACAATTCAAGGTCAAAGCCCGGACGAAGTCGGGTCACCTTCTAATAATATATATAGTTACATATTATTGTTAGGAGAACATATTTCATTTGTAGTCATCCACAGCTATTGCTATGACAGTACACAGCATATTGGTAGTGTACTGCCAATGCCCGAATCACAACAAACTATGAGTACAGTACTATAGCCGTATGTAATCAGACAACGGCGGCCGCCTAACATCCATATAAGAATAACCATTCTTCCTGTGGTTAAACCGGTTTAAAGGCCAGAAACTTTTGTCATCAAATTGTTGAAAGCCTGCATTGGACGACCTTTGGTGATAACTTTAATCATGCGACGGCGTTATAATAGTTCCACAAAAAAACGAGATGTTGAAATAATGTACAAAGAAACATTTCACAGATATCCAAATAACATTTCTTGATCTTAAACTGTATCCGATATTCTTTGTGTTTAACGACGGTTGAATCTTTTGAAGGATCAGTGTCGACGTACGTGAAAAGAAGTCCCAACAATGACGTTGACGCGTCTTTGTATTTTACCGTGAATAGAAATGAGGTGCCAGTGTTACGTTATACACCTTTACAGCTGGAAAATAAATGGAAGTCTAACAGAAAAGTATAAATCGCCGTATATGCTCACGATCCTACATAAAGAACACGTTCTATTATTAGCAAAAGTCTTACTCATCCACAGAATATAATGCTCGTATCAGACTATACAGGTCTTATTTGCCTTTCTGAATCTTCTTAATTCTTTCAATATTGTCATCGACATCGAATCTATGGGTACACCAATGCTTTAATACTAACGTGTTAACAGGAAGCAAACCACCACTATTGAAACAATTCCGTGTGAAAATAACGCATTATAGAATTACACATTTTGTGTTCTCGGATCGTTCTGCCACACAGTGGTCCGGAAACCTTTTAAAAAATAGTCACAGGTCGGTTGCCGAGGATATCACACGCAGTCTGAGGCAAATTTATCCAAACTCCAGGGGGGGGGGGGTAGTACAAAATTTGCAGGAAGGTATGCCGTTTTTTGCATCTGGCATTTTCGGGGACCCACCACCCCCAAACCTGCAAAAAAAATTTCACTAAAATTGGTCTAAAATCGCATAAAACTCTACTGATATCACTCGTATGACTGGGAATTATCTCAATTAGTTCAAATAACAGTTTAACCTGTTTCAGAAGCTGTTTTAATTGGGGAAAAAAGTTTTATAAATTGCTGATCATCTGTAAACCTAGTGTGAGGTAATGAATACATAGATATATATATATATAGGTACAAGTCTTTATTACGTCGTGAATAAGATACAAGCAGTGTATACAAATGTGTCAATCAAGTCGCCGCGAAGTAAGGTTCCCGAATGGGTGATGCCTGGTGTGGGTGATGCCTGGAGAGATGTACAAACCTCGAGATGAGATGGGTCTAGTGAAAGCATGATGTGATGGGATGTGGCTGTTTCTTATATACTATTTGGGATGCATTTTAGATGAGGCGTTTGGCAATACACATCGGGATTGGTTCCGCCGTTATGGTCATTTCCCTTGACCATATTTGGGAGCCATCTTCATTGTGTGTATGTCTTCGCTAGGAGTAAGGTGTGTGAGGTTTCGTCAAGAAACCGAACACGAATATTTGAGTTTGGGGTTCTATATATTAGGACAGTCGTATAGTTGAATCAAGTTGTGAGATTATAATGGGGTATGGGCAATTGTATATGGCGTTATGTCACACTAGGTTATTGTGCAGAATACACAAAATTTCATAATTTAAAATTATTTCCTGATTAGTCTGTCAACCAGCACATTATCTAACATATTTCATGCCACTTATGTTAGTCTACTGGAGCAACTTACTTCTATTATACAAAACTAGCTGAAACAGGCTCCCGTTTGGGAGCCTATATTCAGCATCGGAGATACCTGTGGCCCCCATTGAGGGACTTCGCACACATTTTGATCTTAGACAGAGCCTTCATTTAGCGGCGGCCCCTTTGTGCGCTTCAAGCACTTTTGGTCATTGAAACATTTTGATATATATCTATTGTTTTAATATATTTTTTTTAAAGATTGAATTCCTTGCTCAATTTAACAAAACCAATTTTATTTTTATTTGTTTTAATTAAAACTTTTGAAAAACTAATACCATTATAACACCCGCCAGGGTACCCCGAGTCACCACACCAAATTTGGTTGAACTCGGTCCAGGGGTCTGATAGAAAACTTCGGACATATCTACTCTTTTATATATATAGATGACAAGCAGTAACAGCTCTATATATATACCAGACTTGTATACTTTAGGTCCTGTGAGAGATCATCTGAGTTGAAAGACATGCAAATAATTCACTGATTGGCTTGATGCACTGATGACAGATATTTTCTACCCATTGATAGTCATATTAATGTTTGAGACAGTTGCTCGCTCTTTTTCCATGCACACAATGATCTAGGCATTATAGTTACATCAGGACAAGTTTACTTATATATGCAAACTTAGGTCATTGTACAGGTACACACAATTCCATAATTTCTAAGCATTTTCCGATTATTCTGTCAACCAGCCCATTATCTAGCATTATGCCTTAACACTTTTGTTAGTCTACTGTAGCAACCTATGTTATAATAAATGACAAACAGTCACTATGCCAGACTTGGATATTTTAGGTGTTGTGAGAGTAACCGATCATATGAGTTGATAGATTTGCAAATATTTCACTGATTGGCTTGATGCACTGATGAACAGAGTGATGACAGTTATATTCTAGCCATTGATAATCACATTAATGTTTGAGACAGTTGCTCGCTCTTTGTCCATGCACACAATGATCTAGGCTTTAGTTACATCAATACAAGTTTATTTATTTAAGTTTTACATTTCTCGAAGCTTCTTCGGGAAGGAATTTTTTCACCCCACCGCCCCATATGCAACATACCATAGCTTAATGTCATCTCCACTAAGGCCCATATGAGGTCCATGTAACATAAATATGGTAGTTTTGCTGGTTTTTGCAGTTATAAATTCTTATAATCTGTTTTAAACTGTTACAAATGTCAAATATGGGCACAAAAGGTGTTTAGTAAAAAATTTGCATGAGGTTGTAAAAAACGTGTATTTGCCCCTCGGGCCACCAACCACCCCGGCATACCTTCCTGCAAATTTGTGTACTACCCCCCCCCTCTGCAAAGAAACCTTTTTAAAATGGTAACAGCTCTATACACCTTCGTTAGACATTATTCTTTGAAATTAGTATGCATGAAATACGATAAAGCGATATACAAGTTTTAGAAAATCCAAACGCATATTCAAACCCTGATATATTTGACAACAGTGTCTAAAATGTCAATATCCTGCCAGTCGAATTCGATCGAATTATCGTCAAATAATACGCATTTCCCCCAAATCGCGTTACCAAACCGGGGATAGCAATAGTGCTGAATACATCTAACATATATATATATATATGTAAGAATAGGCTTCACACATAAAAAATAATTGTTTGAGCCCCATCTGAATTAATGCTGTCTATAATGAGATGCCCACAAGAGAAGATACTGAGAGTAAATGCGTTTGGCTGCGAAATCGAAAGTCTTTTGCGCCAAACACATTAAGCTACGATTGTGTGAATTTTATTTCAAAATGAAAGCTGATGGATAATTTGTGACCGAAATCGGCTTGGTGAAATATATAAATTCGGAATATGTTCTTACATTGGAGTTACCATAACGTGTATTTGTTCTTGGCAATTTAAGTTGCGCTGGATATATTTATGAAGTTCATTCGAGAATCCTAACGTGCGTGGTGTCGTATAAATGTCCAGACATGACGCTTAGTAGGGCCTAGCAATATTTTTCAGATTTTGAATTTGGGATCGTATTTTATCAAACAAGTTTTGATTTATCATATTTTGTGGATGTTAGTTTTAAATAACAGAGTCTACTGAAGGTTATAATCCTGTTAACAAAATCTGTAATTTGAAAATGAAAATGTGATTTTGAAGCCATTTCCACACAATTGGTGTTATTTCTCCGAAAATCGACTCCGGCCCTTCTTATAATACATATCAGAACAAATTAAAGTTCCCGGACCCCTTGTGTTCAGCCACTGGTAAACAATCGGGGCTTCAGCAAATATTGACAGTAAAGTGTTTTGAAAGGTCCGACGTTGGCTCGAGCGATTGGAGCAACGGTTCGACAATGGCCATGATGTACATCTTTGTACTTGCTTTGAATAGAAGTGATATGCCAGTGTGATGGTTGAAGCTTTAGAAAGACCAGAGTCGGCTTGCGTGCACAAAGAAGCCCGAACAGTTGATGTGTCTTTGGTCATGTATGACGGAAAAGTTTCAATCGGAGACATATATATACTCGTACACTCGGGCACTATATTGTTATAACACAAATGGCTAATGCATCTTCTATACTCTTATCAAACTATATATAATAGACCTTTAAATGCCTTTCTGACTCTGAAAATTTCTTTTCAGCCTTTACACCAACTTCCCAGTTTAGCGTCTCGGCTCAAATCTATGCGGTTGAAGCCTGTGAAAGGTCATACGTCGACGTTTGTAATGGAAGCCCCGACTCGATAATGTCGAGTTTATCTCTGCTACTATCAATACTGTTTGGGAGATTTCTTTGTGTGTTGTTTTTGAATTCGAACAAGTTATATGGTGTACTCGCGTTGTTTGGTCCGCGGGTAAGATATCTGGCACCAAACGCAGATCCACCATAATGGTGAAAAACATATTCTTTGAACATACAAACAATACGCATCGTCTTTGAATAAATAATATAGATTTTAACCACATCAAGACAGAATATAGCTTTCACCAGATTCAGAATCAGTAACCATTCACTTGATGTAGAGAAGGAGCGACATCTTCGGCCCCAAATAACATTAGAAGATAGAAATGTATAAGTGCGTGTTTTGTTGTGATGATTTCATACAAGATGAAGAACATTTCCTTATTTAATGTACTGCGTATACATAACTACGAAACGAACTTTTCGAATCGATGATTGACAATTGTCCAGAATTTGCGAAGCATTGACGACTACAAATTTATTAATATAATGGACAAAATAAAGTCCCATGCACTCTAAGCCGATCGATATGCGTCGATGTCATTATGCAATGACAATAAAGTCCCACGCACTCTAAGCCGATCAATATGCGTCGATATCATTATGCAATGACAATAAAGTCCCACGCACTCTAAGCCGATCAATATGCGTCGATATCATTATGCAATGACAATAAAGTCCCATGCACTATAAGCCGATCAATATGCGTCGATATCATTATGCAATGACTTATATGGTAAATATGGTGTTGATATTTCAAATCGTAGGACACTTCAAGGAATTCAAGAAAAGGAGCTTTTGAGATAATTGAAAACTGAACATTTAAAACGATTTTACAACATAAACTCTTCCGAATATAAACCAACCGCTGGTAATAAGACAAGAACATATAGGTTGTTTAAAACAAGGTACGAAATGGAGCCATACATTTGCGATATGCGTTCTAATAAAGCGAGAATTCTATTTACGATATTGCGAATCAGCAATCATAGATTGGAAATTGAAAAGGGGACACAAACAGCCCCCACTACCCGTTAAAGAAAGATTATGTATTTTTTGTAAATGTAAACAAATTGAAACATAATACCATTTTATATTAGAATGTAGAGCCTACAAAAGTATGCGCGATACATATTTTAGGGACATAATCACAGAGTTCCTATATTTTTCAGATATGACGAATTATGAGAAATTTAGATTTATTATGAAGAATGAACACAAACCAACCATTAATGTTATATGTGACATGATCCGGCCTTTCTTCACCGCTCGGGATTCCAATAAAAGCTAGTCAATTGATAATTTATAACTGATGAAAAGAGAAAAAAGAAATTCGTTAGGAAACTACATTGTACGTGTATATGCAAAAATGTTACTCATAAATTATATATAGTTACTTTTTGTCAAATTATATGTATTTTATTCATGTTTGCAACTGCCCATTTGGGTGTATTTTGCATTAAAATCTTAACTTATCTTATCTATGACCGTGAATGTTACGGGGAAATATGCAGATGGCGGCAATTTCCTGGACTACCATTGTAGTCCATTCACTATACTGAATGTATTAAAATTCATGTTACAACAAAACATGACGTGACGCACCATCTTAGCGATATACAAGTGTATACCTCTTGCAGCCGTATTAATGTGACAGAAGCCTGCAGCAAAAACACTGCATTATCCCTGTTGCCATAGCATAATTATGCCTGTCATTTCGTGCATAATTTGACCCTAAAACTATAAAATGGCGAATCCTAATCCGTTATAGTAAGTCGTATCCCGAGGATTTGACAATTCGGTGTCTAAACAGTTTTCAAAATGACAGCGAAAATGCCAGTCGCAAGTGAACAATTGAAGTGTTTTGTTGTTGTTGTTGATTTTTTAAACTAAATCTTACGATATTGAATAAACGTTTAGCCAATATGTAGCCATATATGCCACCATACGAGTTTACAAAGCCACAAATAGTTTCATAATACATCAAATGAATGCCCCAAACCACACAACAATTCCGCCAAACCATATACAGAGTTACAAAACCCATCTGGTATCCAAAAAAAACCAATATGTTAGTATCCAAATTCATACGACGGGCGCCCCAAATCCAAACATTGTTCCAAACCATCGACGGGGTGTCCCAATCCACCTAACGAGTTTCACAAACCACCGAGACTGATGTAGACTGGGGTAGGTAACTCCCCAAACGATACTCAACTGGTGTCATTCCCCACACATATAGTCAGCCAAACCATGCATCTGGTATTCTAACTCACACAAAATGAGTGTCACAAACCATGATATTCTACATGTAACACGCGGAATGTACATACCACCAGAAAGTTTAGTGAATATTTATTTATCATTAATTCAACAATTCATTCGGACAGAAGTGAGAAAAACGCTCGTTATTCTCTCGATCATTGGGAATTTTAGACTTAGCACGAGGCTGCATGAGGTGTACACTTTTCTATCGCTAAGATGGTGCGTCACGTCATGTTTTGTTGTAACATGAATTTTAGTGGAACAACGCCTGTGGAAATAAAACACATTAGCATCATTAACACTGAGTTTTTAGACTATTGTCGCAGAATCACATGGATATCTTCAGAACGCTATGCAATGATACTAGAAGTCCCAGCTGAAGAGTGTAGCCCCACTACAAAGACATTTGATGAGAGTGAGTTTTGAGGCTGCTTTCACGTGAAGAGGGAAGGTGGGTGTTCGGGTACCATTCACGGAGCTGGTTTGTCGCATCAGTTCCACACACGCAGTTTAGAGTAGACCACGCGTTGGCGAAGATGACATTATTTCGAGAAGCATTCTGGTCAAAGATCAATACACAATATATCTGCGTTGATTTATTTATCGCATTTATACAACAAACAAAACGAAGTACATACCAAGCTATACAAGCATGTACACCACGTTTAGATATTAAATATGAATACGAATCGAGACGATACAAACAAGATTTTACTATTTCACTGAGTGAACATGAAAAGCGTTCATCTGACACTACTCATTTGAAATTTATTCGGGCGGCATGTTGAAACAACACAGCTCTGAAGAAAACAGTCATTTAATTAATACAGAATAGGCGCGACCATCACTCCTTTGTTGGCGATATTTCTGCAGGCTCATCGGCAAAGTGTGTCTTAATGGAATCACTGAACTAAATGGTTTCCCCACTATTCCATTTATGGCAGTGTTAACGTCTCAGCCAAATTCACTGAATTGAAGCCTGCGGACACTCCAGTGATGTCTACCCAGCTAGATTGACACCAGGTGATCATGAAAATTCCAGAAAACCATAAGTTTACATGTTTTATCACATATAAAATAAAGAAAGAAAATGCAAATAATTTCTTGTCATCACTGATAGTTTTGTTGGTTAGAAAATTATCAGGTGCCGAAAAATCAGGTGCCGAAACGTCCAGGTGCCGAACCGCAAACCCAAGAGCCGAAACGTCCAGCATTCGTAGGTAATCCCGAGCAAGGCAAGGAATAGGCAACCCTTTTTATTTTGAAGGGAAATGTCAAGACTGAGAGTAATTCCATTTTGAATATACCTTAGTGTTATAAACATAATGCATCTATACACACCCGTGACAATCTCATAGTACCCGAAGTGTGGGTTGACGGCACATAAGCCGCAAAAGGAACATGGAATACCTCATTTCCCAACATCTTCTCGAAGTATACATGTAGACTGCCTCATATAAACAGCAATGCTGTGGTGCAAGATTGAAATTCGAACCCAATTAAATGTGGGTAGAATCAGGTAAACTTTGCTATTTGGTGTGCTATAACGGGGTGTGCATGGTGTCAGTCAACAATACCATTTGTTCGGCGCAGGAGAAGCGTTTGGGTTTATCACCATACACGTTTCATGTGCACTACTAGACGAGAACAATCCTTGCTGAAATCCAAGCACCACTTCTCCAAGATAGGGTATGGCGCTCACTGTATAACCATACAACAGGCGATCGTATGAGCGCATTTGCGCAGAATTCGACATTAACCCACACACCGGCTGGTGTGAAAATATTAGCCGCGGGAGCATCTCCATCTGCCGACGGCTATTGTTTCCAGGGTTACCTGCACGAGGTGTCAACAAGAAAACCATAGTCAGAAATGGTAACGCGCTCAAGATCATATATTATATACCCATTATTGTAATATCTACTATATATTTTGGATGATATATATGTGTGTGTCCTTTATAGACTCGAACCGATTGAGCTCAAACTTGCTTCCTACGGGAAGTGTCATGGACGGGTTAAATTGTGACCCGACCTGACCTTGACCTTGAAAATTATAAATTCAAGTTCAAATCGGGTCAAATTGAAAAACAAAAAAATAAATTAAAAAATAAATTTAAAAAAGGCCATTAAATTAAAAAGGCACAATTAACTCATTGAAAAACAAAAAATATTAAAAATTAATTAAAAATATTAAAAATTGTCATGTTTCTGACGATTGCCGCCAGTGGCGGGCTAACCTGCTAGTCTACTATATAATTTGGGACTTCTGTCTGTCTGTTTGTCTGTTTGTTTGTCTGTGTGTTAGCAATGGCCGGGAAAACTGCCGGACGGATTTCGACAAAATTTGATACCTAGGGGTACTTTTGACCGGGGAGTGTTTTGGACGGGTCAAATCGTGACCCCGACCTGACCTCGACCTTCAAAATGGTCAATTTAAGGTCAAATCTGGTAAAACCGGACGGATTTCGACGAAATTTGACACTGTTTGTCTGTGTGTTTGTCTGTGTGTTAGCAATGGCCGGGAAAACTGCCGGACGGATTTCGACAAAATTTGATACCTATGGTAACTTTTGACCGGGGAGTGTTTCGGATGGGTCAAATCGTGACCCCGACCTGAACTTGACCTTAAAATTGGCCAATTCAAGGTCAAATCGGGTCCAAGGTCAAATCGGGTTCAATTTCGCATGCGACCGTGTCCTTGCTCATATACGCTCATATAGTCATGTTTCTGGCAAAGAAATCCCTAAGTAGCCCGGACGAAGTCGGGCCCACCAGCTAGTCTACTATATACTTCGGGACTTCTGTCTGTCTGTTTGTCTGTTTGTCTGTTTGTTTGTTTGTTTGTTTGTTAGTAATGGCCGGGAAAACTGCCGGACGGATTTCGACGAAATTTGATACCTAGGGATACTTTTGTCCGGGGAGTGTTTTGGACGGTCAAATCGTAACCACCGACCTGACCTTGACCTTCAAAATGGTCAATTCAAGGTAAAATCGCGCCTTTCGACGGGATTTCGACGAAATTTGATACCTAATGGTACTTTTGTCCGGGGAGTGTTTTGGACGGGTCAAATCGTGACCCCGACCTGACCGTCACCTTGAAAATGGTCAATTCAAGGTCATAATCGCGCCTTTCGACGGGATTTGGCGAAATTTTATACCTAGTGGTAATTTATTCGAAGACTTTCGCTTTTGTAAAATAAATGCACTGGTAAAGTAGCACAATTCACCAATGCATCTATTTTTGCTCTGTATTATTCTAAGTTCAGTGTGTCAAGGGGAATTCCCTTCGCTTACCACACTGCCATTAGAATCCGAGAAAAAAATCGATACATTGGTAAATTGTGCTCTTTTCTGTCAAAAAACCCTTCGAAGCGCTCACCTTACTCTTTGGAATCTAACACAACCGCTGGACCGACCCTGGTCGGGACTCTCTGGCCCACCCCCTGTCCGACCCAGGGTCACTGGGTCTGTCCGACCCAGGTTTTTTCTGGCCCACCCCCGTCAGCGCTGACGGGCGTGGGCCAGAAAAAACCTGGGTCGGACACTCTGGCCCATCGGCCAGAGTGTACTGATGTACTCCGTCTGGCTCCTCGTTGAACAGGTTTTTACGGACATTTCCGTCCTTCATGAAGATAAGGTCATTATCAATAAAGGACAACCGGTCACTAATGTCACAAGTCATGCTCAAAAGCGCATTCAATTTCACAGCAGCTGCATTGTGGGGTTGCGATTTGCCACCGTTATCCTTCCGCGGTGGAATGCTGCAGAAGCTAATGTGCGCAAACTCGAATTCGTTTCGTAGGGCTTCTTGTGCGCGGTTGAACCACACAGCTACTTTACTTTGGCTGGCGTTGCAATCGGTTAGGTCGTTGGTCCCCAAATGGACTGTTACATTTAGAATGTTTTCAGGTTTCACGTCCCTGAATGACTTGGCTTTGCCGATTAATTTGTCGATCCGCTCAAAAGAAGCGCCGGAAATGGACACTACTCTAACGTTCGGCTTATTGATCGATACATTTCGGCAATTGCTTGCTCCTAAAATCAGTGAGTCGATTTCAGCTTGTGTGCGCTGACCGATGTTTCCTTTATTGTTATTGTTTTGGGTCGATGCACCTGGGCGGGGCGTAACAATCGTCTGCTCGACCGTCGTTTTTGGCGTTCAGTGTGCTGTCACTCCGTTTATTGTTGTTGAACTTGTTATTGTTTATCATGTAACGGTTCGGTGGTCCACGATATGTTTTTTTGTGATCTCCGTTTGTGGAAATGCATTCTCTTGTGTCATAAACGGCGCACCTTGCTTTCGTCTGTATCGTTGTTCACACTCGAATGATTTGTGATTTTCCAGTCCACAAATTCGACACACAGTTGGGTTCCGGCATTCAAAACTGGTGTGTGATTTGGAGAAGCAATTTCCGCACTTTCGCCTTGCGTCGATTGCTTCTTTACACATATTCTTGGCGAAATGAGCTTGATCACAATGCGCGCAATCTTGTTTTGTTTTGTCCGAATAGACTTTAAGTTCACAGCCCTGAATTGTGATTATACTCGGTATTTCTTTGTCACTTGGTCTGATGCGGGACCCGAATAGCCTCATCCCTTTGGTTATAAGTTCATTTTTGATTTCAGTGCTACTCACAGTTATATAAGTGTAATCCTTGCTAACTTGTATAGCGCGAACATGATCCAGTGGAATAACTAGACAATACGCCGCCCTAATGATCAGCTCAAACTGCCCATTAGGGCGCCTGGTGGGTCCCCATACCCTACGTGAGGCTATCTATTTCACAACATTTTTCAACTAAACAATGAATGCTGGCCTTATTATCTCACCATATATTTTTAGTCGGTACTTCCCGCCACAAGTTGACGCCAAAAGTACCCTGTGTCGGTGTATCTAAATGCTTTAATCGGACATTTCTAAACTGTTGAATGTTGGTGTCCCGGATAAGTCGTCCATCTTCACGTTCTTGTTGACAATTTACACAAGGCCATGTGCTCGGAAGAACTACTGGGTAATTTACTACGTCCGGTTTGGCCTATAGTCCGTTTCACGAATAATCGTTAACTGATTTCAAGATTTTATTGTTAGCAAACCATTACAACGGTGTGAGTGTGTAATATAGTGAAACATCCTAGTTGAACCAAGGGAACAATATAACTTCTTGTGTCTTGTGTATATACTATTACAGCATAGTGTAAAATGTTAGTAATTATGGAGGCCTTGAAGATTTACCTGTATATAGCTAGGTAGGCCTACATACAAAATCTCATTTTATGATATGTGGCTTTGTAGATTTTTGTTTAAACATATTTTATTTGTTCATAAATTAAATTAGTTTATGAGAAAATGGATTGGAGGACAAGTGCTAAATCACTTAGAATACCCTCCTCTCCCTAGTATAATACACTGACAAATTTTATGACACTAAAGACGAACAAAACACAAGGTATATTATATACATACATATAATGAAAAATATAAGTAAATAAACAGAATGGCGATTGTGGAGGAGAATTGGAGGTTCGGTTTACAGTGGAGAGATGGGATGAGTGTGAGTATGCTTCATCAACCCGTCGGTGATCATTCTCTTGCAGCAAGTAAAAATACGATAGTACAGGCATATATCAATTATTGAGTGCATAACTGGGATATATTGTACATAGGAAACAAGGTACAAACATAGAATATTATATTATAAGTAGATTTGGTGTAGAATGGCATGGTCAAAGTGTTAGGTTCTCTCAAAACGGCCGGAATCTCTAATATACGAGTGTACAGCCTTAAAGATATCACTATTCTCAGTATAAGTTAGTTCGGGTTTCCCATAAAGAAGTATGTCTACAGAGTTAAAATTATGTTGCATAAGATTATTATTGAGTTTTTGCCGAGATTCGGCATAATGGTTACATTCAAAGAAAAAATGGTTAGCATTTTCATCCCGGAAGCCACACGAGCATGTTGCGGAATCTGAGATATGATTACGTAATTTATCTGATTGTAGGGCAATACATTTACATCGAAGTTGCGTGTGAATAATATTATAATAACGACTCCCATTTGTGAAATACAAAGGTGGGTTCAGCCTTGTCCCCGCGTAGTGCATATGTTTCAATTGCTTCTCGAATTCATCATGGGCAAGATTGCGAATAGCTAATTTAACGGAGTTCCATTCCTTTGTACAGGCAGGGATAAAAGTGGATTTTAACCTTGCAGAGTCACAGCGAATGATAATGAAATCAGAAGCATATTTTGATTCTCGATCGGTCCTGTCTCTGAAACGTTCAGGCAGGATTGTGCTTAAGTAACGAGGTGCATTATTATTTATTATCTTGTGAAGGGTGGATAACCGTTTAACGGTTCTTCTGTCCTCTAGACTATCCCAGCCTATCTCAGTCATTAATCTGACATCTGATATAGAACGAGTGCAACCCGTCACGATTCTGGCTGCATCTAACTGAATATCATTAAGGTTTTTAAGGAGGTAATTCGGAGCTCCAAACCACACTGGGCTTGCATATTCGAGAAGCGGTCTCACGTATGTCAAGTACATTGTTTCTAAAGTTTTCTGCTTAGCATGCATTTAAGTTTCCTTATTTGGGACAATCTCGCATTAGCACGTTTACACGTGTTGTCAATACACATATTCCATTTGAGATCACTCTGCAGGTCAATGCCTAAATGCTTGTGATTTTCGGTGTATTTCAGGACTTCACCATTGAATTTAACCACGGGCCTAGTATTTTCAGGGAAACTTCCAAAGAACATTAGATTGGTTTTTGATGGATTGAATTTCACCATCCATTGCCTCGACCAATTGCTCAGCTTAATCATATCATTATGCAGTGTAATTTCAAGTGTGTTTAGGTCAGAACTACTCTTCATTAGACAAGTGTCATCTGCGTAGAGACACGTTTTGGATTCCATACTATCGGCTATATCGTTAATGTAGAGCAAAAATAGGAGAGGACCGATAACGGACCCCTGGGGCACTCCAGAATCTAAACAATCATACTTTGAGACGCAGGCGTTGACCCTAACCCTTTGCTGGCGATCGCTAAGACAACTTCAACCATAAAAGAAGTTTTCCTTTAATCCCATATTTTTCCATTTTGTGTAAAAGTCCGTCATGCCAAACTTTATCGAACGCTTTGGACACATCACAGAAAACCGCACAAGTGTTACATCCTTCATCTAGTGCTTCTGCTATACTATGAACTATTTCAATAAGCTGATATTCGGTACTATGTTTAGGAAGGAACCTATACTGATAATCATACAACAAGTTATTTTCTTGTAAATGCTGAAGTAATTTATTATGGATCATTGTTTCTAATATTTTACCGAGAACGCTCAGAAGTAAAACTGGCCTATAATTATTTGGATCTTTTTGGTCACCTTTTTTGAATAGAGGTATAACATCCGCTTTTTTCCATTCATCTGGGAACTGACAAAGGTCTATCGATTTCTGAAATAATATACTAAGTGGTTTGCATACAGTAGCATGTATTTCTTTAAGCATGCGATTACTAATACCATCTGACCCATAGGCTTTTTTCGTTGGTAGATCTTTCAGAATTTGAGAAATTTGTGATTCACTGATCGGTATTTCAGTGATAACTTCATCTGTTCGTGCAACAAAATTCGGCAAACATTTCGCTTTCATTCCTAATGAACTATTGGCAACAAAAATACTATTTAAAATTTCAGTTTTGTCTTTATCATCGCAGAACATTTTGTTTTTATATGAGAGAGGCGGGATACCTTGGTTAGAATTGTTACCCATAAATGTTTTAACAACATGCCAAAACTGTTTTGGGTTATTATTCATAACAAGAGATTCATCCAAGTGAGTCATATACTCATTTTTTGCGTGTTTCTTGGCATTATTTACTTGATTTCGAGCTTTCTTGTATTTCGATCACGTGAAACTCGTATTACATTTTAGAGCTTTTCTTCTATAGCGATCGCGTTGACGGATTAGTCTTCTGACTGTGCTATCAAACCAGGGTTTATCATTTCTACGTATCAATTTATCTCGGCGTGGTATGACAGATTCGGCCATCTCCAAAAACATGTATCTGAAATGCTCAACAGATTTGTTGATGTTAAAACGGTTTACTTCATTATTAAGACAAGCGGACCAGTTAGTTTCTTTTATTACTCTATTTAAACCTATAATGTCGGCAGAAGAATAGTTCCACACTATTCTTTTGTAGGATTGTGTCACCCGGGGTGTCGTTTTTAGTTCAACAGACGTGGCATAGTGATAAGAAACTTCAAGGTCAACAACGGAGGGGTTCATCGCTGTTAACGCTTCAGAGATAATAATAGGGTCTAAGAGCGTTTGTGACTTTGACGTTACTCGTGTTGGTTCTTTAATTACGTTAGACATGCCGACATATTTATTAATTATGGACTGTAGTGGGTTATCGCTTATCAACAGATTACAATTCAAGTCACCATGGAAAACAACTGATGGTTAATATCTAATGCTTCTCCAATTTTGTCATCAAGTAGTTCCCAGAAGTTATTTAAACATTCCCTATCGGACCTATAGGTAACACATAGTAAAAACTTGTCTACAGATCCAACTTCAAACCAAAGGATGTCATCATTAAACTGCAAACCTGACATTTCTCTGTATGGAATTTTATCTGAAAAGTATACTATGATTCCACCGCCATACATATTTGTAGATGTTCGCCAATCGCCATGGCTGCATGCATGTGTAATAAACATGATACCTATAAGTATTCAACATATTTTGTTCTTTTTTATTGGCTTGGTATGCAAACTGACATTAAATTGGACATTTTCGACAAATTTGTTGTTAGATCGGACAGTGGAACATTTAAAGTCATCAATTGGCCGGCTATATGGACGAAGGAATGATCACTAGATCTTATTGAACCATGCACGATGCCCAGCGACTTTGATAAGTTTACGCCGACTGACATGCCCGCAGCAGTTTTTATTCTCAAATAAATTGTTATCAAAAGTTCAAAACACTTATTTCTGGCCGAGAAACAAGCGGAGTAAGTGTGATCATTATTTATCCACGCACTTGACAAATATGGACCTGGTTTCTATTCGACACAAGCATGGGACATTGATATAAAGCTATACGTTTCATTTTCGTCTAACAAACCGACAACTTTAATAGCTTCAAATTTCCGCGTGACGGGGTACAGGGATGTCGATTTTTTATATTTTGAACCAGCAAAACAAAAATTACATATATCATTGGAACATGCATCTCCTGAATATACGGGATATGAAGATCACTCCGTTTTATCCAGAAATGTATTTGCTAACCGATAAAACAATCTCACTTCTTATAATTTCACTTTTAACAAATCGTGTGGTGGGTGAGAGACATCTCATTTTAGTGATTATGGGGTATAAAAGGACGTAAAAAAATCTCAATCGAACTATGTTCATCGATCGTTAGCTCATAACGCAAAACATAGACTGGTCAGCGTGGTTTTCTGACATTTACGACAATTTTGTCGCATAAAATAAATAAAAATACGATGAGAAACTGGAAATGTTTATGCACATTCCGGACGGGATATATGTCCCTGGCACATGTTTGAAATTTCACGCAAAATATGAAAGATAACAAAGTTATAGCCTAATTAGTTTTATAGACCCGTTCTAAATATCCCATAGTAAATGCATGCCGGCGATAAGCAGGGGTGCGTAGAAATACCAAGCAGAACCAAGCTGGAGAAAACTAAGGCGGAAAATGACACTTAAAGCATGTTTTGTGCTGTATAATGGAGAATTAAACCATAATAATGCAACATGACGTGATTTTATTTGAGTTTTGATGACATATAGCGAGCGTAAAACTAAAAAAAAACAGTGCGGCGATCGCGAAAACTTTTCAGCTTGGTATTTCGTCATTTACAGATCGCTGTGTTTGGATACTTAAAATCATACTTTCCGTCCCAGAACGCAACATAAGCTCCACCCTGAGTTCAGTCTCCTACACAGGATTTACCCTGCCAGCACCTACATGGCATGTCGTATTTATTTATTTTAGAAGCAAATTTGATACCTCCTATATACATATTTTAGATTTTTGTAGGTTACAGCTAATTCTGCATTATTCTGAGAAACAGAAATGTCCATATTCGTTTGAAAATGATTTAGGTCAAGCCACAATGAATTGTAACTGACAAAACACTTCTATAAAAAAATATTTTATTTAAAAAATACACGTGCCTGCATGCAGCGTTCAGACATCTCTTGGCGCGGAGACTAAACTCTGTCTGCAGCTTGAACGCAACAGTAAAAAATAGTTATCCGTAAAACGGACTATAGGCCAAACCGTTCTTCCGATCTCATGGCCTTGTGTAAAATGTCAACAAGAACGTGAAGATGGCCGACTTTTAAAATGTAACAAGTATTAAATGTCCGATTAGAGCATTTAGATGCATCGATACAGGGAACTTTTGGCGTCAACTTGTGGCGGGGAGTACCGACTGAAAATATATGGTGAGATAATAAGGCCAGCATTCATTGTTTAGTTGAAAAATGTTGTGAAATAGATAGCCCCACGTAGGGTATGGGGGGCCGCGCGGCACTAGAAATGATGAAATACATTTCTAGTGCCATCGGGTCTAGGAATAACTCTCTCGAGGCTCCTGAGAATATCAGAATCGTGTACTTTTCCGAAGATACTAGTGTCTATTTTCACCGTTAGGGGTCTTCGAAGTGCTGTCGACATCACTATACAGTACGCTTGGATAGGATCGTTGATACGGACACAGTTAGAAGTAGCGATTTTTGTTGCACTGCGAAGATTTCAATTAATTATTGGAGACAAAATTCAAACGCAAACAGTCGCGGCCATCTTACCGGAAGTCCGCCTATGCCCTTCTGATCTATATATACAAGCACGACAGCATACTAATGAGCATTTGTATGTAACATTCTGCTTGGAGAATAAGAAAATCGAGAGTCGGTAGTTAAGTTAAGTTTTCATTGACAAATAACATGAAATACATGAGCATCAAATATCGCATAATTTTGTTTGTAAGAAATAATACAAATTCTAACACCATAATTATGATATTTCAAATAGATATGTAATTGTTTCCGAGTCTCGCATCGGAGTCATGGTGTGGGGTTTTGTGCATGCATCCGACATTAATATACGGTTAAGTGCATGCCACCACCCAATACAGTTATATCACACGGTATGGAATCGGAAATAATCTGGGAATCATCAACATAACAATGACTCTAAAATACTGTGATGGACGCAGGAGTTTGTGGAAGTTAAAACGTGATGAAAGCCCCCATTGTCTTGAATTAAATGGGTATAATTTATGTGTTCATGCATCTCAGTTAGCCTTGCGCTCTGACAGCATTAAACTGATAAAAAAAATGACTAGGTGAGATCACTCTTGATGTCTATATACTTTGTTTTGAGGGGCAATCAATTCTGCTCAGAGATGTATTCACATTAACCATATAAGATGCATCAATCATACCAACACATGTACAGTCAGTTCCAGAAAGTGAGATAATGGTGCGTACGGAATGCTTACGTACGTAACACATTTTTGACGATAATTGTCGCCTTTCTCAGTGCCTTTCTCCATATATTTTGAATCAATATTATAATTAAAATTATTCTTAACATTGATATAACATAAAATTGTGCACGGTTTTTGTAAAATGTAAAAGTGAACACGCTAGCTATGATTTTTGCAAACAAATTGGGGAATAAAATCTTAGACGCAATGTATTCTTTATAGCTGTTTTATGGGTGAAAGTAACATAATGGTCGCATCTAATGTCACGGGACGTGGAGTATTATTTTGAGGCGAATTTACGTTTCTTATCAAATATAGCAATATGCTAAAAGCTTTGTGCCCCTTTAAGACTGTCATTAAGAATATGCATCCCAAATTGATAGATCTGGTTAGAATTTCCGATTAGCGGGAACTCATGGGTTCACGACATAAAAGAGAAATATTAGCATATGTATTAGCATATGACAACCTGTACCAACTTGTGCAATTTATCCGACAGAAAAGTTTGATAATTTGTATAACATAGGTAGGGGTATATATTCCCCATTCGTATGGTTTTATTTAGACTACACATAGTGGTCATCAGTTGAAAAATATCATAATTGGGTGGACGGATGCATGGGGTTCTCGGCCATTTGGCGACGTTAACGCAGGGGATATATACGATCCCCCAATGGGGGGGGGGTATAGCTTCCGGTCTGACCATTGCATATCTCCCCGAGGGGGGAGTCCACCCCTGCGTTAGCGTAGTTGTATCTGTTACGTTATGGGCATATATACCAAATATTATAGCTATAATATCGGTATTGAAGGGGTTAATTTTCACAGAATTCACACTGTTAGCGTCCCGCAACCGCACGAAATTAAAAAAAATCTTTCCCGGCCACTGACACCGTGACGAGGAACTGCTTAGACAGTCTAAGACAAACTTGGACAAATGCGCGTCACTATTAGCTGTAACCAATATGTGCATTCAAGGGGTTAATAAAATCTGCCGTGAACGACACAGAAAGTCGATTCGCACAGGACACGCTTGGTCAACTTCAGGCAACTACAAGATATACAAAATACCTGCATACAGGTCCGTGGGGCGCCTCGGTAGTCGTGGCTATACTAATTGAAAATCGCAATACAAGGTATCGTTATTTAGGGGTTAATATAAAACCGACCGTGGACAACTACATGTAATAGCCCAAGGCGTGACAGCAACACTCCCATGGATATTTTCGTCTAAGACAGCTGATAAATTGCGCGCGGGTCGACTAATTCAGCGCTAAATATTAATTATCTTGTCTGTAGTGGGGTACCCCACTTCAGATTTTTAACGCAATGTTCGCGTCATGTATGGGAGACTCGAATTACAATAGAATGCACTGGCACAGGATCTTTACTGCACCAGAACAATCAATTTCACTCTCATCTATTTGCATTATTTGATTTAGCCCATTTGACCATTCCATGACTGGAGCTTTCTGAAATTTTGCGGAAATCCTACAGATGCCAATACATTCTCTTATCTTACAATATAGCTATATTTCATCAAATACACGCGAAACGCCTAGGCGGTTTCAGATCTTGTATCCTGGATGGCAACAAGGATATCGTGGATTGCAACAGCTGGCGCACGTGCGTTTCGACAACTGGCTTGTTTTCAAAACAAAACGTCTAAATAACCAACTAAAAGTCGTAAAATAATATACTCGTGTGCTACGAATGTAAAATAATCAATAATTAGTTCAATAAAGTTGACAAAATGTGGAGACAGGGTCCAAAAAGTTCAAAATAACCACCCAAAAATGTTTGGAAATCGAAAAAGTTACGAAGTTTACACATTGTTTACAGCGCGCACGAATACGGACTATTTTGACAATTTCTATTTTAGCGAAGTAGGGAATTCCCCGTAATTCAGTACGGTCTTGATCAAAAGCTACAGAACGCATTTTGTATTCGATAAAATACAGAAGGGAAAATCAAATAAATTTTATCTTATGTTAAGGATATAAAACAGAATACTTACGAAAAGTCCGTGATTTATTGCATTTCCTCTAAATGCAGTTTAATGGGTTATTTTAGTGCGAGTCAGAACTCGATTGTCGAAGTGTCGGAAAGTTCAAAATTCACCAAAACTCTGAATGGACAGTCATCTCCGGCAATGCCTCTCGCCAACACTACCACTATCCAAGGAGATTGCACCATAAAATAATACAATTATTCTGTTAAAAGTGACAATTATGTCGAACATATGAAACGAAAATATCGTCGCCTCTTCATTGAATCGGATTCCAGCCAAAGTGAAATTGAATAGTGACGTGAATTTCTCAGAATTTGACTTATCACAACGTCGCGTGCTGAGAATTGTGTACGTTGTGTGTTGCGCGTAATAAAATAGTTCCTGTTTTAAATTGAGTTTTATTGTAAGAAAAATTGGTTATCATCACCCTGTGTGTTTCCGAGATCCGTATTCAAGTCTCGCTGCCTTCTTTGGGCTGTCTATCGACTCGTCATACGGACTCGTCGATAGACTGCCCAGAGAAGGCAGCGAGACTTGAATACGGATTTCAGAAACACACATGGTGGTGATAACCTATATTTATATGGGTGAATATTTGAAAACAGTACAATTTGGAGGATTGCATTACGCGAAATTCAAAGTTCAAATTCACAAAAAATAAAAAAAATTCATGTCGAACCTGATGACTCACCATGAATTAGGGTTTGCGTCGACATTCTGGAATTGTATTCCTCTTGCCATGGCAATATGACTTAATCAAGCAAAGTAGTAAACAGGTCACTCCTGTTACCAATAAACAACAATTAGCTGACACAAGTAGCGGTCATTTCGTCCAACTATTATGTATGTATTGTTGTTACCTATTGTTACTTCTTGGAAATAATTGAGCTAGAATGTGTTAGAATGTGTTTAAAATCTCTACAAGCAAGGGTCAACTCACATTTGTTGCATAAAAGTACAAAACTGGTTACTCTGTAAGCCATGAACTTAAGAGTTCCAAGTTGATCATATTTTCATAAGTATCGACACTTTGTACCAATCCCAATATAATTAATAACTGTACAGTATACATATGCACTGGTAACCAGAGTTACATTGGTAACAGGAGTGACATGTCGGTAACAAGAACGACCATGCTGGTTCGATAGGTTAGGACGAACCCACGCCTACCATGTGAAGGACTATATACACTATATCTTCCAGACATGCACTGTTTACACGATGCATGTTCTCGCAACATACATGGAATTGTGTGTTACCAAAATTACATTAATGTCGGCCATATTCGAAAAATGTAGCAAATAAGAATTGCGATTGTATATAGGGTTTAGCCAATTACTTGATCCAAGACGCTTTTAAACATTACAATAATTTCCGAGTCATGTGTACAAGCCAATCAATGAACCGAATGAAGCCATCATACTATGTACGTACATGGGATGATCTAGTGTGATCAGAACATGATCGGATACTCACCAGTATAACGAGTTGACTGGTACTCGTTTAGCGTATGATTACTGGGCCACCGAGCTCCAAGTGACATATTTTCGATTTTCGGAAGAGGGAAAAAAATGGTCCAAGTTCGAAGCAGCTGGTGTCTACTCTAATGACGCTTAGGATTACCATGGATCGCGCTATTTTAAATATTATGTTTGGTTCTCGAACTGAAGAAACGACAGATGTCCAGAACTCTCGTGCTGAACTATTGAACACAAAATTATTCAAGTTCAAATCAGATGGAATCTACTCTTAGGACGATTAGACTTAGTAGGGGATCGCGCTATTTTAAATATTATGTTTGGTTCTGGAACTTCAAATTCGGCAGGCGTCCAGAACCATCGTACTGAACTATTGGCATAAATCCACTATACAATACTTGCAGAGTATATCCATATGTCGTACACAAACCACCCGTGCAGTGGTTCGATTAAAGCTTCTGGGAGGGACATGAAAGTTAATGATTCATGATCTTCTTCACCAAGGCGTCTAAACGTGTTGTGTGCGATGAGTACGTCACGATGGCATGTGGCGTACTGTGCTGATATCGCTCCATCCGCTGCGGTCCCCGCAACAATTATGCCGTCCCTATCAGCTGACGAACCCACCTTGGAGAAAAACGAGGCTATGTCTAAGAAAGTAAAGTTGTAACGATCACCCAAGTCAAATGAGACAAAAATCCACAGCAGATCAGATTATTTATTTTTAAAATATTATTTAAAGACATATTATGGACGTGTTCGGGTGCGATAAACTTATAAGTTAGTACTCAGGCGCTGTGCCAGCCTGGGGAATGTAGCATTCTACTAACATGACCGAAAGTTTCAAAGAAATCGACAATTCCACTCCATAGAAAACATTGTCTGAAATACACTCAATTATAAATATTTACATATCGATTCGGGACGCAATACTCGGCGATAAACTAACGCAAACGATTGCGCCATCTAGTCATCGTATTTAATTAATATATAATAATGATGGTGTGTGTTGTCAATTTGGATTAATATTCGTAAAAATAACTACTTTGAGCCATAATATTCTCCATTTCTATTTTATCACCCTACCGGAGTGTTTCACATCAATTTAAATAAAAAAATATCACACAGAGTTATGGATAGACTAAGTGCAAGTCGTCCTTTTTACACGGATTTCATTGCCATACTCTCTTGATTTCACTAATATCTTCTAGATCAGTTTCTGTTGTTTGGAACTGGTTGAGAATTGTGACTTTATTTTTTATCGTTCATGTTAACTGATCATTGGAGCAGTTAAATATGCCATTCGTGACGTCCCAGGCCGTTCAAATCCCTCAAAAATTCGCTTTTACACAACGCGGTATAAAATTTCACCAAAATCGTGATTGGGATTCTATTCATATTTCAGCAAGAAATCAGCAGAACAGTGCAATGTAAGTAAGGCATACCATTACATATTAATATTCCAACTTATTTGAACCAAACTTGTCACTTTGGCTCAAAATGGCGGCCAAAATATGAGAATCCATTTACAGGATAATAGTACAGAATGGGTCAAAGCAACAAAACTGCACAAACATTGTCGGTTCACTTGACACTTGTTTGCGGCCGCTCTTTCGGAATCTTCAAAAAGTTGACCACTATAATGAATGCCGAAATAAGTGTTTTACTAGATAATTGTTGTCTTATAAGCGCCCGGATGACTATCCAATAGAGGTAGCTGCGTATGTCACAGTGACACATAATACATGTATCGATTGAGGTTTACAATGTTCGGTTTGAGCAGCGGACGATAGTATCCGGGTTGCGATAGCGAGCTAGGGCTTAGTATCCATAACCTTCAGTTGGAGACCGTCGCTATCTCAGAGAACAGTTTTTTCAGACTCCTCAATTTGCCACAGGTTTAAATTGACAATTTTCAGAAAATCATGCACGTTGCATTGAGTTTGTGTTCAATGCTGTTTGCGTATGTCAGTGGTATCATGTTGGGAGAAACTTTCGAGAAGAATGTCACACCTTCGTCGGTCTTTGCGGATGTCATCGGGGCACCCTTAGCACGCTCGATTATTCACTGTTCAGTAATGTGCTTGGGTGCCGAGAACTGTTACTCGTACTCCTACAGTGGTGGGGTATGTCGACTGAGAACTGACAACGGAGGAGATCACCGGAGAAAGTCAGGTTAGTCGCAAAAACAAACACCAAAGGGACGTTATTTATTTTATTACATGATCCTACCCTTAATCCATTCAATAAACACATTCTATAAATTGTGATATTAAACATTCGTTTAATAACAGGATATAGTGTAAGGTGACATTTGACTTCCGGTTTGTCGTCTGTTTATATTACGTACCCTACGTCTCAAAATACTAGGGCGTCCAATATTTCTCCAACAAACTCTGGAGAGTTTGAAAAGTTATTCCATTAACTATACGTCATTAACTATACGTCATTAACTATACGTCATTAAATACGACACATAGTCTGTTAGTTTCACGTCCCATTTGTTGATTTAAGTATGTTTTATCGAAATTTTGGATCATGTAATAAATATAATCTACAACTCGTCCCCAGTTTATAGCGGAATTTACAAAACTCGTCGAGTAAATTAGGTAAGGACCTCGCCAACGGCTCGTTTAATAAATTCCGATATAAACTGGGGACTAGTTGTAGATCCTCTTTTTATTGCACACCCATTCGTTAATTTTTATGAAATTCAGAAGATTTAAAAACCGTAAATAGCAAAATGCCCTGTTTAGACGTATCGTATACTAACATTCACAATTCATATCAGTATTATGAAGATGGTCACATGGACTTTGCTCCAAAATAAGGGGTTAATGAGGTACTATATTTTGTCTCATTTTAAATTGAGTTGCCCCCTTTGAATGGACAATAATGTGTGCATTCTAATGCACATACATGACCAATCCAGATATGTTATTTTAAAATCATCACAGTTAGCATGTATTATTTGTTGTAGCGCATCAAGTCACGTAGAGGGCTTGTTCGATATGTGTATCAACACTCTATGGAATAAGTGAGAAGAGAATTAAAAAAATGACGTAAAATTGTTATGAGATCGATGAGAGAAAACGAGAGCATGAAAGATAGAAGGTATTTTGAAGAATGTGACACCTTCGTCGGTATTTGCGGACGTCAATCGGGCATCTTTGGCATGCTCAGTAGCGCGCGCCGCGTGTATACTGTTCTGCAAATTATTTATAGCTGTGGTCCGCTGGGCGTTTTATTTATTGATAATTGGTTTTTCCGTTTTAAAAGTCGAACTGTGCAACCAGGAGGCCGAGTCCGGTATAAAGTGTAGTTTGGAATTTCAATTTCGTTTATTGTCCTTTAATTATGCCAATAATGTTGATTTTTGGTTTGTGACAAGCTATGTCAATTACCAATAACATAAATTTAAAGGATAATTTGTAAGTCTTATATTTCAACTTTTATAGATATTTTTCGTACTGCAGCCCACTGATGGTTATGGTCGGAACGGCCGAGTCGGCCGCCGGTTCGTTAATTAGGTGCTGGTTGTTATTGTTATTTTAACGGAATTCCGAGTTGGTCATTAGCGAAACCAATATATTTTATATTCTATAATTACAATCATGGGTATATAATATATGATCTTGAGCGCGTTACCATTTCTGACTATGGTTTTCTTGTTTATTCACTGTTCAGTAATGTGCTTGATTGCCGAGAACTGTTGCTCGTACTGTATGTATCAGACATGCGCGGTGGCCTATATACGACTCAAAACGTGGACATTATTTTGTTTTGCACGAGTTGAATATATACTCACTCATGTATGTAGAAGTATGCGATAGTGTTGCTGTAAACATATGAACATCAGATGGCAGTCATATCTACAGTTGGTGTGAAGATCGCGGTGGCGCAAACGTATAATTATTTTAAACATATATACGGAGACGTCGCTAGAGAGTCTCCATGGGGTGGGATTTCCACTCTCTCCCCCTTATTCCACACTAAGTTTTCATACATAAGTCATGGGCGTATCCTCTTTTGCTGTATATAAGGCGGCCGGTGTCTTCGGCTGATAGCAACGGCATAATTGATGCGGGGATCGCAGTAGGTTGTCTATATCAGCGCAGCACGTCACATGACTGGTGCCGGACGCATCTCACAATATAAATCATTAACTTTCATTTCCCTTATCTATAAGCTATAATCGAAACACTCTTATAAAACAACACTCTGGTAAACCATGGTAGAACACTCTTGTATTATGTGGTATTCTACCAGGGTGATTGGAACCAGGTAATTTTACTCTGGTAAAATTAATCCAGTGAATGGTCACCATATTATACGCACACATGGAGACACACCAATTTATTTTTAGTAAAATGTTCCTACCACGTATTTCATCGAGGTATTTTAAAGGGATGTAAGCATGCATGTGGATTCTACTAGGGTAATTCTGCCAGAGTATTTATACCAGGGTAATTTACCTCGACGTTAGGGTAAATTACCACGCTTTCGGAAGCTTTAACATTTGAGATAACATATTGGAGGGTATATGCATCACAAGTATGATTACATAAGGTGTTAAACTCTTTTGGATTTAGCCTACTTATTTATAACAATATACTTGTCCCATTTTTTTAATTTTGAGTATGGCACCTGGTACACTTGTTTTCAATTAATTAACGAAAACACATAGGCTGAGAAATGTGTTATTGTCTTATAGAGTTATCGATCTTATCCGTGTAAAATTACCATCATTTGCATTGCCCAAATAAAGCTTCAACAGCCTAAAATATCTTCGGTCTGTCTCAATAACACCATTCAAATATGGATATCATTGGAACCGGTTCATTGACCACATTGTCATATTTACAGTTATGCCCAGTGCCAATGCATTCTTTTATATATGCGAGTCGACCATAGGTCGCCTCGCATATATAAGAGAATGCATTGGCCTAATAAAATTCTTTTTTAACACTTTTTACTATTTTTTCTTACATTCTTTAACAATTTTATAATTTTTCTTACATTTTTAAACTATTTTTATAATATTTTTCTACATTCTTTGACAATTTTATCATTTTTAATATTTGTTAAGCCAATGCATTCTCTTATATATGCGATGCGACCTATGGTCGACTCACATATATAAGAGAATACATTGGCACAGGGCCGTTCTGTTGGGTAAAGTCAGATAGACAATGATATACTCTGGTACAAGCCATGTAACTTCCATGCAAAATGACACACCATTGTAAATTCCAAGTAAAGGCATGATGTACCCCACTTACAGTATACGCTGGTAAATCATGATGTATTACCATTACATACAAAACATTAAACACCATGAGAGCATATGTACAATAAGTTTTGAGAGTGGTTGGACTCCCCCTTTCACAGTTATTTCCTCTTGTGTTACTTGTATATTCTTGTATAACATTACCTCACCTCATATTTAGATCAAAGGATGTGTGTTATTAGCTGCCATATAACATTAGTATTAGAGAATGCATAACTCAGTTATTCACAAAATCCAACTGGATCCAACCATAATTATAAATTTGCGCAGTACTATTTTACGTGGGCCCAAAACTGAGCGAAAAATAGTATGACTCACAAGTTTAAACCAAACAATAGGGAAAATTAGAGGAATATCTTATATAAATAATAAAGACTTAGGGTGCATTTACACTGATATAGAACTATATACATAGCTGTGTGAAGTCACGTGTCGCGCATTACTGTGATCACAATATGATTACTAATAGTGAACGCGCGCTGATCAGTACTCTGGTAATTGACAATTCACTACGAGTCGTGTCAATTTAGGCCAGACATAAAAATGGATCAACTATCAGCAGACAACCGTGATTTGGTATGTGCCGCATGTATTTAAAGTGTATCCTTATACCACTTGATAATGGTTCGAAGAAAGAATGAAAATCGCTTAGGAATACACAACAAACAACTGTGTGCACAAATAGACAGGCTAGAGAGCACCCATATAGCTTTAGATGGCGATTCGACCAATATTTAGGATTTGAGGTGATCATCTATATATCTATAGGTCTCCTGTTTGACACCATCTGGGCGGTGGCCATTTTGGATCTGTATGGAATGGGTACCCACCCTACAACATCCTTTATTTGACCAAATGTAGTAAAAATTCCAACTGATGACAATTCCAATGGCAATGTTGACAAAATGTAGGACAATATTTTTTTCTTAAATTAACTAGCAGTTTTTGACTGATCACGGGGAGGGACCAGGACACAATCTTTCCAAGTGTTGGAAATTTCCAACCTGACACCCGCCTCCATAAGGTTGGAAAACTTCCAGCTGATGGCCATTCCAGCCAAAATTTTGATAAAAATAGGAAATTATGCAAATATTGGTCCGAAAACAATACCCCCCCTAATATAATGTTTGAAAATCAAACTACAAGATCATTTTCAACCTATTGTTGGTTTGAAAATTACAACTAATGTTGTGTCAGGTATGAAATTTCCAACTGTTGAAAATTTTGACCAAAGTTGCCGTGCTCAATATTCGAAATACACGGGTTTAAATGACAACGAACGCTAAAAACACATTCGCCAAGCCCGAGTAACAATTAATCAAAACATATTTGCCTGTCACAATGCTTCGGCGTTGACCGTGACGTATAGCGCACACGATTTTTGCTCACACGAACTAGTACCGTTTTCTTTTTGTGTGCATTTCTATATCAACCCGTTTACACTAGTCTGCATGTAGATCTGTGTACAGTTCTATAGCAATGTAAATGCACCCTTATATTTACATATGGGCAACCATTCAATACCAACGCCATTAATCATAATTATGTCTATATTATGTGGTGATATCTTTGATGTTGAAATGCTTCTAAGAAATGCACATATTCCAGACTGAAGGTGCACAAAAGCACTTCTGCGTATTCACAACCCTGCGCAAAATCTGGGTCACAACCATGGTAAAATAGTCTGTTAGTTATGCTATACATTTAGTTTACATTTAAAATTTCACGAAACCACGAATAAGTTCATTTGTTTTCTACAGTCAGCAACCTATATATACACGTGGTTGTGTTTTTACTTCTTTCGAGTTCAATTCTATTCTGTCCATAGATATCTATTAAATATCAGAATGCTTATTTAGACCATACATAAGCACCCGTCTTCACAACAAAATTATTACGCATTATAACTTACTGCAGTCAGATGCTCGTGGCCCGTTTATATATAACCACACTGCCAAAAATATTTTCTCAATTCAGGAAAAAAAAAATCTTGAAATGAGATATTATCTTGGGAGAATAGCTAGAAAAATAAGAAAAAACATATTTTCTAGGTCAAGAAATGAAAGGGTGGGAAAATTTCTTGTCTGAGAAAATTTCTTGTCTGAGAAAACACAGTAATCTTAGTAAGAAAATCCTAGTAAAAAAATCTTAGTATAGATTTTTTTTCTTAATGTAGGAAAGATTGTTTTTCTCACATAAGTTTATTTTTCTTGAAATAAGATAAGTTTAAGATACTGCGATTATCTTGGGAGAATAGCTAGAAATTTAAGAAAGCTATACAATTAATCTAGAACAAGAAATTATATTGTCTATAGTTAGAAATATCGTCAAGATATTTTTTCTTAAGTGATGCCAATTTTTTCTAGAATGAGATTTTCTCAAGCAGGAAAATAAATCTAAGTAAGGAAAACAAGTTTTCTTAACTAGGAATATTTTCCCCAATTAGGAAAGATATATTAGAAAACAATTCTTAATTAAGAAAAACATTTAATTTTAAATTAATATATAATTTCAATTGTGTTTTTAAATATACAATTGACATTTATTCTGAATATAAAAACTTCTTTGTAAATATCATTGTTAAATGTATAATAGAGACAATAAGGGGGCTTAAAGGCACGGGAGGCCTTAGCCTTAAATATTCATATTTGTTTCAATCACCGTAAACAGAAAAACATTAAAACGCATAGTTTTGTTCATATATACCATGACCATTGCGTAAACAGCATGCTATCATAAAGACCTACCTAAGACCTACCTAAGCAGGAGCCTGATTGTGTTACAGAAGGCAGCACAGTGTTACTGGCTAATCACACACAAATGATATAAATGCTCTTTATTCGTTCCATATCAAAATTCAGCAACAATGAACGACGCTCTTTATGTTTACCATCATAATAAAAACAAACACCAGGAAAGTACCTTTTTATGCTTTTGTTTACATAAGAATGGTCAAGCATATGACAATAACATACTGTTTATGCGATATTTCTTATTTGTATACGGACAAAGTCTGTCTGCATTTTAATATTCTTTCTGTTTGTGGCGGTTTTTGACCGGTGGAAATATTTTCACAGCATACCCACCGCCAAGGCCTCCCGTACCTTTAAACTTTAAATATCAACAATTTCTCGTTACAGTTATGGGTTTCTAAAATTGCAAGTGGCCAAACAAGATACTGTTGTACATTCGCGAAATGAAACTATACAAAGTACCTGTATCTTGTTCTGCCTCTTAAAATTGTATAAACCTATATACGCAACAACAAATATATTGATTGCTAATAATTACATCCCGACACATGATTTTCAATATATTTATAGAAAGAGTTACCTCAAATCTGTCGGTTGCAAAAAAAATATATAACAATTTCTGTTATTTGAGTATCCAGTTCAAACGATAGGAAAAAAAATCATCACACATGACAAAACAAGCACTGTATGTGCCTTAATAAACATCGTAACCCTGTATTTTTAAATGCACATATTCTAGGACGGGTGATGTGTAATAAACAGAAAGACACTTGTATTAATGGATTTGTTGATACGGCACTTGTGCCATTGAGGAAAGATAGAACTCTAGGGTGTGCTGTTCATTCCGTCATTGTGCGCTAGCACTCGTGTCATATCAACAAACCCATAAACAAAATTGTGTAATTCTGAGTATATACAGCATGGTTTCAATAGCTGTTTCATGAATCATGCCGATTGCAGGTTTACTGTTCAGGTACTAGCCCAAGTCTTTTCGGTATGCCACAGCTTGAGATATCGAATACAGTAATGCCCCGAGTATAATCGACTCCTTAAACACAGTAGAATTATGGGTAACTTTTCAGGATTTAGTCGGAAATATGGCTTGTTGCCATTCATCGGAAAGCTCTCTGAGAGCTTTCCGATGAATGGCAACAAGCCATATTTCCAACTAAATCCTGAAAAGTTACCCATAATTCTGCTGTGGTTAAGGAGTTGATTACTTAGAGCATTACTGCAGTTGAAACTGTTTTGGATCGAGTCCTGTCCGGCTACTCTTCTATAACCTCTCAAGATTTTGAAGTGTTGAATGGGTCACCATGAATCGCTCAAATAAACAATCGCAACGGTGTTGAGTGTTTTGCTTATCGCTCACTATTTACTGCTGTATATAAACAAACGATTGACTCACACAAAGTGTGTTTTGTGGATAATAACGCATTCATATGAACATTATCCTATACTATTAGTATATTCTTGGGAAACTTTTTGTAAATGTTATTTATAAATTATAACCTTTAACGAAGGCCATCCATTCCTTTAAGTTCCAAAGATATAAGGAGAATCACTGCATTTTAATTGCATACCGCATCCATCGTGGTGCTGTTTTGTGTTCAAGTGACAACCTTACCATGGTGTTGGAAATTACTGCAGTGTAATACCACAGCATTACCTGGGTAACACCACGTTAGAGATGGTCAATTACTTTAAGTATATGCAGGTTTGAAATCATCACGCTTGGGAAAGGCTGCCCTCTATGTTCCTATAAAAAGCGTCACTTTGACCTAATCTGACGAAATACTGGTAGTGCTACAATCAAGATAACTTCAACCCACAATTCTGGGCGTAAAGTCCATTATAGAAGAGTATCGGGATGGGACTCGGTCCAAAACAGCATCAACCCAACCGATACCACAAGTTGTGGACAGGGAAAACTTGGTCTAAACAGGTACTAGTACATGCATGTATTACAAGCATTAAAGGGTACACTAAATCCGGCCATTTATGAGACCATCTCCTTGTATACTCAACAGAATATATGCAACAAATGAATGAATTTGCCCCATGGATAAGTGCAACACCTGTGTGCTCTATGAACAATGCAAACATGGTATTTATAATGATAATGAATTATTGGCTGGAGTCATAAATTCATTTTCATTAGGCCAAAGTGAATAATAGGTGTGTTTCCACTCCCATCCATAAAAAAAACAGGGGCGGGGGGGGGGGGGGGGGCTTTTCACTTTATTTATTTTTTTCACTTTATTTTTTCGCGGGGAAATTCAAAATATCATATTTGTGCTATCTTTCTAATAATTATGTCATTTATGAACTTATTGTGAAGGCTAACAATGTATGTACTGAATTTCAGTGCCTTGTATTTAATCTACATGTGCAAATTGTACATATGTTCATTAATATTCAATAAAACAACTAGTTTCAATATTTACAACAGTGTAGAATAACTTTCCACATAATTGGGCGTCAAGGCCTTTGGGGTGATTCTTTTCATAGACTTGAAAAAAGGTGTTGCAGTGGGGAACCTTTGTCATTTTGTTTCTGCCTTGCGCCATGTGTATGCATTTAAAAAACTTAAGTGCCAACACGTTGCTGGCACTTGTTTGGGACGACATGTTGACACTATTTCCCGGATGTTGGCAAAATTGTTTTAGATCTTCCGGTAAATATACACTCCGGCTTCCGTTCGGTAGATTACCGTAGGCCTATATCATCAGGTTGTTACAGTCCGTTCTTTTCAGACACCGTTGGAAGTTTTGGGACAGATGTATTCTTTGCGATTGCGTTCGCGTAAATATTGTGTAGCATTATTTTGCCGGTATATTTGGGCATGTCGTTAGTTGACGTACATTAATAATGCGGTCATAAACTCATCACCCTAATGCCGCCATGGAGCTTCATTTTACAGTGTGTCTGAAAACCACGTGCGCGTTTGTTTTTGTTTACAATCTGTTGCTATATCGGTCACAACACGGAATTTTATTGTCAGTGGGTCAATTTAATAACCAAATAAGGAGACAATTTTAGTATGCTTGTTTATGTGAGAGATCTATATATAACAATATAAATAGCAGGCCTCGCATTATCAAAATCAGTGCGAGGCTGCCAAGGAGGCCCCGCAAAAGAATTTACGAGGCTGCTTTTGTTCGTTGGGGCCTACATTTGTTTATAGAATCCAAATTAACCTAAAATTGGCTATTCCAAAACTGCTAACCGACAGTGACATAAATATTTTACTAAATTAGTAAAATTACTACTATTTTGTTTAGGCGAGAGATTAATGTTGATGCATTTCCTCGACATAGTTTGCAGTATGCCTTCGTGACAAATGACCGACCTTTATCATCAACTGTTGTTTTAATTTCAAAGTTGTCTTTAAAAGTAAATTTGTCAAACGTGGAGACAAGAATTGTTTTGTCTTTCTTAACTCTTTCGTTGCCGAGCTAATTTTACACCTAAATTGCCGGAGAATTTATGAGAAAACTTATTTTATTGTGGAAAAGTATGATACAATGAATAGTCTTCTTATGAAATAATGTTTCAAATATCAAGGACATGTATGTATGTGATTAGCCAAAGAATTGCGGGTGAATATTTTGCCGAAGAATATTCACGACAATTAAGGGGCATAACTCCTTGTAACCCAAGGGAAATAACTCCAAATAAGGATTTTTTGCAATAATCCAATTGAAAAATGGCCCACAACCTGCTATATTCAATATTGGTTTTCTGAGACAGTATTCCAACGATGATGATCTGATAAATCTTTCTACTGTCTTTCTCATTTTAAAAACTTGTAAGAGTAAATTAGGGTCTAGTTCTGTTATAGCTGGACCATATGTGACGAGCTACACAATGCAGCAGCCGATTTAGACTTTAGTTGCGACAGTTTACTACGAAAATAGCTAGGTTTTTTAATTGAGGAAAATGGCAATTTTGACTGTCAAAAACAAAACAAAAATTGTGATATATAATTAAATCTCTAACTACAAGCTTATCATCATTGTGCTATAAATACAATAACAGAAATAACACATATGCATGTGGTCTAAAATGTCACTGAGGCACGCTGGGGCCTGTGGGAGTTTATAATCACGCCGTTTGTTTTAATGAATTACGTTTTTACCTTGAAAAATAGGTGATTCATTCAGCAAAAACGGCAATTTTGACTATTAAAAAAAATAATAAAACAATCTAAAGTACACATAATCTTTATTGTAATGTCAGGTTGTCATACTATCATGTTTAAATTAGTTAATGCATTGGTAAAATGCAGATCTTTCATATAAATAATTGTCTAAAAATATTTTTCTTAAATTGTCGGCCATTTTGGATTTCCGACTGCGGATGTTTACAAACTTATTTCATTATTTTAATTTTCAAACGTCTTAAAAAGGATTAAAATTCAGATATATACTGCAGAATTTAATTAGAAACAATTAAAACAATAATTTTTTGAAACTTGAAAAACTTTTTTATTATTATCATTCAGTTGTGACATAGATGAAGGAATTTTTAGTCTATGGTTGTGATCAAAATAATTACGGTTACAATTATGATTTAGATGCACGTTCCGGACCCCGGATTGAGTCCTCTTGACCGGAACCCGCCGTGTGGTCGCGTGGTTGTTGACGAGGCCACCGAAGAGACCTCGTTGACTTTTGTAAAACAAGGTACATGTACATACTATGATTATAGCGGTATGAAGTGTCTGGAGCACCTTTGATGGATAAAAGCGAATGTATACAGGCCTTAAAATTTTGCAAGAATCAAACTATAGCATTTCTACATCAAATCAGCTGCTTTTTACCAGACTCAAACGAAGAATCATGATTCTGACTCTCATCACACTAAAATCCCTACAAAATAATCTACTGGTGTGCAGATATTTCATTGAGTGTTTCAAATCATTTTAAAGGGACCCAAGGCACTCATAGTGAGTAAATATGCCAAACATATAAACATACAACAGTTCGTAAAAACATCACCACTCAGAAAAACATGAATTCCTGATTCCTATATTAATTATTGAAAGTTTTCCAATAACGAAATTTCTCCTGTTGGAACCATTGCTATGTAAACAAAACTGTTACAGTGATTTGTCAACAAACATTGCTACTAGTAATCGCGTAGAAGGTTAAACATATTTTAGTCTATTAAAATATTAATTTTCAGAATATTTTTCAATGCTTTGGCCATGCAATGTTTAACCCTTTCATGATGGGAGCTGCGCTGGTACAGCATTAAAGATCATGTACCAGTGAATTCTTGTATATATGCAAGTCTCACATAGGAAGCCTCATATGTATAAGAGAATGCACTGGATTACAAGGTCAAGGTAAATATTGTTAGGCCATGTATTCTCTTATATATGTGAGGCTCCATTTTGGAGACTCGCAAATATAAGAGAATGCATTGGCGCAGGGTTTTAGCAACATTTCAAGAATCTCCAGTCATGGAAGGGTTAAGTTTTTATTAAACTTTGGCATCTTATTGGACTTATTCAACATTGGATGGTAATGTCACTGTAACAGTGATGTTTATCAGAATTGCTAGCATGCAATGACATTCTTTCATATAAATTAATTAACTCACAGAATATCGAAAGACCAGATGTGAGTATATATAATATAAATTTATCACCCCATTTTATGCAGGGATACAAAAAATAAAGATAACATATGTTATGCTTTAAAGTCAGCATGGACAATTAAAGGTAAACAATCTGAATTGATGGTCTCCATACCATCAGATTCCAAGAACAACATTTCTTAATCGATTAAATACCAAAACATAATGCTAACTAAGTACTGTCAACTCTAGTGTAACATTTTCCAAAACATGTTATATATCAACATTTTGTTCATCGCAACTTGGTATCAAGATTAGGTCAGTCGACTCAGTCGGCTTGTTGAATATTTGCTAGGCCGGGAAATATTCAAGGCGGTGAAAAATAACAGATTTCAAAAATTTATATTTTGTAACTCAGAACTTTAAAGGGTGTGTTCCTCGACTCGAATCAATTATTTTTACCCCCGAAGCCAAAGAAATAGTAATTGAGGAGCGTGAACTCGGATTATCTATCTTTAAATGTGCATGTATGGTACATGTATAAGCCACTTTAAGCTCCTTGTACAGATTACTTGGTGATACAGCAGGTTGACAAAGATAAAGGAACATTAGAATATTTTGATTCTGTTATGGATTTTAAGGCCTGTATGTGTACATGAATCTGATTATATTGACATACTGCAATAATATGTCACTTAAAAGTTCATATCCTTCAGATAAGCTCAGAAACAAGGCTTGAGACCTTTCCATGGGTACTGTTGTGCTTTGTGTGGAGATTTGAAACTGGTACACCTCCAAATTCTGGTCAATGTAGTATGAAATATAAAAAAGTTTATGCATACGCTGGATGCCATAGTGCACATTTTCTGAGACTCGATGAAGCATACAAGTACATGTCTGTTGTAGAATTGAATTCACTAACTTCACTTGCCAAGATTTTCACCACATAAGTCTGATAAAATGTAGAGGTCACTGATCGGTCTCCATCAAGGAAGGAATGCATACATATATGTGTCATTTTTGCCTTTGATGAACACATTGATCGTCATTTGGTTATAAATTAAAGCCTCCCCTTCGCTGCAGTGTGCACTAGTTACCAGGTAAGCATGGTACTGGATTCAGTGCATACCGTCCGTATGTATACATATGGTACATGTGTATAGCCAGGAGACCCAGGACTCACTGTCACACAGCAACAACACACATGTCACCACCATTGTCATGCATGGACGAATACCGATAACATCTACAGTACATGTATACAGTACATGTATACAGTACATGTACACCGAATAACATTTGAAATCCTTCCTCATCCAGTCTTGGACAGAATTAATAATATTGGTATTAAGGGTCACCATGCAGTGTCTGCAAGAAGCACTCTGACAGGAAACATGATTCTATGATTGCTTATCAGATAATCATATCAGGCCTTGAATGAAATTTTGATGTCTCAATCCAGTCAAGCAGCTCCTCCTGTCTGAAAAAAAAAGATTTTAATGCTTGTAATGACATCAGAAAAGAGGAATGACTGATCATATATTATTAAGATACATCATCCAAATTGATCACCCAGGGGCCGAGTTATAACAGTAAATTATATCCATTCAAATGCTGCATGATGGTCAGAAACAGCTACAAATACATGTACCGGTAACAGATATCTCCCATGGATATATCCCCCACTCTGGATACCCCCCCCCCCCATGAATGACTAAAATAAAATTTCACTCATTTGATATATGTTACTTGAACAAACAAAAATAAAAAATAAAAAAACAAACTTAAATCTCATAAAACATTTCTTTCTGGCCATTTCAGGGTCAAACGATATTAAATGAGTGAATTTTCTGTTAGTCATACATGGGGGAAAATGCCCAGGGTGTGCGAGTGAGATATCTGAGGACATTCGCAAATACACTCCCCCATGGAGGAAGATATCCAGACAGGAGGAGGTGACGTGTTACACCGGCAGAGGCGGACTGGGCCAAGAAACCGGCCAGGGAAATTAATATAATACCGGCCCATCTGTTTGGGGGGGGGCGGGCGTCCACAGTCCACCTTGGAAAATTCCAACTGCACACCCCCCCCCTTGAATCAAAATCAGACCAAATACATATTTTTGCATAATTCCATTTGCACCCCCCCCCCCCCCCCCCTGAATCAGATGCAGACCAAATACATGTTTTTGCATTTTGCATAATTCCATTTGCACCTCTGGTCTAATATCATATATATTCATAAACCATGGTTCTATATATTCCCGGTATGAGACCATTCAGATATTTTTACCTGAAAAATTGCATAAAATCTAACGGTCTCCAGACAAGAAGCTCGCAAATCCTAGCATCTCTATATAGACTGGCATCAACTGAAGCGTTCCTATTTTGTTGTAAATTTCAATTGGGGGAGGGTCCGGGAGGGGTGTGTGAGATTTTTTTGGGATTTACAGCTGGAATCTCGAGATTAACGGGGTCTTTACGTGGTGTTATATGATGCTGACAAGTTCATTTAATGACAAACTTACGATTAGCCAATTCGGCTGGTTAAACAACACATGTGGCGGCCCATGTCCGGAGTTTTCCCGATCGGCCAGTCCGCCTCTGCCCCCCCCCCCCCCCCCCCCATCGTCACATTATGCTCACATGGGGAACCTGCCAACTTCCCAATTTAGGTAACTTCTGTCTTTCCTCGCCGGTTTTCCGCTTCTCGGGTGATATATATTTATATATATATATATTGTCAGTACACAATATCCGAAGTAAAACATTTGACATGTACAATAATTTCCGAATCAATATATTCTTAGAAGAGTGCCATCTTATTGGATACACGGCAGGTTAAACAACACATGTGGCGGCCCACGTCAGTTTCATTTGCGGTCCAAGTTGTGGTTTGGGCCGCCCAACCACATATACCCCCCCCCCCCCCAAACCGTAAAAAAAACCCCTCGGATTCTCGCTTGATAGAAAATCACGTGGAATCAGAATTTTTCCGGCCTCCGGCCCATCGGGAAATTTCCCGGTCTCCCGATCAGCCAGTCCGCCTCTGGGTGTGGGAGATTCACTGTAAACAGCTGTATATGAATTTCTGTGAATACTATTTGTCATGGATGTTAACATTGACATGTAAATAGGAACGACTCATTTTGGGGTCATTCAGCATAAAAAACATGGCTGCCGGTCACCAGCCGGTGGCCATCTTGGAATTCAAAAGTCAATCCATTAGCATGAGCTACAAGCTATACTGTTTGTCTGATCATCATGAAATTTGTCATTTCTGTTTTATAAATACCGGTATTTCTCTTATTGTAATGAGTTTTAAGCCAAACTCATTGCAAAAACAGTCAAACGACTTGCAGGAAAAAAACATTTTAGTTGCGGAAAAAAATTGTTGGTCCCATCAAGTTCAACCACCCATCCACCCCGGCGTACGTGCCCGGAAATCCCCCCTGACATGATGGCCAATATTTTTTAAGAAGTCAATCCGCAGTATAAGTGGTATATACTGGTATGTGTGATATTTGACATGCAGAAGTACTAGTTTGTGCTGCTATCTTCTAGTATACATAATTATGCTTGTATATTATACAGTATAATTTGTTCAATTCCCCAATGATTATGTATAATTGTGTTTACTAGTATATGCATGGAAATAGAGTATTTGTGAACTCACCTATTCAAGTAAAGATGATAAAATTAAATGTTGTATTGACATTTGGGGTGCCACATTGCCCCCCCCCCCCCAGGGGGGGGGTCGGAAACAAATTTCAGGCATGTATGGCATTTTTTCCCTTTCGAACATTTTTTGTACCCACCCACCCCCACCGCCAAATTTTGTTCCGTTTTCGGCAGTTTTTTCCGACCATATATTTTACACCCACCCCCCTTTTAACACTAAAACAGAGATTTGCAGGGGGAAATTCACTGTAAACAGCTGTATATGAATTTCTGTGCATACTATTTATCATGGATGTTAACATGGACATAGTGTAAATAGGAATGAGTCATTTTGAGGTCATTCGGCCAAAAAAACATGGCTGCCAGTGGCCATCTTGGATTTCAAGATTTGCAACAAAATACAACACGATAACTGCAGTCAGTTTACCAGTGTGTCCTGGTCTCTTGTCCGTAGCCGTGTGCATTTGTCTGGAGTTAGACCGCTAGATGTTAGAATTTATGCAATTTTTCAGGTAAAAATATCTGAATGGTCTCATATCGGGAATATATAGAACCATGGTTTGTGAATATATAGGATATAATAGGCCAGAGGGGCAAATGGAATTATGCAAAAACATGTATTTGGTCTGATTCTGATTCAAGTGTGGGGGGGGGGGGTGCAGTTGGAATTTCCCAAGGTGGACTGTGGACACCCCCCGAACAGATGGGCCGGTATTATATTAATTTCCCACACACCCCCCCCCCCCGCAAATCTGTTTTATTGTTAAAATGGTGGGGGTGGAAACCGGTGGATGTTTGGACGCGGGGGTGGGTGGGTCCCAACAAGGGTCGAACGAAAAAAAACAGCATACATGCCTGAACATATTTTCCGACCCCCTGATCATATGGCCATTTTCGTCTATTTTTCCAACTATACTTTCTATAAGCAATGGGAATGCTTGATAGAAAATTTGTAAATAGTATATACAAGTAGGGGGTTAAATGTAGCACACCATGAACTTTGAAGTTGCCGACATTGTTTCTGGTGTCAATTTTTAAACTCCACCCATCCCCGGTTGTCAGGCCGCATTCATTGGCATTACACAAACAGGCATGGAAATACAAGATAGTGATTCGTCTTATACATGCATATATAAGTTAATTTAACGATATCCGTGTGGTTGTATTAATTTTCAACTTTTGGTGTGATATCTTTTGGTGTATCAGACATATACTGCCGGTAATACTGCGGTCATTACGTGGTATCACCCCGTTTTTAAGGTCAATTATTTTGAGGATAGCGCAGGGAAGAATTCAGAGATTTTTTGGGGACACCTGTTCTGCATTTGAGAATGTTCCTATATAAATTGGGACATTAGCCATTTTATGACAAGAGCTGCACTAGTGCGGCATTAAAGATCCTATGCCATTTCATTCTCTTATATATGCAAGTCTTCCGCATAAGAAAATGCACTGGCTTACAACGTCAAGATAAAAGCCAATGTATTCTCTTATATATGCGAGGCTCCTTAGATGGAAGACTCGCATATACCGTATAAGAGAATGCATTGGCACAGGATTTTTGCTAAATTTCAAGAAGCCCCAGTCATGAAAGGGTTAAAACATTCCTCACTGCACACTTGATTATGGAAATAAAGGCTCTATATCAACTGAATATTGATGATTTGCATTGCATGTTGTTGAATTATAATAGAAGATTTCCTTCAAAATATAGAAAATTCAGCTTTAATAAAGACTATTCACTTGCAATTTGGGGACATTTAGGCCTCCAGAGTTTGGGCGCCCAAACCTGTAACAGGTATCAAAACAGCCCTGGATCCTTCCCTGTGATAGCGGTATATACATGTATTGGTGACAATGTACCAATATTCATCTGCATGGTAGCTATATTATATAGATTATACACTCACCACTGGTATTTTGATCAACACACTTCTTCCAGTAATATTTCAACTGTCATTTGTTCATTACCACATGTCTAGTAAGACATGACCGACGCTTAGACTAATCATGGGCAAAGTAAATCTTCATCTTCAGATGTTGAAGACGACAGGGCATCCACCATGGCTAATGAATCTGGCATTACTGAAATTGAAGAAAAATATGCTGCATATACATGTATGTGATATGGATACATGTATTTTTATAATTTGCAAACATATTTATAAACAAAGTGTAAAGTTCATTCTTCCAACAATGTGAGCGTCGTCGGCGATTCAGACGACCATGATTCAATCGTAAGTGGAGGAATCGGGCCTGATAAAATCATGGATAGTTTGTTCACACGATTACGATGTCATCGCAGAGGAGTATATTATCGGCGGTTAACCACGTGATTAACTACCCTATGATCTTTCCATTTACTTTGTATGATTTTTACGAACACACGAAGTTCTGTGATTCCATCACAGGTGGAGGTAACCAAGGATATGCTACAATTTCGCATCTAAAATCAAACATTGCTTGACATTACTTTTTTCACTTGCGATCATGTCGTGAGCATGCATGCGCAGTCCAACACACACAATGGAAATCTTTCCACTTACGATTGAATCATGGTCATATGAATGTTCACTTAGTGAACGTTCAGATGACACGATACAATCGTAAGTGGAGGAATCGGGACCGACGATATCGTGGATAGTATGTTCACACGATTACGATGTCGTCGTACATGATGAAATCGTAGGTTGTTCGTAAAGCATGTTATTGACTACCCTGCGATCTTTACAGCCACGATTTTTACCTACACACGACTGATTATGTCACAAATGGAGATACCCAAGGATACGCTACGATTTTGCATCTAAAATCAAACAGTGCTTGATATTATTTTTTTATCTAATATTTTGATGTGAGCATGCGCAGTCCAACTATCGGTTACTTCCTACGACGGACATATTTCAACTTACGATTGTATCGTGGTCGCCTGAACAATCACTTAGTGTTAAATTGACAATAATGAGATTGTGTTTGTGGGAATTCTATCACTGTATCAGGTTGACATTTGTTAGAATAATGCTATGAAGTATAACTGACAATTGCCTTATAACTTAGTTATATTATAAGCTATATTTTCAATAAATGGGACCTTTTTGTTTTCCAACTGACTATTATCATATTAATATGTTAATGTCGACCGATAATACACTGCATTTATGCCATAATTTGATTTTGCAAACTAAAATAGCCATTCCCGGATAGTATTACGTTTATGTAGCACAGAATTTAGGCCCAATTTATAACTCAATAAAAATCGTTTTTGCAATTTTTTATACAGTTGGGAATATTGTGTAAGTGTACGTTGGTATATGAATCATAAATGCAGCATAATCATAGGCCATCATATGTTACTATGTTGTCATGACAAATCATCATTATGACTATCCGATCATCGTATTCTAATTTTTGTTTACACATTTCACCGACAGTAAAATTCACGATAATTTAATTTGAAGAACGTGAATAATTCACGCAAATTTAATCGTAGTTCAATTAAGTATATCACTCGTAACATCATCTTCGTAAAGAGAAAACACTTCAACATTTACTAATTAGCTTCACTTACCTGAATAATAGTTTAAATATATCAAGTGTCTGACCGTAAAAATTGTCAAAATGGAGAAACAAAACCTCGTGCATGAGTCATGACCTCAGCTGCCGGCGGTATGTAAAAGACCCGGAACGGTGTTTAACCGTGTTTTAGCGGAACGAAATTAAATCAAGTACTAAACCGCGAAAATAGTTAATAAGCTCAATGAAACAATAAATTGATTAGACCACCGCCAACAGGGACGTGAAAACAGTGCGAATGGGGTGTTTATACCGCCAACTTTGGTCAAAATTTTCAATAGTTGAATATTTCATGACTGCCACATTAGTTGTACATTTTACACCATATATGTATGGGATTCCCTTTTCACATTTATTATTTATTTGCACTTAAGTGCAAATATGTGTCTATCAATTTATTTGCGCTTAAGCGCAAATACCAAACACTCCCTTGCTTCCCTCTGGTTGTGAATGATGGAGTCCATCTCATAATATATTATTATGAACTTATGGGCCCATAGTAGTAGCCCGGTGAATGATGGAGTCCATCTCATAATATATTATTATGGGCCCATAGTAGTAGCCCCATACAGACTCAAAATTTTAAGAATAACATATTTCCATATGCATATCAGCATATCTGTCGCTGTTGTCCCAAGAATTGGTGCCTCACTCCCAGAGCTCTAGTATATTTGATTAAAGGGACATCTCCTGCACAGATATATACCATTTCCATGGCCATAAAAGTGGAATTAGGGGTTAATGGAGGCTTGCTTCCTGCATGTGGTTTACTTATTGACTTGAAATAGGGGAAAACAACCCTATTTTCATAGTATCAGCATCCCTGTCCCTAATAATTTGTGTCTCCATCTCAGAGATGTAGTATATTTTATAAAAGAGACATATCCTGCACAGATCTATACCATTTGCATGGTCATAAAAGGTATCTAGGGATTACTGGGGATTGCTTCCCTCCTATGGTGGGCCTATATAGACTTGAGTGATGTGTTTAGGCCTGTGCCATTTAAAATTAATTCAGGGGGGATCAATGCATATTAATTTTTATTTGCGCTTAAGCGCAAATGATTTGCGCTTAAGCATAAATGATTTTCGCTTAAGCGTAAATGATTTGTGCTTAACCGCACATGATTTACGCTTAAGCATAAATATTTGCGCTTAAGCCCAAATGATAGAGGTTATTTGCGCTTAAGCGCAAATATGTGTGTTTAAGCACGAATATTTGCGCTTTAGCATAAATAAATAATAAATGTGAAAAGGACCTCCCATATATATGACCATATATATTACTTGAATCGCTCACCACGTTGTTAAAAGAAATAGGTTTGTGCAACCATTGTTTATTTTTTTAACCCTCTCATGGCGGGAGTTTCGCTGGTCCAGCATTAAAGACCATGTGCCAGAGCATTCTCTTATATATGTGAGTCATCCATATGGAGCCTCGCATCATATATAAGAGAATGCACTGGCTTACAAGGACATCTTTGCCAATAAACTAAACATTTCTCAGGTTATTGCATGCACTTTTATTACACAGGGCAAGGTATATTACATTATATTAAGGGTATTTTACTTAAAATATTCTGTGGAAACTACATAAAAGCAATATTGTATGCATCCATGTATAGCCAAATGAAATTAAACTATGGATATTTTATTGTTTATTTCACCAGAGACATGTATTCTGTTGAGATATTGCCTTATATATGTTATAAACATGCAAATAGTGGTTTCATTTGGGCTTGCTTCCATAATTTAGAGAGTCAAACCTGAAGAGATTCCCTTATTTCAAATTTGTAAGATGCCAAGGCAACTGAAATGGTGTATCAAACCTCAAATGGCAGTATTTCTTATCAGATGGACATGTCTACCAATAAATTAAACATTTCTCATGGTCATTGCATGCATTTTAATATACAGGACAAGGTAGAAACATCATTTGATGGAAATATTACTTAAAATAGTCTGTCAAATCTACATAAAAGCCATATTGTATGCATCCCTGTATAGCCAAATGAAATTAAACTATGGATATTTTATTGTTTATTTCATTAGAGACATGCATTATGTTGAGATATAGCCTTATATATGTTATAAACATGCAAATAGTGGCTTTATTTGGGCTTGCTTCCATAATTTAGAGAGTCAAACCTGAAGAGATTCCCTTATTTCAAATTTACAAGATGCCAAGCCAGCTGAAATGGTGTATCAAACCTCAAATGACAGTATTTCTTATCAGATGGACATGTCTACCAATAAATTAAACATTTCTCATGGTCACTGCATGCATTATAATATATAGACCAAGGTAGAAAACATCAGTTGATGGATATTTTACTTAAAATAGTCTGTGGAAACTACATAAAAGCAATATTGTATGCATCCCTGTACAGCCAAATGAAATTAAACTATGGGTATTTTATTGTGTATTTTATCAGAGACGTGTATTCTGTTGAGATATAGCCTTATACATGTGATTAACATGCAAATTGTGGCTTCATTTGGGCTTTCTTCCATTATTTAGAGAGTCAAATCTGAAGAAATTCCCTTAGTTTTATATTTATGATCCCATAATCCCATGAAATGGTATTTTAAACCTCAAATGTCAGTATTTATTATCAGATGGACATATCAACTAATGAATTAAACATTTCCCATGGTCATTACATGCATTTTAATATACAAGGCTATGTAGAAAACATCATTTGATGGATATTTTACTTAAAATAGTCTGTGGAAACTACATAAAAGCAATATTGTATGCATCCCTCTATAGCCAAATGCAATTGAACTATGGATATTTTATTGTACATTTTATCAGAGACATGTATTCTGTTGAGATATATAGCCTTATACATGTTATTAACATGCACATAGTGGCTTCATTTGGGCTTTCTTCCATAATTTAGAGAGTCAAAGCTGAATAAATTCCCTTAGGTTTCAAATTTAAAAGATGCCAAGCCAGCTGAAATGGTGTATCAAACCTAAAATGTCAGTATTTCTTATCAGATGGACATCTCTACCAATAAATTAAGCATTTCTCATGACCATTGCATGCATTTTAATATATAGGACAAGGCAGAATACATCACTTGATGGATATTTTACTTAAAATACTTTGTGGAAACTACATAAAAGCCACATTGTATGCTTTCCTATATAGCCAAATGAAATTCAACTATGAATAAATTGGATATTTTATTGTTTGTATCATCAGAGATATTAGCATTCTGCTATTATATAGTCTTTTGTGTGTTATAAACATACAATAGGTGCATGGCCTCATTGGGCTTGCTTTCATAATACAAGAGAGTCAACTCTGAATAAATACCATCGGTTTGAAATTGGTAGCATCTTCCATCCTTATATAAGAGGGGTATATACCAGCTTGAAGTACCGGTTTAATTAATATGTTCAATGCAAGGGGCCACCAGAGAGGTTTGTCTAGTTCGGGATGGTGTGGCAAACCGCCATTTGGAGATTTCAAGGGAGCTCTAGGTCTCCTCAATGGCGACCCACTATATTGTGCAAACAAAATTTTATTAAAATTGTATAAAGGTCAGCATGCCCTAAGAGCATTGAGAAATAGATAAAAACACTTACTGACAGATTGCCAATAACAAAATTACATCTGTTGAAACTATTGTTATGTAAACAAAACTGTTACAGTGATTTGTCAACAAATATATAATTCTAGCTGTATTATTAGTTCAAATATTTAAATATGAATAACATTTTCAGAATATTTAATCAACAGGTTGGACCTTTTCCAATGTTATGTAAACAAAACTGTTACAGTGAGTGACTTGTCAACAATTATATAATCCTATAGCTGTAGTATTACATGTAGTTCAAATATTTAAGTATGAATATGAATTTTCAGAATATTTAATCAACAGGTTGGTCTGGTTGGACCTTTTTCAATGTTTACCATAAAATTTTTATCACAATTTTGCTCTCGTTGGACTTTTACAGTTATTCCAATACAGCAGTAATTTCTACATAACAATTAATTCTTGGTTTAGAAATATTTTCTTTAAGTATTTCTTAACTTAGAAAAAAAATCTTGAAACAAGAAATATATATTTAATTTTTGAAGCCATTTTCTTAGTAAGGAAATTGTTTCTTGTTTCAAGACTAAAATCTATCTTATTTGAGAAAACTATCTCTTGTCTGGTGGGAGTTTCTTAAATTTTCTTGATGTAGCAGACTTGGGGGGTATATTTCCCAAAATAAGATTTATTTTCCTGTTTCAGAAAATAGTTTTTCTTGTTTCAAGATATTTTATCTTATTAAGAAATTATTTTTGGCAGTGCATGGGTATATGCGAAAAATACACAACGAAAACACACTCCACAGTTTGGATCGATAAGTCTTGCCCTGTGTATTTTGATGTTGAATTTTTTGACAATCGGTCTTCCGTATCATTTCTACATAACAATTATCGTCTTACTTGCAGCACGACTTTATCGTGTGATCGTCACGGAAGCGTTTTCTTTCAGAGTATGGTTAATACATTGCCGCCGGTGAAGTGTATTCTCGGATAAGAAACAAATAGGCCTATGCCGAGGGCAGAAACTAAAGTTGCGAGAGGCACCCCTGGTTGAGTGTTGGATATTTGGCACTCGAGACTTGGTTAGAGGCTTTTCGTTCCTTGAACCACACCAAACTCATAAGTTTGCGTAAATCAATTTGCACCCCCCCCCCTTTGATTTTCCCCAAATGTTCCCCCCACAGACTACCAGATGGTAGACTATTCCAAATGAACCAGTAACTTGTCGTGCGGGGGGGGGGGGGGGGGGGGGTGGAAAAGATTGTTCGGCCCAGTATGAGATTAAAACATCTTAACACCTAGTGGTATAACACCACACAAATTTACACCCCGATCTATTTTTCTTAAATTAATTAGCGAGTAACTACTGGCAAGGACGCAGAACACACGGGTCGACCGATGGTTAGGCCCGATGTGAGAACATTTTTGAAATATGAACATGAACATTTGACAATCCTATAGCATAGACCGGCCTCAAGTTTTCCAATTCTGGGAAATCATTAACCTGACACTCACCCATTTGAGTCCATAATTTTGCAAAATGAAAGGGAAATATGCAAATGTTGGTCTAAAACAATTTCAACCTAATTTTGGTGTGAATTTTCCAATTAATTTTGCTCGGGGTATTAGGTATGACTACAATTGCGGCGTAAGACCCCGGCATAACCACATTTGTCGACAAGTCCCTACTTGACACCCCATGCTAAATAATCGATACTAAGTTATGTTGGGTGGCACCCGGGGGGCGGGGAGTCAGGGGCTACATCCCAGCCCTGTCGGGGAGTCATAGCCATCCCCCGTCGGTGAGTTATGTAATGGTCAAACCGGCAGCTAAAGCCCGCCCCCCCTATCGGGAATATCCTGGTGCCACCCCTGTTTGAAATCATTTAAAACTTTTAAAGAAGAAGACCACATATTGAGCAGAACTCAGGTGGAAATGAGCTCTCGTAACCACAAAAGTGCACTGAAGACATCCCAATAAATCCAAATTAGATGCAGCCGCATATTGAATATATATGGTATTGTTCTGTTTACCTCTCTATGTCCAGGGACGAGGCTATATTGTTTCCGTTAGGGGGTGTCCACCATGGGAAATTCCAACTGCACCCCCTTGAATCAGAATCACACCAAACACAAATTCCATTTGAACCATCCCCCTTGTACATCAGTGCTCACGCCTACTATCCTATATATATATCCTATATATATTTTTTTTAAACATGGTTCTATATTCCAGGTTTGAAAATTCAGATAGTTTAACCTGAACAATTGCATAAATCATAACATCTAATGGTCTAACTCCAGACAAATGCCCACGGCTACGGGCAAGAGGCGGGGACACACCGGTTGACCATGGTTCTTCGGCCCGGTGTGAGAAATTTTTTTAAACTATAAAAGAAAATATTAAATCCTAGCATGCATCTAGACTGGCCTCAACTGAAGCTTTCCTATAGTGTTGGAAATTTCAAACCTCATACTCCCCCTCAGGTTGGAAAACTCTCCAACTGAGGACTATTTCAGTCCACAAGTTTGACCAAATGAAGTAAAATATTGTTTTATTAAACTAATTAGCAGTTTTGTATTGGCCACGGGGGAAGGGACAATGACAACGATAGTCGGCCCGGTGTGCAAATTTGTTTTAATCTGAACAAGAAAATCTCAAAATCCTAGCATCTAGACTAGACTCAAACCTTCCTAGAGTTGGACATTTCAAACCTGACTTAGGTTGGAAAATTTCAACTGATGACAATTCCAATGACAATGTTGACCAAATGCATGACAATATTGTTTTCTTAAATTAACTAGCAGTTTTTTGACTGGCTACGGGGGAGGGACCAGGACACAAACTGTCCAAGTGTTGGAAATTTCCAACCTGTCACCCTCCTAAGGTTGGAAATTTCAGTCTGATAACCATTTCAGTCCAAAATATTTACCAAAAATAGGAAAATATGCAAATAAAGTGTTTGAAAATCAAACTACAAGAACATTTTTAACTTAATGTTGGTGTGAAATTTCCAACTAATGTTTTGGCAGGTATGAAATTTCCAACTGTTTTGAACATTTTGACCAAAGTTTGGGGGGGGGGGGGGGTGAGACACCCCAACCTCCTCCTGTCGCCACGTCTCTGTCTATATCATATAAATACTTTTTCTAAAAACCCTTAAACCAACTCGACGTGCGATTTCCCTGCGCTCATGTTGCGCAAATTCTAGTATAAAAAGTGCGTCTATTTCAGACAAAGTTCAAACAGTAAATGTGACCAGACAAGACATAGAAACTGCTAATCTCATATTACCACCAGTCGAACATGATTACCTTTCAAAGCAATAACACCGGGCACCATGTTACGGACAACCATAGGCACGCACACCATGGATAAATACACGGTAAAAAGAACGGCGTTTTTTTTTGTACGGTTATATCTGGCATATACCAATGGTTATATATAAACGGGCTTCGAGCATCTGACTGCTGTTGTATTCTATTTGATGCAAATTTTCTTCGAGACCATCTTTGATATACACATTTATCCTCAGGGATAATTAAAAACTGAAACAAGACTTTTAAGAAAAATATGCACGAATTCAAAACTGAGCGAAAATAGTACTGCGCGAATTTAAATACGAGTAAGGTATGGCTAAACCATAAGCAAGTATTGTCTAAGTGGATTAACGCCAATAATTTAGTACGAAAGGTTCTGGACGCCTACCGGTTCAACACACACTAGGGCATTGTACTTTCCAAGCCAGTTCGTCCGACCACAGGAGCTTGGAATTTGGTCAAAACCCCTCTTGTATTGGCAGAACCACCACCCGGGACCATAGGTCACGGAAGGAACGAAACACGAATTTGTTGCCACCCATTTTGAACTCAACTGTATTCCTACAAAAAATATATTTTCACTAAAAACTTTTGGTACCTCTTACACCTTAGATGCCAATCTACAACATTCCATAGGTATATTTTTCCAGTTCTTCGAAAACCTCACTTTATTTCGGTAATGTATTGTAAATTCACCAACGAACACAAATCTGCGACACCTCCATCACCCGTTGTAGAATATGAGTAGCGGAAATGGTACCGAAATATGCGGAAACTTTAAAACTATGATCCGGAGACGGATAGCATGAAAGTACCGTTTATAATTTCGAACATAGCTGCTGATTACATGTTTATTACATGACCGAAACTGATAAATTGTGTCAAATACAATTTAATATATGTAATTCTGCGTCAATCATACGTCGTGGTTGGTATAACACAATTTTTAACCAAGAATTCGAAGAGCTCCTGATCAGGTACGTATTGTTGGTCCGATCATAATTAAATTGGTCATGGAGGTTGACATTGACATGTAGATGGAAACGAATAATTTTGGAGTGAATTCCCCAAGAAACATGGCCGCCGTCGGCCATCTTGGATTTCAGCGATAACCCTGCATATATAAATCAATAACACTGCCTAGAGCTTTGTCGATGCACCGATCATCGTGAAATTTTCATGGGTCATGATATCGATATCAAAATGAGAACGAATCATTGCTATATACTGTAGCATTGGTACGATCATCGTGAAATTATTCATAGAAACATGACCGCCGTAGGATTTCAGCCACTCGTTTCATCGACCATGAAAGTTACATTAAGTAATGTTTTTAATATTTTTGTGGGGTATTTTCGACTTTGAGAAAAACAATGCCATATGGCGGCTAGCTGTCTTGAATTTCCAATTCATGAGCACAGGCTATATAATCATATGCCTAAAGCCATTCTTTGAGAGTTTTGGTGATGATTCGTTACGAGCCACGAGTGACGTATACTATTTATATATCCTGGTAGTGATACAATTGACAATACTTATAGTTGCTTATTAAATAAAATTTATGTTAGCGAGTTTATCACTAACTCAAATTTATAAACTAGTTATTCGGTAAACCAGTTTGCCTTTCAACTTGCACAAATAAAACGTATACCGTAAATAATACGCAGGATGACATGAAAGAATCTTATTACATTTTGTTACTATATTTGGCATATAGTGTGGTCGTGGGAGAGATGAACCCGGAAGAAATTGGATACAAGCTGATTGTGGTGTCATTCGACGCGGAAAAACACCAGGAACAACATATCCAAAATCCGCAAAAATCCGCTCATGGGAAAATTCAGGATCCAAGATGGCGTCCAATATGGCTGACACAATACGTAAATTTCCCATTAGGGCCCAATAACACATGAAACCTCGGTAATTATGGAAAATTACGCACCAAAACATATTCCACATTGAAAGTAGCACATGTCAGAACACGCATACTGTTAAGCTTGTTGTCTTTGGGGGCAGATGGCTATCAATATGGCCGCTGAATTCGGGAAAATTATAATTTTTAAGTGTATACAAATATTCTTCTAATAAAAATATCTATTATTAGCATATCCTACATTTCAATAAAAGCAGTTTTGGTACATTTTGACGCAGAAAGGAACCGAGACCAACATATAATTTTTTTTTTAAATAGCACAAGCAGTCAGGATACAAGATGGCGTCCAATATGGCGGTCAAATGATGATATTTCGAGTCAGTGCCCATTAGCACGCACACTCCGGGTTATATGGAAACTATTTAACCAAAACGGAAGCTACATTGACTTAGTCATGATACAGATGATACATAAATGTCCTTCTCGCGTTGTGCAATTGCTATCAATCGTGAGAATAGCACAGTCGGGTTGAATTGCATTCGATCATTCTCTACTCTGATCCCAGGATATAAATGGTCAAGAGATTTTATTTGATCCTTCCGCTTGATCGCGGCATCTGTGATACTCATGCTGTTGAGCTTTTGGTTGATCTCAAAACCGACACGTTCAGATTCAATACAGTTAACACCGTCCCCGCCACTAGATGTTAACCCAGACGACAGGGAGCGTAGTTTATCTTCACTCAAATCAAAAGGTTCATGTTCGTTAAACCAACGTTGTATGATTATCAAATCATCAGAGTCACGTTTGCTCCTACTTGCCCCGAACTCCGCGTGCTGTTCACTGGTGGTATGTCTAATTTTGGTTAATTCGGTCATGGCATCATGAATCTCGGCACACCTATGCATGCTATATATCCATTGCATTCGGACAGATTCGGTCATTCCCATACCTCTTGTCAGACCTCCTCTGCTTTTGATAGAACGCGTAAGGACTTGTTCTATTATGAGATCTGTTGATAATCCTGCCCATAATCTATTGCTTCTACGTACAGCATGAAACCCATTTTCGGCGAAACATTTGTACAGCCAAGGGTGTTTATTAGGTAGTTCCAACATTTGCTGTAGATAGAGTCGACAGCTCTTGGCATAGTTGGCGTGACCGGTTGCGGCAAATAGATTGAGAATTTGCCCCACAGTAGCGAGATGCAGACCCCAATTTCCTGTCCTCTCTGCTCTAATGAAATTCTTCAACGTTTGCACATATTCCAAATACTGAACCCACAACTTTGCTGTCGGAGATTTCTCAATAAGCAACGATTAATACTTCTTCAAACATTCCTCGAGTTTCATCAATGGTTGAGACCCAGAAACAGCACTTGCAGGAATTACTCTACTTTCAATGTATTTGTACAAATCACTTATTGCGTTCATCTCATCCTTCTCGATTCTAGGTATTGTTTTTTCTTCAGACTGATTTATAGCTACTGTGGCATCAGGCGAAGCATCGAGCACCATCTCAGTCTGCACTGTTCGGCCACCCATGGGCTTGTCGGACTTGTACTTGTTTCTGTAGATGGCACAATGTCTGATATCAGCTTATGTGTAAGAGCAGCATCAATTAAGAAATGTCCACGCATTGCCCTTGATATTGCCTTCCCATAAATCATATGTGTAACTGTGTTAGGGCCATAGACATTCTCCAGAGCCTCTTCCAAACCCGAACCCTTCATTAGTGAACCAATACTACCCATGAAACTCATAATGGCATGAAAGCCACCCAGTCTGCAGACTATATTCATGGACTTGGTCATTATAATATTCGTGGCCTTTATCCACAATGGCTGATCAAATGTGATACATGGTGTCAGGATGTTTAGTTTGGTCGCTTGACCCTGAACATAAAGGAGAGTTGAATATATACAATCCTCATCGGACGGATTCAAATCTATAATCGGCAAAAACAGAACACCAGACTTCGTTGGGCACTTCTGGTCATCAGTCGTAATATATTACATGAAGCCCGACCAATTTGTCCGAGGCTTTGTAGATTGGTTCACAAACCACCCTGAATGGCACAGTAGATCAGTGTTGAGCTCTGGTGGCAATGTGTGTGGAGTAATCAGTTGAAGCAAAGGTTTGTAAGACAACGATGAAAGGCCTTTACCGGGAGAATCAACATAATGGCATATCTGGACTCCTTTACCGCGAACTAGCTCATCAACCTTCGAACGCTGGCACCTGTTAATGGTGTGTGGCCTGAGGCTAAGCTGTGTTTGATCTTTTGGAGTAGAGATTGCTATCATGCCCATACCATGGAATGTCCCCTGACCATCTAAAGTTGCTATGTTGTGGTCTACATTGTCGGCAACCCACTGTGTACATGTTCCGGGGAAATAGTCGGTTAGAATGTCGTCAGGACGTTCGGTTTGGATGACAGACTGTTTGTATCTTTCTACCTCGTCATGTGTAATGGAGAACCCCAACCTAGATAACTCATTCACCAGCCATTTTGAACCGAACACGTGATCCATCTCCACACCCACACCAAAGAGCGTTGGTGTTATAACAGATCGAGGTCGAGCAGATTGAATTATGGAGTGCCCAATGCTATTTATATTCAAATCGGATAGAATCAAAACACTTAACATCGTGTGCAAATGATGCGAAACCCACTGTCGACCCCGATCAATGGAAGATATATCTTCACTGGTTGGGTATGAATTAGTGTCATACTCAGTCTCTCTTATTTCTGCTCATAATGTCCTTGCTGCTGTCAACATTATCCTTTCAGTTTCCTCTTCAATACTATCTATCTTATCACAGTACCATTTTTCGTTTATGATAAACTTTGTCATGTTCTGAAAACACACTATATTGTTCCGTCCCTCAACTTCGGCGAAAAATATAAACTCCCCGTAGTGGTCCTGCAGTTTTTCTTTGAGCCATTTCATACTATACACATGCCAATCACCCGCATACTCAATCATTTTGTCATGCAACTCCCCCAGAGTATATAATTCTACACCAGCTTCGAGCCAACTACAAACCATCTCAAACCATTGCTCCATTCCATTGCTGCATCTCCTACCACTTTTCGCCTTATCAACCAATGTTGGATTTTCTTTATCCTTCTGGAAATCAGTATAACAGCGTGAGTGGTAGACATAATCTGCTGCTACCAAGTCTATACAACCATACAACCGATCATGCACATCGGATTCCCATTTGGTCCCACTTTTATCACATAATTTTAGGATATTGTCCCGCATTGGGAGGGTTGTTACTTGCCTCACCCCTGACTTGTCGGGATGTCGAGGATCTATAGTGGCAGGCGTACCACAAAACATACAGTCTGTCTTGAAATCAAACGGTCACACACCAAATCTCAGTTGTTTATTTGGAGGTACTTCGGTAGTTATTTCGACAGAACGGTGTCGCCTTTTTGGATCTGTGAAATCTCTACGACAATTCGAATGGACAAGAACTTTACCGACTGGTGTCATCTGATAGCGCTCATTCAGATAATCTTTCAGGTCGTGCCTCCCACGTTTATCACATAAATTGATCAATGTCAAAATGCCTTTCTTAGACACGATGACGGGAGGTTTGTCATCAAAACCAGATGGGCATAAAACACACATGTCATCCCGAAATTGCGTAATTTCTTGCGGCTCGCAAAATTCTGCCATAACTATATATTCAATACAAGACCAACTGATACATGGACTGACACTACATTTAAATGATAGAAATATAGAATATGTATAGTAACAGGTCTCCTGCGTACGTTGGCACCGTTAGGTTTCAACAGGAGAAAAGTTATAAGCCTTCAATCCAGTGGTTTGCAAATCAAAGTATTACTACTTGAACATACACAGCCGGAATGAGACAATACAAGCAACGAAGCTATATGCGAAAAAGCAGCCGATAGGCGAGACCTTTTATGTGCATCTGTGAGAACAACCATATAGCACGTGTTCTGTTATAAACGCTCTTTATGTTATGTTCTGTTCTGTTATATACACGCTCTTTATGACATTTCCTGGAAAGGTATAGCAAAACACGTGTTCTGTAGCAAACGCTCTTTATTGTTGAACGAACCGACATTGCAAGCCAGCTAATATAGATATCAGTGATACTCATAAACTTGGTTTATTCGCTGTATGTACTTAAAAATCGCAGTTATAGTAAATTATATAGACACATTAAGCACATAAATTCGTCAATGTTCATAACTGGTTGAATAAATTGATAAAAACGGCATTTGAGAGTCAAACATGTGTTGTATTTCAAAGTGCCAATATAATTGACTGTTGTCTTAGACAAATATATACTTGAAAATTATAATTTTCTCGAATTTGGCTGTTATATTAACCGAAGTACGTCCCAATTGACAACAAAATTGTTTATATATATGTTCTAACATATGTTACTATCAATGTGGAATCCGTTTCTGGTGAGATTTATCCATATTCACTGAGGGTTTGCGTGTCAATGTGCGTTGACTGGAAAATTATTCATTTGGCGGCCATCTTTTACGCCATCTTGGATCCTGAATTTTCCCATGATCGGATTTTTGCGGATTTTGGATATGTTGTTCCTGAAGCTTTTCCGCGTCGAATGACACCAAAATCAGCTTGTATCCAATTTCTTCCGGGTTGACCCCCAAAGTCAGCTTCAACGACCATACTAATATTATGATATAAATGGCGAGCTTTTGTACCCTACTCAATGTCCAGAATTTTGAATTTCGCGAAACTAAACACTCGTTCTATATATCGTTACCTAACTGAAGAAAAATGTTTTATTTCGTCAACTAAGACATGTATTTGTTCGTCAGAACTAGTAAAAAAAACAGCATTTTATGTGATAATAATCAAGATATTCTGGCAAAGAATATGCACCAAAAACGCACAAAGGAATCGCTTCATGCATAGGCATATATATACCAGGCCTCCCCGTGAGTCTATATATCTTTTTTTTCTTCTACTTTGTGATATTCGATCAGTGGGTTGATTACTATTACTATTATATGATGGATAGTTTAGGTCTATAAACAGATCGTGAGAGAGAGAGAGAGAGAGGGGGGAGAGAGAGAGAGGAGAGAGAGAAGAGAGATGGGAGAGAGAGAGAGAGAGAGAGAGAGAGAGAGAGAGTTGTGGTCCCCTTATGATCAATCATTGCAACCAGTAGCATTACTAAGTCAAGTAGTACATAGGCCTACCGGTGCACAACGAACATAAAAAAACCAATATCACTTGGTCGTGCCATAAATAGAAATAAATTATATTTAAAATATTTGTACTAATTACCATTCAGTCAAATGAAGAATATCTTCTTGGACAGTCGTTATTTTCATCAGATGATAACAGCAGACAGACAAATACAAATTTTTTCAAGAAAATACACAAAACATCAGGATAAGATCATCAAAAACGCGCATAGTATGACGCAAACATAAACTGATTTAAGTTTTCTGGCGCCTAAGTTCGAAAACCGCACTCACTTTCAAATATTTTTGAATTTCGCGGGCTTTAAATTTAGGTTTCGATTTTATTTCGTTCCGACTTTGTTATTCCGGAAAAATTGTTTTGTGCCATTTGTCATTCAGATTCTACAACTGGTGATGGAGGTGTCGCAGATTTGTGTTCGTTGGTGAATTTACAATACATTACCGAAATAAAGTGAGGTTTTCGAAGAACTGGAAAAATATACCTATGGAATGTTGTAGATTGGCATCTAAGGTGTAAGAGGTACCAAAAGTTTTTAGTGAAAATATATTTTTTGTAGGAATACAGTTGAGTTCAAAATGGGTGGTAACAAATTCGTGTTTCGTTCCTTCCGTGACCTATGGTCCCGGGTGGTGGTTCTGCCAATAAAAGAGGGGTTTTGACCAAATTCCAAGCTCCTGTGGTCCGACTCCCATCGAAGCACTTAGCTAGTTACGCCCATGCATTTCATCAGTAACACAAACGTAGTGTTTTTAGTGTACAATGTTTGTATCAACGTGACTGCGTAGAAATTCTATCGCTAGTATCGTGATTGTTCAGGAATTATTTATTACGGTTCCTTGTGATTAAAAATAATCATTTCTGGACAAAATCACGCATAATTATGGAAATCTTAAATGCATTAAACATTCCTGGACGACTAGAGTTTTCATAAATGCCGTCTTGCCGAAACGTGAAAAGTTTATCACAATTAACTCGGAGCAATTACTGGCGAGATACAGTGTAATTACACATATGTAATCACTGAATATAAAGTAATGTGAACGTAATTCCTTTGCGTTCTGTGGCACATCGACTGTGAAAATCATTCTGAAGACATTCCAACTGACCGAATATTTGCGAGGTCAAATGCACACGACCATTTGTAAGGTTACAAGTACACGGACGTTTGTAAGGTTAAAACTAGATAGATACTCAATCTAAGAAATATCGAAGGTAAATGCCGTGCGACAGGGATGTTACTGGTAGGTGGGGGTGCGATCAGGGATGTTACTGGTATGTGGGGGTATTATTCCGTGCGATCAGGGATGTTACTGCTATGTGGGGGTATTATTCCGTGCGATCAGGGATGTTACTGCTATGTGGGGGTATATTATGTGCGATCAGGGATGTTACTGCTATGTGGGGGTATATTATGTGCGATCAGGGATGTTACTGCTATGTGGGGGTATATTATGTGCGATCAGGGATGTTACTGGTATATGGGGGTATATTATGTGCGATCAGGGATGTTACTGGTATATGGGGGTATTATTCCGTGCGATCAGGGATGTTACTGCTATGTGGGGGTATATTATGTGCGATCAGGGATGTTACTGGTATGTGGGGGTATTATTATCACCTGAATGTACCGCGATCAGGGATGTTACTGCTATGTGGGGGTATATTATGTGCGATCAGGTATGTTACTGCTATGTGGGGGTGTATTATGTGCGATCAGGGATGTTACTGCTATGTGGGGGTATATTATCTGCGATCAGGGATGTTACTGCTATGTGGGTGTATATTATGTGCTATCAGGTATGTTACTGCTATGTGGGGGTATATTATGTGCTATCAGGTATGTTACTGCTATGTGGGGGTGTATTATGTGCGATCAGGTATGTTACTGCTATGTGGGGGTGTATTATGTGCGATCAGGGATGTTACTGCTATGTGGGGGTGTATTATGTGCGATCAGGTATGTTACTGCTATGTGGGGGTATATTATGTGCGATCAGGTATGTTACTGCTATGTGGGGGTGTATTATGTGCGATCAGGGATGTTACTGCTATGTGGGGGTGTATTATGTGCGATCAGGGATGTTACTGCTATGTGGGGGTATATTATGTGCGATCAGGTATGTTACTGCTATGTGGGGGTGTATTATGTGCGATCAGGGATGTTACTGCTATGTGGGGGTGTATTATGTGCGATCAGGATGTTACTGCTATGTGGGGGTAAATTATGTGCGATCAGGTATGTTACTGCTATGTGGGGGTGTATTATGTGCGATCAGGGATGTTACTGCTATGTGGGGGTATATTATGTGCGATCAGGTATGTTACTGCTATGTGGGGGTGTATTATGTGCGATCAGGGATGTTACTGCTATGTGGGGGTGTATTATGTGCGATCAGGTATGTTGCTGCTATGTGGGGTGTATTATGTGCGATCAGGGATGTTACTGCTATGTGGGGGTATATTATGTGCGATCAGGTATGTTACTGCTATGTGGGGGTGTATTATGTGCGATCAGGGATGTTACTGCTATGTGGGGGTGTATTATGTGCGATCAGGTATGTTACTGCTATGTGGGGGTGTATTATGTGCGATCAGGTATGTTACTGCTATGTGGGGGTGTATTATGTGCGATCAGGGATGTTACTGCTATGTGGGGGTGTATTATGTGCGATCAGGGATGTTACTGCTATGTGGGGGTATATTATGTGCTATCAGGTATGTTACTGCTATGTGGGGGTATATTATGTGCTATCAGGTATGTTACTGCTATGTGGGGGTGTATTATGTGCTATCAGGTATGTTACTGCTATGTGGGGGTGTATTATGTGCGATCAGGGATGTTACTGCTATGTGGGGGTGTATTATGTGCGATCAGGTATGTTACTGCTATGTGGGGGTGTATTATGTGCGATCAGGTATGTTACTGCTATGTGGGGGTGTATTATGTGCGATCAGGGATGTTACTGCTATGTGGGGGTATATTATGTGCGATCAGGTATGTTACTGCTATGTGGGGGTGTATTATGTGCGATCAGGTATGTTACTGCTATGTGGGGGTGTATTATGTGCGATCAGGGATGTTACTGCTATGTGGGGGTAATGTACCGCGATCAGGGATGTTACTGCTATGTGGGGGTGTATTATGTGCGATCAGGGATGTTACTGCTATGTGGGGGTGTATTATGTGCGATCAGGTATGTTACTGCTATGTGGGGGTGTATTATGTGCGATCAGGGATGTTACTGCTATGTGGGGGTGTATTATGTGCGATCAGGGATGTTACTGCTATGTGGGGGTATATTATGTGCGATCAGGTATGTTACTGCTATGTGGGGGTGTATTATGTGCGATCAGGGATGTTACTGCTATGTGGGGGTGTATTATGTGCGATCAGGGATGTTACTGCTATGTGGGGGTGTATTATGTGCGATCAGGTATGTTACTGCTATGTGGGGGTGTATTATGTGCGATCAGGGATGTTACTGCTATGTGGGGGTGTATTATGTGCGATCAGGGATGTTACTGCTATGTGGGGGTATATTATGTGCGATCAGATATGTTACTGCTATGTGGGGGTATATTATGTGCGATCAGATATGTTACTGCTATGTGGGGTGTATTATGTGCGATCAGGGATGTTACTGCTATGTCGGGGTGTATTATGTGCGATCAGGGATGTTACTGCTATGTGGGGGTATATTATGTGCGATCAGGGATGTTACTGATATGTGGGGGTGTATTATGTGCGATCAGGGATGTTACTGATATGTGGGGGTGTATTATGTGCGATCAGGGATGTTACTGCTATGTCGGGGTGTATTATGTGCGATCAGGGATGTTACTGCTATGTGGGGGTATATTATGTGCGATCAGGGATGTTACTGATATGTGGGGGTGTATTATGTGCGATCAGGGATGTTACTGCTATGTGGGGGTATATTATGTGCGATCAGGTATGTTACTGCTATGTGGGGGTGTATTATGTGCGATCAGGGATGTTACTGATATGTGGGGGTGTATTATGTGCGATCAGGGATGTTACTGCTATGTGGGGGTGTATTATGTGCGATCAGGTATGTTACTGCTATGTGGGGGTGTATTATGTGCGATCAGGGATGTTACTGCTATGTGGGGGTGTATTATGTGCGATCAGGGATGTTACTGCTATGTGGGGGTATATTATGTGCGATCAGGTATGTTACTGCTATGTGGGGGTGTATTATGTGCGATCAGGGATGTTACTGCTATGTGGGGGTGTATTATGTGCGATCAGGGATGTTACTGCTATGTGGGGGTGTATTATGTGCGATCAGGTATGTTACTGCTATGTGGGGGTGTATTATGTGCGATCAGGGATGTTACTGCTATGTGGGGGTGTATTATGTGCGATCAGGGATGTTACTGCTATGTGGGGGTATATTATGTGCGATCAGATATGTTACTGCTATGTGGGGGTATATTATGTGCGATCAGATATGTTACTGCTATGTGGGGTGTATTATGTGCGATCAGGGATGTTACTGCTATGTCGGGGTGTATTATGTGCGATCAGGGATGTTACTGCTATGTGGGGGTATATTATGTGCGATCAGGGATGTTACTGATATGTGGGGGTGTATTATGTGCGATCAGGGATGTTACTGATATGTGGGGGTGTATTATGTGCGATCAGGGATGTTACTGCTATGTCGGGGTGTATTATGTGCGATCAGGGATGTTACTGCTATGTGGGGGTATATTATGTGCGATCAGGGATGTTACTGATATGTGGGGGTGTATTATGTGCGATCAGGGATGTTACTGCTATGTGGGGGTATATTATGTGCGATCAGGTATGTTACTGCTATGTGGGGGTGTATTATGTGCGATCAGGGATGTTACTGATATGTGGGGGTGTATTATGTGCGATCAGGGATGTTACTGCTATGTGGGGGTGTATTATGTGCGATCAGGGATGTTACTGCTATGTGGGGGTGTATTATGTGCGATCAGGGATGTTACTGCTATGTGGGGGTGTATTATGTGCGATCAGGGATGTTACTGCTATGTGGGGGGTATATTATGTGCGATCAGGTATGTTACTGCTATGTGGGGGTGTATTATGTGCGATCAGGGATGTTACTGCTATGTGGGGGTATATTATGTGCGATCAGATATGTTACTGCTATGTGGGGGTATATTATGTGCGATCAGATATGTTACTGCTATGTGGGGGTGTACTATGTGCGATCAGGGATGTTACTGCTATGTCGGGGTGTATTATGTGCGATCAGGGATGTTACTGATATGTGGGGGTGTATTATGTGCGATCAGGGATGTTACTGCTATGTGGGGGTGTATTATGTGCGATCAGGGATGTTACTGCTATGTCGGGGTGTATTATGTGCGATCAGGGATGTTACTGCTATGTGGGGGTGTATTATGTGCGATCAGGGATGTTACTGATATGTGGGGGTGTACTATGTGCGATCAGGGATGTTACTGCTATGTGGGGGTATATTATGTGCGATCAGGTATGTTACTGATATGTGAGGGTGTATTATGTGCGATCAGGGATGTTACTGCTATGTCGGGGTGTATTATGTGCGATCAGGGATGTTACTGCTATGTGGGGGTGTATTATGTGCGATCAGGGATGTTACTGATATGTGGGGGTGTACTATGTGCGATCAGGGATGTTACTGCTATGTGGGGGTATATTATGTGCGATCAGGTATGTTACTGATATGTGAGGGTGTATTATGTGCGATCAGGGATGTTACTGCTATGTCGGGGTGTATTATGTGCGATCAGGGATGTTACTGCTATGTGGGGGTATATTATGTGCGATCAGGGATGTTACTGCTATGTGGGGGTGTATTATGTGCGATCAGGGATGTTACTGATATGTGGGGGTGTATTATGTGCGATCAGGGATGTTACTGCTATGTGGGGGTGTATTATGTGCGATCAGGGATGTTACTGCTATGTGGGGGTGTATTATGTGCGATCAGGGATGTTACTGGTATGTGGGGGTATATTATGTGAGATCAGGTATGTTACTGCTATGTGGGGGTATATTATGTGCGATCAGGGATTTTACTGCTATGTGGGGGTATATTATGTGCGACCAGGGATGTTACTGCTATGTGGGGGTGTATTATGTGCGGTCAGGGATGTTACTGGTATGTGGGGGTATATTATGTGCGATCAGGGATGTTACTGCTATGTGGGGGTGTATTATGTGCGATCAAGGATGTTACTGGTATGTGGGGGTATATTATGTGCGATCAGGGATGTTACTGATATGTGGGGGTGTATTATGTGCGATCAGGGATGTTACTGCTATGTGGGGGTGTATTATGTGCGATCAGGGATGTTACTGCTATGTGGGGGTATATTATGTGCGACCAGGTATGTTACTGCTATGTGGGGGTGTATTATGTGCGATCAGGTATGTTACTGATATGTGGGGGTATATTATGTGCGATCAGGTATGTTACTGCTATGTGGGGGTGTATTATGTGCGATCAGGGATGTTACTGCTATGTGGGGGGTATATTATGTGCGACCAGGTATGTTACTGCTATGTGGGGGTGTACTATGTGCGATCAGGGATGTTACTGATATATGGGGGTGTATTATGTGCGATCAAGGATGTTACTGCTATGTGGGGGTATATTATGTGCGACCAGGTATGTTAGTGCTATGTGGGGTGTATTATGTGCGATCAGGTATGTTACTGCTATGTGGGGGTGTATTATGTGCGATCAGGTATGTTACTGCTATGTGGGGGTGTATTATGTGCGATCAAGGATGTTACTGCTATGTGGGGGTGTATTATGTGCGATCAGGTATGTTACTGCTATGTGGGGGTGTATTATGTGCGATCAGGTATGTTACTGCTATGTGGGGGTGTATTATGTGCGATCAGGTATGTTACTGCTATGTGGGGGTGTATTATGTGCGATCAAGGATGTTACTGCTATGTGGGGTATATTATGTGCGATCAAGGATGTTACTGATATGTGGGGGTGTACTATGTGCGATCAGGTATGTTACTGCTATGTGGGGGTGTATTATGTGCGATTAAGGATGTTACTGCTATGTGGGATGTATTATGTGCGATCAAGGATGTTACTGCTATGTGGGGGTGTATTATGTGCGATCAAGGATGTTACTGCTATGTGGGGGTGTATTATGTGCGATCAGGGATGTTACTGCTATATGGGGTGTATTATGTGCGATCAGGGATGTTACTGCTATGTGGGGGTATATTATGTGCGACCAGGTATGTTACTGCTATGTGGGGGTGTATTATGGGCAATCAGGGATGTTACTGCTATGTGGGGTGTATTATGTGCGATCAGGGATGTTACTGCTATGTGGGGGTATATTATGTGCGATCAGGTATGTTACTGCTATGTGGGGGTGTATTATGTGCGATCAAGGATGTTACTGCTATGTGGGGGTGTATTATGTGCGATCAGGTATGTTACTGCTATGTGGGGTGTATTATGTGCGATCAGGTATGTTACTGCTATGTGGGGTGTATTATGTGCGATCAGGTATGTTACTGCTATGTGGGGTGTATTATGTGCGATCAAGGATGTTACTGCTATGTGGGGGTGTATTATGTGCGATCAAGGATGTTACTGCTATGTGGGGGTGTATTATGTGCGATCAAGGATGTTACTGCTATGTGGGGGTGTATTATGTGCGATCAGGTATGTTACTGCTATGTGGGGGTGTATTATGTGCGATCAGGTATGTTACTGCTATGTGGGGGTGTATTATGTGCGATCAGGTATGTTACTGCTATGTGGGGTGTATTATGTGCGATCAAGGATGTTACTGCTATGTGGGGGTGTATTATGTGCGATCAAGGATGTTACTGCTATGTGGGGGTATATTATGTGCGATCAGGTATGTTACTGCTATGTGGGGGTGTAATTTGTGCGATCAAGGATGTTACTGCTATGTGGGGGTGTATTATGTGCGATCAGGTATGTTACTGCTATGTGGGGGTGTATTATGTGCGATCAGGTATGTTACTGCTATGTGGGGGTGTATTATGTGCGATCAGGTATGTTACTGCTATGTGGGGGTGTATTATGTGCGATCAAGGATGTTACTGCTATGTGGGGTATATTATGTGCGATCAAGGATGTTACTGATATGTGGGGGTGTACTATGTGCGATCAGGTATGTTACTGCTAAGTGGGGGTGTATTATGTGCGATCAAGGATGTTACTGCTATGTGGGGGTGTATTATGTGCGATCAAGGATGTTACTGCTATGTGGGGTGTATTATGTGCGATCAGGTATGTTACTGCTATGTGGGGGTGTACTATGTGCGATCAGGTATGTTACTGATATGTGGGGGTGTATTATGTGCGATCAGGTATGTTACTGCTATGTGGGGGTATATTATGTGCGATCAGGTATGTTACTGCTATGTGGGGGTATATTATGTGCGATCAGGTATGTTACTGCTATGTGGGGGTGTATTATGTGCGATCAGGGATGTTACTGCTATGTGGGGGTATATTATGTGCGATCAGGTATGTTACTGCTATGTGGGGGTGTATTATGTGCGATCAAGGATGTTACTGATATGTGGGGGTGTATTATGTGCGATCAAGGATGTTACTGCTATGTGGGGGTATATTATGTGCGATCAGGGATGTTACTGATATGTGGGGGTGTATTATGTGCGATCAGGGATGTTACTGCTATGTGGGGGTGTATTATGTGCGATCAGGGATGTTACTGCTATGTGGGGGTATATTATGTGCGACCAGGTATGTTACTGCTATGTGGGGGTGTATTATGTGCGATCAGGTATGTTACTGATATGTGGGGGTATATTATGTGCGATCAGGTATGTTACTGCTATGTGGGGGTGTATTATGTGCGATCAGGGATGTTACTGCTATGTGGGGGGTATATTATGTGCGACCAGGTATGTTACTGCTATGTGGGGGTGTACTATGTGCGATCAGGGATGTTACTGATATGTGGGGGTGTATTATGTGCGATCAAGGATGTTACTGCTATGTGGGGGTGTATTATGTGCGATCAGGTATGTTACTGCTATGTGGGGGTGTATTATGTGCGATCAGATATGTTACTGCTATGTGGGGGTGTATTATGTGCGATCAGGTATGTTACTGCTATGTGGGGGTGTATTATGTGCGATCAGGGATGTTACTGCTATGTGGGGGTATATTATGTGCGATCAGGTATGTTACTGCTATGTGGGGGTGTATTATGTGCGATCAGGTATGTTACTGCTATCTGGGGGTGTATTATGTGCGATCAAGGATGTTACTGCTATGTGGGGGTATATTATGTGCGATCAGGGATGTTACTGCTATGCGGGGGTGTATTATGTGCGATCAGATATGTTACTGCTATGTGGGGGTGTATTATGTGCGATCAGGGATGTTACTGCTATGTGGGGTGTATTATGTGCGATCAGGTGTGTTACTGCTATGTGGGGGTGTATTATGTGCGATCAGATATGTTACTGCTATGTGGGGTGTATTATGTGCGATCAGGTATGTTACTGCTATGTGGGGGTGTATTATGTGCGATCAGGGATGTTACTGCTATGTGGGGGTATATTATGTGCGATCAGGGATGTTACTGATATGTGGGGGTATATTATGTGCGATCAGGTATGTTACTGCTATGTGGGGTATATTATGTGCGACCAGGTATGTTACTGCTATGTGGGGGGTATATTATGTGCGACCAGGTATGTTACTGCTATGTGGGGGGTATATTATGTGCGACCAGGGATGTTACTGCTATGTGGGGGTATATTATGTGCGATCAGGGATGTTACTGATATGTGGGGGTATATTATGTGCGACCAGGGATGTTACTGATATGTGGGGGTATATTATGTGCGATCAGGTATGTTACTGCTATGTGGGGGGTATATTATGTGCGACCAGGTATGTTACTGCTATGTGGGGGATATATTATGTGCGACCAGGTATGTTACTGCTATGTGGGGGGTATATTATGTGCGATCAGGGATGTTACTGCTATGTGGGGGTGTATTATGTGCGACCAGGTATGTTACTGCTATGTGGGGGGTATATTATGTGCGACCAGGTATGTTACTGCTATGTGGGGGGTATATTATGTGCGACCAGGTATGTTACTGCTATGTGGGGGTGTACTATGTGCGATCAGGGATGTTACTGGTATGTGGGGGGTATATTATGTGCGACCAGGTATGTTACTGATATGTGGGGGTGTATTATGTGCGACCAGGGATGTTACTGATATGTGGGGGTGTATTATGTGCGATCAGGGATGTTACTGATATGTGGGGGTGTATTATGTGCGATCAGGGATGTTACTGATATGTGGGGGTGTATTATGTGCGATCAGGTATGTTACTGCTATGTGGGGGTGTATTATGTGCGATCAGGTATGTTACTGATATGTGGGGGTATATTATGTGCGATCAGGGATGTTACTGCTATGTGGGGGTATATTATGTGCGACCATGTATGTTACTGCTATGTGGGGGTGTACTATGTGCGATCAGGGATGTTACTGCTATGTGGGGGGTATATTATGTGCGACCAGGTATGTTACTGCTATGTGGGGGGTATATTATGTGCGACCAGGTATGTTACTGCTATGTCGGGGTGTATTATGTGCGATCAGGGATGTTACTGCTATGTGGGGGTGTATTATGTGCGATCAGGGATGTTACTGCTATGTGGGGGGTATATTATGTGCGATCAGGTATGTTACTGCTATGTGGGGGTATATTATGTGCGACCAGGTATGTTACTGCTATGTCGGGGTGTATTATGTGCGACCAGGTATGTTACTGCTATGTGGGGGTGTATTATGTGCGATCAGGTATGTTACTGCTATGTGGGGGTATATTATGTGTTTGTTTTTATGTGTAACCAATCAGGTAAGTGGGTGTCAGACCAGGTAACACGAGTTCCAGGGTAAGCAACACCAAACCTAGCACACCAGAATGACAGAAAACAAGTCAAAGTGAAGCACTGGCAGGTAGACCATAAATGGCCTATTTGTTAGTCAACATAGGTTTTAGTAGGAAAGAAAAACGCCTCAAACATATTCGTCATTTTACCCACATAATATTGGCGGAGCAAAAATGTAATGGATGTCAAGAACAAGAGGAGAGTGTCTGCAAAGTATATGAAAGAAAGGGGATATATTAGGGTCAGGGTCCCAATCACATGCAGACACTGTGTTCCTCGTGTTCTTGGCATAAATTTTGAGTCGGAGAGCAAAGTCACGGAGCGGCTGGAAATATTTTGAAAAGTAATTAAGAACGTACAGATCGAAAGAGGGTAATTAAAATCAAAGATGCCTAAGAATTTGTAATTTAAGGAAAAAGGTAATACTTTAAAATTTTACAAGACCAAAGAGGTAAAGTTTTGAAAAGTCAAAAGAAAGTTACAACCAATAGGATCTTCCTCAGTTGCAAGTCGCTAACCTGTGCCATATTAAGCATATGAACACAAACTTTTCGGCCTTTACTCGCTATGTGGGGGGTATATTATGTGCGACCAGGTATGTTACTGCTATGTCGGGGTGTATTATGTGCGATCAGGTATGTTACTGCTATGTGGGGTGTATTATGTGCGATCAGGTATGTTACTGCTATGTGGGGGGTATATTATGTGCGACCAGGTATGTTACTGCTATGTGGGGGTGTATTATGTGCGACCAGGTATGTTACTGCTATGTGGGGTGTATTATGTGCGATCAGGGATGTTACTGCTATGTGGGGGTGTATTATGTGCGATCAGGGATGTTACTGCTATGTCGGGGTGTATTATGTGCGATCAGGGATGTTACTGCTATGTGGGGGTGTATTATGTGCGATCAGGTATGTTACTGCTATGTGGGGGTGTATTATGTGCGACCAGGTATGTTACTGCTATGTGGGGGTATATTATGTGCGATCAGGGATGTTACTGCTATGTGGGGGGTATATTATGTGCGACCAGGTATGTTACTGCTATGTGGGGGTGTATTATGTGCGACCAGGTATGTTACTGCTATGTGGGGTGTATTATGTGCGATCAGGGATGTTACTGCTATGTGGGGGTGTATTATGTGCGATCAGGGATGTTACTGCTATGTCGGGGTGTATTATGTGCGATCAGGGATGTTACTGCTATGTGGGGGTGTATTATGTGCGATCAGGTATGTTACTGCTATGTGGGGGTGTATTATGTGCGACCAGGTATGTTACTGCTATGTGGGGGTATATTATGTGCGATCAGGGATGTTACTGCTATGTGGGGGTGTATTATGTGCGATCAGGGATGTTACTGCTATGTGGGGGTATATTATGTGCGATCAGGGATGTTACTGCTATGTGGGGGTGTATTATGTGCGACCAGGGATGTTACTGATATGTGAGGGTGTATTATGTGCGATCAGGTATGTTACTGCAATGTGGGGGTATATTATGTGCGATCAGGGATGTTACTGATATGTGAGGGTGTATTATGTGCAACCAGGTTTGTTACTGCTATGTGGGGGGTATATTATGTTCGATCAGGTATGTTACTGCTATGTGGGGGTGTATTATGTGCGATCAGGGATGTTACTGCTATGTGGGGGTGTATTATGTGCGATCAGGTATGTTACTGCTATGTGGGGGTAATGTACCGCGATCAGGGATGTTACTGCTATGTGGGGGTGTATTATGTGCGATCAGGTATGTTACTGCTATGTGGGGTTGTATTATGTGCGATCAGGTATGTTACTGCTATGTGGGGGTATATTATGTGCGATCAGGTATGTTACTGCTATGTGGGGGTAATGTACCGCGATCAGGGATGTTACTGCTATGTGGGGGTGTATTATGTGCGATCAGGGATGTTACTGGTATGTGGGGGTATATTATGTGCGATCAGGTATGTTACTGCTATGTGGGGGTATATTATGTGCGATCAGGTATGTTACTGCTATGTGGGGGTGTATTATGTGCGATCAGGTATGTTACTGCTATGTGGGGGTATATTATGTGCGATCAGGTATGTTACTGCTATGTGGGGGTATATTATGTGCGATCAGGTATGTTACTGCTATGTGGGGGTGTATTATGTGCGATCAGGTATGTTACTGCTATGTGGGGGTATATTATGTGCGATCAGGTATGTTACTGCTATGTGGGGGTGTATTATGTGCGATCAGGGATGTTACTGCTATGTGGGGGTGTATTATGTGCGATCAGGTATGTTACTGATATGTGGGGGTGTATTATGTGCGATCAGGTATGTTACTGCTATGTGGGGTATATTATGTGCGATCAGGTATGTTACTGCTATGTGGGGGTGTATTATGTGCGATCAGGTATGTTACTGCTATGTAGGGGTATATTATGTGCGATCAGGTATGTTACTGCTATGTGGGGGTGTATTATGTGCGATCAGGTATGTTACTGCTATGTGGGGGTGTATTATGTGCGATCAGGTATGTTACTGCTGTGTGGGGGTATATTATGTGCGATCAGGTATGTTACTGCTATGTGGGGGTGTATTATGTGCGATCAGGTATGTTACTGATATGTGGGGGTGTATTATGTGCGATCAGGTATGTTACTGCTATGTGGGGTATATTATGTGCGATCAGGGATGTTACTGCTATGTGGGGGTATATTATGTGCGATCAGGGATGTTACTGCTATGTGGGGGTGTATTATGTGCGACCAGGTATGTTACTGATATGTGGGGGTGTATTATGTGCGATCAGGGATGTTACTGCTATGTGGGGGTGTATTATGTGCGATCAGGGATGTTACTGCTATGTCGGGGTGTATTATGTGCGATCAGGGATGTTACTGCTATGTGGGGGTGTATTATGTGCGATCAGGTATGTTACTGCTATGTGGGGGTGTATTATGTGCGACCAGGTATGTTACTGCTATGTGGGGGTATATTATGTGCGATCAGGGATGTTACTGCTATGTGGGGGTGTATTATGTGCGATCAGGGATGTTACTGCTATGTGGGGGTATATTATGTGCGATCAGGGATGTTACTGCTATGTGGGGGTGTATTATGTGCGACCAGGTATGTTACTGATATGTGGGGGTGTATTATGTGCGATCAGGGATGTTACTGCTATGTGGGGGTGTATTATGTGCGACCAGGTATGTTACTGCTATGTGGGGGTATATTATGTGCGATCAGGTATGTTACTGCTATGTGGGGGTGTATTATGTGCGACCAGGTATGTTACTGCTATGTGGGGGTATATTATGTGCGATCAGGTATGTTACTGCTATGTTGGGGTGTATTATGTGCGATCAGGGATGTTACTGCTATGTGGGGGTGTATTATGTGCGATTAGGGATGTTACTGCTATGTGGGGGTGTATTATGTGCGATCAGGTATGTTACTGATATGTGGGGGTATATTATGTGCGATCAGGTATGTTACTGCTATGTGGGGTGTATTATGTGCGATCAGGTATGTTACTGCTATGTGGGGGTATATTATGTGCGATCAGGTATGTTACTGCTATGTGGGGTGTATTATGTGCGATCAGGTATGTTACTGCTATGTGGGGGTATATTATGTGCGATCAGGTATGTTACTGCTATGTGGGGGTGTATTATGTGCGATCAGGTATGTTACTGCTATGTGGGGGTGTATTATGTGCGATCAGGGATGTTACTGCTATGTGGGGGTGTATTATGTGCGATCAGGGATGTTACTGGTATGTGGGGGTGTATTATGTGCGATCAGGGATGTTACTGCTATGTGGGGGTGTATTATGTGCGATCAGGTATGTTACTGCTATGTGGGGGTGTACTATGTGCGATCAGGTATGTTACTGCTATGTGGGGGTGTATTATGTGCGATCAGGTATGTTACTGCTATGTGGGGGTGTACTATGTGCGATCAGGTATGTTACTGCTATGTGGGGGTGTATTATGTGCGATCAGGGATGTTACTGCTATGTGGGGGTGTATTATGTGCGATCAGGGATGTTACTGCTATGTGGGGGTATATTATGTGCGATCAGGGATGTTACTGCTATGTGGGGGTGTATTATGTGCGATCAGGGATGTTACTGCTATGTGGGGGTGTATTATGTGCGATCAGGTATGTTACTGCTATGTGGGGGTGTATTATGTGCGATCAGGTATGTTACTGCTATGTGGGGGTGTATTATGTGCGATCAGGTATGTTACTGCTATGTGGGGGTGTATTATGTGCGATCAGGGATGTTACTGCTATGTGGGGGTGTATTATGTGCGATCAGGGATGTTACTGGTATGTGGGGGTGTATTATGTGCGATCAGGGATGTTACTGCTATGTGGGGGTGTATTATGTGCGATCAGGTATGTTACTGCTATGTGGGGGTGTATTATGTGCGATCAGGGATGTTACTGCTATGTGGGGGTGTATTATGTGCTATCAGGGATGTTACTGCTATGTGGGGGTATATTATGTGCGATCAGGGATGTTACTGCTATGTGGGGGTGTATTATGTGCGATCAGGGATGTTACTGCTATGTGGGGGTGTATTATGTGCGATCAGGTATGTTACTGCTATGTGGGGTTGTATTATGTGCGATCAGGTATGTTACTGCTATGTGGGGGTGTATTATGTGCGACCAGGTATGTTACTGCTATGTGGGGGTGTATTATGTGTGACCAGGTATGTTACTGCTATGTGGGGGTGTATTATGTGCGATCAGGGATGTTACTGCTATGTGGGGGTATATTATGTGCGATCAGGGATGTTACTGGTATGTGGGGGTATATTATGTGCGATCAGGTATGTTACTGATATGTGGGAGTATATTATGTGCGATCAGGTATGTTACTGCTATGTGGGGGTGTATTATGTGCGATCAGGTATGTTACTGCTATGTGGGGGTGTATTATGTGTGACCAGGTATGTTACTGCTATGTGGGGGGTGTATTATGTGCGATCAGGTATGTTACTGCTATGTGGGGTGTGTTATGTGCGATCAGGTATGTTACTGATATGTGGGGTTGTATTATGTGCGATCAGGGATGTTACTGGTATGTGGGGGTGTATTATGTGCGATCAGGGATGTTACTGGTATGTGGGGGGTATATTATGTGCGATCAGGGATGTTACTGCTATGTGGGGGGTATATTATGTGCGATCAGGGATGTTACTGGTATGTGGGGGTGTATTATGTGCGATCAGGGATGTTACTGGTATGTGGGGGTGTATTATGTGCGATCAGGGATGTTACTGGTATGTGGGGGTATATTATGTGCGATCAGGGATGTTACTGGTATGTGGGGGGTATATTATGTGCGATCAGGGATGTTACTGCTATGTGGGGGGTATATTATGTGCGATCAGGGATGTTACTGGTATGTGGGGGTGTATTATGTGCGATCAGGGATGTTACTGCTATGTGGGGGTGTATTATGTGCGATCAGGGATGTTACTGCTATGTGGGGGGTATATTATGTGCGATCAGGTATGTAACTGCTATGTGGGGGGTGTATTATGTGCGATCAGGTATGTAACTGCTATGTGGGGGTATATTATGTGCGATCAGGGATGTTACTGCTATGTGGGGGTGTATTATGTGCGATCAGGGATGTTACTGCTATGTGGGGGTATATTATGTGCGATCAGGGATGTTACTGCTATGTGGGGGTGTATTATGTGCGACCAGGTATGTTACTGATATGTGGGGGTGTATTATGTGCGATCAGGGATGTTACTGCTATGTGGGGGTGTATTATGTGCGACCAGGTATGTTACTGCTATGTGGGGGTATATTATGTGCGATCAGGTATGTTACTGCTATGTGGGGGTGTATTATGTGCGACCATGTATGTTACTGCTATGTGGGGGTATATTATGTGCGATCAGGTATGTTACTGCTATGTTGGGGTGTATTATGTGCGATCAGGGATGTTACTGCTATGTGGGGGTGTATTATGTGCGATTAGGGATGTTACTGCTATGTGGGGGTGTATTATGTGCGATCAGGTATGTTACTGATATGTGGGGGTATATTATGTGCGATCAGGTATGTTACTGCTATGTGGGGTGTATTATGTGCGATCAGGTATGTTACTGCTATGTGGGGGTATATTATGTGCGATCAGGTATGTTACTGCTATGTGGGGTGTATTATGTGCGATCAGGTATGTTACTGCTATGTGGGGGTATATTATGTGCGATCAGGTATGTTACTGCTATGTGGGGGTGTATTATGTGCGATCAGGTATGTTACTGCTATGTGGGGGTGTATTATGTGCGATCAGGGATGTTACTGCTATGTGGGGGTGTATTATGTGCGATCAGGGATGTTACTGGTATGTGGGGGTGTATTATGTGCGATCAGGGATGTTACTGCTATGTGGGGGTGTATTATGTGCGATCAGGTATGTTACTGCTATGTGGGGGTGTACTATGTGCGATCAGGTATGTTACTGCTATGTGGGGGTGTATTATGTGCGATCAGGTATGTTACTGCTATGTGGGGGTGTACTATGTGCGATCAGGTATGTTACTGCTATGTGGGGGTGTATTATGTGCGATCAGGGATGTTACTGCTATGTGGGGGTGTATTATGTGCGATCAGGGATGTTACTGCTATGTGGGGGTATATTATGTGCGATCAGGGATGTTACTGCTATGTGGGGGTGTATTATGTGCGATCAGGGATGTTACTGCTATGTGGGGGTGTATTATGTGCGATCAGGTATGTTACTGCTATGTGGGGGTGTATTATGTGCGATCAGGTATGTTACTGCTATGTGGGGGTGTATTATGTGCGATCAGGTATGTTACTGCTATGTGGGGGTGTATTATGTGCGATCAGGGATGTTACTGCTATGTGGGGGTGTATTATGTGCGATCAGGGATGTTACTGGTATGTGGGGGTGTATTATGTGCGATCAGGGATGTTACTGCTATGTGGGGGTGTATTATGTGCGATCAGGTATGTTACTGCTATGTGGGGGTGTATTATGTGCGATCAGGGATGTTACTGCTATGTGGGGGTGTATTATGTGCTATCAGGGATGTTACTGCTATGTGGGGGTATATTATGTGCGATCAGGGATGTTACTGCTATGTGGGGGTGTATTATGTGCGATCAGGGATGTTACTGCTATGTGGGGGTGTATTATGTGCGATCAGGTATGTTACTGCTATGTGGGGTTGTATTATGTGCGATCAGGTATGTTACTGCTATGTGGGGGTGTATTATGTGCGACCAGGTATGTTACTGCTATGTGGGGGTGTATTATGTGTGACCAGGTATGTTACTGCTATGTGGGGGTGTATTATGTGCGATCAGGGATGTTACTGCTATGTGGGGGTATATTATGTGCGATCAGGGATGTTACTGGTATGTGGGGGTATATTATGTGCGATCAGGTATGTTACTGATATGTGGGAGTATATTATGTGCGATCAGGTATGTTACTGCTATGTGGGGGTGTATTATGTGCGATCAGGTATGTTACTGCTATGTGGGGGTGTATTATGTGTGACCAGGTATGTTACTGCTATGTGGGGGGTGTATTATGTGCGATCAGGTATGTTACTGCTATGTGGGGTGTGTTATGTGCGATCAGGTATGTTACTGATATGTGGGGTTGTATTATGTGCGATCAGGGATGTTACTGGTATGTGGGGGTGTATTATGTGCGATCAGGGATGTTACTGGTATGTGGGGGGTATATTATGTGCGATCAGGGATGTTACTGCTATGTGGGGGGTATATTATGTGCGATCAGGGATGTTACTGGTATGTGGGGGTGTATTATGTGCGATCAGGGATGTTACTGGTATGTGGGGGTGTATTATGTGCGATCAGGGATGTTACTGCTATGTGGGGGTATATTATGTGCGATCAGGGATGTTACTGGTATGTGGGGGGTATATTATGTGCGATCAGGGATGTTACTGCTATGTGGGGGGTATATTATGTGCGATCAGGGATGTTACTGGTATGTGGGGGTGTATTATGTGCGATCAGGGATGTTACTGCTATGTGGGGGTGTATTATGTGCGATCAGGGATGTTACTGCTATGTGGGGGGTATATTATGTGCGATCAGGTATGTAACTGCTATGTGGGGGGTGTATTATGTGCGATCAGGTATGTAACTGCTATGTGGGGGTGTATTATGTGCGATCAGGGATGTTACTGCTATGTGGGGGTGTATTATGTGCGATCAGGGATGTTACTGCTATGTGGGGGGTGTATTATGTGCGATCAGGGATGTTACTGCTATGTGGGGGGTATATTATGTGCGATCAGGGATGTTACTGGTATGTGGGGGTGTATTATGTGCGATCAGGGATGTTACTGCTATGTGGGGGTGTATTATGTGCGATCAGGGATGTTACTGCTATGTGGGGGGTATATTATGTGCGATCAGGTATGTAACTGCTATGTGGGGGGTGTATTATGTGCGATCAGGTATGTAACTGCTATGTGGGGGTGTATTATGTGCGATCAGGGATGTTACTGGTATGTGGGGGTATATTATGTGCGATCAGGGATGTTACTGGTATGTGGGGGGTATATTATGTGCGATCAGGGATGTTACTGCTATGTGGGGGGTATATTATGTGCGATCAGGGATGTTACTGGTATGTGGGGGTGTATTATGTGCGATCAGGGATGTTACTGCTATGTGGGGGTGTATTATGTGCGATCAGGGATGTTACTGCTATGTGGGGGGTATATTATGTGCGATCAGGTATGTAACTGCTATGTGGGGGGTGTATTATGTGCGATCAGGTATGTAACTGCTATGTGGGGGTGTATTATGTGCGATCAGGGATGTTACTGCTATGTGGGGGTGTATTATGTGCGATCAGGGATGTTACTGCTATGTGGGGGGTGTATTATGTGCGATCAGGTATGTTACTGCTATGTGGGGGGTATATTATGTGCGACCAGGGATGTTACTGCTATGTGGGGGTGTATTATGTGCGATCAGGGATGTTACTGCTATGTGGGGGTGTATTATGTGCGATCAGGGATGTTACTGCTATGTGGGGGGTGTATTATGTGCGATCAGGTATGTTACTGCTATGTGGGGGTGTATTATGTGCGATCAGGGATGTTACTGCTATGTGGGGGTGTATTATGTGCGATCAGGTATGTAACTGCTATGTGGGGGTGTATTATGTGCGATCAGGGATGTTACTGCTATGTGGGGGTGTATTATGTGCGATCAGGGATGTTACTGCTATGTGGGGGTATATTATGTGCGATCAGGGATGTTACTGATAAGTGGGGGTGTATTATGTGCGATCAGGTATGTTACTGATATGTGGGGTTATATTATGTGCGATCAGGGATGTTACTGCTATGTGGGGGTGTACTATGTGCGATCAGGGATGTTACTGATATGTGGGGGTGTATTATGTGCGATCAGGGATGTTACTGATATGTGGGCGTGTATTATGTGCGATCAGGTATGTTACTGATATGTGGGGGTATATTATGTGCGATCAGGGATGTTACTGATATGTGGGGGTGTATTATGTGCGATCAGGGATGTTACTGATATGTGGGGGTATATTATGTGCGATCAGGTATGTTACTGCTATGTGGGGGTATATTATGTGCGATCAGGGATGTTACTGCTATGTGGGGGTATATTATGTGCGATCAGGGATGTTACTGCTATGTGGGGGTGTACTATGTGCGATCAGGGATGTTACTGCTATGTGGGGGGTGTATTATGTGCGATCAGGGATGTTACTGTTATGTGGGGGTATATTATGTGCGATCAGGGATGTTACTGGTATGTGGGGGTGTATTATGTGCGATCAGGTATGTTACTGATATGTGGGGGTATATTATGTGCGATCAGGTATGTTACTGATATGTGGGGGTATATTATGTGCGATCAGGTATGTTACTGGTATGTGGGGGTATATTATGTGCGATCAGGGATGTTACTGCTATGTGGGGGTGTATTATGTGCGATCAGGGATGTTACTGATATGTGGGGGTATATTATGTGCGATCAGGTATGTTACTGCTATGTGGGGTGTATTATGTGCGATCAGGTATGTTACTGCTATGTGGGGTGTATTATGTGCGATCAGGTATGTTACTGCTATGTGGGGGTATATTATGTGCGATCAGGTATGTTACTGCTATGTGGGGGTGTATTATGTGCGATCAGGGATGTTACTGCTATGTGGGGGTGTATTATGTGCGATCAGGTATGTTACTGCTAAGTGGGGGTGTATTATGTGCGATCAGGTATGTTACTGCTATGTGGGGGTATATTATGTGCGATCAGGGATGTTACTGCTATGTGGGGGTGTATTATGTGCGATCAGGTATGTTACTGCTATGTGGGGGTGTATTATGTGCGATCAGGGATGTTACTGCTATGTGGGGGTGTATTATGTGCGATCAGGTATGTTACTGCTATGTGGGGGTGTATTATGTGCGATCAGGTATGTTACTGCTATGTGGGGTGTATTATGTGCGATCAGGGATGTTACTGCTATGTGGGGGTGTACTATGTGCGATCAGGTATGTTACTGGTATGTGGGGTGTATTATGTGCGATCAGGTATGTTACTGCTATGTGGGGGTATATTATGTGCGATCAGGTATGTTACTGCTATGTGGGTGTATATTATGTGCGATCAGGTATGTTACTGCTATGTGGGGGTATATTATGTGCGATCAGGTATGTTACTGCTATGTGGGGGTATATTATGTGCGATCAGGGATGTTACTGCTATGTGGGGGTATATTATGTGCGATCAGGGATGTTACTGCTATGTGGGGGTATATTATGTGCGATCAGGTATGTTACTGCTATGTGGGGGTGTATTATGTGCGATCAGGGATGTTACTGCTATGTGGGGGTGTATTATGTGCGATCAGGTATGTTACTGATATGTGGGGGTGTATTATGTGCGATCAGGTATGTTACTGCTATGTGGGGGTGTATTATGTGCGACCAGGTATGTTACTGCTATGTGGGGGTGTATTATGTGCGACCAGGTATGTTACTGCTATGTGGGGGTATATTATGTGCGATCAGGTATGTTACTGCTATGTGGGGGTGTATTATGTGCGATCAAGGATGTTACTGCTATGTGGGGGTGTATTATGTGCGATCAGGGATGTTACTGCTATGTGGGGGTATATTATGTGCGATCAGGTATGTTACTGCTATGTGGGGGTATATTATGTGCGATCAAGGATGTTACTGCTATGTGGGGGTGTATTATGTGCGATCAGGTATGTTACTGCTATGTGGGGGGTATATTATGTGCGATCAGGTATGTTACTGCTATGTGGGGGTATATTATGAGCGATCAGGTATGTTACTGCTATGTGGGGGTATATTATGTGCGATCAGGTATGTTACTGGTATGTGGGGGTGTATTATGTGCGATCAGGTATGTTACTGCTATGTGGGGGTGTATTATGTGCGATCAGGGATGTTACTGCTATGTCGGGGTGTATTATGTGCGATCAGGTATGTTACTGGTATGTGGGGGTGTATTATGTGCGATCAGGTATGTTACTGCTATGTGGGGGTGTATTATGTGCGATCAGGGATGTTACTGGTATGTGGGGGTATATTATGTGCGATCAGGTATGTTACTGATATGTCGGGGTGTACTATGTGCGATCAGGTATGTTACTGCTATGTGGGGGTGTATTATGTGCGATCAGGTATGTTACTGCTATGTGGGGGTGTATTATGTGCGATCAGGTATGTTACTGCTATGTGGGGTTGTATTATGTGCGATCAGGTATGTTACTGGTATGTGGGGGTGTATTATGTGCGATCAGGGATGTTACTGCTATGTGGGGTATATTATGTGCGATCAGGTATGTTACTGGTATGTGTGGGTATATTATGTGCGATCAGGTATGTTACTGCTATGTGGGGTATATTATGTGCGATCAGGTATGTTACTGCTATGTGGGGGTATATTATGTGCGATCAGGTATGTTACTGCTATGTGGGGGTATATTATGTGCGATCAGGTATGTTACTGCTATGTGGGGGTATATTATGTGCGATCAGGTATGTTACTGGTATGTGGGGGTGTATTATGTGCGATCAGGTATGTTACTGCTATGTGGGGTTGTATTATGTGCGATCAGGTATGTTACTGCTATGTGGGGGTATATTATGTGCGATCAGGTATGTTACTGCTATGTGGGGGTGTATTATGTGCGATCAGGTATGTTTCTGGTATGTGGGGGTGTATTATGTGCGATCAGGGATGTTACTGCTATGTGGGGGTGTATTATGTGCGATCAGGTATGTTACTGCTATGTGTGGGTGTATTATTTGCGATCAGGGATGTTACTGCTATGTGGGGGTGTGTTATGTGCGATCAGGTATGTTACTGCTATGTGGGGGTGTATTATGTGCGATCAGGTATGTAACTGCTATGTGGGGGTGTATTATGTGCGATCAGGTATGTAACTGCTATGTGGGGGTATACTATGTGCGATCAGGTATGTTACTGATATGTGGGGGTATACTATGTGCGATCAGGTATGTTACTGCTATGTGGGGGTGTATTATGTGCGATCAGGTATGTTACTGCTATGTGCGGGTGTATTATGTGCGATCAGGTATGTTACTGATATGTGGGGGTGTATTATGTGCGACCAGGGATGTTACTGCTATGTGTGGGTGTATTATGTGCTATCAGGTATGTAACTGCTATGTGGGGTGTATTATGTGCGATCAGGTATGTAACTGCTATGTGGGGGTATATTATGTGCTATCAGGTATGTAACTGCCATGTGGGGGTATATTATGTGCTATCAGGTATGTAACTGCTATGTGGGGTGTATTATGTGCGATCAGGTATGTAACTGCTATGTGGGGGTATATTATGTGCTATCAGGTATGTAACTGCTATGTGGGGTGTATTATGTGCGATCAGGTATGTAACTGCTATGTGGGGTGTATTATGTGCTATCAGGTATGTAACTGCTATGTGTGGGTGTATTATGTGCTATCAGGTATGTAACTGCTATGTGGGGTGTATTATGTGCGATCAGGGATGTTACTGCTATGTGGGGGTATATTATGTGCGATCAGGTATGTTACTGGTATGTGGGGGTGTATTATGTGCGATCAGGTATGTTACTGCTATGTGGGGGTATATTATGTGCTATCAGGTATGTAACTGCTATGTGGGGTGTATTATGTGCGATCAGGTATGTAACTGCTATGTGGGGTGTATTATGTGCGATCAGGGATGTTACTGCTATGTGGGGGTGTATTATGTGCGATCAGGTATGTTACTGCTATGTGTGGGTGTATTATTTGCGATCAGGGATGTTACTGATATGTGGGGGTGTGTTATGTGCGATCAGGTATGTTACTGCTATGTGGGGGTATATTATGTGCTATCAGGTATGTAACTGCTATGTGGGGGTGTATTATGTGCGATCAGGTATGTAACTGCTATGTGGGGTGTATTATGTGCGATCAGGGATGTTACTGCTATGTGGGGGTGTATTATGTGCGATCAGGTATGTTACTGGTATGTGTGGGTGTATTATTTGCGATCAGGGATGTTACTGATATGTGGGGGTGTGTTATGTGCGATCAGGTATGTTACTGCTATGTGGGGGTGTATTATGTGCGATCAGGTATGTAACTGCTATGTGGGGGTGTATTATGTGCGATCAGGTATGTAACTGCTATGTGGGGGTATACTATGTGCGATCAGGTATGTTACTGCTATGTGGGGGTGTATTATGTGCGATCAGGTATGTTACTGCTATGTGGGGGTGTATTATGTGCGATCAGGTATGTTACTGCTATGTGGGGGTATATTATGTGCGATCAGGTATGTTACTGCTATGTGGGGGTGTATTATGTGCGATCAGGTATGTTACTGCTATGTGGGGGTATATTATGTGCGATCAGGTATGTTACTGCTATGTGGGGGTATATTATGTGCGATCAGGTATGTTACTGCTATGTGGGGGTGTATTATGTGCGATCAGGTATGTTACTGCTATGTGGGGGTGTATTATGTGCGATCAGGTATGTTACTGCTATGTGGGGGTATATTATGTGCGATCAGGTATGTTACTGCTATGTGGGGGTATATTATGTGCGATCAGGGATGTTACTGCTATGTGGGGGTATATTATGTGCGATCAGGGATGTTACTGCTATGTGGGGGTATATTATGTGCGATCAGGGATGTTACTGCTATGTGGGGGTATATTATGTGCGATCAGGTATGTTACTGATATGTGGGGTATATTATGTGCGATCAGGTATGTTACTGATATGTGGGGGTATATTATGTGCGATCAGGGATGTTACTGATATGTGGGGTATATTATGTGCGATCAGGTATGTTACTGCTATGTGGGGGTATATTATGTGCGATCAGGGATGTTACTGCTATGTGGGGGTATATTATGTGCGATCAGGTATGTTACTGATATGTGGGGTATATTATGTGCGATCAGGTATGTTACTGATATGTGGGTATATTATGTGCGATCAGGTATGTTACTGCTATGTGGGGGTGTATTATGTGCGATCAGGTATGTTACTGCTATGTGGGGGTATATTATGTGCGATCAGGTATGTTACTGCTATGTGGGGGTGTATTATGTGCGATCAGGTATGTTACTGCTATGTGGGGGTATATTATGTGCGATCAGGTATGTTACTGGTATGTGGGGGTGTATTATGTGCGATCAGGTATGTTACTGCTATGTGGGGTTGTATTATGTGCGATCAGGTATGTTACTGCTATGTGGGGGTATATTATGTGCGATCAGGTATGTTACTGCTATGTGGGGGTGTATTATGTGCGATCAGGTATGTTTCTGGTATGTGGGGGTGTATTATGTGCGATCAGGGATGTTACTGCTATGTGGGGGTGTATTATGTGCGATCAGGTATGTTACTGCTATGTGTGGGTGTATTATTTGCGATCAGGGATGTTACTGCTATGTGGGGGTGTGTTATGTGCGATCAGGTATGTTACTGCTATGTGGGGGTGTATTATGTGCGATCAGGTATGTAACTGCTATGTGGGGGTGTATTATGTGCGATCAGGTATGTAACTGCTATGTGGGGGTATACTATGTGCGATCAGGTATGTTACTGATATGTGGGGGTATACTATGTGCGATCAGGTATGTTACTGCTATGTGGGGGTGTATTATGTGCGATCAGGTATGTTACTGCTATGTGCGGGTGTATTATGTGCGATCAGGTATGTTACTGATATGTGGGGGTGTATTATGTGCGACCAGGGATGTTACTGCTATGTGTGGGTGTATTATGTGCTATCAGGTATGTAACTGCTATGTGGGGTGTATTATGTGCGATCAGGTATGTAACTGCTATGTGGGGGTATATTATGTGCTATCAGGTATGTAACTGCCATGTGGGGGTATATTATGTGCTATCAGGTATGTAACTGCTATGTGGGGTGTATTATGTGCGATCAGGTATGTAACTGCTATGTGGGGGTATATTATGTGCTATCAGGTATGTAACTGCTATGTGGGGTGTATTATGTGCGATCAGGTATGTAACTGCTATGTGGGGTGTATTATGTGCTATCAGGTATGTAACTGCTATGTGTGGGTGTATTATGTGCTATCAGGTATGTAACTGCTATGTGGGGTGTATTATGTGCGATCAGGGATGTTACTGCTATGTGGGGGTATATTATGTGCGATCAGGTATGTTACTGGTATGTGGGGGTGTATTATGTGCGATCAGGTATGTTACTGCTATGTGGGGGTATATTATGTGCTATCAGGTATGTAACTGCTATGTGGGGTGTATTATGTGCGATCAGGTATGTAACTGCTATGTGGGGTGTATTATGTGCGATCAGGGATGTTACTGCTATGTGGGGGTGTATTATGTGCGATCAGGTATGTTACTGCTATGTGTGGGTGTATTATTTGCGATCAGGGATGTTACTGATATGTGGGGGTGTGTTATGTGCGATCAGGTATGTTACTGCTATGTGGGGGTATATTATGTGCTATCAGGTATGTAACTGCTATGTGGGGGTGTATTATGTGCGATCAGGTATGTTACTGCTATGTGGGGGTATATTATGTGCGATCAGGTATGTTACTGCTATGTGGGGGTGTATTATGTGCGATCAGGTATGTAACTGCTATGTGGGGGTATATTATGTGCGATCAGGTATGTTACTGCTATGTGGGGGTATATTATGTGCTATCAGGTATGTAACTGCTATGTGGGGTGTATTATGTGCGATCAGGTATGTAACTGCTATGTGGGGTGTATTATGTGCTATCAGGTATGTAACTGCTATGTGTGGGTGTATTATGTGCTATCAGGTATGTAACTGCTATGTGGGGTGTATTATGTGCGATCAGGGATGTTACTGCTATGTGGGGGTATATTATGTGCGATCAGGTATGTTACTGGTATGTGGGGGTGTATTATGTGCGATCAGGTATGTTACTGCTATGTGGGGGTATATTATGTGCTATCAGGTATGTAACTGCTATGTGGGGTGTATTATGTGCGATCAGGTATGTAACTGCTATGTGGGGTGTATTATGTGCGATCAGGGATGTTACTGCTATGTGGGGGTGTATTATGTGCGATCAGGTATGTTACTGCTATGTGTGGGTGTATTATTTGCGATCAGGGATGTTACTGATATGTGGGGGTGTGTTATGTGCGATCAGGTATGTTACTGCTATGTGGGGGTATATTATGTGCTATCAGGTATGTAACTGCTATGTGGGGGTGTATTATGTGCGATCAGGTATGTAACTGCTATGTGGGGTGTATTATGTGCGATCAGGGATGTTACTGCTATGTGGGGGTGTATTATGTGCGATCAGGTATGTTACTGGTATGTGTGGGTGTATTATTTGCGATCAGGGATGTTACTGATATGTGGGGGTGTGTTATGTGCGATCAGGTATGTTACTGCTATGTGGGGGTGTATTATGTGCGATCAGGTATGTAACTGCTATGTGGGGGTGTATTATGTGCGATCAGGTATGTAACTGCTATGTGGGGGTATACTATGTGCGATCAGGTATGTTACTGCTATGTGGGGGTGTATTATGTGCGATCAGGTATGTTACTGCTATGTGGGGGTGTATTATGTGCGATCAGGTATGTTACTGCTATGTGGGGGTATATTATGTGCGATCAGGTATGTTACTGCTATGTGGGGGTGTATTATGTGCGATCAGGTATGTTACTGCTATGTGGGGGTATATTATGTGCGATCAGGTATGTTACTGCTATGTGGGGGTATATTATGTGCGATCAGGTATGTTACTGCTATGTGGGGGTGTATTATGTGCGATCAGGTATGTTACTGCTATGTGGGGGTGTATTATGTGCGATCAGGTATGTTACTGCTATGTGGGGGTATATTATGTGCGATCAGGTATGTAACTGCTATGTGGGGGTATATTATGTGCGATCAGGGATGTTACTGCTATGTGGGGGTATATTATGTGCGATCAGGGATGTTACTGCTATGTGGGGGTATATTATGTGCGATCAGGGATGTTACTGCTATGTGGGGGTATATTATGTGCGATCAGGTATGTTACTGATATGTGGGGTATATTATGTGCGATCAGGTATGTTACTGATATGTGGGGGTATATTATGTGCGATCAGGGATGTTACTGATATGTGGGGTATATTATGTGCGATCAGGTATGTTACTGCTATGTGGGGGTATATTATGTGCGATCAGGGATGTTACTGCTATGTGGGGGTATATTATGTGCGATCAGGTATGTTACTGATATGTGGGGTATATTATGTGCGATCAGGTATGTTACTGATATGTGGGTATATTATGTGCGATCAGGTATGTTACTGCTATGTGGGGGTGTATTATGTGCGATCAGGTATGTTACTGCTATGTGGGGGTATATTATGTGCGATCAGGTATGTTACTGCTATGTGGGGGTGTATTATGTGCGATCAGGTATGTTACTGCTATGTGGGGGTATATTATGTGCGATCAGGTATGTTACTGCTATGTGGGGGTGTATTATGTGCGATCAGGTATGTTACTGCTATGTGGGGGTGTATTATGTGCGATCAGGTATGTTACTGCTATGTGGGGGTGTATTATGTGCGATCAGGTATGTTACTGATATGTGGGGTATATTATATGCGATCAGGGATGTTACTGGTATGTGGGGGTATATTATGTGCGACCAGGTATGTAACTGCTATGTGGGGGTGTATTATGTGCGACCAGGTATGTAACTGGTATGTGTGGGTGTATTATGTGCGATCAGGTATGTAACTGCTATGTGGGGTTGTATTATGTGCGATCAGGGATGTTACTGCTATGTGGGGGTGTATTATGTGCGATCAGGTATGTTACTGATATGTGGGTGTATTATGTGCGATCAGGGATGTTACTGCTATGTGGGGGTGTATTATGTGCGATCAGGTATGTTACTGATATGTGGGGGTATATTATGTGCGATCAGGGATGTTACTGCTATGTGGGGGTGTATTATGTGCGATCAGGTATGTTACTGATATGTGGGTGTATTATGTGCGATCAGGGATGTTACTGCTATGTGGGGGTGTATTATGTGCGATCAGGGATGTTACTGCTATGTGGGGGTATATTATGTGCGATCAGGTATGTTACTGCTATGTGGGGGTGTATTATGTGCGATCAGGTATGTTACTGCTATGTGGGGGTATATTATGTGCGATCAGGTATGTAACTGCTATGTGGGGGTGTATTATGTGCGATCAGGTATGTTACTGATATGTGGGGGTATATTATGTGCGATCAGGGATGTTACTGCTATGTGGGGGTGTATTATGTGCGATCAGGTATGTTACTGATATGTGGGGGTATATTATGTGCGATCAGGTATGTTACTGATATGTGGGGGTATATTATGTGCGATCAGGTATGTTACTGATATGTGGGGGTATATTATGTGCGATCAGGTATGTTACTGCTATGTGGGTTGTATTATGTGCGATCAGGTATGTTACTGATATGTGGGGGTGTATTATGTGCGATCAGGTATGTTACTGCTATGTGGGGGTGTATTATGTGCGATCAGGTATGTTACTGATATGTGGGTATATTATGTGCGATCAGGTATGTTACTGATATGTGGGGGTATATTATGTGCGATCAGGTATGTTACTGCTGTGTGGGGGTATATTATGTGCGATCAGGTATGTTACTGCTATGTGGGGGTATATTATGTGCGATCAGGTATGTTACTGATATGTGGGGGTATATTATGTGCGATCAGGTATGTTACTGATATGTGGGGGTATATTATGTGCGATCAGGTATGTTACTGATATGTGGGGGTATATTATGTGCGATCAGGTATGTTACTGCTATGTGGGGGTATATTATGTGCGATCAGGTATGTTACTGATATGTGGGGGGTATATTATGTGCGATCAGGTATGTTACTGATATGTGGGGTTGTATTATGTGCGATCAGGTATGTTACTGATATGTGGGGGTATATTATGTGCGATCAGGTATGTTACTGCTATGTGGGGGTGTATTATGTGCGATCAGGTATGTTACTGATATGTGGGGGGTATATTATGTGCGATCAGGTATGTTACTGCTATGTGTGGGGTATATTATGTGCGATCAGGTATGTTACTGATATGTGGGGGTATATTATGTGCGATCAGGTATGTTACTGCTATGTGGGGGTGTATTATGTGCGATCAGGTATGTTACTGCTATGTGGGGGTATATTATGTGCGATCAGGTATGTTACTGCTATGTGGGGGTGTATTATGTGCGATCAGGTATGTTACTGATATGTGGGGGTATATTATGTGCGATCAGGGATGTTACTGCTATGTGGGGGTATATTATGTGCGATCAGGTATGTTACTGATATGTGGGGGTGTATTATGTGCGATCAGGTATGTTACTGATATGTGGGGGTATATTATGTGCGATCAGGTATGTTACTGCTATGTGGGGGTATATTATGTGCGATCAGGGATGTTACTGCTATGTGGGGGTATATTATGTGCGATCAGGGATGTTACTGCTATGTGGGGGTATATTATGTGCGATCAGGTATGTTACTGATATGTGGGGGTGTATTATGTGCGATCAGGTATGTTACTGATATGTGGGGGTATATTATGTGCGATCAGGTATGTTACTGCTATGTGGGGGTATATTATGTGCGATCAGGTATGTTACTGATATGTGGGGGTGTATTATGTGCGATCAGGTATGTTACTGATATGTGGGGGTATATTATGTGCGATCAGGTATGTTACTGATATGTGGGGGTGTATTATGTGCGATCAGGTATGTTACTGATATGTGGGGGTATATTATGTGCGATCAGGTATGTTACTGCTATGTGGGGGTATATTATGTGCGATCAGGTATGTTACTGATATGTGGGGGTGTATTATGTGCGATCAGGTATGTTACTGATATGTGGGGGTATATTATGTGCGATCAGGTATGTTACTGCTATGTGGGGGTATATTATGTGCGATCAGGGATGTTACTGCTATGTGGGGGTATATTATGTGCGATCAGGGATGTTACTGCTATGTGGGGGTATATTATGTGCGATCAGGTATGTTACTGATATGTGGGGGTGTATTATGTGCGATCAGGTATGTTACTGATATGTGGGGGTATATTATGTGCGATCAGGTATGTTACTGCTATGTGGGGGTATATTATGTGCGATCAGGGATGTTACTGCTATGTGGGGGTATATTATGTGCGATCAGGTATGTTACTGCTATGTGGGGGTATATTATGTGCGATCAGGGATGTTACTGCTATGTGGGGGTATATTATGTGCGATCAGGTATGTTACTGCTATGTGGGGGTATATTATGTGCGATCAGGTATGTTACTGATATGTGGGGGTGTATTATGTGCGATCAGGTATGTTACTGATATGTGGGGGTATATTATGTGCGATCAGGTATGTTACTGATATGTGGGGTTGTATTATGTGCGATCAGGTATGTTACTGCTATGTGGGGGTATATTATGTGCGATCAGGTATGTTACTGATATGTGGGGGTATATTATGTGCGATCAGGTATGTTACTGATATGTGGGGGTATATTATGTGCGATCAGGTATGTTACTGATATGTGGGGGTATATTATGTGCGATCAGGTATGTTACTGCTATGTGGGGGTGTATTATGTGCGATCAGGTATGTTACTGATATGTGGGGGTATATTATGTGCGATCAGGTATGTTACTGATATGTGGGGGTATATTATGTGCGATCAGGTATGTTACTGGTATGTGGGGGTGTATTATGTGCGATCAGGTATGTTACTGCTATGTGGGGGTATATTATGTGCGATCAGGTATGTTACTGCTATGTGGGGGTGTATTATGTGCGATCAGGTATGTTACTGCTATGTGGGGGTGTATTATGTGCGATCAGGTATGTTACTGATATGTGGGGGTATATTATGTGCGATCAGGTATGTAACTGGTATGTGGGGTTGTATTATGTGCGATCAGGGATGTTACTGCTATGTGGGGGTGTATTATGTGCGATCAGGTATGTTACTGATATGTGGGTGTATTATGTGCGATCAGGTATGTTACTGATATGTGGGGGTATATTATGTGCGATCAGGGATGTTACTGCTATGTGTGGGTGTATTATGTGCGATCAGGTATGTTACTGCTATGTGGGGGTGTATTATGTGCGATCAGGTATGTTACTGCTATGTGGGGGTATATTATGTGCGATCAGGTATGTAACTGCTATGTGGGGTTGTATTATGTGCGATCAGGGATGTTACTGCTATGTGGGGTTGTATTATGTGCGATCAGGGATGTTACTGCTATGTGGGGGTGTATTATGTGCGATCAGGGATGTTACTGGTATGTGGGGGTGTATTATGTGCGATCAGGGATGTTACTGCTATGTGGGGGTATACTATGTGCGATCAGGGATGTTACTGATATGTGGGGGTGTATTATGTGCGATCAGGTATGTTACTGCTATGGGGGTGTATTATGTGCGATCAGGTATGTTACTGATATGTGGGTATATTATGTGCGATCAGGGATGTTACTGCTATGTGGGGTTGTATTATGTGCGATCAGGGATGTTACTGCTATGTGGGGGTGTATTATGTGCGATCAGGTATGTTACTGATATGTGGGTGTATTATGTGCGATCAGGTATGTTACTGATATGTGGGGGTATATTATGTGCGATCAGGGATGTTACTGCTATGTGTGGGTGTATTATGTGCGATCAGGTATGTTACTGCTATGTGGGGGTGTATTATGTGCGATCAGGTATGTTACTGCTATGTGGGGGTATATTATGTGCGATCAGGTATGTAACTGCTATGTGGGGTTGTATTATGTGCGATCAGGGATGTTACTGCTATGTGGGGTTGTATTATGTGCGATCAGGGATGTTACTGCTATGTGGGGGTGTATTATGTGCGATCAGGGATGTTACTGGTATGTGGGGGTGTATTATGTGCGATCAGGGATGTTACTGCTATGTGGGGGTATACTATGTGCGATCAGGGATGTTACTGATATGTGGGGGTGTATTATGTGCGATCAGGTATGTTACTGCTATGTGGGGGTGTATTATGTGCGATCAGGTATGTTACTGATATGTGGGTATATTATGTGCGATCAGGGATGTTACTGCTATGTGGGGTTGTATTATGTGCGATCAGGTATGTTACTGATATGTGGGGTTGTATTATGTGCGATCAGGGATGTTACTGCTATGTGGGGGTGTATTATGTGCGATCAGGGATGTTACTGCTATGTGGGGGTGTATTATGTGCGATCAGGGATGTTACTGCTATGTGGGGGTATATTATGTGCGATCAGGTATGTAACTGCTATGTGGGGGTATATTATGTGCGATCAGGTATGTTACTGATATGTGGGGTATATTATGTGCGATCAGGTATGTAACTGCTATGTGGGGGTATATTATGTGCGATCAGGTATGTTACTGCTATGTGGGGGTATATTATGTGCGATCAGGTATGTTACTGATATGTGGGGGTATATTATGTGCGATCAGGTATGTTACTGCTATGTGGGGGTGTATTATGTGCGATCAGGTATGTTACTGCTATGTGGGGGTATATTATGTGCGATCAGGTATGTTACTGATATGTGGGGGTATATTATGTGCGATCAGGTATGTTACTGCTATGTGGGGGTGTATTATGTGCGATCAGGTATGTTACTGCTATGTGGGGGTATATTATGTGCGATCAGGGATGTTACTGCTATGTGGGGGTATATTATGTGCGACCAGGTATGTAACTGCTATGTGGGGGTGTATTATGTGCGACCAGGTATGTAACTGCTATGTGGGGTTGTATTATGTGCGATCAGGGATGTTACTGCTATGTGGGGGTGTATTATGTGCGATCAGGTATGTTACTGCTATGTGGGTGTATTATGTGCGATCAGGTATGTTACTGCTATGTGGGGTTGTACTATGTGCGATCAGGTATGTAACTGATATGTGGGGGTGTATTATGTGCGATCAGGTATGTAACTGCTATGTGGGGTTGTATTATGTGCGATCAGGGATGTTACTGCTATGTGGGGTTGTATTATGTGCGATCAGGGATGTTACTGCTATGTGGGGGTGTATTATGTGCGATCAGGTATGTTACTGATATGTGGGGTTGTATTATGTGCGATCAGGGATGTTACTGATATGTGGGGGTATATTATGTGCGACCAGGTATGTTACTGATATGTGGGGTTGTATTATGTGCGATCAGGTATGTTACTGATATGTGGGGGTGTATTATGTGCGATCAGGGATGTTACTGCTATGTGTGGGTGTATTATGTGCGATCAGGTATGTTACTGCTATGTGGGGGTGTATTATGTGCGATCAGGTATGTTACTGCTATGTGTGGGTGTATTATGTGCGATCAGGTATGTAACTGCTATGTGGGGTTGTATTATGTGCGATCAGGGATGTTACTGCTATGTGGGGTGTATTATGTGCGATCAGGTATGTTACTGCTATGTGGGGTTGTATTATGTGCGATCAGGGATGTTACTGCTATGTGGGGTTGTATTATGTGCGATCAGGTATGTAACTGCTATGTGGGGTTGTATTATGTGCGATCAGGGATGTTACTGATATGTGGGGGTATATTATGTGCGATCAGGTATGTTACTGCTATGTGGGGGTATATTATGTGCGATCAGGTATGTTACTGATATGTGGGGTTGTATTATGTGCGACCAGGGATGTTACTGCTATGTGGGGGTATATTATGTGCGATCAGGTATGTTACTGATATGTGGGGTTGTATTATGTGCGATCAGGGATGTTACTGCTATGTGGGGTGTATTATGTGCGATCAGGGATGTTACTGCTATGTGGGGGTGTATTATGTGCGATCAGGTATGTTACTGCTATGTGGGGGTGTATTATGTGCGACCAGGTATGTTACTGATATGTGTTGTGTATTATGTGCGATCAGGTATGTAACTGATATGTGGGGTGTATTATGTGCGATCAGGTATGTTACTGCTATGTGGGGGTATATTATGTGCGACCAGGTATGTTACTGCTATGTGGGGGTGTATTATGTGCGATCAGGTATGTTACTGCTATGTGGGGGTATATTATGTGCGACCAGGTATGTTACTGATATGTGTGGGTGTATTATGTGCGATCAGGTATGTTACTGATATGTGTGGTGTATTATGTGCGACCAGGTATGTTACTGATATGTGGGGTGTATTATGTGCGATCAGGTATGTTACTGCTATGTGGGGGTATATTATGTGCGATCAGGTATGTTACTGCTATGTGGGGGTGTATTATGTGCGATCAGGTATGTTACTGCTATGTGGGGGTATATTATGTGCGATCAGGTATGTTACTGCTATGTGGGGGTGTATTATGTGCGATCAGGTATGTTACTGCTATGTGGGGGTATATTATGTGCGATCAGGTATGTAACTGCTATGTGGGGGTGTATTATGTGCGATCAGGTATGTTACTGATATGTGGGGGTATATTATGTGCGATCAGGGATGTTACTGCTATGTGGGGGTGTATTATGTGCGATCAGGTATGTTACTGATATGTGGGGGTATATTATGTGCGATCAGGTATGTTACTGATATGTGGGGGTATATTATGTGCGATCAGGTATGTTACTGATATGTGGGGGTATATTATGTGCGATCAGGTATGTTACTGCTATGTGGGTTGTATTATGTGCGATCAGGTATGTTACTGATATGTGGGGGTGTATTATGTGCGATCAGGTATGTTACTGCTATGTGGGGGTGTATTATGTGCGATCAGGTATGTTACTGATATGTGGGTATATTATGTGCGATCAGGTATGTTACTGATATGTGGGGGTATATTATGTGCGATCAGGTATGTTACTGCTGTGTGGGGGTATATTATGTGCGATCAGGTATGTTACTGCTATGTGGGGGTATATTATGTGCGATCAGGTATGTTACTGATATGTGGGGGTATATTATGTGCGATCAGGTATGTTACTGATATGTGGGGGTATATTATGTGCGATCAGGTATGTTACTGATATGTGGGGGTATATTATGTGCGATCAGGTATGTTACTGATATGTGGGGGTATATTATGTGCGATCAGGTATGTTACTGCTATGTGGGGGTGTATTATGTGCGATCAGGTATGTTACTGCTATGTGGGGGTATATTATGTGCGATCAGGTATGTTACTGCTATGTGGGGGTGTATTATGTGCGATCAGGTATGTTACTGATATGTGGGGGTATATTATGTGCGATCAGGGATGTTACTGCTATGTGGGGGTATATTATGTGCGATCAGGTATGTTACTGATATGTGGGGGTGTATTATGTGCGATCAGGTATGTTACTGATATGTGGGGGTATATTATGTGCGATCAGGTATGTTACTGCTATGTGGGGGTATATTATGTGCGATCAGGGATGTTACTGCTATGTGGGGGTATATTATGTGCGATCAGGGATGTTACTGCTATGTGGGGGTATATTATGTGCGATCAGGTATGTTACTGATATGTGGGGGTGTATTATGTGCGATCAGGTATGTTACTGATATGTGGGGGTATATTATGTGCGATCAGGTATGTTACTGCTATGTGGGGGTATATTATGTGCGATCAGGTATGTTACTGATATGTGGGGGTGTATTATGTGCGATCAGGTATGTTACTGATATGTGGGGGTATATTATGTGCGATCAGGTATGTTACTGATATGTGGGGGTGTATTATGTGCGATCAGGTATGTTACTGATATGTGGGGGTATATTATGTGCGATCAGGTATGTTACTGCTATGTGGGGGTATATTATGTGCGATCAGGTATGTTACTGATATGTGGGGGTGTATTATGTGCGATCAGGTATGTTACTGATATGTGGGGGTATATTATGTGCGATCAGGTATGTTACTGCTATGTGGGGGTATATTATGTGCGATCAGGGATGTTACTGCTATGTGGGGGTATATTATGTGCGATCAGGGATGTTACTGCTATGTGGGGGTATATTATGTGCGATCAGGTATGTTACTGATATGTGGGGGTGTATTATGTGCGATCAGGTATGTTACTGATATGTGGGGGTATATTATGTGCGATCAGGTATGTTACTGCTATGTGGGGGTATATTATGTGCGATCAGGGATGTTACTGCTATGTGGGGGTATATTATGTGCGATCAGGTATGTTACTGCTATGTGGGGGTATATTATGTGCGATCAGGGATGTTACTGCTATGTGGGGGTATATTATGTGCGATCAGGTATGTTACTGCTATGTGGGGGTATATTATGTGCGATCAGGTATGTTACTGATATGTGGGGGTGTATTATGTGCGATCAGGTATGTTACTGATATGTGGGGGTATATTATGTGCGATCAGGTATGTTACTGATATGTGGGGTTGTATTATGTGCGATCAGGTATGTTACTGCTATGTGGGGGTATATTATGTGCGATCAGGTATGTTACTGATATGTGGGGGTATATTATGTGCGATCAGGTATGTTACTGATATGTGGGGGTATATTATGTGCGATCAGGTATGTTACTGATATGTGGGGGTATATTATGTGCGATCAGGTATGTTACTGCTATGTGGGGGTGTATTATGTGCGATCAGGTATGTTACTGATATGTGGGGGTATATTATGTGCGATCAGGTATGTTACTGATATGTGGGGGTATATTATGTGCGATCAGGTATGTTACTGGTATGTGGGGGTGTATTATGTGCGATCAGGTATGTTACTGCTATGTGGGGGTATATTATGTGCGATCAGGTATGTTACTGCTATGTGGGGGTGTATTATGTGCGATCAGGTATGTTACTGCTATGTGGGGGTGTATTATGTGCGATCAGGTATGTTACTGATATGTGGGGGTATATTATGTGCGATCAGGTATGTAACTGGTATGTGGGGTTGTATTATGTGCGATCAGGGATGTTACTGCTATGTGGGGGTGTATTATGTGCGATCAGGTATGTTACTGATATGTGGGTGTATTATGTGCGATCAGGTATGTTACTGATATGTGGGGGTATATTATGTGCGATCAGGGATGTTACTGCTATGTGTGGGTGTATTATGTGCGATCAGGTATGTTACTGCTATGTGGGGGTGTATTATGTGCGATCAGGTATGTTACTGCTATGTGGGGGTATATTATGTGCGATCAGGTATGTAACTGCTATGTGGGGTTGTATTATGTGCGATCAGGGATGTTACTGCTATGTGGGGTTGTATTATGTGCGATCAGGGATGTTACTGCTATGTGGGGGTGTATTATGTGCGATCAGGGATGTTACTGGTATGTGGGGGTGTATTATGTGCGATCAGGGATGTTACTGCTATGTGGGGGTATACTATGTGCGATCAGGGATGTTACTGATATGTGGGGGTGTATTATGTGCGATCAGGTATGTTACTGCTATGGGGGTGTATTATGTGCGATCAGGTATGTTACTGATATGTGGGTATATTATGTGCGATCAGGGATGTTACTGCTATGTGGGGTTGTATTATGTGCGATCAGGGATGTTACTGCTATGTGGGGGTGTATTATGTGCGATCAGGTATGTTACTGATATGTGGGTGTATTATGTGCGATCAGGTATGTTACTGATATGTGGGGGTATATTATGTGCGATCAGGGATGTTACTGCTATGTGTGGGTGTATTATGTGCGATCAGGTATGTTACTGCTATGTGGGGGTGTATTATGTGCGATCAGGTATGTTACTGCTATGTGGGGGTATATTATGTGCGATCAGGTATGTAACTGCTATGTGGGGTTGTATTATGTGCGATCAGGGATGTTACTGCTATGTGGGGTTGTATTATGTGCGATCAGGGATGTTACTGCTATGTGGGGGTGTATTATGTGCGATCAGGGATGTTACTGGTATGTGGGGGTGTATTATGTGCGATCAGGGATGTTACTGCTATGTGGGGGTATACTATGTGCGATCAGGGATGTTACTGATATGTGGGGGTGTATTATGTGCGATCAGGTATGTTACTGCTATGTGGGGGTGTATTATGTGCGATCAGGTATGTTACTGATATGTGGGTATATTATGTGCGATCAGGGATGTTACTGCTATGTGGGGTTGTATTATGTGCGATCAGGTATGTTACTGATATGTGGGGTTGTATTATGTGCGATCAGGGATGTTACTGCTATGTGGGGGTGTATTATGTGCGATCAGGGATGTTACTGCTATGTGGGGGTGTATTATGTGCGATCAGGGATGTTACTGCTATGTGGGGGTATATTATGTGCGATCAGGTATGTAACTGCTATGTGGGGGTATATTATGTGCGATCAGGTATGTTACTGATATGTGGGGTATATTATGTGCGATCAGGTATGTAACTGCTATGTGGGGGTATATTATGTGCGATCAGGTATGTTACTGCTATGTGGGGGTATATTATGTGCGATCAGGTATGTTACTGATATGTGGGGGTATATTATGTGCGATCAGGTATGTTACTGCTATGTGGGGGTGTATTATGTGCGATCAGGTATGTTACTGCTATGTGGGGGTATATTATGTGCGATCAGGTATGTTACTGATATGTGGGGGTATATTATGTGCGATCAGGGATGTTACTGCTATGTGGGGGTATATTATGTGCGACCAGGTATGTAACTGCTATGTGGGGGTGTATTATGTGCGACCAGGTATGTAACTGCTATGTGGGGTTGTATTATGTGCGATCAGGGATGTTACTGCTATGTGGGGGTGTATTATGTGCGATCAGGTATGTTACTGCTATGTGGGTGTATTATGTGCGATCAGGTATGTTACTGCTATGTGGGGTTGTACTATGTGCGATCAGGTATGTAACTGATATGTGGGGGTGTATTATGTGCGATCAGGTATGTAACTGCTATGTGGGGTTGTATTATGTGCGATCAGGGATGTTACTGCTATGTGGGGTTGTATTATGTGCGATCAGGGATGTTACTGCTATGTGGGGGTGTATTATGTGCGATCAGGTATGTTACTGATATGTGGGGTTGTATTATGTGCGATCAGGGATGTTACTGATATGTGGGGGTATATTATGTGCGACCAGGTATGTTACTGATATGTGGGGTTGTATTATGTGCGATCAGGTATGTTACTGATATGTGGGGGTGTATTATGTGCGATCAGGGATGTTACTGCTATGTGTGGGTGTATTATGTGCGATCAGGTATGTTACTGCTATGTGGGGGTGTATTATGTGCGATCAGGTATGTTACTGCTATGTGTGGGTGTATTATGTGCGATCAGGTATGTAACTGCTATGTGGGGTTGTATTATGTGCGATCAGGGATGTTACTGCTATGTGGGGTGTATTATGTGCGATCAGGTATGTTACTGCTATGTGGGGTTGTATTATGTGCGATCAGGGATGTTACTGCTATGTGGGGTTGTATTATGTGCGATCAGGTATGTAACTGCTATGTGGGGTTGTATTATGTGCGATCAGGGATGTTACTGATATGTGGGGGTATATTATGTGCGATCAGGTATGTTACTGCTATGTGGGGGTATATTATGTGCGATCAGGTATGTTACTGATATGTGGGGTTGTATTATGTGCGACCAGGGATGTTACTGCTATGTGGGGGTATATTATGTGCGATCAGGTATGTTACTGATATGTGGGGTTGTATTATGTGCGATCAGGGATGTTACTGCTATGTGGGGTGTATTATGTGCGATCAGGGATGTTACTGCTATGTGGGGGTGTATTATGTGCGATCAGGTATGTTACTGCTATGTGGGGGTGTATTATGTGCGACCAGGTATGTTACTGATATGTGTTGTGTATTATGTGCGATCAGGTATGTAACTGATATGTGGGGTGTATTATGTGCGATCAGGTATGTTACTGCTATGTGGGGGTATATTATGTGCGACCAGGTATGTTACTGCTATGTGGGGGTGTATTATGTGCGATCAGGTATGTTACTGCTATGTGGGGGTATATTATGTGCGACCAGGTATGTTACTGATATGTGTGGGTGTATTATGTGCGATCAGGTATGTTACTGATATGTGTGGTGTATTATGTGCGACCAGGTATGTTACTGATATGTGGGGTGTATTATGTGCGATCAGGTATGTTACTGCTATGTGGGGGTATATTATGTGCGATCAGGTATGTTACTGCTATGTGGGGGTGTATTATGTGCGATCAGGTATGTTACTGCTATGTGGGGGTGTATTATGTGCGATCAGGTATGTTACTGATATGTGGGGGTGTATTATGTGCGATCAGGTATGTTACTGATATGTGGGGGTGTATTATGTGCGATCAGGTATGTTACTGCTATGTGGGGGTGTATTATGTGCGATCAGGTATGTTACTGCTATGTGGGGGTGTATTATGTGCGATCAGGTATGTTACTGCTATGTGGGGGTGTATTATGTGCGATCAGGTATGTTACTGATATGTGGGGGTGTATTATGTGCGATCAGGTATGTTACTGCTATGTGGGGGTGTATTATGTGCGATCAGGTATGTTACTGATATGTGGGGGTGTATTATGTGCGACCAGGTATGTTACTGATATGTGGGGGTGTATTATGTGCGATCAGGTATGTTACTGCTATGTGGGGGTGTATTATGTGCGACCAGGTATGTAACTGATATGTGGGGTGTATTATGTGCGATCAGGTATGTTACTGCTATGTGGGGGTATATTATGTGCGATCAGGTATGTTACTGCTATGTGGGGGTGTATTATGTGCGATCAGGTATGTTACTGATATGTGGGGGTGTATTATGTGCGATCAGGTATGTTACTGCTATGTGGGGGTATATTATGTGCGACCAGGTATGTTACTGCTATGTGGGGGTGTATTATGTGCGATCAGGTATGTTACTGCTATGTGGGGTGTATTATGTGCGATCAGGTATGTTACTGCTATGTGGGGGTGTATTATGTGCGATCAGGTAAGTTACTGCTATGTGGGGGTGTATTATGTGCGATCAGGTATGTTACTGCTATGTGGGGGTATATTATGTGCGATCAGGTATGTAACTGCTATGTGGGGGTATATTATGTGCGATCAGGTATGTTACTGATATGTCGGGTTGTATTATGTGCGATCAGGTATGTTACTGATATGTGGAGGTATATTATGTGCGATCAGGTATGTTACTGATATGTGGAGGTATATTATGTGCGATCAGGTATGTTACTGCTATGTCGGGGTGTATTATGTGCGATCAGGTATGTTACTGCTATGTGGGGGTGTATTATGTGCGATCAGGTATGTTACTGCTATGTGGGGTTGTATTATGTGCGATCAGGTATGTTACTGCTATGTGGGGTATATTATGTGCGATCAGGTATGTTACTGATATGTGGAGGTATATTATGTACGACCAGGTATGTTACTGATATGTGGAGGTATATTATGTACGACCAGATATGTTACTGATATGTGGAGGTATATTATGTGCGATCAGGTATGTTACTGCTATGTGGGGTTGTATTATGTGCGATCAGGTATGTTACTGATATGTGGGGGTATATTATGTACGACCAGGTATGTTACTGATATGTGGAGGTATATTATGTGCGATCAGGTATGTTACTGATATGTGGAGGTATATTATGTACGACCAGGTATGTTACTGATATGTGGGGGTATATTATGTGCGACCAGGTATGTTACTGATATGTGGGGGTATATTATGTGCGATCAGGTATGTTACTGCTATGTGGGGTTGTATTATGTGCGATCAGGTATGTTACTGATATGTGGAGGTATATTATGTGCGATCAGGTATGTTACTGCTAAGTGGGGGTGTATTATGTGCGATCAGGTATGTTACTGGTATGTGGGGGTATATTATGTGCGATCAGGTATGTTACTGCTATGTGGGGGTGTATTATGTGCGATCAGGTATGTTACTGGTATGTGGGGGTATATTATGTGCGATCAGGTATGTTACTGCTATGTGGGGGTGTATTATGTGCGATCAGGTATGTTACTGCTATGTGGGGGTGTATTATGTGCGATCAGGTATGTTACTGCTATGTGGGGGTGTATTATGTGCGATCAGGTATGTTACTGCTATGTGGAGGTATATTATGTGCGATCAGGTATGTTACTGCTATGTGGAGGTATATTATGTGCGATCAGGTATGTTACTGCTATGTGGGGGTGTATTATGTGCGATCAGGTATGTTACTGCTATGTGGGGGTGTATTATGTGCGATCAGGTATGTTACTGCTATGTGGAGGTATATTATGTGCGATCAGGTATGTTACTGCTATGTGGAGGTATATTATGTGCGATCAGGTATGTTACTGCTATGTGGAGGTATATTATGTGCGATCAGGTATGTTACTGCTATGTGGGGGTGTATTATGTGCGATCAGGTATGTTACTGCTATGTGGAGGTATATTATGTGCGATCAGGTATGTTACTGCTATGTGGGGGTGTATTATGTGCGATCAGGTATGTTACTGCTATGTGGAGGTATATTATGTGCGATCAGGTATGTTACTGCTATGTGGAGGTATATTATGTGCGATCAGGTATGTTACTGCTATGTGGAGGTATATTATGTGCGATCAGGTATGTTACTGCTATGTGGGGGTGTATTATGTGCGATCAGGTATGTTACTGCTATGTGGAGGTATATTATGTGCGATCAGGTATGTTACTGCTATGTGGAGGTATATTATGTGCGATCAGGTATGTTACTGCTATGTGGGGGTGTATTATGTGCGATCAGGTATGTTACTGCTATGTGGGGGTGTATTATGTGCGATCAGGTATGTTACTGCTATGTGGAGGTATATTATGTGCGATCAGGTATGTTACTGCTATGTGGAGGTATATTATGTGCGATCAGGTATGTTACTGCTATGTGGAGGTATATTATGTGCGATCAGGTATGTTACTGCTATGTGGGGGTGTATTATGTGCGATCAGGTATGTTACTGCTATGTGGAGGTATATTATGTGCGATCAGGTATGTTACTGCTATGTGGAGGTATATTATGTGCGATCAGGTATGTTACTGCTATGTGGGGGGTATATTATGTGCGATCAGGTATGTTACTGCTATGTGGGGGTGTATTATGTGCGATCAGGTATGTTACTGCTATGTGGAGGTATATTATGTGCGATCAGGTATGTTACTGATATGTGGAGGTATATTATGTGCGATCAGGTATGTTACTGCTATGTGGAGGTATATTATGTGCGATCAGGTATGTTACTGATATGTGGGGTGTATTATGTGCGATCAGGTATGTTACTGCTATGTGGGGTTGTATTATGTGCGATCAGGTATGTTACTGGTATGTGGGGGTATATTATGTGCGATCAGGTATGTTACTGATATGTGGGGGTATATTATGTGCGATCAGGGATGTTACTGCTATGTGGAGGTATATTATGTGCGACCAGGTATGTTACTGCTATGTGGGGGTGTATTATGTGCGATCAGGGATGTTACTGATATGTGGGGGTATATTATGTGCGATCAGGGATGTTACTGCTATGTGGAGGTATATTATGTGCGATCAGGTATGTTACTGCTATGTGGGGGTGTATCATGTGCGATCAGGTATGTTACTGATATGTGGGGGTATATTATGTGCGACCAGGTATGTTACTGCTATGTGGAGGTATATTATGTGCGATCAGGTATGTTACTGCTATGTGGGGGTGTATTATGTGCGATCAGGGATGTTACTGATATGTGGGGGTGTATTATGTGCGATCAGGTATGTTACTGCTATGTGGGGGTATATTATGTGCGATCAGGTATGTTACTGATATGTGGGGGTGTATTATGTGCGATCAGGGATGTTACTGATATGTGGGGTGTATTATGTGCGATCAGGTATGTTACTGATATGTGGGGTGTATTATGTGCGATCAGGTATGTTACTGATATGTGGGGGTGTATTATGTGCGATCAGGTATGTTACTGATATGTGGGGTGTATTATGTGCGATCAGGTATGTTACTGCTATGTGGGGGTGTATTATGTGCGACCAGGGATGTTACTGCTATGTGGGGGTATATTATGTGCGATCAGGTATGTTACTGCTATGTGGGGGGTGTATTATGTGCGATCAGGTATGTTACTGATATGTGGGGGTGTATTATGTGCGATCAGGTATGTTACTGATATGTGGGGGTGTATTATGTGCGATCAGGGATGTTACTGCTATGTGGGGTTGTATTATGTGAGATCAGGTATGTTACTGATATGTGGGGTTGTATTATGTGCGATCAGGTATGTTACTGCTATGTGGGGGTGTATTATGTGCGATCAGGTATGTTACTGCTATGTGGGGGTGTATTATGTGCGATCAGGTATGTTACTGATATGTGGGTTGTATTATGTGCGATCAGGTATGTTACTGCTATGTGGGGGGGGGTATTATGTGCGATCAGGTATGTTACTGCTATGTGGGGGTATATTATGTGCGATCAGGGATGTTACTGCTATGTGGGGGTGTATTATGTGCGATCAGGTATGTTACTGATATGTGGGGGTGTATTATGTGCGATCAGGTATGTTACTGATATGTGGGTATATTATGTGCGATCAGGTATGTTACTGCTATGTGCGGTTGTATTATGTGCGATCAGGTATGTTACTGCTATGTGGGGGTGTATTATGTGCGATCAGGTATGTTACTGATATGTGGGGGTATATTATGTGCGATCAGGTATGTTACTGATATGTGGGTTGTATTATGTGCGATCAGGTATGTTACTGATATGTGTGGGTATATTATGTGCGATCAGGGATGTTACTGCTATGTGGGGTTGTATTATGTGCGATCAGGTATGTTACTGCTATGTGGGGGTATATTATGTGCGATCAGGGATGTTACTGCTATGTGGGGGGTATATTATGTGCGATCAGGTATGTTACTGCTATGTGGTTGCTATTATGTGCGATCAGGTATGTTACTGCTATGTGGGTTGTATTATGTGCGATCAGGTATGTTACTGCTATGTGGGGGTGTATTATGTGCGATCAGGTATGTTACTGATATGTGGGGGTATATTATCTGCGATCAGGTATGTTACTGCTATGTGGGGGGTATATTATGTGCGATCAGGTATGTTACTGCTATGTGGGGGTGTATTATGTGCGATCAGGTATGTTACTGCTATGTGGGGGGTATATTATGTGCGATCAGGTATGTTACTGCTATGTGGGGGGTATATTATGTGCGATCAGGTATGTTACTGCTATGTGGGGGGTATATTATGTGCGATCAGGTATGTTACTGCTATGTGGGGGTGTATTATGTGCGATCAGGTATGTTACTGATATGTGGGGGTATATTATCTGCGATCAGGGATGTTACTGCTATGTGGGGGGTATATTATGTGCGATCAGGTATGTTACTGCTATGTGGTTGCTATTATGTGCGATCAGGTATGTTACTGATATGTGGGGGTGTATTATGTGCGATCAGGTATGTTACTGATATGTGGGGGTGTATTATGTGCGATCAGGTATGTTACTGATATGTGGGGGTATATTATCTGCGATCAGGTATGTAACTGCTATGTGGGGTGTATTATGTGCGATCAGGTATGTTACTGCTATGTGGGTTGTATTATGTGCGATCAGGTATGTTACTGCTATGTGGGGGTGTATTATCTGCGATCAGGTATGTAACTGCTATGTGGGGTGTATTATGTGCGATCAGGTATGTTACTGCTATGTGGGTTGTATTATGTGCGATCAGGTATGTTACTGATATGTGGGTTGTATTATGTGCGATCAGGTATGTTACTGCTATGTGGGGGTGTATTATCTGCGATCAGGTATGTAACTGCTATGTGGGGTGTATTATGTGCGATCAGGTATGTTACTGCTATGTGGGTTGTATTATGTGCGATCAGGTATGTTACTGCTATGTGGGTTGTATTATGTGCGATCAGGTATGTTACTGATATGTGGGGTGTATTATGTACGATCAGGTATGTTACTGCTAAGATAAGATAAGATAAGTTTAATTGGCAAAACATCCTTATAAGGACAGTATGCAAACATATTAATATATAGTTGTACATTGAACAATACAATAAATGATATAATAATAGATGGTAATATATAACCATTTAAGTACAGCTGAATGTGCATAGGGTCGTCTCGTCTTCATTTATTCATTGCTTATGAGGCGAAGCTCATCGCGTGCGGAAAATAATTTTCGGATTATATGACATATTGAAGTGCATGAATTTGAAATATTGTTGGATAGGATTTTGACAAGCTGTTCAGTTTGTGTCATGTTTTCAAAGTCTGGGAACTGTGTCTTCATAAGAGTTATTAGTTCGAGCCGCGGTGTGCGGTAAGCACTACATTCCAAAAGAAAGTGTTTTTCATCTTCAATAGCATCATCGGAACAAAATATACATAGTCTTTGTTCCAATGCCGTCGGTGGTTGGGTGTGGCGTCCCTTTTCAATAGCCAGTTTATGATTACTTATACGCAGTCTAGTAAAAACGATTCTATTTTCTATTGATGGTGTGTGAAGAAGATAAGGTTCTATTTCGTACTTAAGTTTGAAAAGTCGGTATGTTCGTAATTTATTACTTCCCGTTTTTGAGCATTCATCAGTGAGACTCTGTCTGAAATATATATAATAATCTTCAATAAGATTTCTTTTGAATTGACTCAGAACTGGACCCGGATTGTTTAGGTCTGCAATATTCCACCCCAGTGATTCTGCCGTTTTGAAGATTGATTTCTTAACCGATGCCACTTGTTGTTCCAACGCAGCATTACGGAGCAGATTACAGTCCGACCGTGAAATTATCTTAATTACATAAGATGAAAGTCTGCATGCCACGTCAATAAATAATGGATGGCTCCCTAACTCGGCGCGAACCGCGTTGTTCGAAGAAAATCTGCCGACTCCGAGTAACCGCTTACAATATTTTATGTGTACCTTCTCACATGGAAGGCGGTCGTGATTTTTAGTGGTTATTTCCACACCCCATATTTCCATACCATATAACAATATCGGCTTAATTAATCTATCGAAGAGTTTTACAGAAGTCACTAGTGGAATCGGTGCGTCGTTTGTACATGCGTTAAATAAAGAATGCATTGCTTTGAGTCCTTTAGCACTCAATTCTTCCATTGCATGTGAGAATCTACCCGTATTACTAAATTTAATTCCAAGATAATTGTATTCATTAACAATTTCCAACTTTTGATTTCCAATGTGAAAGTCTGGTAAAGTTTTTGTTTTCCTACTTCTAAACACCACACATTTAGTTTTATCAGTGTTCACGGTGAGTTTATTGTTCTCAGTGTATCTATTTAGTCTGTTTAGACAGCACTGTAGCCCACTTGGAGTATCAGAAAGTAAAACCAGGTCGTCAGCGAATAAAATGTGATTAAGTGTATCATTGCCTAAATGGACAGCCTCGCAAGGACTGTCAAACTCTTTTTTAATGTCGTCAATAAAGATTTTGAACAGGTTTGGGGACAATATGCATCCCTGCCTAACACCTATCGTGGATAAGCATGGAGGCCCCAACCCTTTGTTTGTTTTGGTGATATAGTAGCTATTGTCATATAGTGACTGTATTATCCGTAGTATGAGTCCCTTAATGCCCGCGCATTTTAATTTTTTAAAAAGTAATTGTCTGTTTACTGTATCGAACGCTTTTCTGAAATCTATGAATGCAGCATATAGGGGCTTTCCCAATCGTTTGTATTTTTGAATGGCCGCGTGCAGAACAAATGCTCCATCAATGGTGCTCTTCCCTTTCGAAAAACCAAATTGGTTTTCGCTGATAATATTGTTTACATGTAAGAAATCGATTAACCGACGATTAATTATTTTGTTAAACAATTTACCGACCGCCGATGATATTGCTATTGCCCTGTAGTTATTGGGATCACTTTTGTCTCCTTTTTTGTGAATTAAAGTGAGGGTAGATTCGCTCCAATCACTCGGATAATGTCCTGTCTCCAGAATTAAGTTAAACAATTTTACAATTTCATCAATTATCAATGGAACGAGTGATTTCAGCAATTCGTTCGAAATTTGGTCGGGTCCAATCGCCTTTCCGTTTTTTAGTTCTCTTGTAGCGCCAAGAACTTCCTCTGTCGTGATATCATCATTATTGATAGCTTGATTACAAGTTTGATATGTGTCCGAAGATAATCCACAATCTGGATTATCAGGTTTCGGACAATAAAGCTCAGTGAAAAAATCAACTGATCGATCAGCATCAAGTTCATTTTGTGAGAGCGGTCTCTGCCGCATTTTTGTTATGATTTCCCAATATTGTTTTGGGTTGGTTGTTTCTAAAGTATCTAGTTTACAATATATATCTGCGTAGAATGCTCGTCGTTTAGCCTTCAGCGCCTTTTTGTACGCTTTTCGTTTCACATGGTATCGCGTTCTTAGGTTTGGGTCAAATGGGTTATTCCTCATATCATTAATGATTTTTCCGAGATCGCGCTTAAATTCCCTACATTGTCCGTCAAACCATTTTCTTTTACGCGGAGTTTTCTTCCTATTAACTACCCTTCGTACACATGCGTACATGTTTACGTCTTTTACTATTTGCATAAGGTCTTTGGTCGCATTTTTGGCACCATAAACATCATGCTGATAGTGATACGTTTTATAATCAGCTAAGCGTCCGCGAATGGACGTATTATGCATGGCGTTGCGTAATTTCTCCTCACTATGCTCTGCCCATTTAAGATGTGTTCTAAGTTGGGTATATTTATATTTGTTTTGTGATTGGCATCGTTCATTGTCATATTTTAAGTGAAGAACTAATTGACAATGGTCAGAGAATTCAGTTGGAAGTTTAACACAAAAGTAATCAACCGCGCAAAGAAAACTCTCTGTTATAAGGATATAATCAACGACGCTCGCCCCATTATATTGATAGCTTGTAAAATGACCAAGTCTATCGCCTGTAGATCGTCCATTAATTACACGAATACCACAACTTCGGCTGAGATTTATGAGCTGGCGACCAAAAGAGTTTATACGACTATCCATACTGGCTCTATTGGGGCACGTGTCAATTATGTAATCAGCTGGTAGTGGCGTGTGCTTATCACTGTCAGATACCACGTGGTCTGGCAATTCACCTGTGCGTGCATTGAAATCCCCGCCGAGAATTAATAGTTCACCGCTCTTGTATCGAGCTAAAGCCTTCTCGACACATTCAAATATATCATCGTCTTTATCTTTCGTCTTCCAAAAACTAGAATTGCTGGGCGGAATATACAATGACACAAATATTACTTTTGTGGATTGGTGAAGCATTTGACCATCGAACTCGACACATAGTGCTACCTCGTTTACAGTGTAGACTTTTCGCATGTACTTTTTGAATTTTGAGAGAAAATAAAAGGCTATACCACCCTTTTTCTTGGCCTGGGAACGACTTAAATTTAGATTTTCATACCCTTCTAAATGAATATCTGGTGAATCTTGATGCCACGTTTCTACCAGAGTAATAAACTCATATCTCTCTATTTGGTTTCTAAAATCTGGATCTCTTATTTTTTTACGGATCCCTTGCACATTCCAGCTTGTATATCGGATTGTATTACTGTGATCTGTTGAACTAGTGTCAGACATTATTTCAGTGTACTAGCCATGGAGCTGGTAAGATTTCCTATTCTCCCTACAATTGTACAATTTACCTAAATCAAACATTTGAAGTATACGTATATAATGCGTTCATACTAATAAAATTTAACAACAATACTAAAAAACAAAGAGTATACCATTATAGTGCTTCATCGTGCATGGCAACAGCATAATCTACAGAGGGACACATTTTACTTAAGGAATATTTTGAAATCATACAGAAATGAAAGTTACTTATCCACTGGGCGAAATGCTTTTGTTTGCTTTCATAACACATATTGTTTACACTGATGGCCTGTTATTGTATCCACATTGGTTCGTATGAAGATCGTTATAGATGATTTGATAACAAGCTGGTGGTCATCATTTAATTGATACATGGTGCTAACAAGTGAGATTATGGTAGATAATTACCAACAATGCGTTCATTGTCGGTACATAAAACGTGCCGACTTAAAGGGTCGATGTCGGATGTTAAACAAGTAATTAAAACGTTATTCAATTTGTATACAAGTGCGATGAAACCAAAGTCCATCTTACTGGAGATTAAGCTGTGCCATGCCTACAAAAACCACATGGAACTAATTTGTCCCTTTGATGCACGCTCTCAGTTCTGCTATCAAACTACCGAGTTCAGAAGCGATGTGGGTTGTATTATGTGCGATCAGGTATGTTACTGCTATGTGGGGGTGTATTATGTGCGATCAGGTATGTTACTGGTATGTGGGGGTGTATTATGTGCGATCAGGTATGTTACTGCTATGTGGGGGTGTATTATGTGCGATCAGGGATGTTACTGCTATGTGGGGGGTGTATTATGTGCGATCAGGTATGTTACTGCTATGTGGGGGTGTATTATGTGCGACCAGGTATGTTACTGATATGTGGGGGTGTATTATGTGCGATCAGGTATGTTACTGATATGTGGGGGTGTATTATGTGCGACCAGGTATGTTACTGATATGTGGGGGTGTATTATGTGCGATCAGGGATGTTACTGCTATGTGGGGGTGTACTATGTGCGATCAGGTATGTAACTGCTATGTGGGGGTGTATTATGTGCGATCAGGGATGTTACTGCTATGTGGGGGTGTATTATGTGCGACCAGGTATGTTACTGCTATGTGGGGGTGTATTATGTGCGATCAGGTATGTTACTGATATGTGGGGGTGTATTATGTGCGACCAGGTATGTTACTGCTATGTGGGGGTATATTATGTGCGATCAGGTATGTTACTGCTATGTGGGGGTGTATTATGTGCGATCAGGTATGTTACTGCTATGTGGGGGTGTATTATGTGCGATCAGGTATGTTACTGATATGTGGGGTTGTATTATGTGCGATCAGGTATGTAACTGCTATGTGGGGGTATATTATGTGCGATCAGGTATGTTACTGCTATGTGGGGGTGTATTATGTGCGATCAGGTATGTTACTGCTATGTGGGGGTGTATTATGTGCGATCAGGTATGTTACTGATATGTGGGGTTGTATTATGTGCGATCAGGTATGTAACTGCTATGTGGGGTGTATTATGTGCGATCAGGGATGTTACTGCTATGTGGGGGTGTATTATGTGCGATCAGGTATGTAACTGCTATGTGGGGGTGTATTATATGCGATCAGGGATGTTACTGCTATGTGGGGGTGTATTATGTGCGATCAGGTATGTAACTGCTATGTGTGGGTTGTATTATGTGCGATCAGGTATGTTACTGCTATGTGGGGGTGTATTATGTGCGATCAGGGATGTTACTGATATGTGGGGGGTATATTATGTGCGATCAGGTATGTTACTGCTATGTGGGGGTGTATTATGTGCGATCAGGTATGTAACTGCTATGTGGGGTTGTATTATGTGCGATCAGGGATGTTACTGCTATGTGGGGGTATATTATGTGCGATCAGGGATGTTACTGCTATGTGGGGGTGTATTATGTGCGATCAGGTATGTTACTGATATGTGGGGGTGTATTATGTGCGATCAGGTATGTTACTGCTATGTGGGGGTATATTATGTGCGATCAGGTATGTTACTGCTATGTGGGGGTGTATTATGTGCGATCAGGTATGTTACTGCTATGTGGGGGGTATATTATGTGCGATCAGGTATGTTACTGATATGTGGGGGTGTATTATGTGCGATCAGGTATGTTACTGCTATGTGGGGTTGTATTATGTGCGATCAGGTATGTTACTGATATGTGGGGGTGTATTATGTGCGATCAGGTATGTTACTGATATGTGGGGGTGTATTATGTGCGATCAGGTATGTTACTGCTATGTGGGGGTATATTATGTGCGATCAGGTATGTTACTGCTATGTGGGGGTGTATTATGTGCGATCAGGTATGTTACTGCTATGTGGGGGGTATATTATGTGCGATCAGGTATGTTACTGCTATGTGGGGGTATATTATGTGCGATCAGGGATGTTACTGATATGTGGGGGTGTATTATGTGCGATCAGGTATGTTACTGATATGTGGGGTGTATTATGTGCGATCAGGTATGTTACTGATATGTGGGGGTATATTATGTGCGATCAGGTATGTTACTGCTATGTGGGGGTATATTATGTGCGATCAGGTATGTTACTGCTATGTGGGGGTATATTATGTGCGATCAGGGATGTTACTGCTATGTGGGGGTATATTATGTGCGATCAGGTATGTTACTGCTATGTGGGGTGTATTATGTGCGATCAGGTATGTTACTGCTATGTGGGGGTATATTATGTGCGATCAGGTATGTTACTGCTATGTGGGGGTATATTATGTGCGATCAGGTATGTTACTGCTATGTGGGGGTATATTATGTGCGATCAGGTATGTTACTGCTATGTGGGGGTATATTATGTGCGATCAGGTATGTTACTGCTATGTGGGGTTGTATTATGTGCGATCAGGTATGTTACTGCTATGTGGGGGGTATATTATGTGCGACCAGGTATGTTACTGATATGTGGGGTTGTACTATGTGCGATCAGGTATGTTACTGATATGTGGGGGGTGTATTATGTGCGATCAGGTATGTTACTGCTATGTGGGGGTGTATTATGTGCGATCAGGTATGTTACTGCTATGTGGGGGTGTATTATGTGCGATCAGGTATGTTACTGCTATGTGGGGGTATATTATGTGCGATCAGGTATGTAACTGATATGTGGGGGTGTATTATGTGCGATCAGGTATGTTACTGCTATGTGGGGGTGTATTATGTGCGATCAGGTATGTAACTGGTATGTGGGGTGTATTATGTGCGATCAGGTATGTTACTGGTATGTGGGGGTGTATTATGTGCGATCAGGTATGTTACTGCTATGTGGGGGTATATTATGTGCGATCAGGTATGTAACTGATATGTGGGGGTGTATTATGTGCGATCAGGTATGTTACTGCTATGTGGGGGTGTATTATGTGCGATCAGGTATGTAACTGGTATGTGGGGTGTATTATGTGCGATCAGGTATGTTACTGCTATGTGGGGGTGTATTATGTGCGATCAGGTATGTTACTGCTATGTGGGGGTATATTATGTGCGATCAGGTATGTAACTGATATGTGGGGGTGTATTATGTGCGATCAGGTATGTTACTGCTATGTGGGGGTGTATTATGTGCGATCAGGTATGTAACTGGTATGTGGGGTGTATTATGTGCGATCAGGTATGTTACTGCTATGTGGGGGTGTACTATGTGCGATCAGGTATGTTACTGCTATGTGGGGGTGTATTATGTGCGATCAGGTATGTTACTGCTATGTGGGGGTGTATTATGTGCGATCAGGTATGTAACTGGTATGTGGGGTGTATTATGTGCGATCAGGTATGTTACTGGTATGTGGGGGTGTATTATGTGCGATCAGGTATGTTACTGCTATGTGGGGGTGTATTATGTGCGATCAGGTATGTTACTGCTATGTGGGGGTATATTATGTGCGATCAGGTATGTAACTGATATGTGGGGGTGTATTATGTGCGATCAGGTATGTTACTGCTATGTGGGGGTATATTATGTGCGACCAGGTATGTTACTGCTATGTGGGGGTATATTATGTGCGATCAGGTATGTTACTGCTATGTGGGGGTGTATTATGTGCGACCAGGTATGTTACTGCTATGTGAGGGTGTATTATGTGCGATCAGGTATGTTACTGCTATGTGGGGGTGTATTATGTGCGATCAGGGATGTTACTGATATGTGGGGGTGTATTATGTGCGACCAGGTATGTTACTGCTATGTGGGGGTATATTATGTGCGATCAGGTATGTTACTGATATGTGGGGGTGTATTATGTGCGATCAGGTATGTTACTGCTATGTGGGGGTATATTATGTGCGATCAGGTATGTTACTGATATGTGGGGGTATATTATGTGCGATCAGGTATGTTACTGCTATGTGGGGGTATATTATGTGCGACCAGGTATGTTACTGCTATGTGGGGGTATATTATGTGCGATCAGGTATGTTACTGCTATGTGGGGGTGTATTATGTGCGACCAGGTATGTTACTGCTATGTGGGGGTATATTATGTGCGACCAGGTATGTTACTGCTATGTGGGGGTATATTATGTGCGATCAGGTATGTTACTGCTATGTGGGGGTATATTATGTGCGACCAGGTATGTTACTGCTATGTGGGGGTATATTATGTGCGATCAGGTATGTTACTGCTATGTGGGGGTGTATTATGTGCGATCAGGTATGTTACTGCTATGTGGGGGTGTATTATGTGCGACCAGGTATGTTACTGCTATGTGGGGGTATATTATGTGCGACCAGGTATGTTACTGCTATGTGGGGGTATATTATGTGCGATCAGGTATGTAACTGCTATGTGGGGGTGTATTATGTGCGATCAGGGATGTTACTGCTATGTGGGGGTGTATTATGTGCGGTCAGGTATGTTACTGCTATGTGGGGTTGTACTATGTGCGGTCAGGTATGTTACTGCTATGTGGGGTTGTATTATGTGCGGTCAGGTATGTTACTGCTATGTGGGTGTATTATGTGCGATCAGGGATGTTACTGCTATGTGGGGGTATATTATGTGCGGTCAGGTATGTTACTGCTATGTGGGGTTGTATTATGTGCGGTCAGGTATGTTACTGCTATGTGGGTGTATTATGTGCGATCAGGGATGTTACTGCTATGTGGGGGTATATTATGTGCGATCAGGTATGTTACTGCTATGTGGGGGTGTATTATGTGCGATCTGGGATGTTACTGATATGTGGGGGTATATTATGTGCGACCAGGTATGTTACTGCTATGTGGGGGTATATTATGTGCGATCAGGTATGTTACTGCTATGTGGGGGTATATTATGTGCGATCAGGTATGTTACTGATATGTGGGGTTGTATTATGTGCGATCAGGTATGTTACTGATATGTGGGGGTGTATTATGTGCGATCAGGGATGTTACTGATATGTGGGGGGTGTATTATGTGCGATCAGGTATGTTGCTGCTATGTGGGGGTGTATTATGTGCGATCAGGTATGTTACTGCTATGTGGGGGTGTATTATGTGCGATCAGGGATGTTACTGCTATGTGGGGGTGTATTATGTGCGGTCAGGTATGTTACTGATATGTGGGGTTGTATTATGTGCGATCAGGTATGTTACTGCTATGTGGGGTTGTATTATGTGCGATCAGGTATGTTACTGATATGTGGGGTTGTATTATGTGCGATCAGGTATGTTACTGATATGTGGGGTTGTATTATGTGCGATCAGGTATGTTACTGCTATGTGGGGTGTATTATGTGCGATCAGGGATGTTACTCTCAAGTTACGGCTTACAACGTTTATGCGATTTATGCACATCGTATAGTCAAAAGTGGCGCTTCATGTATAACCCTAACAAATGTAAGGTCGTCGTTTTTAACGAAACGTCTCGCCAAAGATGCAGCACAAGTAGACGATGGACTGTCGCTGGAAGTACCGTGTCCGAAACAGACGAAATCACTCATTTGGGCATACAAGTAAACAAGTACAGCTTTGTCAAAGAATTTGTTGAAGTCATTGTAGACAAAATCAGGTCAACTTTTTTCCTCTTAAGTAATGCTGGACTTTATGCCGGAGGGATCACTCCGTCGAGTTGTGCCATCATATACAAAACGATGGTGCTGCCAAAAGGATTATATGGTTCAGAATTTCTGTGTGGCATGTCTGTGTCGGACACTACCTCGCTCGAGAAAATCCATCGATTTTGCTTGAAACGCATTCAAGGGCTGCCTGTAAGGGCGAGAACCGATATTGCCCTAGGTCTCATGGGCCTTGGTCCTATTTCATCTTTTATAGATGCACGAAAACTCAGTTTGTTTGGTAGCCTTTGTCGAATATCGCCTTCCAAGGTATGCAAGGAAATTTTTGTATCAAGACTTCACATGCACCTTTCTCGGCAATATACTAATCCTCAGTCATACTTTGCTGACATTGAACGCATTCTTATTTCTCATAACTTGAACCAATATCTTCAGCAATTCGCAATAGTCGGTACGTGTCCAATTCGCTCAGAGTGGAACCGACTGATCAAAACGGAAGTCAACAGTAAGCGCGATATCGACTGGACGCAAAATGTTCAAAACGACCCAACACTAGCATGCTTCTATCAAATCCAAAGTCACTTACAGATGTCCATACTTTGGCGTTGCTGTCGGCAATATCCAGAGCGGAAGAGAGAATTTTTCACCGTTGCCCAACTTATTGCGACCACTGCTACCAAACACCAGGGTACGTGTGCGTTATGTCACTTGGAATATGACGACGTGGTAATACACGTTATGATTTATTGCGCTCATCATATATTGTGCTCTCGTCGTAATGACATGTGGTACCAATTGATTGACACATTTGGATTGCTGTTCTATCTTTGGGTGGACGAGCTTGACGATGATGAACTTGTTATGATTCACCTTACAAAACTTCCCTCTGAAATATTTTCTTTCATTGATGACCCTATGTTGTTCGTATCATTTATAGTTCACCATACCCACATATTATGGTTATCACACAGGATGCTGTCAAGTCTTCATTCTGAGTAATCACCAAACGTTTTAACGAAAATCCACAATGGCATATCAGGAGCCAGTCTGATTGGAACCATACTCAGACTCCAACGATCGTTGGAGTTTGGGTATGGTTTTAATCAGACTGCACTCACCCATGCGGATATGATGTTACCGGTGCGAATGTAACAATATACGACGTACATTCGCTCATGTGTGCACCTTTATACTCCTTGTAATTATGCTTTGTCATACATCAATTGTATATGAGCAGTTATCGACACAATACTAACGTTTAAATAACATTCCAAGTATAACAGTTTGCCGCCAGTAAATTAGAAAATGCAAGTCTAAGCATTTATCCTGTGTACCTTTCGGATTTTATCCGCATAATGTAAATATGTTTAGACTGAAAGTTATGTTTGCGTGGCTGTGTTTGTCTGCATGCCTGCATATTATGTCCGAATGTCGGTATGTCCGATTGTATGTCTGAATGTATATCTGCCTGTGGGTAAGGTTACTCTCTAGTTTGACCCAACTTGTATACCATGTCTTGGTGGCACTTGTGTCATTCTGTGTACATACTATAATTTGTTAAATGTCATGTTGTCCAAAATATTTGGCTACCTTTGATACTGTATTATGTATATACCATTTGTTAAACTCTTCAATTATGGAGGACAATAAAGATATATATTATGTGCGATCAGGGATGTTACTGATATGTGGGGGGGTGTATTATGTGCGATCAGGTATGTTGCTGCTATGTGGGGGTGTATTATGTGCGATCAGGTATGTTACTGCTATGTGGGGGTGTATTATGTGCGATCAGGTATGTTACTGATATGTGGGGGTGTATTATGTGCGATCAGGTATGTTACTGCTATGTGGGGGTGTATTATGTGCGATCAGGTATGTTACTGCTATGTGGGGTTGTATTATGTGCGATCAGGTATGTTACTGATATGTGGGGTTGTATTATGTGCGATCAGGTATGTTACTGATATGTGGGGTTGTATTATGTGCGATCAGGTATGTTACTGCTATGTGGGGTGTATTATGTGCGATCAGGTATGTTACTGCTATGTGGGGGTGTATTATGTGCGATCAGGTATGTTACTGATATGTCGGGGTGTATTATGTGCGATCAGGTATGTTACTGATATGTGGGGTTGTATTATGTGCGATCAGGTATGTTACTGATATGTGGGGGTGTATTATGTGCGATCAGGGATGTTACTGCTATGTGGGGTTGTATTATGTGCGATCAGGGATGTTACTGATATGTGGGGTTGTATTATGTGCGATCAGGTATGTTACTGATATGTGGGGGTGTATTATGTGCGATCAGGGATGTTACTGCTATGTGGGGGGTATATTATGTGCGATCAGGTGTGTTACTGCTATGTGGGGGTGTATTATGTGCGATCAGGTATGTTACTGCTATGTGGGGTTGTATTATGTGCGATCAGGGATGTTACTGGTATGTGGGGGTGTATTATGTGCGATCAGGTATGTTACTGCTATGTGGGGGTGTATTATGTGCGATCAGGGATGTTACTGCTATGTGGGGGTGTATTATGTGCGATCAGGTATGTTACTGCTATGTGGGGGTGTATTATGTGCGATCAGGTATGTTACTGCTATGTGGGGTGCGATCAGGTATGTTACTGCTATGTGGGGGTATATTATGTGCGATCAGGTATGTTACTGATATGTGGGGGTGTATTATGTGCGATCAGGTATGTTACTGATATGTGGGGTGCGATCAGGTATGTTACTGCTATGTGGGGGTGTATTATGTGCGATCAGGGATGTTACTGCTATGTGGGGGTGTATTATGTGCGATCAGGTATGTTACTGCTATGTGGGGGTGTATTATGTGCGATCAGGGATGTTACTGCTATGTGGGGGTATATTATGTGCGATCAAGGATGTTACTGATATGTGGGGGTGTATTATGTGCGATCAGGTATGTAACTGATATGTGGGGGTGTATTATGTGCGATCAGGTATGTTACTGCTATGTGGGGGTGTATTATGTGCGATCAGGTATGTTACTGCTATGTGGGGTGTATTATGTGCGATCAGGTATGTAACTGATATGTGGGGGTGTATTATGTGCGATCAGGTATGTTACTGCTATGTGGGGGTGTATTATGTGCGACCAGGTATGTTACTGCTATGTGGGAGTGTATTATGTGCGACCAGGTATGTTACTGCTATGTGGGGTGTATTATGTGCGATCAGGTATGTTACTGCTATGTGGGGGTGTATTATGTGCGATCAGGTATGTTACTGCTATGTGTGGGTGTATTATGTGCGATCAGGGATGTTACTGCTATGTGGGGTTGTATTATGTGCGATCAGGGATGTTACTGCTATGTGGGGGTGTATTATGTGCGATCAGGTATGTTACTGCTATGTGGGGGTATATTATGTGCGATCAGGGATGTTACTGCTATGTGGGGTGTATTATGTGCGATCAGGTATGTAACTGATATGTGGGGGTGTATTATGTGCGATCAGGTATGTAACTGATATGTGGGGGTGTATTATGTGCGATCAGGTATGTTACTGCTATGTGGGGGTGTATTATGTGCGATCAGGTATGTTACTGCTATGTGGGGTGTATTATGTGCGATCAGGTATGTAACTGATATGTGGGGGTGTATTATGTGCGATCAGGTATGTTACTGCTATGTGGGGGTGTATTATGTGCGATCAGGTATGTTACTGCTATGTGGGAGTGTATTATGTGCGACCAGGTATGTTACTGCTATGTGGGGGTGTATTATGTGCGATCAGGTATGTTACTGCTATGTGGGGGTGTATTATGTGCGATCAGGGATGTTACTGCTATTTGGGGTTGTATTATGTGCGATCAGGGATGTTACTGCTATGTGGGGGTGTATTATGTGCGATCAGGTATGTTACTGCTATGTGGGGGTGTATTATGTGCGATCGGGGATGTTACTGATATGTGGGGGTGTATTATGTGCGATCAGATGTTACTGGTATGTGGGGGTGTATTATATGCGATCAGGGATGTTACTGCTATGTGGGGGTATATTATGTGCGATCAGGGATGTTACTGCTATGTGTGGTTGTATTATGTGCGATCAGGGATGTAACTGATATGTGGGGGGTATATTATGTGCGATCAGGTATGTTACTGCTATGTGGGGGGTATATTATGTGCGATCAGGTATGTTACTGCTATGTGGGGGGTATATTATGTGCGATCAGGTATGTTACTGCTATGTGGGGGGTATATTATGTGCGATCAGGTATGTTACTGATATGTGGGGGGTGTATTATGTGCGATCAGGTATGTTACTGCTATGTGGGGGGTATATTATGTGCGATCAGGTATGTTACTGATATGTGGGGGGTATATTATGTGCGATCAGGTATGTTACTGCTATGTGGGGGGTATATTATGTGCGATCAGGTATGTTACTGATAAGTGGGGGGTGTATTATGTGCGATCAGGTATGTTACTGCTATGTGTGGGTATATTATGTGCGATCAGGGATGTTACTGATATGTGGGGGTGTATTATGTGCGATCAGGTATGTTACTGCTAATGTGGGGGTATACTATGTGCGATCAGGTATGTTACTGCTATGTGGGGGTATACTATGTGCGATCAGGTATGTTACTGATATGTGGGGGGTGTATTATGTGCGATCAGGTATGTTACTGCTATGTGTGGGTATATTATGTGCGATCAGGGATGTTACTGATATGTGGGGGTGTATTATGTGCGATCAGGGATGTTACTGCTATGTGGGGGTATACTATGTGCGATCAGGTATGTTACTGCTATGTGGGGGTATATTATGTGCGATCAGGTATGTTACTGCTATGTCGGGGTGTATTATGTGCGATCAGGTATGTTACTGCTATGTGGGGGTATATTATGTGCGATCAGGGATGTTACTGCTATGTGGGGGTATATTATGTGCGATCATGGATGTTACTGATATGTGGGGGTGTATTATGTGCGATCAGGTATGTTACTGCTATGTGGGGGTATATTATGTGCGATCAGGTATGTTACTGCTATGTGGGGGTGTATTATGTGCGATCAGGGATGTTACTGATATGTGGGGGTGTATTATGTGCGATCAGGTATGTTACTGCTATGTGGGGGTATATTATGTGCGATCAGGTATGTTACTGCTATGTGGGGGTGTATTATGTGCGATCAGGTATGTTACTGCTATGTGGGGGTATATTATGTGCGATCAGGTATGTTACTGCTATGTGGGGGTATATTATGTGCGATCAGGTATGTTACTGATATGTGGGGGTGTATTATGTGCGATCAGGTATGTTACTGCTGTGTGGGGGTATATTATGTGCGATCAGGTGTGTTACTGCTATGTGGGGGTGTATTATGTGCGATCAGGTATGTAACTGATATGTGGGGGTGTATTATGTGCGATCAGGTATGTTACTGCTATGTGGGGGTGTATTATGTGCGATCAGGTATGTTACTGCTATGTGGGGTGTATTATGTGCGATCAGGTATGTAACTGATATGTGGGGGTGTATTATGTGCGATCAGGTATGTTACTGCTATGTGGGGGTGTATTATGTGCGACCAGGTATGTTACTGCTATGTGGGAGTGTATTATGTGCGACCAGGTATGTTACTGCTATGTGGGGTGTATTATGTGCGATCAGGTATGTTACTGCTATGTGGGGGTGTATTATGTGCGATCAGGTATGTTACTGCTATGTGTGGGTGTATTATGTGCGATCAGGGATGTTACTGCTATGTGGGGTTGTATTATGTGCGATCAGGGATGTTACTGCTATGTGGGGGTGTATTATGTGCGATCAGGTATGTTACTGCTATGTGGGGGTATATTATGTGCGATCAGGGATGTTACTGCTATGTGGGGTGTATTATGTGCGATCAGGTATGTAACTGATATGTGGGGGTGTATTATGTGCGATCAGGTATGTAACTGATATGTGGGGGTGTATTATGTGCGATCAGGTATGTTACTGCTATGTGGGGTGTATTATGTGCGATCAGGTATGTAACTGATATGTGGGGGTGTATTATGTGCGATCAGGTATGTTACTGCTATGTGGGGGTGTATTATGTGCGATCAGGTATGTTACTGCTATGTGGGAGTGTATTATGTGCGACCAGGTATGTTACTGCTATGTGGGGGTGTATTATGTGCGATCAGGTATGTTACTGCTATGTGGGGGTGTATTATGTGCGATCAGGGATGTTACTGCTATTTGGGGTTGTATTATGTGCGATCAGGGATGTTACTGCTATGTGGGGGTGTATTATGTGCGATCAGGTATGTTACTGCTATGTGGGGGTGTATTATGTGCGATCGGGGATGTTACTGATATGTGGGGGTGTATTATGTGCGATCAGATGTTACTGGTATGTGGGGGTGTATTATATGCGATCAGGGATGTTACTGCTATGTGGGGGTATATTATGTGCGATCAGGGATGTTACTGCTATGTGTGGTTGTATTATGTGCGATCAGGGATGTAACTGATATGTGGGGGGTATATTATGTGCGATCAGGTATGTTACTGCTATGTGGGGGGTATATTATGTGCGATCAGGTATGTTACTGCTATGTGGGGGGTATATTATGTGCGATCAGGTATGTTACTGCTATGTGGGGGGTATATTATGTGCGATCAGGTATGTTACTGATATGTGGGGGGTGTATTATGTGCGATCAGGTATGTTACTGCTATGTGGGGGGTATATTATGTGCGATCAGGTATGTTACTGATATGTGGGGGGTATATTATGTGCGATCAGGTATGTTACTGCTATGTGGGGGGTATATTATGTGCGATCAGGTATGTTACTGATATGTGGGGGGTGTATTATGTGCGATCAGGTATGTTACTGCTATGTGTGGGTATATTATGTGCGATCAGGGATGTTACTGATATGTGGGGGTGTATTATGTGCGATCAGGTATGTTACTGCTATGTGGGGGTATACTATGTGCGATCAGGTATGTTACTGCTATGTGTGGGTATATTATGTGCGATCAGGGATGTTACTGATATGTGGGGGTGTATTATGTGCGATCAGGTATGTTACTGCTATGTGGGGGTATACTATGTGCGATCAGGTATGTTACTGCTATGTGGGGGTATACTATGTGCGATCAGGTATGTTACTGATATGTGGGGGGTGTATTATGTGCGATCAGGTATGTTACTGCTATGTGTGGGTATATTATGTGCGATCAGGGATGTTACTGATATGTGGGGGTGTATTATGTGCGATCAGGGATGTTACTGCTATGTGGGGGTATACTATGTGCGATCAGGTATGTTACTGCTATGTGGGGGTATATTATGTGCGATCAGGTATGTTACTGCTATGTCGGGGTGTATTATGTGCGATCAGGTATGTTACTGCTATGTGGGGGTATATTATGTGCGATCAGGGATGTTACTGCTATGTGGGGGTATATTATGTGCGATCAGGGATGTTACTGATATGTGGGGGTGTATTATGTGCGATCAGGTATGTTACTGCTATGTGGGGGTATATTATGTGCGATCAGGTATGTTACTGCTATGTGGGGGTGTATTATGTGCGATCAGGGATGTTACTGATATGTGGGGGTGTATTATGTGCGATCAGGTATGTTACTGCTATGTGGGGGTATATTATGTGCGATCAGGTATGTTACTGCTATGTGGGGGTGTATTATGTGCGATCAGGTATGTTACTGCTATGTGGGGGTATATTATGTGCGATCAGGTATGTTACTGCTATGTGGGGGTATATTATGTGCGATCAGGTATGTTACTGATATGTGGGGGTGTATTATGTGCGATCAGGTATGTTACTGCTATGTGGGGGTATATTATGTGCGATCAGGTATGTTACTGCTATGTGGGGGTATATTATGTGCGATCAGGTATGTTACTGCTATGTGGGGGTATATTATGTGCGATCAGGGATGTTACTGCTATGTGGGGGTATATTATGTGCGATCAGGGATGTAACTGCTATGTGGGGGTGTATTATGTGCGATCAGGTATGTTACTGCTATGTGGGGGTATATTATGTGCGATCAGGGATGTTACTGCTATGTGGGGGTATATTATGTGCGATCAGGTATGTTACTGCTATGTGGTGGTATATTATGTGCGATCAGGGATGTAACTGCTATGTGGGGGTGTATTATGTGCGATCAGGTATGTTACTGCTATGTGGGGGTATATTATGTGCGATCAGGTATGTTACTGCTATGTGGGGGTGTATTATGTGCGATCAGGGATGTTACTGATATGTGGGGGTGTATTATGTGCGATCAGGTATGTTACTGGTATGTGGGGGTGTATTATGTGCGATCAGGTATGTTACTGATATGTGGGGGTGTATTATGTGCGATCAGGTATGTTACTGATATGTGGGGGTGTATTATGTGCGATCAGGGATGTTACTGCTATGTGGGGGTGTATTATGTGCGATCAGGTATGTTACTGATATGTGGGGGTGTATTATGTGCGATCAGGGATGTTACTGCTATGTGGGGGTGTATTATGTGCGATCAGGTATGTTACTGCTATGTGTGGTTGTATTATGTGCGATCAGGGATGTAACTGATATGTGGGGGGTATATTATGTGCGATCAGGTATGTTACTGCTATGTGGGGGGTATATTATGTGCGATCAGGTATGTTACTGCTATGTGGGGGTATATTATGTGCGATCAGGTATGTTACTGCTATGTCGGGGTGTATTATGTGCGATCAGGTATGTTACTGCTATGTGGGGGTATATTATGTGCGATCAGGTATGTTACTGCTATGTCGGGGTGTATTATGTGCGATCAGGGATGTTACTGATATGTGGGGGTATATTATGTGCGATCAGGTATGTTACTGCTATGTCGGGGTGTATTATGTGCGATCAGGTATGTTACTGCTATGTGGGGGTATATTATGTGCGATCAGGGATGTTACTGATATGTGGGGGTGTATTATGTGCAATCAGGTATGTTACTGCTATGTGGGGTTGTATTATGTGCGATCAGGGATGTTACTGCTATGTGGGGGTGTATTATGTGCGATCAGGTATGTTACTGCTATGTGGGGTGTATTATGTGCGATCAGGTATGTTACTGCTATGTGGGGGTGTATTATGTGCGATCAGGGATGTTACTGCTATGTGGGGGTATATTATGTGCGATCAGGGATGTTACTGCTATGTGGGGGTGTATTATGTGCGATCAGGTATGATACTGCTATGTGGGGGGTGTATTATGTGCGATCAGGTATGTTACTGATATGTGGGGGTGTATTATGTGCGATCAGGTATGTTACTGATATGTGGGGGTGTATTATGTGCGATCAGGTATGTTACTGATATGTGGGGGTGTATTATGTGCGATCAGGTATGTTACTGCTATGTGGGGGTATATTATGTGCGATCAGGGATGTTACTGCTATGTGGGGGTATATTATGTGCGATCAGGTATGTTACTGCTATGTGGGGGTGTATTATGTGCGATCAGGTATGTTACTGCTATGTGGGGGTATATTATGTGCGATCAGGGATGTTACTGCTATGTGGGGGTATATTATGTGCGATCAGGTATGTTACTGCTATGTGGGGGTGTATTATGTGCGATCAGGGATGTTACTGCTATGTGGGGGTATATTATGTGCGATCAGGGATGTTACTGCTATGTGGGGGGTATATTATGTGAGATCAGGTATGTTACTTGCTATGTGGGGGTGTATTATGTGCGACCAGGTATGTTACTGATATGTGGGGGTGTATTATGTGCGATCAGATATGTTACTGGTATGTGGGGGTGTATTATGTGCGATCAGGTATGTTACTGCTATGTGGGGGTATATTATGTGCGATCAGGTATGTTACTGCTATGTGGGGGTGTATTATGTGCGATCAGGGATGTTACTGATATGTGGGGGTGTATTATGTGCGATCAGGTATGTTACTGGTATGTGGGGGTGTATTATGTGCGATCAGGTATGTTACTGATATGTGGGGGTGTATTATGTGCGATCAGGTATGTTACTGATATGTGGGGGTGTATTATGTGCGATCAGGGATGTTACTGCTATGTGGGGGTGTATTATGTGCGATCAGGTATGTTACTGATATGTGGGGGTGTATTATGTGCGATCAGGGATGTTACTGCTATGTGGGGGTGTATTATGTGCGATCAGGTATGTTACTGCTATGTGTGGTTGTATTATGTGCGATCAGGGATGTAACTGATATGTGGGGGGTATATTATGTGCGATCAGGTATGTTACTGCTATGTGGGGGGTATATTATGTGCGATCAGGTATGTTACTGCTATGTGGGGGTATATTATGTGCGATCAGGTATGTTACTGCTATGTCGGGGTGTATTATGTGCGATCAGGTATGTTACTGCTATGTGGGGGTATATTATGTGCGATCAGGTATGTTACTGCTATGTCGGGGTGTATTATGTGCGATCAGGGATGTTACTGATATGTGGGGGTATATTATGTGCGATCAGGTATGTTACTGCTATGTCGGGGTGTATTATGTGCGATCAGGTATGTTACTGCTATGTGGGGGTATATTATGTGCGATCAGGGATGTTACTGATATGTGGGGGTGTATTATGTGCAATCAGGTATGTTACTGCTATGTGGGGTTGTATTATGTGCGATCAGGGATGTTACTGCTATGTGGGGGTGTATTATGTGCGATCAGGTATGTTACTGCTATGTGGGGTGTATTATGTGCGATCAGGTATGTTACTGCTATGTGGGGGTGTATTATGTGCGATCAGGGATGTTACTGCTATGTGGGGGTATATATGTGCGATCAGGGATGTTACTGCTATGTGGGGGTGTATTATGTGCGATCAGGTATGATACTGCTATGTGGGGGGTGTATTATGTGCGATCAGGTATGTTACTGATATGTGGGGGTGTATTATGTGCGATCAGGTATGTTACTGATATGTGGGGGTGTATTATGTGCGATCAGGTATGTTACTGATATGTGGGGGTGTATTATGTGCGATCAGGTATGTTACTGCTTATGTGGGGGTATATTATGTGCGATCAGGGATGTTACTGCTATGTGGGGGTATATTATGTGCGATCAGGTATGTTACTGCTATGTGGGGGTGTATTATGTGCGATCAGGTATGTTACTGCTATGTGGGGGTATATTATGTGCGATCAGGGATGTTACTGCTATGTGGGGGTATATTATGTGCGATCAGGTATGTTACTGCTATGTGGGGGTGTATTATGTGCGATCAGGGATGTTACTGCTATGTGGGGGTATATTATGTGCGATCAGGGATGTTACTGCTATGTGGGGGGTATATTATGTGAGATCAGGTATGTTACTGCTATGTGGGGGTGTATTATGTGCGACCAGGTATGTTACTGATATGTGGGGGTGTATTATGTGCGATCAGATATGTTACTGGTATGTGGGGGTGTATTATGTGCGATCAGGGATGTTACTGATATGTGGGGGTGTATTATGTGCGATCAGGGATGTTACTGCTATGTGGGGGTGTATTATGTGCGATCAGGTATGTTACTGCTATGTGGGGGTGTATTATGTGCGATCAGGTATGTTACTGCTATGTGGGGGTGTATTATGTGCGATCAGGTATGTTACTGCTATGTGGGGGTATATTATGTTCGATCAGGTATGTTACTGCTATGTGGGGGTATATTATGTGCGATCAGGGATGTTACTGCTATGTGGGGGTGTATTATGTGCGATCAGGTATGTTACTGCTATGTGGGGGTATATTATGTGCGATCAGGTATGTTACTGCTATGTGGGGTGCGATCAGGTATGTTACTGCTATGTGGGGGTTGTATTATGTGCGATCAGGTATGTTACTGCTATGTGGGGGTGTATTATGTGCGATCAGGTATGTTACTGCTATGTGGGGGTATATTATGTGCAATCAGGTATGTTACTGCTATGTGGGGTGCGATCAGGTATGTTACTGCTATGTGGGGGTTGTATTATGTGCGATCAGGTATGTTACTGCTATGTGGGGGTGTATTATGTGCGATCAGGTATGTTACTGCTATGTGGGGGTGTATTATGTGCGATCAGGTATGTTACTGCTATGTGGGGTGCGATCAGGTATGTTACTGCTATGTGGGGGTATATTATGTGCGATCAGGTATGTTCCTGCTATGTGGGGTGCGATCAGGGATGTTACTGCTATGTGGGGGTATATTATGTGCGATCAGGTATGTTACTGCTATGTGGGGGTGTATTATGTGCGATCAGGTATGTTACTGCTATGTGGGGGTGTATTATGTGCGATCAGGTATGTTACTGCTATGTGGGGGTATATTATGTGCGATCAGGGATGTTACTGCTATGTGGGGGTATATTATGTGCGATCAGGTATGTTACTGCTATGTGGGGGTATATTATGTGCGATCAGGTATGTTACTGCTATGTGGGGGTATATTATGTGCGATCAGGTATGTTACTGCTATGTGGGGGTATATTATGTGCGATCAGGTATGTTACTGCTATGTGGGGGTGTATTATGTGCGATCAGGGATGTTACTGCTATGTGGGGGTATATTATGTGCGATCAGGTATGTTACTGCTATGTGGGGGTGTATTATGTGCGATCAGGTATGTTACTGCTATGTGGGGGTGTATTATGTGCGATCAGGTATGTTACTGCTATGTGGGGTGCGATCAGGTATGTTACTGCTATGTGGGGGTATATTATGTGCGATCAGGTATGTTACTGCTATGTGGGGTGCGATCAGGGATGTTACTGCTATGTGGGGGTATATTATGTGCGATCAGGTATGTTACTGCTATGTGGGGTGCGATCAGGTATGTTACTGCTATGTGGGGGTTGTATTATGTGCGATCAGGTATGTTACTGCTATGTGGGGGTGTATTATGTGCGATCAGGTATGTTACTGCTATGTGGGGGTGTATTATGTGCGATCAGGTATGTTACTGCTATGTGGGGTGCGATCAGGTATGTTACTGCTATGTGGGGGTGTATTATGTGCGATCAGGTATGTTACTGCTATGTGGGGGTGTATTATGTGCGATCAGGTATGTTACTGCTATGTGGGGGTTGTATTATGTGCGATCAGGTATGTTACTGCTATGTGGGGGTGTATTATGTGCGATCAGGTATGTTACTGCTATGTGGGTGTATATTATGTGCGATCAGGGACGTTACTGCTATGTGGGGGTTGTATTATGTGCGATCAGGTATGTTACTGCTATGTGGGGTTGTATTATGTGCGATCAGGTATGTTACTGCTATGTGGGGGTATATTATGTGCGATCAGGGATGTTACTGCTATGTGGGGGTATATTATGTGCGATCAGGTATGTTACTGCTATGTGGGGTTGTATTATGTGCGATCAGGTATGTTACTGCTATGTGGGGGTGTATTATGTGCGATCAGGGATGTTACTGCTATGTGGGGGTGTATTATGTGCGATCAGGTATGTTACTGGTATGTGGGGGTGTATTATGTGCGATCAGGGATGTTACTGCTATGTGGGGTTGTATTATGTGCGATCAGGTATGTTACTGCTATGTGGGGGTGTATTATGTGCGATCAGGGATGTTACTGCTATGTGGGGGTGTATCATGTGCGATCAGGTATGTTACTGCTATGTGGGGGTGTATTATGTGCGATCAGGGATGTTACTGCTATGTGGGGTTGTATTATGTGCGATCAGGGATGTTACTGCTATGTGGGGGTGTATTATGTGCGATCAGGTATGTTACTGCTATGTGGGGGTGTATTATGTGCGATCAGGGATGTTACTGCTATGTGGGGTTGTATTATGTGCGATCAGGTATGTTACTGATATGTGGGGGTGTATTATGTGCGATCAGGTATGTTACTGCTATGTGGGGGTGTATTATGTGCGATCAGGGATGTTACTGATATGTGTGGGTATATTATGTGCGATCAGGTATGTTACTGATATGTGGGGGTGTATTAGGTATAAAACTGTTAGATACTAAACATTTGTTTTAAATCACACTTTCAAAATAGTATATGTTAACTTAATTTCCACCGGCCTCAATACTGCATGTAATTTTCAAGAATAGACAAGAATCGATGGGTATGATTTTAAACCAAAATTTCAAAATGGTCGTATGATTGACATACATGTACAAGTACATGTATATGCAGCAGGTGCAGAGTATATTAAGGGGAGCTTACTAGTACTATTCGCGGGTGAAATTGTTAGGGTGATATACCATGGAGAAATTAGTTAGTTGAGGAAATTTGGGTATTTAGAGATTTTAGAACAACAATGACTTATTTTTCTACAAGTTTTTAATGTACGGTAAACATATTTCTATTTACAAATCCAAACAATTAAAGGTACTCAATCCGAACAGAGGGTCCCCATCTCAACAGATTTCAACAACAACAATCCGATCAGAGGGTCCTATATTACTATTTCATTGGCTTTGGTGGTAAAAAATATTTGATTCGAGTCGAGGAACCCATCAAAGAAAGCTCAGAGTTATTAGAATAAGATATTGATTTTTAAATAATTACTAATAATTGCCGTCAATTTCGTTACCTGCTCGAGATGTGTACACCAAAACACTATTCAAACAGACAAGGATGGATAACTCGAGAATCAAGTGGTAACGCAATTTTTACTGTTCTGGGACAGAAAGTATGCCCGATAATAAAAAATAATAGATTTCTAAAATCGATATCTAAATGTAACAAATCTGAGCTTTGATGGGTGACTTCCTCGACTCGAATCAAATATTTTTTACCCCCGAAGCCATTGAAATAGTAATAGAGTTTTATCGGATTGAGTACCTTTAACATAATATACAGATGACACCTACATGTATATGCAAAATAGAAGAGTTAAATAAGGATCAGACAACAAGCCCGAGAGCTTATATGCAGTCTTCTCCTCTTTGTCAACATGCCCCGTCCCCAATAAGTGAGGGAGGGGCACAGATCAGACAGGAAGGTTTGGAAATAATGGCTTTTGGAGAAATGGTTATACCGGTATGTAATTGAATTTGCATGATTTAGGGATGGAAAAAAAGGTGAAGATAGTAACATGAATAGAAGGAGGCAACGAGATAGAGAGGGCGTTTGAAATAATTGGGTTGTTGCATGATAAAATAAGGCTGAGAGGCGTGAGCTTTCCGATGAATGGCAACAAGCCATATTTCTGACTAAATCCTGCTGTGGTGAAGCAGTCAATTACTTGGGGCATTAGCCATTACTGTAAAAAAAAAATATTTAGGAATTTAGCCTATTTAAAATTACTGGTAGGTCTGAAAGTTGGGGGGGGGGGTAATTAGCCATTGCCTGTAGTTTGGAAAGGTTTGGATATCAGTCAAATTTGGAACCCCTGGCACTGTAAATAGAATTTTCGAAACCGTTATATGGGGCAGGGGCGTGGCGCAGTTGGAAATTTCACGATGTACACCTCAATTTTAGATGTACATAGCAGATTCAGAATTAGTTAACCTGACCTGGATTTCAACTTTGTATGCTAATTTACCTCATAAAAATTTAGCAAACCATTTGCAAACAACACCCAGGCTACTCTAATTTGTTTTAAATAAGCCATAAGGATTAAAACATTACTGAAGCCTATTAAAAATAAATTAAACTCACCAATTTGAAGAATTATCGCTTCCAGCGATGAATTTCCGTAAGGCAGACAAACATTTTCACCAACGTTGTAAGCTGAAAAATCTTTTCTCGGGCTGACGATCTTGGACATGGGAAAAACATTTCCCTGAAGAGGGCGATCGTCTATCCACACAATTAGAATGTACGGAGAAGGCATGGCGACGATAATATTCGAAATAAATAGCAATTAAACAGACTAGAAACGAAATTCGAATGTAAACATTGAATGAAAGTGCAAGAGTGAGTAGTTGGGCGCGAAGCGCCCGGGATGGTCGAAAAGATCGAGTGATCTTCTCCTTCACCCCACGGTTTGTTGTTGTTGGAGATATAGCACACATAAAACAATCATGTCTGAACACGGCAAAAGCGGACATAATGAATTAATGTTATTTCGTTGATTGAATTTTTTGGATGGATTATTTGGGGAAGAGCCCACGAGCTTTAATATGGGGTGTGAGGGGTGTCCCGGTGTGTCCTTTTAATTTAATATATGGTTGAGCTGAGCGTGTCATCTGGTGCGCTGAAAAAGGAGCGGGGCCCCGTGTTATAATTTTAAAATGGTGTTAGTTTGTTAGTTGTTTAAAAAACAATCGCAAGGCAGAGCGTGTGATTCAATGTGATTCAATGCGCCATCATACCGCTGTTCTGCTATAGCCAAATGTTCAGAGACAGTATGTTTTGTTTATTTCATTGTGTCTGTATGGACCGCCCTGCATCCCATAGCACGGGCGTAAGTGAAGACTCTGACAATTTTATGTGCAGAGTTATTTGGGTTCCGATAGGTGAAGTAAATCCGAAGATTTTGTACAAGATATACTTCAATTGTTGACGATATAGCAAATGGTTTTGTACAGAGATATATATGATTACATTCAATAGATTTTGGTTTTATATTTTGGTAATTTCTTTATTTTTTTTTAAAACATTTATATACATTTAGTACATTTCAGTGTGTTCGGTTCTTGAGCCGTGAGCCGTCCTACTCCCGAAGAAAAGACAGAGAGGCAAGCGGGGCTAGCATATTTTGGTATATGCCGCTCCTAACTCGTTTAGAGCTATGACCACTTATGGGTCTGTAGTTCCTGCACCCCACCCCAAGCTAGTGCTGGGTCGGTTTTCAAGCCGGATCCCGCTTGGTTGGTGTTGTTAGGTGAGTGGAATGTGTATGACATGAGCGCTAGCTTCTGAAAGTGAATTTGTAATTATATTGGTGGCGGGCAGTGCCTGTTATGGAAATGATTGCGTCTTCCCCCAGTTTGAATGGGTTCCCAGGGCGCGGGCGTAAGTGAACTCATCTTCATGTTCTTGTTGTAGTTTATTGGTTGAAAAAATATGTACGAGGGTAGACAATGGTATATGTGGATGTATATATATACAGTGCATATTTTTTTGGGTTTTGTGATTTTTTTTTTTGGGTTGTTTTTAATATATTTTGTAAAAATATTGAATATATATACACAATTTCTGTAAAGGAAGTGTTGTCAATTTAGTAGTGTTAGTTGATTTTGGAGGAGATAATTGTTCGACGGCTTATACTACGGCACGACAAGCGTATATTGCCGCCCGAGGACATTCATCAGCGCCCAAGGAGCCATCTAGGGCGTGAGCCCGATATCCTATGTTTTGATTTTGGTGTTAGTCAAATTTTTTTATTTTTTTTTGCGAATGCCGGTATACAATGAGTGTTAGTTAGGTTTGTAGGAGATAATTATTCGATAACTTATACTACGGCCACGACAAGCGTATCTACACCGCCCGAGGACATTCATCAGCGCCCAAGGAGTCATCTAGGGCTTGCGCCCGCTAACCTATGTTTTGATTTTGGTGTTAGTCAATGTAATAATATGCATATATTCAATAAATACAAGTTCAGTGATAATAGGTGTTAGGTGGTTAGGCCTTGTTGAGGAGTAACTTTCTTAGATTTAGTTCGGTTATGAGACTGGAGTTACTGATACGGGTTAAAGTTAGGTCCGCCAGTTCTTGAAGCCTTTGTTTTATGTATGGGACGTCTGCAGTCAAATGAAGGGCAGAAATAGGTGTTGACCTTATTTCAGAAAGGGCTCTTCTAAGTGCTGCGTTTTGGGCCCGCTGCATTCTGCATAGGTTTGTTTGACTGCATTTTGAAGTAACTATTGCCCCGTATTCCATGACTGGGCGGATGAATTGTTTATATAATTTGATTAGGGTGCTTGGGTTTACCCCCCACCCCGTGCCCCGAAGTCTCGTTAGGAGTGCGGTTCTTTGTAAAGCTTTAGTTGAAATATTCTTAATATGCTTGTTAAGTCTGAAGTTCTCATCTAGAGTGAATCCTAATAGAGTTGCTTCTTTATTTTGTTTTATTGGTTCGTTAAATAGCGTGAGTTTTGGCTCTGATCTATGAGTTCGGTTCCCAAATACTACCAACTGTGTTTTATTTGCATTTAGTTTTATTCTCCATTTTGAACACCATTTTTCAAGTTCTGTGAGTTGTTTTTGCAGTCTAAGTTCAATTAATTTATTTCCTTTTGCTAGTGTCCATATGCCCAGGTCGTCTGCAAATTGTGAAGCTTGTACATTATGTGTAGACTCTAAAGGTGTATCGTTTACGTACATTAAAAAAAGGGGAGGGCTTAAGACTGACCCCTGGGGGGTACCGGCTTTAAGATTGACTGTTTCGGAAATTTCATCATTTATTTTAACTGCTATGTTTCTGTGTGTTAAGAACGATGATAGAAGTCTAACTATTTTTTGTGGTAGTTCTGTGCGTGTTCTGAGTTTGTATCTGAGCCCATTGTGCCATACAGAATCAAAAGCTTTTTCAACGTCGAGGAATATGGCCCCGGTTTCCCAGCGTCTGCTTATTGCCGTTCTAATATCTTCCGTTAATCGATATACATGTTCTATGCCCTCTTTCCCGCTCCTATAAGCCCGTTGGTGTTTGTTGAAAAAATTAATGCTCTCTAAGTGAGTCTTTATACGTGTGCTGATAATCCGTTCAAAAAGTTTGCCAGTGCATTTTAATAAGCTGATGGGCCTATAGTTGGTTGGGATAGTACGGTCCTTGCCGGGTTTAGGAATCATTATCCCGATTGCGGTTTTCCATGTTTTGGGAAAGTAACCCAGTCTCAGGCATTTGTTATATAGGTTAGTAAGACGAATAAATAGCTCGTTCGGCGCCTGTCTAATTACGCCGTACGTGATATCATCGTCACCGGGTGCTTTGTTAGGTTTTCCCCGGTTCAGATTCCTTCTCACTTCTTCTAAATCGATTTCGGTCATTAGGAGATCGTCGTCGCCTGGTTCGACTTTGTCTTTTAGCAGTGGTGCGAAGATTTCTGAGTTGTCATCGATATAATCGTTGACGAAACGTTTAAAACGTTTGTTAAAAATATCGCCTTCATGGGTGGTGTGGATTCTGCGTAGACTCTCTGCGAAGATTTGGGCTTTTTCTTGATCATTATCAGATTTGTTTCCATTTTGGTCAGTTAGTGGTTTAGAATTATCTGATGTTGCATTGTTCCCTTGGCCCGTAAGCATTTTGAATATTTGCCAGAATTTTCTATCCATGTTTTGGTCATTAAGACTGGTTGTTATTTTTTTCCAGGATTCATTTTTTTCTTCTTTGATTTTTTGTTTAACTTGTCTATTGAGGTTATTGTACAGTGTTTTATACTCATTGTCATGGGGGTTCTTCGCCGAGAGTCTCCGTATTTTCCTTTTGAGCCGTATAAGATTGAGTGTTTCTCTGGACACCCTCCACGTATGAGATTTTACCTCTTTTTTGGGGCATGCTAAGTTAAGTGCATTATTAAGTGTTTCCGATATATTTATTGCAGCTAATTCTAGAGCTCTGGGTGAATTTAAGTCAGAGTTTGACAGGTTTGAAATGATTTCTTGCTTGAATTTTTGCCAGTCGGCTTTGCCTATGTTTCTTCTTAGTTTGACTTTTGCTTTGCTGCTTTTGAATTTTGTTATTTTTAGTTCGAGCGGGAGGTGGTCGCTTCCAACATCAGCACCTATGGTGGTTTCGATGCAGAGTTTGGCAGCTTCCTCCGTAGCGAACGCGTGATCTATTACATCCCATACCCTTGTTAGAGTTGAACAATGGGTTGGCTCACCGGCATCGTTTAAGTGAATAAGTTCTAATTCTTCTTTAATATCAAATAGGATGTCTCCATGTTTGTTTGTTGCTTTGCTATTAAAAATTTGATGTTTGGCGTTGAAGTCGCCTAAAAATATGCATTGTTTGTTTCTTGTTTTAAAGAATTTAAGTGTTTCTAGATTGGGCGAAGAGGTAATTTGTGGAGGGTAGTACAGGGAGATAATGGTGACTTTTTTGTTGTCAATAGTGATATCTATAGCAATAACTTCATCATCAATAACATTTCCATCATTATCAATAGGTGCGATATTTTCTACAAGTTTGTATTTTAGGCCGTGCTGGATAAGGAAGGCTACACCTCCGCCGTGGCCGTTTCGGTCTTTTCGTATTAAGTTAAATCCTGGAAAACGGATTTTTGATTTATGATCTAATTTTGTTTCATTTATTGCTATTATTTGTGGTTTGTAATCTTCAATATATTCAATTATTTCTTGTTTGTGACCTCTGAGGCCATTAATGTTAATATGAGTTATTTTTAGATCTCCCATGATTGGGCCGTGGAATGCAGCTATGGTTGTGAGGAGAATAATAGATGATTACTGTTTGTTTATTTTGTATATTTCACGGGTGTAGTCTCTTACACATGAACTATAGAGATTTGTTTTGAAATGTTTGCCTACTTTATCGGTTACATTTTGTAGAATGTCATTGTCGTCTTTGTTGAATCTGAAATCTCTTAAGCATTCGACAATCGTTGCTGCGAATCGGATTGCCTCGCTGGATTCGATTGGTTTTTTTTGCCACGGCAGCGTATGTAAGCCTTCTCTTATCTTTAATTTCCGCTTCTGCTTTATATGAAGTGCATCCTTTGAAGGAGGCCGGGTGGTCTCCCTCGCAGTTGATGCACTTCATGACATTTGATGTGCAATTTTTGTAGTTGTGCTGTTCTGAACATTTTTTGCATATGTCAGTGTCTGATGTGCATCCGGACACTTTATGCTGGTATCCGAAGCACTTCAGGCACTGGGTTACATGTGTGGGGGGTTTATACTCTATTACTTTAAATGGGTTTCTGGTAGCGCCGAGTTGTACCCCTCTTAGCATGTTGTTCTTGCTTGGGATGTCTGGGCACTTTACTTTTATTTTCCTTGTTGGGGCGTCCCCGTGTTTAATGGAGTACATTCTCTTTACTTCATATTGGGGGCCTATATCGTATTGGATTTCTTCTATAGGGGTTTCAGGGTCTACCCCGCAGATTATTACATTTAGGTTGTTAGGAGTGTCCCTTTTGCCTCTGGTTGGGCGGAATGATACCCTTTTGAGGATGGGGTGGTCCCTGGCTGCATGGTTCATTAGGTATAGTTTTGTCTTAACGTCTCTGGGATATACTAGTAGATTTTGGCTCTTGGTAACTTGAATTTCAAAATCTTGGTCTTTGAGCATCTTTTTTAGATAGAAGGGATTATTTTTCATTTCTGAGGTGGCGTTTTCTACAAATAGTGTTAATTTATGTACAGGTTCCCCTGTTGACAGGGAAGACATTTGACTGCTCGTTGGGTGATCATTTATTCTGCGGGTTTTGCTGTGTCGTACGAATTCATCATCTAATTTTCTTTTGGTTTGTTTTTTCTGGGTGGTCCCCCATGGATGGGGGTTTGAGACGTTTAGTTCCATTTCAGATTCGTTTGGGTTGTGATTTGAATTATGGCCCACGACATTTGAGAGGTTGATGTTGACAGTAGAATCTGAAAAATTTGGTGATTTAGTTCTATTTCCTTTGATTGGTGAAGAAGTTCTGCTATCTTGAGAGGAGGGGGAGGTATTATGAATGCTCGTGAAGTTTGGAGTGCGGGGTGTGTAGAAGCCGACTGATTTGCTAACTGATTGAATCTTTTTTGGGGCTGGCTTTGGTGCTGGTTTGGGTGAGGTGCAGGTGCGTTTTGAAAAAGGTTGCTTACCCTTTCCTTTGTCCGTTGAGATTTTCGACGTCTTCTTCTTTTCTTCCTTTTTTCCCGAGTCTTTCTTTCCGAGTGTATTCGCGAGATTCGCTACTGAGGTCGCGTTTTGTTCCGACAATAATTTAATATTGGCTGCGTTTTCTATACGTATTTGCTTGATTTCTTCTTGTAATCCATCAATTTTCTTTAGTAGGTACTCATTTTGTGTCTTAAGGTGTATAAATATTGGGTTATTTTCTATGGATTCCATTTTGCTTATAACTGGTCAAATTCGGTGACAAAGTTGGAAATAATTTGAAGTTGGAGCTTGCGATATCAGCTCACTAAACAATAGACCCTATGTTAATTGCGGTGTAAGGCGTTGCAACGTTACAATGGAGCTCGAGCGAGGTGTGAAAAATGCCAGGTGCGGGCGCAGAGGTGCGAAATGAGAACAAAGAGATACGATACCGGTGTAGAAAAGAACTGTAGGCGTTAGATATGAAGATTGCTGTTGACTGGAGAGAAGATTTTATGCGACCGTCTTCACTGAGAGTCCAGGAGAGTGTGGGAATGATCGAATGAAAGTGCGGCCTCCATTTCTGTTGATAAACATTTCAAAATAGTCACGTGATTACTCACTGACTAGCGCGGATTGGCTAAAACGCGGATCCCGGAGACGGACACACCCATAATGGTGGCATATGTTTTCACAACAATAACAACAAGGCTGTCACCAGTTTTACAGTCCTTTTTTTAAGTCACAATAATTCAGTGAATATTTCCCTATTTTAAAATTAAAATGAATGCTTTGATGTAATCACGAACTTAATCAAGAGCTGTTGTTTTTTTCTCTCACACGGCAGACGCATATGTCACATGCAGTTTTTAAAAGAAATAATAAAAAATAATTCCATTTATGGTAAACACTAATTGTATTCTTTAATAATTAACGACATTTTGCAATGTTTCAATACATAACATTCCATTTTCTACCCTTTGATAAAAGTTGTTATTTCTAGACCAAACAACATCACAATATTAAAATCTATATTTGCGATCGTGCGCCTCAATTAGCGTGAAATGCGTTCAAGACTATCCAACAAGGGTGTGTGACCATATATGTCACATTATTTTCAATTTGTTTTTTATTTCTCGTGTCCTATATGTATAGTGTAAACAATATATAATTTTCGAATATAAGCCGGCCCCATGAGTGTATGATATATCTTATACAATGTTTATTATCAAACATGCATTATATGTGGTATACTTTCTTCCGACGATAAGAATCCCAAAATAATATCGACTTGACATAAATAACCTATATATACTCATTTTAATTATATTGTATTAGTTCACTAAAATTATAAATATATATTTATGTTTACACGTAATAAACTTATCATGTGGTAAATTATTTTCTTGCTATCATTTGTTTTGTTAATACGTGCACTAACCGGTGGCTTTCTAAAAACAGAGTGTCATCACCTTGAATGAAAGTGTGACATCTCTGTAAAAACATATTCAGATTAGGAGGGATTCGCCTGCACAGCTGTCACCAAGTGAAGCAACAATTCCCCAAAGTGTGAAAGTTATTTCTTTGTAAATGTTGCCGACGTGCCGCCACGCAAGCCTTGTGTTAATTTAGTACTGATTACATATCTCCTTCAAATTACTAATTAAATATCATTTTGGTAAAAATCATATTTATTTTCTCCCAAAAAAAAAATTTGATTATGTATAACACAAACATAAAATACATTATTTTCAACATTATTTGAGGTCATTGATGATAAAATATACCAAAACACCATAGATGAGAGCCATTTGTGGAGCCATGGATTTTTTCAATGTCATCCGGGGGGGGGGGGGTGATAATTTACAATTTCCAAGCATGAAACCAACAGTGGAAGGATTTGGAAGCATAGCAATGCATGCCATGTTAATAGTAATGATATAATTTGTTGATTCGAATGTTGCTGCAATGAAATGTGCAAGATTCAGTGCTTTAAGATGTCAAATCATATATGATATGGATGCTGTTAAATATTAAATTTCACTAATTTGTTCAGTTTTACACACACCACTGGAGAACATCCACTCCTCAGAACTAATAATGCATCCAATATCAACACACAATTGGCAATTCTAAGAAGAAACAATGTCACTGATGATAAAATTTACCAAAACACCATAGATAACAGCCATTTGTGGAGCCAGGGATGTTTCCAATGTCACTCAGGGGGTGATAATTAACAATTTTCTAGCATGACACCAACAGTGGAAAGATTTGGAAGCATATCAATGCATTCCATGTTAATAGTAATGATATAATTTGTTGATTCGAATGTTGCTGCAATGAAATGTGCAAGATTCAGTGCTTTAAGATGTCAAATCATATGATATGGAATTATGGATGCTGTTAAATATCACTAATTTGTTCAGTTTTACACACACCACTGGAGAACATCCACTCCTCAGAACTAATAATGCATTCAATATCATCACACAATTGGCAATTCTAAGAAGAAACTATGTCACTGATGATAAAATTTACCAAAACACCATAGATAACAGCCATTTGTGGAGCCAGGGATGTTTTCAATGTCACTCAGGGGGTGATAATTTACAATTTTCTAGCATGAAACCAACAGTGGAAAGATTTGGAAGCATAGCAATGCATGCCATGTTAATAGTAATGATATAATTTGTTGATTCGAATGTTGCTGCAATGAAATGTGCAAGATTCAGTGCTTTAAGATATCAAATCATATGATATATGGATGCTGTTAAATATTAAATTTCACTAATTTGTTCAGTTTTACACACACCACTGGAGAACATCCACTCCTCAGAACTAATAATGCATCCAATATCAACACACAATTGGCAATTCTAAGAAGAAACAATGTCACTGATGATAAAATTTACCAAAACACCATAGATAACAGCCATTTGTGGAGCCAGGGATGTTTTCAATGTCACTCAGGGGGTGATAATTAACAATTTTCTAGCATGACACCAACAGTGGAAAGATTTGGAAGCATATCAATGCATTCCATGTTAATAGTAATGATATAATTTGTTGATTCGAATGTTGCTGCAATGAAATGTGCAAGATTCAGTGCTTTAAGATGTCAAATCATATGATATGGAATTATGGATGCTGTTAAATATCACTAATTTGTTCAGTTTTACACACACCACTGGAGAACATCCACTCCTCAGAACTAATAATGCATTCAATATCATCACACAATTGGCAATTCTAAGAAGAAACTATGTCACTGATGATAAAATTTACCAAAACACCATAGATAACAGCCATTTGTGGAGCCAGGGATGTTTTCAATGTCACTCAGGGGGTGATAATTTACAATTTTCTAGCATGAAACCAACAGTGGAAAGATTTGGAAGCATAGCAATGCATGCCATGTTAATAGTAATGATATAATTTGTTGATTCGAATGTTGCTGCAATGAAATGTGCAAGATTCAGTGCTTTAAGATATCAAATCATATGATATATGGATGCTGTTAAATATTAAATTTCACTAATTTGGTCAGTTTTACAAACACCACTGGAGAACATCCACTCCTCAGAACTAATAATGCATTCAATATCAACACACAATTGGCAATTCTAAGAAGAAACAATGTCACTGATGCTAAAATTTACCAAAACACCATAGATAACAGCCATTTGTGGAGCCAGGAATGTTTTCAATGTCACTCAGGGGGTGATCATTTACAATTTTCTAGCATGACACCAACAGTGGAAAGATTTGGAAGCATATCAATGCATTCCATGTTAATAGTAATGATATAATTTGTTGATTCGAATGTTGCTGCAATGAAATGTGCAAGATTCAGTGCTTTAAGATGTCAAATCATATGATATGGAATTATGGATGCTGTTAAATATCACTAATTTGTTCAGTTTTACACACACCACTGGAGAACATCCACTCCTCAGAACTAATAATGCATTCAATATCATCACACAATTGGCAATTCTAAGAAGAAACTATGTCACTGATGATAAAATTTACCAAAACACCATAGATAACAGCCATTTGTGGAGCCAGGGATGTTTTCAATGTCACTCAGGGGGTGATAATTTACAATTTTCTAGCATGAAACCAACAGTGGAAAGATTTGGAAGCATAGCAATGCATTCCATGTTAATAGTAATGATATAATTTGTTGATTCGAATGTTGCTGCAATGAAATGTGCAAGATTCAGTGCTTTAAGATGTCAAATCATATGATATGGAATTATGGATGCTGTTAAATATCACTAATTTGTTCAGTTTTACACACACCACTGGAGAACATCCACTCCTCAGAACTAATAATGCATTCAATGTCATCACACAATTGGCAATTCTAAGAAGAAACAATGTCACTGATGATAAAATTTACCAAAACACCATAGATAACAGCCATTTGTGGAGCCAGGGATGTTTTCAATGTCACTCAGGGGGTGATAATTTACAATTTTCTAGCATGAAACCAACAGTGGAAAGATTTGGAAGCATATCAATGCATGCCATGTTAATAGTAATGATATAATTTGTTGATTCGAATGTTGCTGCAATGAAATGTGCAAGATTCAGTGCTTTAAGATATCAAATCATATGATATATGGATGCTGTTAAATATTAAATTTCACTAATTTGTTCAGATTTACACACACCACTGGAGAACATCCACTCCTCAGAACTAATAATGCATTCAATATCAACACACAATTGGCAATTCTAAGAAGAAACAATGTCACTGATGCTAAAATTTACCAAAACACCATAGATAACAGCCATTTGTGGAGCCAGGGATGTTTTCATATGTCACTCAGGGGGTGATAATTAACAATTTTCTAGCATGACACCAACAGTGGAAAGATTTGGAAGCATATCAATGCATTCCATGTTAATAGTAATGATATAATTTGTTGATTCGAATGTTGCTGCAATGAAATGTGCAAGATTCAGTGCTTTAAGATGTCAAATCATATGATATGGAATTATGGATGCTGTTAAATATCACTAATTTGTTCAGTTTTACACACACCACTTGAGAACATCCACTCCTCAGAACTAATAATGCATTCAATATCAACATACAATTGGCAATTCTAAGAAGAAACAATGTCACTGATGATAAAATTTACCAAAACACCATAGATAACAGCCATTTGTGGAGCCAGGGATGTTTTCAATGTCACTCAGGGGGTGATAATTTACAATTTTCTAGCATGACACCAACAGTGGAAAGATTTGGAAGCATAGCAATGCATTCCATGTTAATACATGTAGTAATGTTATAATTTGTTGATTCGAATGTTGCTGCAATGAAATGTGCAAGATTCAGTGCACGCTCTCTCTCTCTATCTATCTCTCTCTCTCTATCTCTCTCTATATCTATCTCTCTCTATATCTATCTCTCTCTCTCTCTACCTCTATCTCTATCTCTCTCTCTCTCTCTCTCCCTCTCTCCCCCCCCCCTCTCTCTCTCTCTCATTCTATTTCATTCCCTTTCTCACCATTAACTTCCGTATTACAATGTAATACCGTATCTCAATCCTAAATAATATTCCAATCAATCAAATCTATATATCCCGTCTGCTTTACCCCAAGTGATGTTTTTGTCACTTGAGGTAACATTTATTCCATGAGGAGAGGACTTTAAAAAAGCATTTTGCTTGTTGTCCAATCCTCTTCATAAATCTATATATTTCTTCATGTATATTGTGTTTGTGTCATATTATGTTTGATTTGTTGAAATAAATATTGTTTACACCAAATCATATGATATGGATGCTGTTAAATATAAAATTTCACAAATTTGTTCAGTTTTACACACACCACTGGAGAACATCCACTGTTGGCAAATTTCGAAGTGACTTTAATTTTAAACCGAAAGTAAAAAAAAATACTACTATTGCCAGTCTATAGGTATAAAAACTAAAAATGTCCCACCAACTATTTGGAGAATCAAAGAATGAGAACTTCGTTCCGCATAATTCACAGCGTTCGCGTCGTAGTTTTTACATTGTATGCATGGTCACGTGACACGAAGGACAACGAAAGACGCCACTCAGCCAATTCGAAATATTTCAGAAAATCTGCGCTAACTATTTGACGTTTTATCAGGTAAGTGCTGTCTTAGTAAATTGTTAATGTGTCTCCCTATTTAGAGCAGGTTAGTTAGAAGTAACATATCCGATTAAAGTACGCTGAAAATGCATAAGTTCTTCGTTTCCTTAGATTGAAATTGCCAGTAAATACTGTGTCGAGTCACATTCGTACTACGTTTTAGAAAGCCGATTTCAGTTCTCACCAATGAAGATTTATCATGTGAACAGATTAATGTCCCCTGGAATATGATTGTAATATATTTATGAATCATTAAACAAGGTACCCCGTCACAATTTTTCCAACTCGGGGAAAATTCGTAAAAGTCTATTTTATTAAGATTGTAAATCGTAATTTTTTCGATGAAACTTAAACAAAATGGAATCCGTAAATTCGCTAAATTGTCATCTTCATGCTTCTGTAAGTTCTGAACATAATTGTATCCTAAATGCAGCGTATATAGATCGATATAAATACAACAATTGTTGGAAAACAAAAATGTTCCATTTATTGAACATCAAAATTATATTTAGTCCATTAGCGGTATATACCTTGCTGGACAAAACCACAGAAGTTGGAATCACTGACTGTTAAAAGTGTTATGCTATTTTTTTAGATTATTTTGGAGTTCTAGGTATATACCGCTATTCTCAAAGTAATTGACCAGAAAAACAGGGTGATGCCCCGGTCATGACAGCGGTGATACCGGTAATAAACGGTAGCGGTATCAAGACGGTCATGGCGGTGGAGTTACGGTATTGCCAATAATGATACCGCAGTCTTTTAGCGGGCACCGCATTAATTTTGTTGAATACCGCGGTGATTTTCATGGAACTCTTTGAGGGGATGTATTTACTCACACATACTTGTTTGCGTTAACAAGCGGTATCAGTACCGCGGTATTGGAGGATACCGCGGTATAGTACCGCCATATTAACGGGGTCACACCACGTTATTGGTGGTCAATTACTTTAAGTATAGCGATAGTATTATCACAGAAGTTGGAATCACTGTTATGCTATTTTTTGGAGTTCTAGGTATATAAGTACCTAGAACTAAAAAAAAATCTAAAAACATAGCATAACAGTCAGTGATTCCAACTTCTGTGGACAAAACAAGTGTCCACTTAATCGCGATAAGGTTAGCATTGCCACCACGGTCGAAATGCAACAACACCGCGGCTCCACTGGCTTTTAAACAACAGTTTGGCCACAGTGTTCTTGTCATTTGGCCATGGTGTAGTTGCTGCGGTGTACGTTCATTGAACTGAAAAAGACGATACAAACCAGAAATCTAACCGCATTGTAGTTGCCTTTCGGCCATGATGAACTTGTCATTCAGCCACGGTGTACTTGACGTTCGGCCGCACTGCTCAGCTGCAGGTACAAAATCTGACCCCACGACTGAATGGCAAAGTATACACCATGGTGCCAATGGACACTTGTTTTCTCCAGCGGGGTATAGTATTGAAACTACTAGGATTTGGTCAGAATACATTCTGGTACTGAAAGTCAATTGCCAGTCATTGCGGTAAGATAGTTTACTGTAAACATATTTATTCCAATCATAATAAGATACCGGTATATATACATTTGAAAAAAGTTTTGACAATAAGATAGAACAGTATAAATTATATATATAGATGATTGATGGATTGGAAAGGGGATATAACAACAAGCCCAAGGGCTTTGTTTAGTTTGCTCCCCTTTTGTTTCGCGCCCACTCAAATGTAGATGGGGGTGGTCGATGGGAAGGAATGGATATATTATAACAATAATAGTAATGATGATATCGTGAGAGAATCAGAAAGATGGAAGAGATGTTTGTCATTGATATATTTACCCGTCGCCATGAGATGTCAGATGGTCTGGTGTAAAGTTTCCCCTCAACAGTGTTTCAATTATAATGCTTTTCACAAAGTTTGTACAAATGATAGCATTATGAAAATCGCTTTGTTTTCGAAATAAATGTTTTAACTACATATATACATGTATTGGGGAATATCACGCTGCCAGATGACGCGACTAGAATCCAAAGCAATTCGTTACCCATACAAATGATAGAATCATGGGAATCTTTTTGTTCTCATAATATGCATTTATGTCTGTACAGCATAAAATGCATGGGCGACGTTCGTTGCAAAAATATTCATATTGGTTCGAATCACCATCAACAGAAGGAATATACAAATATATAGTTCTGTTCATATGCCGAACATAATCAGAGTGTAAATAGTATATTGTCCCAAGATGCACGATGTTGTACCGGTTCGTAAACAGGAGTCTGTTCGTGTTACAGAAGTTCTGCTTCTGTTTACATAACACAGCGCAATTATATTGGTTAATCACACACAAATGATATAAACACTGTTTATTATTTCCATACCAGGACAACAGTAACAAATAACGCTCTTTATGTTATCATATTCGGATCTAAACAAAAGCCAGGTTCGATAACGTTTTTTGCTTTTGTTTACATAACAAAGGAAAACATATTGACAATTACATGCTGTTTATGTCATATTTCTGATTCGTATAAGAGCAAAGTCTGTCTATATTTTACTACCGGTATTCTTTCTGTTTATGGTGGTTTTTGACAGAGGTGAATATGTTAACAGCATAGCCATCGCCAATGCCGCCCATATCTTTAAATATTTGTTTGTTTTGCGAATGCCCACAATAGAGTATTCTCAGATAGGGTAATATTCGGTAGGAGTCATATACCTAGTTCTCTTCTGGGCGCTTGATAAAATTTACATTCAATGAGATAGTGGTAAGTTGTCTCAAATTCCCCATATAAACATTGAGATGGTTTGACCATAGTGGGCTTATGGTATTAATAATACAAGGCTTGTAACCTTCTTAAACGGGTCAATTACTTAAGGCATACCGGTAGCTGGTTAATTCTATTGTGACAGAGGTTACAGACAATTATTGACAGCATTTGAAAATGGTGTTTGTTTTCTTTCATGATTTTTGTCAAGTTTTAACCACATAATTCTTTCATTTGTTTGTAAAAAGTTGAGCATTGTTTTGTATTATTAATTTAACCTTCAGATACTTCAAGTGCAATGTACAGGCAAGACATCTCTTCATCGTCCCCCAGTGACACATCAGATGACGAGTGGCAGGTTTCCTTCCTAACCCCCAAGAAGCGCAAATTTCATTTGGCCAAACATCATGGAATGAATAAAAGGCAACAGAAATATCATCTAAAGAAGCCGACACAACCAGATGCATGCACTATGGGTGAGTAAAATTATAAATTGAATAAATATTAAAGTATTCAGAATTCAGTTAATATTTAGCCATGTCATCTGATGCCAATAATAGTTTTTAAACTTTTTATGTTTACCCATACCATAGTATGGTAAACATAGTGTCGTTTTCCGGATTGACTACTCTTTGTGCGTCCGTCTGTCTGTCTAGCCGTAGCCACTTTATGCATGGTGCAATAACTTGAACATTTTCTAACTGATCAGAACCAAATTTTTTATATGAGTTTTACAGACCAAAATACAGATCAATTCAAATATCGGTATGGGTTTGATGCAAGTTTTTTTTTATGGAGTTATGGCCCTTTTACGACTCGGAGTTCATGCATGCTGTCATAACTCAAACCATTTTTATCTGATCAGAACCAAATTTGAGAACTCTGCATCAGTCTATGAGAACAAAATAATTGTTCATAACACTTTTAGAACTGTAGGTCTAGTTTGTTATATTTATATATTAATGGAAAGCTTTTTCGACATTGATTTCAATTGATTACAAATGTGAATTGGAATATTTGTTTTGGACGTTTCGCAGTATAGAACAAAACTTTTGTCTGAAGCGTAACGTATGAGTACAACTGAGTCGTTGTCATTGTGGATCTCATGCTAAAGGCATGTGGTTGTTAATGAGTGTAATCCGTAGTCGGGTGAGCTAATGTTCTGGTCACTTTAGCCGGTCTGGTCTCGCAAGATGCATGTATCAAATTTTAATTTAAATCAAAAGAACATGTGGATATTTCAAATAAATGGAGCTCACGTATTGTGTAGATTTTTTTGGAATTTTGGAATTCAGTGCTTTGCTGGAATCAAATTATTACGAATTGGAACTTATCGCGTAGGATTCATATTGATCATGTTTATATATGCATGATATAATGCATCAATTGCATATGTTTGGTTTTCTGTATGTATGCTGGCAAGAGTATTCAAAGCTTTCAGAGTTGTTTTCTCCACACAGTGGTTTTATCTCTATTTTAATGCCTGAATGCCTTCTGTAAACGGCTGTCAGTTCAATCAAGTTGTTTGAAAATCTTGGTTTGAGAAGATATTTACCAACTATGAGTATACTGCATTAGCATATAAGATAGTATGAAGTTACTAGCCATGCTATTGGCACGGAAATTAAAAAGTGTTCTGCTTCCAAATGTTTCTGACGGCCGTTGCTGGAATGTCTGTTTTTCACCTTGTCACCATAAAGCCAGCAGCTATCTGCTACAAATGTGTTGTCTTCGTATTTGTACTTAGTCTAGAGCAGACTATTAAAGGGGCACACCAGGTTTGATATATTTTTCTTGTACTCTGCATGAGATAAAACTTTTTATGTGTACCCATACCATAGTATGGTACACATAGTGTCAACATCCGGATTGACCACTCATCGTTTGTCGTCTGTCCGTCCATAGACACTTTGGGCATAATGCGATAACTCAAACATTTTCTATTTGATCGGAACCAAATTTTGTATATAGGTTACTCAGCCCAAAATACAGTTCGAGGTCCTTGTGTGAAGATGGACAGTTATGAGATTTAAAACAACTCTTCCCCCACCCCAAATACTTCAAGCCCTTCATAAGACAAATTATTTAAGCTTTTGTTTTTAAGTTAGGTACTGATATATGTATTACTGAATTTACTGTGATCATATCTTTGACCAGTTATCAGTTATAGCTAATCACTATCACCAAGGTATGGGTTAAAAATTTGCCGATCGTGATCAGCCTCTCCGTTTGGCTATGGTTGTATAATCTTGTGGTAAGATTTCCAGTGACTCAGACATTTTTAGCTCAACTTTACTTTGTGAAGTTTGAGCTATTGCCATGGCTTTGTCGTCCGTCGTCCGTGTGTACATGTGTGCGTGTGTACGTAAGGCGTCAACAATGCAGGCTACAGGTCGTACCTTTCGTCGGATCATTATGAAATTTGTCATAGCTGTTGACATCAACATTTAGACCAGAATAATTAATTTTGGGGTTATTCGGAAAAAAAACATGGCCGCCAGTGGCCATATTGGATTTCAAAATTCAATCCATTAGCACGGGCTACAGGCCGTACTGTTTGTCTGATCTTCATGAAATTTGTCATGGATGATAATATTGATATGTAGATGGGAACAAGTAATTTTGGGGTCATTCGGCCCAAAAACATGGCCACCAGCAGCCATCTTGGATTTTACTCTTTGTATGACTAAAATCTTTAGCATGGGCTACACGTCGTACCTTTAGTCTGATCATCATAAAATTTGTCACGGATGTTAATGATGACATGTAGATGGGAACGACTCATTTTTGGGTCATTCGGCCGAAAACAAGGCCGCCAGCAGCCATCTTGGATTTTACTTTTCTCTTCATGTCTATAAACATGTATTAGATATTCAACTTTCCACATTCCTAATGGCTCCATTGACTGTAATACATTAAATTATTCCCTTTCCAATTTGAGCTACAGTGTCATTGACACTTTCATTGAAGTTTTTCTCTACTGCTAGGGGGGGGGGTATCATTCGTGGGGCAGCCCACCTCTAGTTAAAATCTAGTTCTTTGCATATCATCATTACTTCGATAAACAGAAGAGTATACAGTTGACTTGTGTTGAGAGTTTAACATTACTTTTTGTTTGTCTCTTATAAGGCTACAATGAAATCCACATGCTCAAGTTGTATTGTGTCAACACAAATTCTAGTCTTTAACATATCCAAAACAACTGACAGACCCCCTATGTAAAATTCAAATAGAAATCTTGCTCCTGGAAACAGTGCGCTGTCTGAGAATACAACAATTCATGTATAATCGATTGTTATGAACATACAGTACCTTTAGTAAAAGTTAACTTAACAGTATTTTGATAAGCCTATATATTAGTTATTGACTAAAAGACAATATCAAATCAATGTATACTTAAATCACAATAAATTAGGGTAGTTGTAGTATCATGGTAGTCAGACCATAATTCAGACTTATCCAACTTAAGGATGTGTAATAAATACAGAAAACAACTTTTGTAATAATCTACAATCTATTAACAAAACCGTTGCGGGCAGTGAATAGTCACTCAAGCTACACTATATCTTCGTTTACGGAGGAAATAAAGTCATATATATTCTCTGAATAATATTTACATTGACAGTTTTGTAGCTCTCAACCAAACATGCTTTAGTGATATGAAACACTCTGGTATGGTGATCAAATTTAAATGGAGAATAATCATGCTCAACATGAGGTATCATTTTTACTAATGTTAATCCAAATTAACAACACACAACGCCATTGTTATATATTTTACTTAAATGCAATGATGCTAGATTGCAAAATCGTTTACGTTAGTGTATTGCTGATTGTGGTGTCCCGAATTGAGATGGAGTGGAATGGTCGATTTCTATCGAATTTTGATGTTAGTAGAATGCTACATTTCCCAGGTTGGCATAGAGCAACTAACTTTAAGTAAATTGCACTCGAACAAGTCCATAATATGTCTTTAACCAAAAATCTATGATATTTGAATTTAGTTCTAGTTTGCATGTAGTATCGTGTTCTTAACATTTTTGTTTTGAACAGCACAAATTTAAAACAATTATTTTAAATTAGATTGTTTATGCGTATTTATCTGAGAGAACGAATTGAGTATTTTCAGTAAAGTGCATCATATTCTGTTGCACAGAGTTGCCAAGTCCATTCTTTGCCTTTTCATAGGAACAATGGCTGTGTTATTTTTTTTTGTTCCAGTCACTGTTTGTTTAATTTGTCTTATATTCATTGCTTACTTATATTGTAAATTATATACAATAAATTATGTGGAAATTTGAAATGACTTCTTCGTTCTGATAATTAAAGAGGGGCTGCATGTACATTATATCCTGGTATTGAGGTGGCCATCTCCTATTATAATATTTTGCACTCATTTCTGGCCCAAATTAATTTATTATGTTGATTATAATAGGAGATTATCCCATTCATGTGTGGATTTAGTATTAAATCCCAATAAGAGTGATGAAAATCAGTAAATGATGGCATTTGCTTGAAAATGTTATCCAGAAATAAACTGAATGAAACAATAACTATGTTAAAATCCAGTATGGCTTCATTAAATATTGTGTTGGTACATCTTGTGGTCAAAGTAGACATCTCCATTCCACAAGATCTGTAGTAATATTATTTACTGTTGGTATTCCTTCCCTGAGATCAGCTTGTTTTACTACTGGTCATACTTGAAATTAACCCTGCTAAAGCAAGATTAAGTAGTTATTCCATATGCAATGTTCAGATAATATATAAATGTTAAACAAACTGCTCTTAAACTTTAAACATTTCCATCAATAAATATATAGTGCCCATTCTGCACTGTTTTATGTCATCTGCTTTTATCATAACGTCCCTCCAAACGGATATTTTTTTAGAGAAACAATATTGTTGGAAGAACCTTGATGGTATAACATCTGCTAAAATAGGCTTTGTGGAAATGAAAATTCCAAGAATAATGGAAATCATGTTGGCTATAATTATACTCATAAATTAGTTCAAGGCTAAGGTGGGTTCGACGTGTATCTGATTCACATATTGGGCACAGTACGTTTTTGGAACAAAAGGCCACATTTGACAACATATCTTAAGATGGCTTCCAAAATGGCCCCTGGCTCGTTCCAGATTTATAGACCGGCTACTGGGATACATTGTAGCAGGTGAAATGTTTGACCAGTCCCTGGCGCACTATTGTCCACACTATAATAAAGACATACTAATGCGGTATATATAGTCCGGAGATCAAGCAGTCAAATGAAACGAAACATTCTGATTTGGATGCATATATACAGTTCCCACTTGTGAACGCACATTTTCACGTGGCATCTCAATTATACGTATAGTGAGACAACGAAACTCCTGTATAGATAACTATAATCATGAATAAATGAAACTAACCGGCTTAATTACCATGTTGTACAGTATTCAGTTTTGGAAATCCTATATGAATATTTTCTCTTGGAATTTTGGGGTTGTTTATATATATTGAGGTTCGATGCTGTTTGGTTTCCAGGTCTCTTCAAATAGCGGGATATATATGGGAAAAGGTCCGGACTGGGATCCCGTTTACATCCCATCGGAATCCCAATCGGGATAAATTATTCCGATCGGAATCCCAATCGGGATAAATTATCCCGATCGGAATCCCAATCGGGATAAATTATCCCGATCGGGATCCCATCGGGATCCCGAGATATTAGCGGGATCCCAGCGGGATCCCGAGCTATTAGCGGGATCCCAGCGGGATCCCGATGGGATCCCAATGATATTTTCTAAGGGGATGCCATTTTGTATTGTTGTCTACTTTTAATCATATTTAATTTGTTGGAGACAGTTGGGTGTGATCGGTATCGCTTACGTTCTCTTCTATGCGTCGTTCGCGTGCGCGCGCAGTCATAAGCGAACCAAGGGCGGCTATTTTTTTCTTTTGTTTGTTATGACATGCTTACCTGTTTGTTTAACTTTTGTCGATGACAAAAGTAAGTTTTTCAATTTGCCGGTAATTCTATTTATCTCAGCTTGTGCGTGGGTGTTATTTTGCTCTGCTAATTGCGTAATATTTTTCTGAAGGTCGGTTAATTCACCAGCCTTTGTTTGGAGATAGTCGGTGAACGATTGTGCGCTGAAGCGAGGTCTTGACTGATTGGTCCTGTTGTGTTTTGACTGGGGTGTAGCAGGCGTGACCGGCTTACTACCGGTACACCCGATGCATTCAAATTTACAACATATATCGAGTCCACAATGAACATCTGACATAGTGCCTTCATATTCTAGAATATTCAGGCGGGTGATTACTTCATATGTGTTTGGGGAACATAACAGATAATCAACAGTACTCACATCTTTGCATGTACTATGACCCGAATTAACGCCTTTGCGTCCGTTCAGGATCACCATGTCTGCCTGATCACATAAATGCATTAGTTTACCGCCTGCGTTGTTCGACCGGGGATCAGTGTTTACTCTATCGATAACTATGTCACTAATTCCGAATTTCGTTGCTATATTTATCGCGTGTTTGGTGTCGCTAAGCGTTCCGGTTCGGGCGTTAAAATCTCCGGCGGTAATTATGTGGTCATAATTTATGAATTTTTCCATAAATGATATCGTTAGGTTTTCGAACATGTTATCTTTATAATAGATGGAATTTTCCGGGGGAACATAAATGTTCCCCATCGCGTAAGACTGACCGTCTTCGCCACGGAATACACACCAGAGTACTGTCTCACACTCGTCGTCAACAATCGTGAATAGCTCTCGGTATTGATCTTTAATTACAATACATAAACCACCTGATCTTACACGAGAGATCTTTTTACGATTTTTTACCCCGAGTGTGTGAAAGTTCTCTATTTCTATCGTGTCGATATTGTCTGTTCTTGTTTCCTATAGGAAAACAATATCAAATTTATTTAAGAATTCTGTGAATTCTGGGTCGTCCAGTATTGATCGTAACCCACATACATTTATTGATAATAATTTAAGGTCACTGATGGTAACTCCCGGGTATTCCTATGTAATAACCTCCCCTGCGTCAGAATTGGGCTGGGATGTGGCATTGGCATTGGGTGTGCTTATTTGCAAAACTGGGGTGGGGGTTTTTGGTCCAAATTTACGAAAGTTTATAGTTTTGTCACTGTGTCCTAATGTCCCAGGTATGGGTACACGGCCCTTATCCATGGTTGTTCTATTGTTAGTCGAACTGGCTTGAGGTTTTCTTATACCACCACGACCTCTGAATTTACATGTATATGTTGGGGGGGGATGAACGACACTCCCTTCGGCACAGTGTTTGTTGACTTCTGTGAGTTTTTTGTTTCACTAGTTTTGCTGGCAGCGCTTCCTTTTTGTAATTTACGTGGCTGTTGTCCCTGTTGTTGACGCACTTGCTTCTGTTTACTTTGTTGTTGTTGTTTTTTGTTTTGATTTTGTTGTACCTGACGGTGTGGTCCTTTCACTGGTGGTCATTTATAGAATCCGGTCTGTAGGGGTGGGTTCCCTGTGGTTTAACTATTTTATTGTCAACGTACAACCTGTCAACTACGACCCTCGCTTCCATTCCTCGGTCGCGCGCTTCTGTAGCCATTGGATTAAGCACCTCTTTTCTGTATGTATTGACCATTTTCGGGAGATGCTCATTTATGTAGTAATCCGACCCCTCGTCCGGTGATTGACTGTATTGCACTATCTATATTTGTTAGCTTTTGGTTCATTTCGCGCACTTCTTTTGAGAGGGAGTCCATGGCCTCAACTTTATTGCTCACTCGTACCAGAGCATTGACCAGGAAGTTAATTTTGGAATCTTGAGTGTCATGTGGACCGGGTAGTCTCATGCGACTACTGAACATGGATACATCATCGAGCGACGCAGATTGTGGGATATGACGTGGTCCCTGGTAAGTTTGCTCGTCTGTCGGTGTAAAATTGCTGCCAAGCGCAGGGTTTGTTCCAAAAGTGAATGTTTCAGGTTCAATTCTTGGGAGGGTTTCGCCAAATGTGGAATTTGACAGAGTTTGGGTATCCATGTCGGATTCTCCGGTTTGGTGTGTATTTTCACTGATCAGCGTTTGATTTAATGTATTTGTATCCTGTGTTATATCAGTAGGATCTTGTGAACTATTTACAGCATCTAAACTCTGTCGAATAGCGCTGGGTATATATATCCCCGAATGTTTGGTCGTCTGTCGGTATCGAATTTTCGCCAGTCGCCCGCCATGTTTGTTTACAGTTTCTGGGCGAGGGCGTGGCTTAGGTAATTCAAATATGTAACGACTGGATGGCGAAAAGTTTTACAACCTAGTGTCACTTTTTCCGTACCTTTTATTCGAATTGTTATTTATTCCATGTAATCCGTGATATTTAGGAATAGTACAGAACACATTTTGTAGTGATCGCGCATATAATTTCATATATTTTAGTGAAATAACTCTCCTATAATATGATCAGACTTTTCGATTTCACGCATGCGCATTAGCTCTTGACGTCCTTCCATAGCCTTTGACAGCCTTTTCACAAGCATGTAATATAATTTCTCTATTGACAACATTAATCACCTGCGCGCAAGCGGTTCATTGTTAACAGGCCAGACAAGTGAGTAGTGATAAGCGAAGTCAAAATGTCTGCATCAGAACAATTAAGGCCAGTCCAATACATGTATTCTCTTACGGATGCGGAAATTAGTCAAGTCTGTGTGATACCTGGCATTTTATTAATGCACGAACACCAGGAGCGACACGTCTGGCATATACAGGCTTGATCTAGAACATTTTCGACCATGGTGCTTGTTTGGCGTGGGGTCTCGAAAGCTTCAAATCGCTAAGGACTTAGTTGAATGTATCGGTCGGAATAATCTGGGCAAGAAGATACAATATAATATGTTTTACTCAAATAGCTCAGAGTTAGCCACCCCGCCTGGTAGCTTTCGGGATCATATAGCCCCAAGTCGGGGATCATATATAGCCCCTGCGTCGGGGAAATCCTGATCCACCACTGCTAAAAATTTCAAGAGAGGACTGGTAATTATTTAAATAGAACGTCCACCACATGGGTTATCACACGAACAATTATTTTAAGTGGCCTGGAGACTCGGTCGAAGATAGAGGAGTCTCTACATTCCGACTTAATTGGAACTAGAATTCAGTGCGGTAAACATGTCGGCAATGATTGGGTTGTCAGTGGACACATATTACATTGTCTGTATGATCCATGTAAAACGCAAAATACACGATAACTACAGAGATTACATCCATGTGTGTATCCACCCTAAACTATAGCATGTCATAACACACGATGAGGTTCTGTAGTCTGTGTCAGCAGCAAGTTCATTCTCATCATCCGGTACCTCAGTTATAAATTAAATATTGTTAAATTATTGCATCTGACTATATACATTTTCCCATTCGTTGTAACAGGTTTGGAACACGTTTGAAAAATCGTCTTTGTATTCGCTGCATGTGATGACATATCAATTTAGTTCCCTTCGTATATAACTAAATTCACTTAATTCTATATATGATTTCACCATTGGCTCCAAAAGGGTAATGTATGTTAATAGGATAATTACATTAGGACCGGAAATGAACTTAGCGTGTCATTACGTCGCTACGACTGCGCGAGACGTCACATAAAAGTTAATATTAAGTTCCCAATATTTAACGACATTCCCTACTTGAAATTCATTTTTAGGTTGATATTTTTCACTGCGTGGTGATTATAAGTAATAATCCCGCTTCCCTAATATAATAGCATAACTTGCGATTTGTAAGTTTATGATTTGTCTTTAACCAATCTAATTACATTAGGAAACCGATATTATTCCCTAACTCTTCTCGTATAACTAAATACTATATTGACGAGTATTTCCCTCAGGAAATGTTCAGATAATAAGTTCAAGAAACGGCCATATGTCATTTCTTGAACTAATTACCTGAACTTTTCCGACCAATGCATAGATTGGAATCATGTAGATGTATTATCTTACTGTTCAGATGTACGTCACCGTCTTCTCACTTTACCTGAACATCCATCCAAATGAAATGTAGACCATTCAAATATATACTTTATAACTGGGAGGGAGAATCCACTAAGCATAGACATATTTAAAGCAATATGTCAACAGAAATGCGCTTGTTAAAAAGAAGTGGCAATTTTTAATATTGATTTTACAACATGCTCTGTGTGACAAGTCAGTGTGCACGCATGGTGTGGTTTACCCCTTGTTATATGGTCCTGCTAATTTGATATGATGTTGTGGGTCTGCTGTTTGCTATGATAATGTTAGGGTAAACTCATGCTGTTATAAAAAAAACCCGCAATATTTTTTTCCGAAATTGTCATTTTCGCGGTGTTTGGCTATAATACGAGTGATGTACATGTACGAAACATTCCGTAACGTGTGTATTTTAAACTATTCTATTACTGACCGCGCTGGGGTTTGTAAAACGAAAGTAATAGATATATCAAGTATGGTCTGTGTACAACAACTAACAGCAAGTATGGTCTGTGTACAACAACTAACAGCACGTATGGTATGTAAATAACAACTAACAGCAAGTATGGTCTGTAAACAACAACTAACAGCAAGTATGGTTTGTTTACACCGACTAACAGCAAGTATGGTCTGTGTACAACGACTAACAGCAGGTATGGTCTGTTTACACCGACTAACAGCAAGTATGGTCTGTTTACACCGACTAACAGCAGGTATGGTCTGTTTACACCGACTAACAGCAGGTATGGTCTGTTTACACCGACTAACAGCAAGTATGGTCTGTTTACACCGACTAACAGCAGGTATGGTCTGTTTACACCGACTAACAGCAGGTATGGTCTGTTTACACCGACTAACAGCAGGTATGGTCTGTTTACACCGACTAACAGCAAGTATGGTCTGTTTACACCGACTAACAGCAGGTATGGTCTGTTTACACCGACTAACAGCAGGTATGGTCTGTTTACACCGACTAACAGCAGGTATGGTTTGTTTACAACTAACAGCAATTATGGTCTGTTTACAACTAACACAGCCATTATTAACATATTTGACAATATACATATCATGAATATGTTATACATATAACGACTCCTCGATGAATATGTTATACATATAGCGACTCCTCGATGAATGTGTTATACATATAGCGACTCCTCGATGAATATGTTATATATATAGCGACTCCTCGATGAATATGTTATACATATAGCGACTCCTCGATGAATGTGTTATACATATAGCGACTCCTCGATGAATGTGTTATACATATAGCGACTCCTCGATGAATATGTTATACATATAGCGACTCCTCGATGAATATGTTATACATATAGCGACTCCTCGATGAATATGTTATACATATAGCGACTCCTCGATGAATGTGTTATACATATAGCGACTCATCGATGAATATGTTATACATATAGCGACTCCTCGATGAATATGTTATATATATATAGCGACTCCTCGATGAATATGTTATACATATAGCGACTCATCGATGAATATGTTATACATATAGCGACTCCTCGATGAATATGTTATACATATAGCGACTCCTCGATGAATGTGTTATACATATAGCGACTCCTCGATGAATATGTTATATATATAGCGACTCTTCGATGAATGTGTTATACATATAGCGACTCATCGATGAATATGTTATACATATAGCGACTCCTCGATGAATATGTTATACATATAGCGACTCCTTGATGAATATGTTATACATATAGCGACTCCTCGATGAATGTGTTATACATATAACGACTCCTCGATGAATGTGTTATACATATAACGACTCCTCGATGAATATGTTATACATATAACGACTCCTCGATGAATATGTTATATATATATAGCGACTCCTCGATGAATATGTTATACATATAACGACTCCTCGATGAATGTGTTATACATATAACGACTCCTCGATGAATAAGTTATACATACAGCGACTCGTTGATGAATATGTTATACATATAACGACTCCTCGATGAATATGTTATATCTATAGCGACTCCTCGATGAATATGTTATACATATAACGACTCCTTCTCGGTTAGTTCAAATTAGCCAACGACCGCGAAAACATAACAACCTAATTAGTTTGACCTAACAGTAGCGTAGTAATTCAGCAGAACCAGTTAAACAGGGGTGTGGTTGTTTGCAGATGACATATGGTTGGATGGATATGAGAGATTCAGCAACGGAACAGTGTATGATCGAAACGACAATGTGCTGCAATACATCGACTGGTATACCGATGAGTCACACAAGAGCCTGGACCTCTGCTTCAGAGCACAGTTTGATACGGCCGCGAACATGTACAAGATGCGTGACACCAGATGCCACTTGACTAAGGCTTATTTCTGCCAAATCAAAATATTGCTGTTGTAAATACAATGTTGGTCCCAGGGACGTGGCTAGAGGGACTCAGTGTGGGTGTATACCTTAACATTTCCAACTGCACTCTTACAGTTGAAAATGTCCAACTGAATGTAATTTATTTCATTTAATTCCATTTATAATTCCAACCAAAATCAAACGACGACAATTATTCCAGCATATATGGGATACAACTTTAAAACTAATGTCTCACCCATTCAACCCCCCTGTCGCCACGTCCCTGGTGGTTGCATACAAATGCAGCAGAATATAAAGGTTTCTAAATATAAAGATTACATCATTACAATTAGTTGTTCGACTAGTATGTTGGGTTCCATAATTGCATCGTTATAATTAATTATCAGACCATTACGTTGTGTTCCCTGATCACATCGTTACAATTAATGATTCGACTAATATGTTGGGTTCCCTAATTTCATGGTTATAATTAAATATTTGATTATTACGTTGTGTTCCCTGATCACATCATTACAATTAATGACTCGACTAGCACGTTGGGTTCCCTAATTACATGGTTGTAATTGGTGACTAGACTATTACATTGCCCTGACCACATTACACTTAATGATTCGACTAGTATGTTCGGTTCCCTCATTACGTCATTACAATTAGTTACTAGACTACTATGTTGGGTTCCCTGATTACATAATTACAATTAATTATTCGACTAGTATGTTGGGTTCCCTGATTACATAGAGAGTAACCAATGAATGATGGCAAGAATTCCTAATAGCTCTGAGCCCAATTCACAGAACCTTGCCTTCGGGATGGAACATTTTGGAGAACACTTATCACTTGTCCAAACCATTCTTATATGATTTAATATAAATAAATACTTAATCAAAGGCGTGATTAGATATTGTTTAATATATAATCCCAACTAGGGTAACTATATTAAATCAAGATATATTAAGATTGATCTTAGGATTAATCGATGTTTAATATTGACTAAATAACGGTGATATTTAGCCATTCCATGACGGGAGCTGCGCTGGCGCAACATAACACACAATGTGCCAATGCATTCTCTTATATATGGGAGACGGTCTATGTCGACTCGCATATATAAGAGAATGCTTTGGCCTAACATATTTGTTATTATTTTTTATAGCAATTTTTCTTACATTCTTTAATAATTGTTATCATTTTCTATCATTCTTTCTTACATTCTTTAACAATGTTTATCATTTTTTAGAATTTTATATTACAGTCTATAACAAGTTTTATCATTTTATTCCTCTTTTTTAGAATCTTTAATAATTTTTGAATTTGTTATCATTATTTCTTACATTCCTTACCAATTTTTCACCCACTGACTATAATCGTAGGACTCATGCGTTTCTGCTGAATTGAACTAGTGCCTATGCGTTTCTGCTGAGCTGCACTGACGTTTGATCGCAAAATAAAATTATAATCACTATCAAAGCACACCTTTGGATAACACCGCCATAAACAGTGACATATTATGATGTTGAGCTCGTATCATCAATACAATTAGAGTTATAACTTATAAAACTAAGAATTACTGCTATAGTATTTCTACCAATTGAGTAACTAGATTCAGGTTGAGCTGGAACTTGAGAACTTTTTAATTTCAACCAATTGAAATGTCGTTGAGAGTGGAAAGGGTTAAGGTTGGGAAGCAACGCAAATGACGTCACCGTAAACAAGGCTCATCAAAATCAAATCGTACACATGTACATGTCTCGCTTCGTCTCGGAAGCTGATTTAAATTCATTCATTTGGACTGTTTCTGTGTCCTAAGATATTAAAAACTTGCGAGATATCTTTGAATGTGCTTAGGGAGGATTGTTTTTATATCTAATTTATTGGATTTACCAAAAAGATGAGTTTCAGGCCTGCATTTGTCCAATGTGTTGTCAATCTGATTCTGACAGTGACAGCGCTCGTCTGCAACTGGCTGAATTCGCATGTTTGAAGCAAACGTTTTCTCCACTAAAATTCTCTCAAAATTCACCATAATCTGTCAAATTCTCTCAATATTTTTATCTAAATACATCTTAGATTTTGTTAGGATCAGATCTCCCCGTCGAGAAAGCGATATTTTGACCAAAACGACACTTGGGGAAAATGATTGTTAAATTTGTTTACGGCAAATTACGCTGGTTTACGCTGGATTTTTATCATCGAAAAAAATCAATTTCTTCCATCTAAAAGATAATTACGTGCTGAACCCTGCCGTTTTAGGAATATATAAGTATTCCACGCAGAAACACGGAATCTCAGCTTAAAATTTTGAAAAATAACAGTTTTATCGTAATAAATAGATTTGAATGGGACAATCCCATGTTAAAATTTATCATCGAAAAAAATTCATTTCTTCCATCTAAAACATAATTATGTAATGGACCCTGGTATTTTAGAAATATATAAGTATTCCACGCAGATATACCAAGTCTCAGCTTAAACTTTTGAAAAATAAGAGTTTTATGGACATAAATCGTTTTGAATGGCAAATCCTATATTAAAAATAAAATTTATCGTCGAAAAAAAATTCTTTCTGCCATCTAGAACACAATTACGTGCTGGAACCTGTCATTTTAGGAATATATAAGAATTTCACGCAGACACACCAAGTCTCAGCTTAAAATTTTGATAAATAAGAATTTTATGGACATAAATAGATTTGAAAGGGAAATCATGTGTTAAACTTAAATAAATTTTAGGGCCCTGCGAATGTTTTCTGATGTGCTCCATATTGGACACCAAGGAACATATTTGACAGTTTCTACCTGATAATTGTGCGATAGTACAGTCGCATTACTTTTTCCGTCAACATTGGTCACTTACACTCGACAAATTTATTTCGGTCTATTTATTTCGGTATATCGTATCAACGGTGAACCCTATCTTACTTACTTACTTACTTCTTCTTCTTCTCTACGCCCGTGTACGAGCAACCTCAATAATGAGTCAATATGAGTATTAAAATAATCATCACCTTCCAATTTAGTGAGTTTATATACAGTAGTTGATCTAAAAATACTAATTGACATTTTGTTGCTGTGTATATGACTGGGAACTGTGTTGTAGTTTCATAGAATTATTCTGCTCTTTCATAAGTAACAGCTTATTGTACCTCTCGATATATAGCGCATAGCATAACCTGGAAGTATGGAACTGCAGCTGGGTGATGTCTTTGGAGTTATGAATATCTTCAGATAGATTGGACACATGTAGACTATGATCTAGTATGACATCCATTTTGGAGTATTCAGACAAGTCGGTGTAGTTGACAGCAAGACACTCCCTCAATTCGTCCTCAATATGTGGTAAAGTTCGATTTCTGACTTCATTCAGGGCTGGACATCTTATCAGAAAGTGCTGTCTGTTTTCAGCTATCGTATGAACTGCATATCCAATTATCCACATGTAACCAACCCAACCTCTAATCCTGGTCCAATTTATTACTTTTGTCATTGGTATAGTCGAGTTATGTACATATTTTTATCATGTGATCAATACTTATGTGTATGGTATTACGTGTACTATGCCGTATACGTATATCAATTGCTATTCCTTTCTATATAATTCTGGTGCCATCTATAGAGATAGAGATAATTTCAGATCCCCCCCTTAAATTTTATACAATTGTCGCTACAGTACAGTCGCGATGCATTACATGGCAACATTGATCGCTATAGCTCTACTAATTTATGTCAGTTCATCGTATGAACTCCTTCTACTCCATATAACCAACCCAACATCTAATCCCAGCCCAAATTATTATTTTTCTTTTCATCGGTATAGTTGTGTTAGATACGTATTTTATAATTTGATTCTAATTTGCATTGTACAACTATAGAAGTCGATAAATAACTATTCTGGCACTATATAGAGATAACTACTAGTAAGTTTCTGACACCCCCTCTATTTTATAGCCTTGTCGAAACAATAGAGTTGAGATGCATAATATATCAACATTGGTCATTATCGCTCTTCAAATCTATATCGGTATCAACCCATATTTCCCCGTATCGCCCACCCTCCCCAAGTTTTGCATTTGTATTATAGACTCGTTACATATACATTTTATCATTTGATACTGATTTGTATTCTGTATTTCTCTTCTGTTCAACAATGCCAAAATCATAACGGTGCAATGCCTTGTAACTTTTGCTTCAACATGCCGAGTTCCGCTGCAGACGATACAAAAATTGACAACATTTCGAAATGTAAACAGGCTTCAAACTCACCAAAAAACAAAGGTCCCAAGTCAAGGTCCAAAATCCCCAACACACTGATGTGAGGTATAATGATAACTCCATCTAAATAACCAATATAAGGATGTGAGGTTTAATGATAACCCCATCCACATAACCAATATAAGGATGTGAGGTTTAATGATAACCCCATCCGCATAACCAATATAAGGATGTGAGGTTAATTATAACTCCATCCACATAACTAATAAATATGTCTGAAAATTAAACAAAAAAATTAAATTCCATGATGGCGTCCAATATGGACTACCCGGTACCTAATTCTACTCCAAAAACATGTATTTTGAATATATGGATGTTTATGGGGAGAAACCGATTATTTCAATGACATTTTAATTCACTTGGTGCCAAAATCCGACCTACATGTACGGGATCGCGATCTTCAGCATATGTGCATCTTTAATAGGCCAACAATTGGAATCCCAAAATAGAGAAGATTGGCGTGGGCCCCTTGCGCATAGACATCATTGATTATCTCTATGGGAATCAATATTGACATTTAATAGACAATTTCGATTAACCGCAATAACTTAAGGAATCTCTAATTGCGCTTAAGCCCAATGCGAATGCAATAAGACATTCCTTATTACACTTAACCGCAATTACTTCCATTGCACTTAAACACAATTAATATCTCTCTCTATAGATCACCCTTCTGCAAATAGTAGAATAATCCTATATTTGTTCCACCCATTGTGCCATGGAGATGGACTACACCACCTGAATTATAAGGAGTTTAATGTACTATATATAATATATTATTCCTTATTAAGAGATTCATTATTGGGCTTTATCAGCGCAATTTGAATATTCTTCATTGCGCTTAAGCGCAATTAAATATTCCCTTATTGCGCTTAAACACAATAGAGATTCCCCTATTCCCTTATTGAGCTTATAAGCGCAATAAGGAATATCCCTCTTGCGCTTAATTAAGAAAAAAAGTTATAATTGTATTGTAACTATTGGTTTGTCCTTTAATATTTCCATACATCATGCCCACATATATTATAAAAGAATAGTACTATTATTATTAATAGTGCTCGTAGTAGTTAATACCACCTTACCGTCAATATTCTAGCATGGTTAGTTTCAAAATCACAACGTTAATTGTTATTACTATTTGTGTGTAGTGTATATGTACATCGGTCATCAATTGAGAAACTTAAGCACAGCCTGGTTGAATATCAACCATATATGGTGGGGTATTCTCACATTCAAGCTGTTGGTGTCATTCATGTTATTTTGCAATGCGAAGAGATAGACCCCCCCCCAATAGCTTATCAATACCACTCAGGACAGTGGGTGTTTTTCCTCAATTAATTGAATTTCTTGTTTGACATATTTAAAAAAATTTCTTGCATTTTTTTACAATTATAAAAAATAATGTAAAATGTGTTAGGCCAATGTATTTTCTTATATATGCGATTGGCCTATAGTCGACTCGCATATATAAGAGAGTGCATTGGCACAGCGTTTTCGCAAACATTCGGGAAGCTCCAGTCATGAAAGGGTTAAAAAACTTTCCAATTAGTTCCACAAACAGGTGAATAGCGGGTGTAAATATAATTGTGGAATTTTGTTCTAGCTTAAAGAGGGTGCAGTTAGATTACTTTGCCAATCGCGACCTTTATTGCAATTCTGCTATATAGATGGGTCACCCACCTGATCTTCCTATATTCGATACAACCACTGTCGCACAATTGAAATAAAAAGTTTTGTGATATCTAGTCCCAATCACAGGGGCCCCACGTGCAGGTTCACTATATTAAATCAAGATAAATTAAGATTGACGGGAGCTTCCTGATTTTTACCGAAAACTATGTGCCAATGCAATCTCATGTATATGTGAGTAGACCATGCGAGTAGGTCGTCTCGCAAACATGAGAATGCATTGGCCTAACGTATTTTATAATATTTTGTAAAATTGTTAAAAAATGTGGGAACAAAATTAAACCAATGATAAAAAATATTTAAAAAAATGTTAAATAATGTAAGAAATAAGGATACAAAATGAGACATGTATAAACAAATATACAAAATTGTTAAGCCAATGCATTCTCTTATATATGCGAGGCGACCTTTGGTCAACTAGTATATATACGATAATGAATAGGCACAAGGTATGTAACGTTGCGACAGCGCAGCCCCCGTCATCAAACGATTAAAGGGGGTTGCAGTTACTTTGACTACTTTGGTCATCGCGGCCTTCGTTGCAATTCTGCTATATAAATGGGTCACCCGACTGATCTTCCTATATTCGCTATAACTACAATCGCACAACTGAAAATTGATGATAATTTATAATCAATCCGAAATCGTGGCACTTGATAAATGGCGTTTTATAACTGAGACAATGTGCACATATTTTATCACTCTATACAAGATTCAAGATTGTATATGCTAACGAAAGCTCCATGTTGGAGCATCAAATTTGTAAGTAGTAGAAGAAGATTAGAAAATATAACAATAAATAATATAACTGTAATAATAACGAGCACCAGTTTTCTATATAATGGGGAGTAACTCTAATAATGTCTCATTATGTAGTTCCAATGGTTATGTTCTGAATAATATAGTATGGTATGAAATAATACATGAGTAGATTCCTTCATGTTAGTTAATTACATCATTGAATAAAGTTAGTTTTACACTAGGTTTGTGGTATTACCATATACATGGAGCTAGGTACTTGAAGTTAATATCGGCTTTATAATATACTGTGTAATTTATTAAAGATGTATTCATGGTTGCTGAGCTCCAGTTACAGCAACATTTGAATATGAGTTCAAAATATAAATACCAAATGATACTTCCTATTCCAAACATGTCAATTTATGACATACTATAATTTAGAAGTAAAGTAAAATAGGTTTTGAAAATTTGGCCCGAAACCCTGACTGCATCGATAAGCATTAAACTGTATGACAATAATTAAATCCTAGTATCCAACATAATAGTAGTTGTGAGCCTTAAGTTTTCTGATTTGTGTAAATATAAAAATGAGTTTATCTACAGTAAGCAGTAGTAGAGGCATTAAAGGATTACTCCCACGGGCGTAAGAAAACCATCATGCTCGAGTGAGCCCTGGTAAAAGCAAAGTGAACAAAACCTGGCTATCTTTTTTATATATTTGGGCTCTGTTTTGTTCATTAGTCAAATTAGTTGTGTGTAGTAAGCTTCAGTTTCGGATGCCTTGTGAAAGAAGTGGGACAATTAAGTTAATACGTGCCCTATACCATGTTCGGAACATTGTAATATGAAGTGGGTCTCATCCTCAGTTACTCCAAGATTGTTTTATGGTTTATGCCAAATGGCAAAGGTGATGTCAAGGCCTAGTAATCTACAAACTGGGTGGACTGCACCACACCGACCTCACGGACTAGCAGGAAAAAACTAGTATGGAAGATCGACTGGTAACCGAGGGCTAACCCTCGGCTATCTATAAGTCAACAAAGGATATAGAATAGTAAAATGACTGATAATTCTGTCGCTATAAATATATTTTTTCACGTGATACGTGCATAAAACGGGTGTGTGTATATCATGATGGAAAAGGAACGTAGCTGTAAAGCATATTAAAGATATGGGGGTGGTTTAAGGTTCTGTTGCCCAATTTGTACAGATACAGGTTTCCCCGTCCATCATGATATAAGATTTGTGAGGCATGATCCAGGAGCGGTTTACAGAAATTTGGAAACAAATTTGAACGTACATACCAAAGTATAGTTGAATAGCCAAAATAGATAATTTTGAACTTTAACAAAGAGCTCCCACATTTTGGAAAGATAGAATTGACACCGGAAGCGTCATCAGTTGCTAGCGCTTGATTCGTGACGTGCCCTATACCATGTTCGGAACATTGTAATATGAAGTGGGTCTCATCCTCAGTTACTCCAAGATTGCAATTTGTGCAAATTCGGTCCTTGACTTCATACTCTTTCGATGAGTATCTGCCTCTTTCTATTTGTAATCTATGCACATTGATACGAAATCTAAACTTGTTATGTCATTAATAACCTTTATCTGATCAATGTTCTCTTCATATTTTAAATTATTTTTGAATAGCCCATATGTTCTTAATTTGGAACTTGTCTCCAAATCCAATTTCCATTTATAAGTGCATGTTTTCGTCAGAGTGACCTGAATAGAGCGCATGAATGTTGGGGTAATAGAATCGGGTTTCTGGATTAGGTGTTCAAATTCCAACTTCTTAAGGCAATTATAGATAGATTGGAGCCAACAGTGTTGGTTCAGCTTACCATGTTAACATTATCAGTGAGGGTTTCTCTTAGCAGATGGTTTTTAACGGAATCATCATGTAGTCGGTTCCAATATTTAACCATATTCAATATGATATCTGTGTAAGAGGGAGAGGGGTACCCATAAGTGAGTCAGCACTTGTCCTCCAATCCCATTTTCTGTATATACAATGTTTGTGTCATATATAATATGTTACATAAATTAGACAAATAAATATGTTTAAACTAAGTAATCATGTTGTGGTCACAGTAATCTGCGACACGTGACTTCACACAGATCTGTATACAGATCTACAGCAATGTAAACACACCCTAAGAATTTCAGTTATTGATTTACAAAGAATTGCAAAGCCTTCTGAATCGTGAATTGAGTTTTCTTTCCATATGAATTTAGGTCTTAAACATAAAGACTCTGAATTACTTACCAGCTACCGTTTTCTACATAAGCTATTAGTGGTACTGGGTATAGTTGCAATGGTTGTTGAAATTTGACAGTGCTTTGACAATGAGCGTTTAAATGTGTGAACTTTCATATACTTAACTGTGTTGTAAATATCTTCACTAACAATGGAATAATCAATAACACTATTTTATAATGAACAATGTGAAGTGAAGTAGCTATATGAACAGCATAATGCTCTTTATCGCTATATGGTATCACCCGAATGGTCTGTTCGAAAAAATATACAAATAAAGGGTCCCAAAAAATATTTTAAATAAAATCAATATTAATTGATAGAAGTCTTTCCGGACAGGGGTAGACAGTTGATATTTATCGTTTATACCCACGCAACTATTTCAAATTTGTTATCTAAAGAGATAGTCCATCTTTAACCTGTATAATATTCAGGTAATTTTCATAAGGACTCGATTTAAAATTAACTTAGTTTTTATAGATATGTTTTCTGCTCAAAATGTATCATTGCTTTCATCTATTTCTCAGTCCCGTTGAATCTCAACAGTACATATTGTCCATATATGCTGCCGAGTTGACTATGAATGCAGTTGAGTGCCATCAACGCGTTTAACTCTTTCTATACTAAAGCATCACTGATGAGTAGTTATTCCGTAGGAAATGTTCAGATAATAAATTTAATTATTTTTATACTGAAGCGTCATTAACGAGTAGTTATCAAATAGGAAATATTCAGATAACAAGTTTAACCATTTCTATACTAAAGCATCATTGATGAGTAGTTATCGCACAGCAAATATTCAGATAATTAGTTAAATAAATTTACGACCACATTTAGTTTTTTTTAACTTATTATCTAAACATTTCCCTTAATACATATGGCTCATTGTAGAGTTTTATTTATCTGTCGTCTGTGTTTATCAACTTTATCCCTCCTAGCAATACGCCCACCTCGGCAGTACAGTTAGCTTTATGTCCGCATATACGCAGTATAGTTTGTAGTACATCGAAATGTCACCAGTATAGTTTGTAGTACGTCCGCGCGTCACCAGTATAGCTTGTAATATGTGACCCGCCATATCAAATCCAGTCGTAAGTCGGGATGTTTTTTACCCTGTGCCAATGCATTCTCTTATATATACGAGTAGACCATAGGTCGCCTCGCATATATAAGAGAATGCATTGGCCTAACAATTTTTTACAATTTTAATAATTTGTTCTTGTATTCTTTAACAATTTTATAATTTCGCCCATACAGAGCCCCAGACAAACATGAGCAGACGACACTCTTATATATGCTTCTATATATGTGTGGGGCTCCCTGCATGGTAATGGATGTTTTTTTTATTTTATGTCCTAAAATTTGTAAGAAACATTTATTTAAAAAACATGATAAAAAACTGTTAGGCCAATGCATTCTTATATATGCGAGGCGACCTATGGTCGACTCGCATATATAAGAGAATGCATTGGTACAGGGTAAAAAAATCCCGACTTACGACTGGATTTGATATGGCGGGTCACATATGTCCACCCATCAGTAGTATGATTTGTAGTAAGTTCACCCATCAACAGTACAGTTTGTAGTACGTTCACCCATTAGCAGTGTTGTTCGTAGTACGTCCACCCATCAGCCGATTCAGTGGTTCCCTTTGCCGATATGAGCTGACATTCAGATGTGCCGTCCATTGTTCTGTGGTTGAATGCCGCGCAGGTCTCTGCTTGCTCGCATTTCGATGCACAATCTATTTCACTCCATGCTGTGATGCTCGCCGTTGCCCCAACTGTCGATTTTGTATTCCAGAGCTTGCTGAATGTATCTAAAATGGTAAATATAAGTGAATGCGCATGTTCACAGAGGTTATCATTGGCCCCAGCGCTTTGATATTCGATTGGTTTCGCGAAACGGACTGCTTGGATTTTTGTTTCGATCTTATCATATATGGTTCGAATATTTTTGAATCACCCTTCTTTGCATCCCATTCTTGTGTATGACAAAACAACATCTTATTATAAATTTCAGATTTAAATTTTAGATAGAGTTATCCACCATGGTGCGCTCTGAGCGAACGCGGGGCGTAAAATAGAGTTATCCATCATGGTGCGCTCTGAAGGAATCAGGGAGCTAAATGTGTTCTACAGAAGGGGAACGAGTACACCGTGGAATGCTAAAGGTGAAGGTAACTGAAGAATGACCTTCACCTGATACATGCGACAAGTTATTAAAGGATGACATCGCGTTTATTTGATTTGTACATCATATCTAAATAATTTAAACTGGTGAATGAATGGGGGAATGGATTTTAGTGAGCGGGAAATTTATTTAACTAGCTGCTGTAGTTCTGGATTTGTCCAGATCAAATTTGGCTGTGGGATAGCCCTGTCGTACACTTGGGGATTTATTTTAAAAAGTAAACACATGACCTATGATTTTTCGTCCATTTTCGTGATCAACTGGTGTCAATCTAGCCGGGTAAACATCACGGATATGGCCTGCAGGCTTCAATTCAGTGAATTTGGCCGAAACGTCAACACTGTCGCCTATGGGGAACCATTTAGTTCCGTGATTCCTATAAGAAAAATTTGAATTTTACGAAATTTCACGTTTCGCCTTGATAAGTTGTTAATTTCATATTTTCTTATTTTCAAATGATAATGACCACATTTTGGACAGATTTAAAGAAGAAACGCATGGATTCGCCTGTAGATAGTAAAGAAAGTGATAAATCTGGGAGTTTTGCATGGACATCAGGTACCATTAGGGGGTCAGAGGGTGTAAAGTCCCCTCCCCACAATTTTGAGGAGTGTTACCCCCCCCCCCCCCATTGGGAAAAGGTGGCAGTTGACCTAATTAAGCTTCCGGCACCCAGTAGCCTTATTGGGGATCGTAGCCCCACCCCAAGTGTGTGTGGGGGGGGGGGGGGTGATGGCATCACCACTAGAGTTACTGTCGTGCAAGACTGTCATGGCAGGTTTGTTAAACAGACAGTATGCCCTGTCATCTGGTCAAATTTCATGCCTGAGGCTTTGTCGGATGTTGTATCATTATGTTTAGATATTTCAATTGACGTATGGTTGCTTTATATTGCTATTAAAGTATTTTTAATTTAAATTTTCTGTTAATTTTGGTAAATCTTTATTATAATCTTCATTATAAATTGCCAAATTCTGCACGAAAAGGGTTACAATTGGACAAGATATCCCTCTCAAAATGTATATTAACATTTCCTCTTCAATTTAGTAATATTATGGTATATAAGGGCATACTTCAGTTATACGAGATGCATCAGCTAATAAAATTGAAAAAAAAATCTAAATTGTTTGGCTTTATTTTGATGATTGACACAAATTTTCAGGATGCCTCATATTGAAAAAATAAACCACTACTGTCCGATATAATCCATTTTTGGTTTCAGTAAGGTCTATATTTGGATAAAATACTATAAGAAACGCTGTCTTTTACACATATACATATATATAGGAATCAGGGAGCTAAATGTGTTCTAGAGTCGGGGAACGAGTACACCGTGGAATGCTAAAGGTGAAGGTAACTGAAGAATGACCTTCACCTGATACATGCGACACTTTATTAAAGGATGACATCGCGTTTATTTGATTTTTACATCATATCTAAATAATTTAAACTGGTGAATGAATGGGGCAATGGATTTTTGTGAGCGGGAAATTTATTTAACTAGCTGCTGTAGTTCTGGATTTGTCCAGATCAAATTTGGCTGTGGGATAGCCCTGTCGTACACTTGAGGATCTATTTTAAAAAGTAAACACATGACCTATGATTCTTCGTCCATTTTCGTGATCAACTGGTGTCAATCTAGCCGGGTAAACATCACTGATATGGCCTGCAGGCTTCAATTCAGTGAATTTGGCCGAAACGTTAACACTGTCGCCTATGGGAAACCATTTGGTTCCGTGATTCCTGAACGAACGCGGGCGTAAAATAGAGTTATCCATCATGGTTCGCTCTGAACGAATGCGGGGCGTAAAATAGAGTTATCCATCATGGTTCGCTCTGAACGAACGCCGGACGTTAATTCACGCTACTGCCCAGCGGCAATAACCACGCCTGCCATCCTTGTTTAGAAAATAAAAGATTCAACATCTTGGCAACGATATTGGCTATCTTTTATACAAAACAAAATCAAAGCGACATTGAGTATGCCGGTAAAATGAGATTGCTTGTCTAACCTCTTCTTAGCAGAAGCCGTTAATGCTCTGGGCTGAATAATGCAATTATCTCATTGGCTCACACAGCTAATTGCGGTAGGCTCAATTGTCCTATATTTATTATATGCTTGTTATACCAGTACAGTCTAAATCAAATCAATATTAATTGATAGAAACGTTTCCATACAGGTGTCTTCGATGTATCTCTATTATTTTATAAGCCGGTATCAAGTATATAGCACGTAATTAGGAAGAGATAAACCATATATAAGATGTTTCATTGGTATGCGGCTGATACGGACATTGGATACGGATCGCCGACTGTTTGGGACCCTGGACAATACGGACCACCAACTATTAGGGACCCTGTTCTTGGCTGTATCTTTCGTCAATGATTGTTAAATTGGTCCACAACCAAACGTTTACTATTATATGTGACCCGCCATATCAAATCCAGTCGTAAGTCGGGATTTTTTTACCCTGTGCCAATGCATTCTCTTATATATGCGAGTCGACCATATGTCGCCTCTCATATATAAGAGAATGCAATGGCCTAACAATTTTTTATCATGTTTTTTAAATAAATGTTTCTTACAATTTTTATGACATAAAATAAAAAAAACATCCATTACCCTGCAGGGAGCCCCACACATATATAGAAGCATATAGAAGAGTGTCGTCTGCTCATGTTTGTCTGGGGCTCTGTATGGGTGAAATTATAAAATTGTTAACGAATACAAGAACAAATTATTAAAATTGTAAAAAATTGTTAAGCCTATGCATTCTCTTATGGTCGACTGTATTACAAAAACACAATCATCGCCACCATTCGTATCATACATGCATTTTCAAAACACGCACAATCACCATCATTTGTATCACACATGTATCACAAAACACAATCATCGCCATCATTCGCATCACACATGTATTACAAAAACACAATCATCGCCATCATTCGTGTCACACATGTATTACAAAAACACAATCATCGCCATTATTCGTATCACACATGTATCACAAAAACACAATCATCGCCATCATTCGTGTCACACATGTATCACAAAACACAACCATCGCCATAACTCGTATCACACATGTATTACAGAAACACTATCATCGCCATCATTCGTATCACACATGTATTACAAAAACACTATCATCGCCATCATTCGTATCACACGTGTATCACAAAACACTATCATCGCCATTATTCGTATCACACATGTATCACAAAACAATCATCTCCATCATTCGTATCACACATGTATTACAAAAACACAATCATCGCCATCATTCGTATCACACATGTATTACAGAAACACAATCATCGCCATCATTCGTATCACACATGTATCACAAAACACAATCATCGCCATCATTCGTATCACACATGTATCACAAAACCACAATCATCGCCATCATTCGTATCACACATGTATTACAAAAACACTATCATCGCCACTATTCGTATCACACATGTATTACAAAAACACAATCATCGCCATCATTGGTATCACACATGTATTACAAAAACACAATCATCGCCATCATTCGTATCACACATGTATTCCAAAAACACAATCATCGCCATCATTGGTATCACACATGTATTACAAAAACACTATCATCGCCATCATTCGTATCACACATGTATTACAAAAACACAATCATCGCCATCATTGGTATCACACATGTATTACAAAAACACTATCATCGCCATCATTCGTATCACACATGTATTACAAAAACACAATCATCGCCATCATTCGTATCACAAATGTATTACAAAAACACTATCATCGCCATCATTCGTATCACACATGTATTACAGAAACACTATCATCGACATCATTCGTATCACACATGTATCACAAAACACTATCATCGCCATCATTCGTATCACACATGTATCACAAAACACAATCATCGCCATCATTGGTATCACACATGTATTACAAAAACACAATCATCGCCATTATTCGTGTCACACATGTATTACAAAAACACAATCATCGCCATCATTCGTATCACACATGTATTACAAAAACACAATCATCGCCATTATTCGTATCACACATGCATTACAAAAACACAATCATCGCAATCATTCGTGTCACACATGTATCACAAAAACACATTCATCGCCATTATTCGTATCACACATGTATTACAAAAATACATTCATCGCCATCGTTCGTATCACACATGTATTACAAAAACACAATCATCGCCATCATTCGTATCACACATGTATTACAGAAACACAATCATCGCTATCATTCGTGTCACACATGTATCACACAACACTATCATCGCCATCATTCGTGTCACACATGTATTACAAAAACACAACCATCGCCATCATTGGTATCACACATGTATTACAGAAACACAATCATCGCTACCATTCGTGTCACACATGTATCACAAAACACTATCATCGCCATCATTCGTATCACACATGTATTACAAAAAACACAATCATCGCCATAACTCGTATCACACATCTATCACAAAACACAACCATCTCCACCATTCGTATCATACATGTATTTTCAAAACACGCACAATCATCATCATTCGTATCACACAGGTATCACAAAAACACGCACAATCACATCATTCGTGTCACACATGTATTACAAAAACACAATCATCACCATAATTCGTATCACATATGTATCACAACAACACACAATCAACACCATTCGTATCAAATATATATCGCAAACACACACACAATCACCATCCTTCGTATCAAATATACATCGCAAAAAAACACACAATCACTATCATTCGTATCAAACAGTCACCACCATCATTCGTGTGTCACACCGTCTTCAAGAAATCCATAGCATCATCCAAAAGTAATGCATCAAAAACGACCACAAAACTCGAATTGAGAACATTAAGACCCTGTGTCAATACATTCTCTTGTATATGCGAGTTGACATTATACAAGAGAATGCATTGGCCTAACAAGTTGTTATAATTTTTTGTTATCAATTTTTCTTACATTCTTTAACAATTTTTTCCTTTTTTTTAAATTTTGTGTTACATTCTATAATTATTTTATTAATTTTTCTTATAATATTCTTCAACAATTTTATAATTTGTTATCATTGATATAAATTCAAAGCTTCTTTATTTAAAAGTCAATATCTGTCTTCAAAACCTCACATTAATCGGCCCGTGAGTCAGATATAATGGTTTATAGACTACATTAAGGTGGTTTTATTTGTCAGAGGAAACAGGGACACTTTAAACGAATCTTATCTGAGTAACTTCACCTACATGGTCCGTGTCCACCGTACGTCGGTTCGCCATACACTTCTACCTCGCACAAGGTGAGCGCATCGGTGTCAACTGGGGCAATTTTCTGGATTTTGACGTATCGGCCAACGATGGTATCTGAGCAGTTCATGATGATAACCTCGTTTGCTGCGGCCACTCCTGGGTAATGATAACATCGATCGCGGAACCCACTCAGGTCTTGTTCATCTGCCATACAGCGAGACACATCCACGGCAAAGTTGTTGAGTCGCTCGGCTGTAGATTAAAACACGACTATGACGTCACTCCATTGTCCATGCAATGTGAGACAAATTATTGAGGTAGATTAGTAAGAAAATGTTTCACTATATGACTAAAGCATGCAATTTGGCACAAATGTACCTATTCACATACTGTTTTTATTTTCGAAGTGGAGCCACCTTGGAATTTCATTTTGACCCCCATTTAGGTTCACTTTTTTTCAGAATTTAAGGAGCGTGAAATTTCGCATGTACCGTAAGTATGACTCGGTGACATATTTTTCAGAATCACAATGTAATCAGACAAGGTGTGTTGTGTACAGTTGCGATCAGAATTAAACATTTCATTTGGGAATTTTCGCGGTTTGCGCAATCATTCGTAGTGACATTAATTATTGGTAACATCTGTCACTTCAATATGAAGAGGGCCCTGGCGTTTTTTTCACAAAGGCAACACGCAATATCATTAAGCCACCAGATACATGTAAATGACTATGTAGCCACTTGCTTTATACACACACACCTCACCCATTACCATATACAGCCGCACTTGCGTATACACGTATACCACACGCACGACCATGCAACAAAGAGTCGCCGTTATATACGGAATTAATTAACACCGTTAACTAAATTCGATTCGAGCCACGCCATAGCTCGGCTCGAAAGGAATTTAGTGAACACAGTTAATACATGTGTATATAATTGCGACTCATTCGAGATCATCTATATATTATAGATTACTGCGTATAAGATAATGGATATGAATCGAGGACACACAGTTAGTTTTATTTAGATTCCTACACATAAAATAATGGATATGAATCGAGAACACATGTCTGAACTTCTTTCTATGTAATACACTATTATTTATTTATATGTAGGCCATTGATAATTATACACGATTGGATTAGTATTCGTTGTGTTTCTCCTGTTGTTCCCTAAGTCGTTAAGCAACCTGAGTGGGGTTTAATTAACTCACGGATGTACAATATACATGTACATGAATGAATTGTTCTGGCGATGTTTGGTTAAATATCGGGGGTTTATCCTCGTTGTACGCATGGATCCACTAGGCCAAACCGCGACATTGTCAGTTTTTATTTCACCAGTTCAGTTTGGACAGTTCGAATGTTTGTTTTTAGAAAACCAAACATTCAACTTATTGATAGTTAAACCCATTCATGGTGTGGCTATAAATGGTATGTCATCTTGTGTGAATCCGTTGACGAAGAGGGGAATAAAGCAATTTCGAAGTAAAGTACCCATCCGACGAAATCTCTGGCTTCATTTTAAATTAGTGTCAATTTCAATATACATGTAGTTAACATGTGAAACTGAGATGTTTGGTTTGGAATGAAATGTACAACATACCTTTCCGTCAAATAAGGATATCATTGTGAAGTCCGAGGAATATATAGCCGAAACATGCTTCATTCTGTCGGTGGCGCTATTAATAGAGTTATCCGATATATGTAGACTATTTCCTTTTGTCGTGATCAGTGATACTATATACAAGAACCATTTTTGCCACGTGCATATCACATGCGAATGGCTTACCCATGAATATCTAATGAGCAACAACAGCGCTCTGCGGGCACTTTGTGATAGCTATTAATCATATCCACTCAAAATCGCGGTGACGGCGGCGATTTTAAGTGGAACAATCGCTTCCACGAGCGGAAGGAGGTTGATTCGTCTTTGTTGTATTTCGACGTTGGAACTGTAAATACTAGGGCCCCCAATTCGGCTCTCCCGCCTTCATAATTTACGATTTATAGCGGTCTACTTGGTCGCGGAAGATGCCCAAATTAATAAAAGACAAACAAATCTTGCATGGTATCAGACATTTTCACAGTCACATACCTATGACAGTTCAAATCGAGCGCTTCGTCTTCATGTGAACAAAATAGTTAGAAATGGGCGGAGTCAGGATAAGTCCCCACAATGGGCCGTATTTTGCAGGTGTGATTTTACCAATTTTAATATACGGAGAAATCCTTATAAATTATATTTTTATATATGCAACATATTTTTGTTGCATTTATGGGCTTATACAATTGTAAGTGACAAAACAAGATACTGTGTAAATTAGTGAAGCGAAATTATACTAAGTCTCCCCGTTCTGCCACTTACAATTTGATAAGCCCATACATGCAACAAAAATAGGTTGATTGCTTATAATTTCGCCCCGGCAAATTACGCCCAAATATATATGTTGTAAACAATCACAAATGAATGAATGAGTTTATTACACCGCTACTCACAGAGTCGAGCATCCAGTTCGAACGATTGGACGAAATTGCCAACGAAGAACATGCATGATAAAAGTAGTTCAAGGCCGCTCAAGTCAAGTTCGACTGGAACGTAAGCACAGGGAACTGAGACAGAGGAACAACTAACACTTGTTTCACTTTTCGATATGGAAAATACAAATTAGATACTTTATTAATTTGACACGAATGCCCTAATGCATTGACATTCTGAATTATATCACGAACTTGAAATTAGTCCTACGTCTTCGAAAATTGAATTTGAAGTGTGCCGATTCTCAGTAGGTTGTTGACCTACTTGTTACAGGTGGAGACATATGTCACACGACCGTGTTATTAGGCAACACGTTGGAGATCAATTATTGTTTGGCATCATTTCTTATACAAATAATTCAACAACGCGATCAGTCTTGACTTTGAAGCTGGCAGATCGGTAACCAAGGACACACCATAACCACTGTAAGTAAATTCGCCCCAGGGACAATCGACTCGCAATCGTGGGAAGGCTATGCTTTCCCGCATCCCGATGACCAGACCACTTACATAGTAATCGAGCAATATAAGCAACAAGAAACTAAGGCGTTTTAAAGACACGTCCTTAAAGTGTGAGCGGATAAGTGTTTGTCAATTTCGATATTTATTTTGCGTTTTTTAGATCAAACCGGCAACTAAACCATATAATTCGACGGTCCAGCTAAACCAGCTTGACCGAGGCTGAACCTGAGATGACGAATCCGTCTTTTCTCGATCGCGGTTTATAATTGTCATACAACCGGATCAAAGGGTGGAGCTGTAAATATTCTCGAGTGGGGGCGTGTCTAAGCGGCGACTGTCGACTGGTGTTATCGTGTCACAGTTGATTCATTCGCACGTGAGCGTTGTAGTCCAGGCACATTAGGTTTCATTTGTGCAAAAAATCCGGGAAAGCTGAATTTTTCAGGGATTAATAAGAACATGTTTATGAACAACTTGGCAAAAGTGCCCTAGAATCCGACTTGAGCTTTTTGAGATATCATGATTTTTCGTAATGGTGCAAATTCTGACGAAATTCCATTAGACCATATGCGAATTCAGTCATATGTAGGCTAATTTATGGACTCAATCTTCACACATACCCGTCCATCACGGAGCAGGTGTCGTTAGATATGCGTAATTGATGCTAGAGCTTACTAACAGTCGATATTCCATAATTGTGATGACATTTATTGGCGAAGAGAGCATATAAATCGCATGGTGATTCAAAATTTTCCTAACAAAAGAGGGCGAGTAAAGATATTCAGACGACAATGAGCTAAAATATGAACCATTATACTAGAACAGTGGTTAGTTCAGAACAGGAAAGTGATGAGATATATCGCACCATCACCATCCTTAAGATTTTATGGCCGGAAACATAACACTACCCCCTAAAACGTACGCCATGGCTTTTGAGTGTCTGAAAGGCAAAAATACCACATAATAGTCCTGGCGTTTGACGTAACAATTGTGCAAATGGTGATAACACTATGAAACTTGGCACATAGGTTCCTTATACACTATTAATCATTTTCAGATGTGTAGACATCGCGACAGATCCTTCCTTGGCAACGGTTGCTAGGCAACTATCCCACATCGAAGAAATACAAATATGACTGATATTATGGCAGTTTTAACAATCTAACGTACGTCATGCAGCATTTTTAGGGTGAAAATAAATATTAGTTGTTGTTCGAGTGAATCTGGCTGAAAAATTACAATAGTTCTTAGTAGTTTTGACAAACTAATATAAACTACGTCATTATAATTTTATGGTGAAACAATTGTAATAGTTATTGTTAGTGTGGGTTCGACTTTAAAAATTACTATATATTTCTGGTAACGGTTGCTAGGGACATACCAGACATCGAAAAATGCACACATGACTGATATTATGATAGTTTTAACAAACTAAACTAATTCATGTAACATTTTTATATTGAAAACAATTATTATAATTGTTGTTAGTGTGAACATTGGAGTAAAGTTGCCGCATTCGTCACCTAATGGGGGTGTAATGGTTGCTATGGACATAACCACTTTTGAAAACATACCATATGTATGAGTTTCTGGTAATTTAACTGATATAACTGTTTCATAATATGGTATGAGTTTCGGGAAATTTGCATGATATAATTGTTTCACAATATGCCATATTATGCTTATATTGACAATAATACATAACTAAAGGTTGTTGTGTACTGATGCATTCTCGTGTGATTATCGTGTGGTAAATTGGTATTGAGGTTTCATTGTTGCTAGGTAACCACCTACCATTGACAAATCTTCTTTAAACTGACAAACTATTCAGTTATTTTTATCAGAATCACATACCTGTGTGGAGTTTATTATTGTTTCTTCCATATGTGAATCTATGAAATGATTAATAACGCCGGTGCCGTCGCTTTTACTTAGGGACCCGTGTCCATGTCCTACATATAGGCACCTAGTATCCACTGCATACACCATTATAGTCACCTGTGTATTAGCACTATTTAAACTTGCCTGGGTCTTTGGTGTAGATATATCACGTATAAGGGGTTGGTCCATATCCTACATGTTGACATACACCTGCTTATGCTTGGGTACAATGCACTATGGCATACATATATCGGCCTTGGTCCATGGCCTACACGTATGGGTATGTGTCCATGGCCAACCTACAGTGCCATATGTGTATAGGCTATTTATAAGCCCCCCCATCCTTAACTTTCGTATATGTGGAATCGGTCCAATATCTATATATAGGTTGGTCTGTCACAAAACTGTCTCATATGTTCATACCATATATAGGGTCCTGAATCCATGGTGCACTAATGTATTGTGCATAGGACTTGATCTATGGTATCTTAGTAGATGGTCTATCTGTGGGCACTTGGGTATTTGCACCATGTAACAGTGTCATGGTCATGGTCATAGATACCATACATGTATGCTTATATAAAGCAGTCTGGTTCATGGACTATACATATCCTACGTCCATAGTCTATATGCATGGACATGGGTCCTGTGACTATATAATTATGTGCCTGTGTTCCTAACCTAACTATTGTAGGCTAGGCCCATGGCTAACATATCGGTGGCTGACCCTAGCTATGTTCTTCATATATAGTAGAGTGGATCCGTGACTTACATTAACCAACTAGCTGTGTGGGTCTATGGCTTATATAACTATTATGGCCATGTATCATATTAAATATAAGCAACATCTTTTCAACTCTCACTTTGAATTCCCGCTATCTAAACTGATGAAGCATAACGGATATTGTACCCATATTCTGGTTAGGCTCACACTAACATCATTTATAATTGTTTTCACCATAGAAACGTTAATACTACCATACTATCAGTCATATGTGCATTTTCGTATTTCGGGTATGACCCTGGCAACAGTTACCACTCATATAAGTAAGAATTATCTGGTATTTTTTTCAGCCAGCTCAACACTAACAACAACTATTCTAATTGTTTTCAACATAAAAGTGGTATTTGGTGTAGTTTAGTTAGTTAAAGCTACCATAATATCAGTCATATGTGCATTTTTAGATTGTGTGTGTGTCCCTAGCAACCATCACCCATTGTAAGTAAGAAATATGGTAATTTGTCAGTCCGGTCAAAACTGACAACAAATATTTTCACCATAAAAATGCTACACGACGTAGTTTAGTTTGTTAGAACACATATAATAGCAGTCATATGCATTAATCCGATGCCGGGTAGTTGCCTAGCAATCTAGCAAGAGCCTGTCGCAAATGTCGCCACATGTGAAAATGAGCAGTAGCGTATAAGGAACATATGTGCCAAGTTTCATGCTTTTATCGCCCTTTTCACAGTTGGTGTGTTTTCTACAACAAGCACTTGGACTAGCGGAAGAGCAAAATGTGACGAGAGCCAGTTTAGGGGGTAGGGTTATGTTTTTACAAGTATTGACCACTTATCATAGGTATAGTTGCTAATCCCGCATATTATATTGCAGGAGTGATGTCTGTGCAGGTTTTAATATAAATTACTTGCGCCTATGTAATGAATAGCCCGATAAATTTGACATCGAATAGGACAGTTTGTCTGAAAAAAATCGTCATTTTTTGGGGTCATTATGTTATTTTATATCCATATTTGCGAAATTCATTCAAATCCCCCCGTTGAATTTGTATCTCTGGTTCGGGAATTGTGTACTGAACAATATTGAGTACACATGGTATATGTTTCGGCTGAAAAATTGTTATATCATCCCATTATTCCTATGATTGTGAAAAATAAAAAAATAAAATAAATTATGGAAAAAATTGGTTAACTCCGAAAGCTCAACTCCGATTTTAGGGGACTTTTCGTGACGCATCCGCGATGGTATGGCCTAAATAATATAAAAAAATCAGTTTTCCCGGATTTATTTCCTTACTTTCCCCCATTTACGCCTAATGTGCCTGGACTCAGATATGGACAAGTTCATTCAATATAATATGTTTACAATTATATTGTGGCAATGACAAATACAGGTGTTTTCTACAAATTCATTTGAAGTGTTGAGCGTTTTAATTATGACACCAAACGATGCTACTGCATGACCAGATATGCTATACACAAGATTCACCCCGTGTACCTGATATCACCAACCCGGAAGGTATCACAAAACCGGGCCATGCGGTTTTTGATAAATGAACATATCCATCAGATGAATGTATCTATCGCCCGGTTGAATGTTGCTATCCACTATTTAAAACATACATTCGTAACGCATAATGTTCCTTCAATGTGTTAGCTTGCTGTCACCCCGCTACATTTAATGGACATTCCGGCTCATATCCGTTTTTACCATAAATGCTAAACACTTTTTGACGTTAGGTAGTTCGTTTGAGGCATAATTATACGCCGCAAATGGCGCAGAATATGCGTGTATCAATAGAAATATATATGTTCGAGTAACCTTAAGTTGTTCCACCCTACAGTGCGATTCGCAACAAAAAAAAACACTATCAGCGATCAAGTGTGGGTACCCACCAGAATTATGGGGGTAAAAGTCGCGGATCGACACTGCAATAAGATGTCATCAAACCGGAGTTGGGATGTCAAAGATGCGGATTATATATTTCGCATTTTGACTGTTTTTGTCGGGGAATTGGTACTGATAATCACTCAATACCAGGACATATATGAGGGGGCTACTCAGAATACTTATTTCCAGTTTTCACTCATTTTATTAAATCAAATAAAAATTACCCTGGAAACTGTAGAACCTGCCTTATTCCAACAACTCCCTGTTAATTTATTACTTAAATCTAACATTTATTGTTTAACAAATGTAACTGAGAATTTTTATAAAATATAATGAATTAATGATACATATCATGTTGTGGTTCATTCCAGAGTTCTGTCATTTTTCACAAAAAAAGAAGTGATTTTTATCCCAAAAACGAACCCTAGAACTTTGGCATACTCCAAAAATTCTCTTACAAAATGTAAACATGTCCAACCTCTATCGCTTAGTTGCATTCCCATCCATAAATTGATGTAAATGTTATTCCGGCAGCTGGATTCCATTTTTCACTGGTTTTATTCACGAAAAAGTCTATTTTACCCCAAAATAAGAAATCGTACAAAATTACAAAAAAATGCAACACCGGTATGTTATCCGCTGTATCAATATGGACATTTTGTTATGTATTTCAGTTTGTTACTCTTTCACATGATTCAATTCAGTAAAGTGCTGATTCTACATGTACTCCCTGCTAATAAATGTTAACACTGAGCCTATATAGAAATATAGGGGGTGGCTACTCAGAGTACTTATTTCCAGTTTTCACTCATTTTATTAATTCAAATAAAATTAACATAGAAACTGTAGAATATGCCTTATCCCAACAACGCCCTATTAATTTATCACTTACATCTAACACTCAATTTTTTAACAAATGAAACTGGGAATTTTTTTAATGGAATGAATTAATGATGCATACCATGTTGTGGTTGATTCCAGAATTATCTCATTTTTCACAAAAAAAGCTATTTTTACCCCAAAAACGAACCCTAGAACATCGGCACACTGCACAATTCTCTTACAAAATGTGAACATGTCCAACCTCTATTGTTTAGTTGTATTCCCATCGAAAAATAGATGTAAATGTTATTTTGGCAGCTGGATTCCACTTTCACTTGTTTGATTCTCAAAAAATGTTTATTTTACCACAACAAAATAAATCGTACAAAACTACACGAACAGGCAACACTGGTATGTTATCCGCTGTATCAATACGGACATATTGATATATAATTCAGTTTGTTACTCTTCCACATGGTTGAACTCGAAAAATAAGGCCCAATTCCGGTCCCAGCTGCTCCACTAAATGTACGAAGCGAATACACGATTATTAATAGACTGAAATTATTATTTAATTATCCAAGACAAAAAAAACTTACGACAAAATTCTCCTCTGTTGAAGAGTGTGACTGTTCTGATGACGTAGTTGGCACCCAAGTCTACGATCCACCATGAGAACAATTTCGCGGCGGTGTGAGAGCAGGATCCGTCTTGAAAATTTGTGTTTCTAATGCCGTCAACAGCTAAACTGGCCGCGGTGTTCACTGGATGCACCAGAGTACTGCTCTGCCAAGCTGTTTTGTTCAGTGCTATGTTCTGTGCAGCTTGTACTGTGGAAATATGATACTTACCAGATGGTATATATCTTCCAGGCCACAATTACAGAACAACATATGTTTTATCAAACCAGATGCCATTGACTACAACCAGCTGACTAGCTATTGAATAAAATACAGACACAACTGAAGACTAAGTATATTATGTGTCTATAAAGGCATAATACATTTAGTTCGATTGAATAATGAATACTATCGTGCCGGAAAAAACATATATGTATACCAAATTTTCAAACCCCAGCCGACATCTCATGCGGAAACGGCACTGTAAACACATAACTTGCGACCGAGTCCGCCAGTTACGCAAAATAAAAAAGACATCGACCGCACCGCTCCTAGCTGCCTGACCACGGAGAGGGGCACCATATGATGCAGCGAATACGAATACCCCTGTGTACCAATGGTCGATCTAGCAAGTTGCTAGCTAACACGGAACTGAATATATCTACCCATAAATGCAATAATATTCCCCTGGGTGAGGTAAGATCGTCGGGTGTTATTTTATGTGAGTTTGCGTACATGGATAGCGAATTCGACCGCATCGTATGGGTTTAATATAATCACTGCTGGCATTACTGGCAATTTGCCTGATAGCATATGGATGCAGAGAGGTATTCGCTGCATGATATAATGCCCCTGTCCGTGGTCAGACAACTAGGATAGGTGCGGTCGGTGCTTTTTTTTTACTCTGCCGCAGGTCATGGGTTAAAAGTGTCATTTCCTCTCGAGATATGGACTTGGGGGTTGGAAGTTTGGTACACAAATGTGTATTCTGCACGATATTGCCCGAACCATCTCAATCGAACCCCTCGGGACGGTATACGGTCGGTGCGGTCGGATTTTTGTAGGACCGCCAATGACGCAACGCAAACGGAAAGAAGTAGGACGATTATTGTAAATAAATGATTCGTTAGACTTTTATACACTCATACACTCGTCTCAAAGCTATAACTATATCCCCGTCTTGTGTATTTGTTCACATATCTGTGTCAATGTCTTTTGTGTGTATATGTTATTTATTTGACGACTCTTCGTATATGGAGGACAATTAAAGTTATATAAAATGTTCTCGATGTCCTTAATTGTCTTACCATATCGTCAAATCACGCCAAACACATCCTTTGAGTAAAATATAATGAAAAGGTAACGGTTGACTAATATACATGTTTATATCAACACAAACTTTGATATGAATTTGAATATTCTTGTCGGCCTCGTTCAATGCATGGTAATGAACATCATAAATGAAGATGTGGTAGAACATCAAACAAATAATCTGATAGCATTGTTTACATGAGTATGTAATCCATATGCCATGCAGTGACAGGCAATGTTTTAGTTTACATTTTTCGTTTGTATTAGCATGTGACATGATGTCCCTATGCATTAACCCACTCCTATATGACATAATATACTGCTACTCCCCCCAGGTGCCAAGCAGAAACTAGTACATATGCATAAATCATTAATAGGAACTACATATACTAACTCATCAACACGGAGGAAGACAATCAATACATTCATGGCTCCAAAAAATAAACCCATCCCAGCTCAGTATATTCAGACAATGGACACAAAGCCAAAATATTATGATTAATTAGTTTTGTTCTATTTCATCTTTAAAGAGAGCAGACAGTAATATATTGTGCCCATATTGACGATATCTTCAGAAATGATTTATGAAGATTTGATAGGCATGAAACCAGTGGACTAGACGGTATCAGCCCAAGAATACTAAACAAATATCCATTATTGCCAGCACCAGTTCTCTTCCACACGTTTAATACATCTACTGAACACTCTTATGATTATATGATGCCCGGCAACCCACGCATTTTGTGACGTCACGAATAGTACCCCTCCGATTGAAGCTGCAGTTCACCTAATACGTTTGTGTATTAGGTGATGACCTCGCTGAACGATGGGGCATGTCACTCCGTTTTAATGGTGTTTCGTAATAGGTGTATTACGTTAAGAATATACCTAGCAAATGCGCGATAGAGGATAGGGGGAAGAGCAAATGAGTAATATGTGAGAGGGTAGGGCCAAACTCGGATATAATAATGAATGGGCTGCGGATGAAGCGATGAGGAAATTCAAGAAACTCATAGATATAGAAACGGTTGAATATTCAGACAATGATTAAATTTCAATACAATTAATCAAATGTTATCCTTGTCTTTGTTATATCCCTTCATAGTTTGAGAGAGATTGAGTGGATTATTTGGGAATTGTAGAGCGATAAACGATACCTATTGATGAAAGGTACATTAAAAGGTACATTAAGTTTTTAAATTTGGAAAAAAAATTATATGAATTCGTGACAAATTTGAAGATTTAAACATTTAAATTGTTTCGTTTTTTGTTATTTCTTGAAATATTTGAAGTTTGAAATTTGGAAAAATAATTTTTGATTTTACTTTTTGTTTAAATGTTAAGTTTGGAAAGGTTCTAAATTTGTTTTGTTTTTTAAACAAATTTAAGTTTTAAAAGTTTATATATTTTTATATATTTGAAATTTTAAACTTTAAAATTGTGTTCTGTGTCCTTATAACTTTCACCCACTGCAAGTTTCCCTTTAACATTCATCCACAGTGAGTGTCGCGTGTCCGGTTAGAGTGCATTGCGTTCCTTAGCATTCACACACCGATATTGCCTCGTGTCCCTTTAACATATACACGCCGATATTGCTTCATGTCTCTTTAATATTCCCCACCGTGAGTGCATTGTCTCCATTTAACATTCACACACTGTAAGTGCCTCGTGTCACTTTAACATTCACATACCGATAGTGCCGTCCCTTTAACATTCACGATTTGTGAGTGCATTGTCTCCCTTTAATATCCGCACACTGATTGTATTTTGTCCCTTTAACATTCACATACCGAGAGTGTCGTCCCTTTAGCATTCACGATTTGTGAGTGCATTGTCTCCCTTTAATATCCACAGACTGATTGTATTGTGTCCCATTAACATTCACACACCGGTATTATATCACGTCCCTTTAACAATCAAACTGTGTGCCTCGTGTCCCTTTAACATTCACACTGTGAGTGACTCGTGTTCATCTAACATTCGCATACAGAGAGTGTCGCCTTTTTAATATTCGCAAACTGAGTGCATTGTCTCCCTTTAACGTAATATGAGATAATACACCAACTAGAAACATACATTCCGGACGGAAGCTCCACATTGTTCATCAATGTCATCACGTAATCTACATAGCATTGCATCCCATAACGTAATACACCTATTAAGAACGTAAACATTCGTACGGGCATCATATAATCACTCTTATTTCCCAACTGAATTGGAACGGGTAAGTGTGTGTGTCCTATTTACTAAAATGACCATACAAGTGACCCTTCTAATTAGAGGCCCTTTTCATTATTTAGTTGTCTATCCAAGTTTTTGAAAAGTGACTAATCCGCAAAGTGTCTGAATATCTCCGGAATAATAATTCGTTATCGACGCTGCAATCGGGATATACACAAATGCTCATAGGAGCTGAGTACTCCAAACCTATCAAATGGAATAAGCACAACTGTGTCTTATCAAAAGTCAGCTGTGTCCGCCACGCCATTACAAATTATGTTCAGTCGTTCATTGTTTCCACGTTACATGTCATGCATTCAACCGTTTGTTTTGTTCCAAACACATTCTGCACTGCGACAATCTACCATTAGTGAGACAAAAAAAATATCCAGATTCCTAACTGAGACCGACGGGGAAACAATGCTTTCGACATACGTCAATGTTTCGGATCACTTTATATACGGCTTTACAACACATGACGCACGCATTAACTTTTAATCTAACATATGCACGAAGTGACGATATATCGATTACATTACTAGACGGGACAAACATGGACATATGCGTCGCCTCCAGAGGGAATGTATGAGACCTGCATTGTTGGTTAGAGTAAATAATTAACTTTCGGAATCCGTATGTTGGATTTGTTAGATAGGCACCTCGAGGCACCCGATGAAAAAATTGGTCATTTTCAAAATACAACCGACATTTTTGACAGAGTATTTTCACACCTTTTGAGAAGAGATATATTCGTCCAATTTTGATACATGATAATGGGGCGATAACCATAGTAAGGTAATGCATGTAACCATTGAATCTCGGAATGGCAGTCATGACGTAATGCGACGTCAATTAATATTTTGGGTGAGACGAATATGACGATCGAAGCAAAGCGTTGTCTTTCGTTTATTATAAATCACAAAGTAAGAAGGCTATGTCACATTATTTTTGACCTTGAGAACATAGTGCCAATTTGCTATATTTTGATATATAACTTATCGCCGTAGACTGCATTCTTTTTTATCACTGGTAGAAAAATCAACTCTCCCCCTAATGTTAAGATGCGCCATGCTGTGGTATAAGACAGACATAACTAACAATTACGTATCAAATGGCTTAATCAACAAAACGGCCGTTGAAAGCCTGCTACAGAATGTAATAATATATAGGATTCTGTCTACAGACTCGAGCATTAAAGTAAAAAAGTATATAATGTATCCACTGACTCGAATGTTTTATAAATTTGAGATTTTTTCCCCAAAACATGATATAAAACGCATTTTTGTTTATTTTCCGGAAGGCAAAAAAGAAAAGAATGCAGTATGGGTGGAGGACATTGATGTATACCGCAATTTGATTCCCTCTTGGATTTAAAAGTGGCATACTATCAAAGATGGCTGCCAATATGGTGGCCGGAATATGCACGTAGGTGGAAATATGTAAGAACGCACGATTACTTGCTTAAATAGCTTAACTAACACAATGGTATTTGACAAACTGCTAAACTGTAGTTCATGGTATATATTCCGATCTACAAACTCGAACATTAAAATGACAAAATCCACAATGCACCACGTAGACTTTCCTGCACATCCCTCCAGATGAAAAATACACCAATCCAATAGATCATTTTATAATTTAATGGGACAATCCATCATGTAATATTGTAAAGAAAGGGTTAATATTTTACCTCACCCAGAAATGGCGCTTTTTTGTTGGTCGAGATCTGTATATGGTGTATAGTGTTGTACTAAATTTAGCACACTACTATATTTGTATAGTAAATTTAGCATACTAATACACCAAACTCGTTTGCAAAAAGCGTTGAATACAGGTAATAATCTCGAGAACATATATACAGAAAGAGGTCCACAAATTTACTGAGGCGTGTCCAAAATGAAACTAAAACATTACTGTGAACATTTTTTTGCACAAGAACGATGTCAAATTGCGAAGTGGTACAGTTGCGGATGTTGTGCATTTAAAACAGAACCTAAATACTGCGCGTTTCAATCTATTGAACTAGACTTTAACACATTTTGCGACGATTATGTTTCTCTTAATCTGTTTATCGGTATGTGGATAATCATATTTATTCTTAGTAAAACAAGTTATACTTGATTTATATTAACGTCTTATGAAGGGAATTTGAACAGTGCACCTTTTGCTGTTGGTAGTATACGGTCTTGTAGTATGCATTCTACATGTTCGAAAAGTTTGGTAAAATATAATAAATAGAGAATATTAAATAGTGTTCCGGTATTTGAACAGATACTTTTTAAAATTATTTACCTATTTATGCAAAGAAAAATTTTGATTTATTTCCGCGTAGACAGTCATGTCTTCAGATGCTAGACCGAGCGCGTGCCCTAGTTGGGTTTACAGTCCAGGCAATTCACTGTTTTTTTAACATATTTCCTGTCTTGTGAAACTCTCTATCGATCTACCTAAACAATCTTGTTTTTAAACCACGCGTGTTTACATAGTTGACACATATCTCTCATATTGTGAGGGTTAAGAGTTTTTGTTATAATACTATAGCATACATTGGTTATAAAAGGATAGTGATTTTTTCCTAAAAATTGATAGATTGAAACTGAGATTTTTTGAAAATTCACGAATGGGCCGTTTTCTTAAACACTAGATTGTCAGACTTTGTTGCAAGCAGATTTAGTGTGGTATATAATAGTCAAATGTGTCACCGGAAAGGAAATACCCACATGAAATTTTCGGTCATTTCCTCAATTTGGATACCTGTAGTCTTGACAAGAGTATACAGGGCATATGTTGTTCGTTATTAAAGGCTTATATCAACGATGTGGCTATTGTAATGTTACGTTGTTATGAATGTTACGACACGAGTGTATGGTGGACGGGAAAAAATGTGTCGATTCACAACTCTTGATTTCTTTGCCGACAAGATGTGGTTGAACAAAAATAAATCTAATCTGTTCTCATTTTCGTTGTTTTATAACTCTACAAAAATGCGATTTCGCATGTCGAAATCAGTATTGTTGTGTAAACATTACTGTTACATTAGTAATGACAGTCCAATTAACCAAATCAAATCAAGTCAAGTCAAGTCAAAGTTTAATTACAAATTTGACGGCAAACATTGGCAAATATTAGATATAACTATTTTATTAGTGATATTTACAGCCATCTGGACTTGTCCGACTAAATATATTATACGTACCTAAATTCTGCGACCAGAAGAAAGTAGACACCTGCAATTTGAAACATAAATCGTTGCACAAACGCCCACATACTATCAACTGTTTTGTCTAACTCACGCCCCAAATGAAGATTATTGTCAACTCTTTTGTCTAACACCCCACACAACCCATGGTTGAAAAAGTTTATATAGGGGTGAATGGGTGGCTGTTGTCAGTACGTTTAATCTACATTACCACATTAATTTATGGATATGTCAATGAAAAATGAAGGTATATCATATTCATACCTTCATCACCTCATTAAAGAGTACACATTTCGAAGACGAGATTCTATTATCACGGACTCCACAGACAATCCAGACATGGACCATATGAATCAAATTATATTACAGAATAATTGAATATCTTTCAATAGACCAATATCGGATACATTGTGTCCATTTCCCGATATATCCAACTGATTCTGGACATATAACCCAGTTCAGTTTCGAGAATACTCCTAACAAATATTCCTTGGAAACTCTTTTTTAATTAACTAAGAAAACTGATTATTGCTCAACGTTACCTACGTTTTTCAGTACGAGTTTATTAAATATTCACACACAAGTTACTATTGAGTGGCATCAAATCCATTGATGAGCGATATATAATGTGTAGTGCATTCCAGATGTTATCAGACTTGATGCTCTTTCTTGGCTGAGAAGAATTTCGTGTTTAATGAATATCAACACTTTCGTGGTCTTGTGTTGACCTGTTCTCGGTATTCGAAACAGCACTCCTTGTTTGCCTCTGAGTGGTCCGCCGGTCGCGAACACACACAAATCGTGATTAGAAAACCCCCTCTGATAATTAATGTCTGGTGTCGCAATATTTATGCCATGCTGGGACAATCCACAAGAAACGGCGTCATAAATGGAACCCAAAAGATGGTATGCAAACGGTGCTATAATGTAGTCGAAAATATGGCCACAAGCGGTGCTACAATGTAGTCTTGTGTAAATATGCGTGGCCAGCAAATGGTGCTATCATGTAGTAGTAGTATGTAGATGATATGCGTAGAAGTAAATAAACATGCAATTACAAAGATTGATCCAAAACATGAGTTGCTTAAACAGATAAATTATAACTGATATATCTGTATTGAATTGAAGTCATACAAAACAAATCTCAATAGGAAGTTTAATGCTGAAATAAATTTTAAAGATTTATGTTAGAATAGGAAATCATAATTCAAAAATGTCCATAAAGATTAAATAGTATGACTTATTTTAAACTGCTAAATTAGAATTAAAAAATTTAAGTTAAGATTTGAAACTTTAGTTATAAAATGATCATCATTCATACTTACTAGCGCACGGCAAATTATGAGCGCTCCGGATATTTCCATCATGTTCCGAGTGTTCATGCACGGCGCCCTGTCGAGTTTGTCCGGAATATGCCGCTTGGGTGCACGAGCTCTGTGCTGAAGCGATATAAACCAGCCTGTTATTCACCGTTAGCGCGTATTGATTGAAACAAAACTGTGTATGCTGTTGCTATTGCCATTCATCTGTGCATGTTAGAATCAAATCAGCTAGATGTGTTACTAGAAGCGTGTACACTGTTAGAAAAATAATGTCGGTTCGACGATTTCGGGCCGTCATAATCGACGGTCCCATACCGTTTTAAAAGGATTAACTGTCATGTGGACTGTTTTTATGGAGATGTAACCGTGAGGTAAGTGGACATAACTTGTGTAAAACCCGAAGGGTTTTACATACAAGTTATGACCACTTACCCCACGGTTACATCTCCATAAAAATAGTCCACATGACAGTTAATCTTTATATTTATATACATTTAGCGAAAAAGCCACTTTTGTAAATGTATTTAAATCGAAAAGTGTATCGTGACAAAACAGCCCAAAATATCCAATAGCACCCTTGGCAAAAGTTAATAGGAACAATTTCTCTTCATATTGAAACCCGATTATGTATTAAGTCAATCCTGCGCGAGTCCAAATGCGCCCAACACATTACGCGTTCGTCTTTCCAAACCCAATGACGTATCGATCGTGTTATGAGCTTGGTGTTATGAGGCGTTACGCATTCACCGAGAAATAACTGCAACTAGCCACGTGGGCGCCGACCAATCAGAATGCTGGATTTAGTGATGACAACAGTTAGTATGTAAATATATCAGTTTGACGGTTTTTACTGTTATTTTATGTGCCCATGAAAATTGTCTAAATTAAATATTTTCGTGATTCAAAGTCATGCCAGCAAAATTCAATAGTATATTTATCGGCGACCATATTATATACGGAAATGACTCAATACAGTATGATTTACTCTGAATCTTACTCTGCTGATATTTAATATACAGTTATCGCCCGCGATTGAGTGAAACACGGGGATTTGTCTCCCGCTCGAGACCTGGAATGTCACCCGAGGGCCGCTAGGCCCGATGGTGACATGCCAGGTCGAGAGCGGCGATAAATCCCCGTATCTCACGAAAACAAGGGTGATAACTGTTTTGTTATCTGACAAAGGAGTACACACGAACCTCCTTAATAGCCTAAGTGCGTGCTTATATTCTTAAAACCAGTTCGAAGAGTTAATTTTATGTTGGAATCCTCGCTTTTCAGAAAATAAAACATTCACATTCTGGATCAATTAACACACCCATCATTTGCGCAGCTATTCTCCGGTCAGTTTGCTTGTCGCACGACGGGAAGCGGTTCACGTAAAGAGGAGTAAAGCAATTTCGAAGTTGAGTAGCCATGCAGCGAAATGTTCGGTTTCGTTCAAATGAGCGTAAAGACGCAGGCACCCGTGTTAATTTCCAGAACGCTAAAATGTGAAACTAACACGTTGTAGTTGTGCGAAAAGAAATTGACATATGATACAGATTGTTACGCAACATAAGTGTATTCTTCTGAAGTCTGAGGAATGTATTGCCGAAAAGAAATAGTCAATTGATAAACAGTAAAGAGTGGCTATTTGATCTTTAGAGCTTATATATAAAGGTATTTGTAACGTATGCACATCGCATGTGCAATTGTCTGCATCACATATCAACTGCATAATAAGGTTTATCTATTTGTCCCACGGTATTTATTATTGATATAAAAAGGTCCAATAGGAACATTACCCCTTATAACGGATTTGTGTCCGTGAACACCATTTAATCATAGCGTGCTTTAATTGCATATAAAAAAACACACAATTATGCAAATCAACAAACACCACAGTTCGCGGTTGTTATCAAACAGTGGGGTTTATAAAAAACAGTGTTTTCGGAAATTATTAGAGAGCTGTGAGATAATCTCTGCGCATTGAGTTCTTCGTAGTTCTATGTTTACTGTTAATAACTGAGAAAATGTTACCCTCGAGGGTAATAAGTGATTTACGGACCGCCATGTGACGCACTCTCAGCCAATCAGAAGAGAGGGAAATGGGATGAAGGATAACAATATGTATTGTTATCTTCATCACATTTTCCTCTCTTCTGATTGGCCGAGGTTGCGTCACATGGCGGGCCGCAAATAACTTGTTACCCCCGAGGGCAACATTTCGGCAATTGTTGACCGCTCAGCAGTGCTGTTACCAGTAAACATAGAACTACGAAGAACTCAACGCGCAGAGATAACATGATAGCTCTAATAATTTCCGAAAACACGCATTTTATAAACCCCAGTGTTTCGTAACAACCGCGAACTGTAGTGTTTGCTAATTTGCATAATTGTTGCCTTTAATTTGCAATTAAAGCACGGCAGGTATAAATGGTGTTATTACGGACATAAATCCCTTATAAGGTGTAATGTTCCTATTGGACCTTTTTATATCAACAATGAATGCCGTGGAACAAATCGATAAACCTTATGAATCAGTTGGCGACAATTGCAAACACAATGTACATACGTCAAAATACTTTCCTGTACTAAGCTCAACATATCAAATAGCCACTCTTTACTATTTATCAATCGACAATTTGCTTCGGTTATACATTTTTCAAACTTCACAGTAATACCCTTATGTTGCGTTACAGTCTGTAACAGTTGCTAATTTCTGTTGGCACCACTACAACGTGTACGTTTCACATTTTAGCATTCTCGAAATTAACACGTCTACCTGCGTCTTTGCGCTCATTGAAAACGATACCGAACACTGTCTGGTCTGAAAAAACGGCGGCCATGATGGACCCCATCTTGTCTGGAGTCTAAACGCCATGTTTTGTTCTTGTTAACATTGCTTAAAAGTTGAAGGACATAATAAGGAACAAAATGAGTGGGGTCAAGTTAAGTCCCGGTGGTGCTAGGGTACCCATATTAGCTCCCAGACTATATATGTATTATATGATATGGTTATACGCATATAATTATATACATATGTATACATTCGCATGCATATGACTACAGAGTCAATTGATAAGTATGCTAATTATCGCAACGTATACTATATAACTAGAATCCAATGTGGTATAATATGTACAAGCATCATGCCCGATTAGTTTTAAACGAGCCTGAGCTAAATCTGAGTCATACGAGCAAATGTTCTCGTTTGGGGGAGGGGTGAGGTTAGGTTTTTTCCCGCCCAGTTCGCACCACAGATACTAATGTTCGGCTTTCATGACGCAAATTGAATGTACTTTCACATGATATGCAAACTAATTCAAAGTTTCATCAAATGCGAATTCTACAATGATTGAAAGGTGGTGGTTTGCCTGAATCGTCAGGAACAAAATGCGCGAAATGTAATTCAAACGAGCACGACGTCACGCATTCGTAGAACTTGGCGTTGTTTTTCATTTCATTTCATGCAGCACTCAAGTATAAACTATTGTGCGAAAAAAAACTCGTGGATCATTTCTCTTTCTGGTGTTTAATAACGAAAAGTTTTAATTGGTCATTTTCGAAAAATGACAAAAAATGGAAGTACATTTTTTCTGAAAATCACCTGCATAAAAAAACGCGTACTGTTACGTCTCTGGGAAAACCGGATCGTGAAACTTCAGTTATCGGCCTGCAAGAAAATATAAGTGCCATAAATTCCCTCTCCGGGTGACACCATGCCTCAGCTGACACCTGGCCTATAAGTTATATACACTTGTTGCGGTAGTATTTAGAAGTTGTTCAAATTGTGAATGTTCTATTAAAATGTAGTGGTATATGATTCAATTCGGGATTCACACACTTTCTTTAATTACTCTGCCGGTTAAAATCCAATGACCCCGATCAATCTGCATGTGACCCCGATCAATCTGCATGTTATTTCTTTAATGGCTTCAGCTCTGCAGAGATTATTACGCCACCTGTGGTGTTTCTAGCTTCTGTGAGTTTGATATTGTGTGGTGGACAGGGCGAATGTATTCTTGGAGATTACGCAATCGTACCAAAAGAATCACGTAGATGCCGAAATTGTAAAGTTAACGTCACCGGTGTATAATATGTTTATGAAAATATGATAAATCGTATCGATAGAGTCAGGACAGGCTGAAATTGTAAACTTAAAGTCACCGGTGTAATAATATGTTGTTGAAAATATAAATAATTTGATAGACTGAAAATAATATATAACCCATTGGGATCCCCTAATGTATTCTTGAACATTTTGTTTTGTACCGTTACTCAATCGTACCGATAGAATCACGTAGATGCCGAAATTGTAAAGTTAACGCCACCGGTGTATAATATGTTTATGAAAATATGATCAATCGTATCGATAGAGTCAGGATAGGCTGAAATTGTAAACTTAAAGTCACTTGTTGATAGACTGAAAATAATGTGTAACCCATTGCGAACCCCCCCCCCCTGGTGTAGTGAAGTGAATTGTGGGTAGTTTCATTGTGAATATTCTCCGCCATCTTTATTTCCTGGAATTATCACCAAGATTTCTCCACTCTATTCTCTTAAACTACACCCGAATCGGTCAAATTCTTTTGATAATTCTATATAAATACATCTTAGCTACTATTCGGATCTGCTGTCCCGGTCTAAAAAGGGATAGTTTGACCAAAACGACTATTGACCAAAATTTTGTTTGCAAATTGAGCGCACTCGATGACCGGGTTGACCGGAATGACCCGTCCACGCTGCAAATTTATTATCGAAAATAAATTCAATTTCTTCCATCTAAAACATAATTACGCGCTGGACTGGTTATTTTAGGAATATATATGTATCCCACGCACATACACCAAGTTTCAGCTTAAAATTTTGAAAAATGACAGTTTTATTGACAAATCGATTTTGATGGCAAATCCATGTTAAATTTTATCATTGAAAACAATTCATTTCTTCCATCTAAACCATAATTACGTGCTGTACTCTGTAATTTTAGGAATATATAACTATACCACGCACAAACACCAAGTCTCAGCTTTAAATTTTGAAAAATGACAGTTTTATTGACATAAATCGATTTTAATGGCAAATGCCATGTTAAATAAATTTTTGGGCCCTGCAAATATTTTCTGAGCTGTTCCATATTGGCACTAGAGTCCACATTTAACCGGTTACACCTGATAATTGTGCGACAGTACAGTCGCGTTACTTTATACATCAACATTGGTCATTATCACCCGACAATTTTAATTTGGTCTATGGTATCAACCCCTATTTTCTCGCGCATAGCCTGACTAAGTGTCAACATTGGTCTTTATCGCTCCACTAATTTGTATCGTTTCATCGGTATGAATTCCATATCCAATTATCCACATATAACCAACCCAACCTCTAATCCCGGTCCAATTTATTTATTTCTTTCATTGGTATAGTTACGTTACGTAATATTGTATCGCGTGATACTTGTACTTATATGTCTATGCTATTACTATAGTATACCGTATACGTATATCAATTGCTATTCCTTTCTATATAATCCTGGTGCCATCTATAGACATAGAAATAATTTCAGACCCCCCCCCCAATTTTATATCATTGCTGCTTTAGTACAGTCGCGATATATTACATGGCAACATCGCTCCACTAATTTATGTCAGTTCATCGGTACAAACCCCTTTTTCTCCGAGTCCATATAACCAACCCAACATCTTATAGAGTCCATAAATGACTATTATGGCACTATATAGAGATGACTAAAATTCTGACACCCCCTATTTTACAGCCTTGTTGCAATGTTCAGTAGAGTTGAGATGCATAATATGTCAACATTGGTCATTATCGCTCTATAAATTTATATCGGTTCAACCCTTAGTTCCCTGTATTGCCCACCCCTCCCTGAATTTATTTTTTCATTTGTATTATAGTCTCGTTACGTACACATTTTATCACTTGTAAATTTTGCTTCAATGCGTCGAGTTCCGCTGCAGGGAATACAAAACTGACAACATTTTGAAATGTTAGCAGGCTTCAAACTCATCTTATCCAAGAAAAACTCTGGTTACATAAGAAATTTGTGTATATGGTGTACGCGCATTTGTTGAGTTAAAAACCAAAGGTCCCAAGTCAAGGTCCAAATCCCCAACATACTGTTGTGAGGTTTAACTCCATCTACAAACAGTAATGTCCAAAGTAATTGATCAATTAACAACAGCAAAATTATGTGTATTTTTTCATGATTTTAAATCCTGAAATATTACTCATAATTATGCTGTGGTTAAGTGGTCAATTACTTTGGGCATTACTGTAACCAATATAAGGATTTGAGGTTTAATGATAACTCAATCCTCATACAGTAATGTTCAAAGTAATTGACCACTTAAGCACAGCAGAATAATGGGTAATTTATCAGGATTTTAAATGCTGAAAAAATACCCATAATTCTGCTGTGGTTAAGTTGTCAATTACTTTGGGCATTACTGTAACCAATATAAGGATTTGAGGTTTAATGATAACTCAATCCTCATACAGTAATGTTCAAAGTAATTGACCACTTAACCAGAGCAGAATTATTTGTAATTTTTCAGGATTTTAAATCCTGAAAAATTACCAATAAGTCTGATCTGGTTAAGTGGTCAATTACTTTGGGCATTACTGTGACCAATATAAGGATGTGAGGTTTAATGAGAACTCCATCCACATAACTAATAAATATGTGTGAAAATTAAAACAAAACGAAATAAATTCCATGATGGCGTCCAATATGGACTGCCTAATTCTGCTCCAAAACATGTATATTGAATATATGGATGTTTATTGGGGAAAACCGATTATTTCAATGATATTTTCATTAACTGGGATCCAAAACCTGACTTACGGGAGCGTGCTTCGCGCGCGACTGTATCTTAAGCATATGTGCATATTTAATAAGCCAACAATTGGTATCCCAACAGAAGATTGGCGTGGGTCCCTTGTGCGATCTTGTGTGATCTCAAGACACGTAAGACCCAATAACTTAATATACAGAATAGATACATCTATTGCCTGAGTGACTAATATTTATATTTGTTACAATGAGGTCAAATAGTTGCGAAGCCAGCACCACAATTCTTTCCCTCCATAGTAAATCTTAAAACAACTTCTAAAGAATTATTAATTTACCTTATATTTGGTATGGAGCGTCCTTGATTACTGGAATTCAGATTTGTTAACACCACGTCACCAAGTTAATTACTTGCGAAGCCACAGCCATAACTATTTCCCTCCATAGTAATTCTCAAAACAACTTCTTAAGAACAATTGACCAGGTCAGTCGCGCAATTATTGAAAGAGCCACGGTCAATCATTTTTTAAAAACCAAATGCTACATTTAAATTATTGCTTTATTTAACCAAAAAAAAACAAAAATGAGAAAATTTACTTTTACTACTTGCTAAATTTTATCTTTTAATTATTTCATTTAAATTTTAGTATTTACAGCTTACTAAGTCCAAGTCTTTATAATCTGTTGAGTGACCCCACAGTCGTTTACTTGCTTTGTTAGTAATAATTTGAAGGATTACTTGTTTAAACGCAATTGTTATCAAAATATTTTATGTATTTTTTATAATTTCTGTTTATATGTAATACTATAATCTTGGTGGCGTTACCATTTCTGTCTATGGTTTTCTTGTTAACATTAGTTTACGAGAACAACAGCAGACTCGGTATAAGGTTCGGTCATGGAGATGTTCGCGACGGACAAAAGACAGTTATAAAAAAGGGTGGTTAGAGCTATACATATAACTAAATAATTCACCATAATGATACACCGGTAACGCTCGTGACAATAAAAGACGCACGCGCCGTTTGATCTCGATGCGGCCATATTTATAAACAAACTCACAATTCGGAACAGTCGTTGAACAAAGTTACAGGAGGAGAACTTTAGAAGGGAACTCAATATAAACTGGAACCAAATATCTCAGTATTGCAGAATGCACTGAGATTCCCAATTCCACGGAAATTGACATATTTAAAGTTAGGATATTCTAAATGTATCAACAGTCGTGTCGCAATTGTGACGAAATACATTTACAATCCGAAAATTGCGGTCTAATGACAGTGGGTGTGGTGGCACAGCATATCTCAAAAATTGCTCCAAAGACATAGCAAAACAATTTGGATGATGGAATGCCAATTACATTTCTGTGAAAATGCGCTATGAGTATAAACTTAACACCACCCTCTAAAAAATAATTTTCACAGAAAAATGAAATGTAGAGTTTACACTTAGAATGCCGCACGCAAAGAAGGCTTTATGGGCATGAAATGAAACAGTGTCGAAATTGATGAATGGGATTTATAAACCTTGTTCTAGCGTGTTCTGAGATGAACATTTGGAGAAAATGGTGAAAATGGTAATTTTTACTAATTTCTCCAAATTTTACAATATTGTGAGTAAATTTTGATAGGGATATGGAAAAAAATCACAAAAGGATACTGGTCCAGAATTTGTAAATTCATAAAACCGCACATGATAAATTTTGTGTCAACTATTTCAATATCTTTTAATGTTTATTGAATTTTTGTACTAAGTCGATTATATATATATATATTTCAACTGGTCACATATGGCTCTCAAAGGCTGATGGATGAGACATACGTTTTACAGGGAGGTATTTTCTTATTTTGTGGCGCATTTTGTGACATAAACACAAATGACGATATATACAGCATCGGACACTTCACATTTGATAATTGTTCTAAGATGGCGTCCAAAACGGCCACCAACATCGAATATCAAACATACCGACACAAAGTTAACTGGGTGCGTAATATGGTGATAATGGATAATTGTTTATTAAGAAATGCATTCACTGGTGCTCATCAACAAACTAAATAACTACAATATCTTGGTAAGTAATTGAAGTTGACGGAAATGCACAATAAATCTGCTCATCCTCAGGGTAGCCAGTAAAGTCAAAATTGGCACTACTTCGGTTAGTCCATGCAGATAGCCTCACATTTCATACACCAGTATATCCCGACATGTCGGCGGCCCAATAACAACAATTCGCGTCAATCATTGTAGCCAATTGCATATCGCAGTAGTTTCATAACTGCATTTGGATATATCTCATGCACTATAACTATGCTTTATATACCGGTACTTCTGGTGCGAGGTAATTTTAGCGATACCTATTTCAACCATGAGGGAGACAAGAAGAACTCCCATGATTATACATTAGCGCTGGGGACGGACCGGGCCACCCGGGGCGCTCCGGTACACTGTGTGTTAAAAGGTTCAGTATATCAGGACTTTTAGGATTTTATATACTCTATTTAGCTGTTATGTTTCTGACCAGCTTGTGGGTATATATTCTGGGCCAACATTTGGATTTGTTAACAATGCGAATATTATAATAGTAGCCCAACGGGCATGAAATGGACATGAGAGTGGACTGGCCGATCACGAATATTGCTTCGCCGTTGGTTATAGTTTCGTTCTTATGCATGTGCATCTGGGTGCTTACTATTCCCGTTCTGCGTCCAGAGTATACCAGTATTTACATGCCACTCAAACTGGCATTGAGGTAAAGGGACATACTTTGGGGACACCTCATGTCACTATACCTAGTGTTGTTTACGGGACAATTTTGCCTTAATATCTGAAAGTATGAGGAGTAGCAAACTGAAAGTTTATATGTATATTGGGGCAAATGAGTCATATTACGAATGTAGGTACGCCTCCAAAATGTTACAGCTCTGCTATACATGCAACCTGCTCAACGGAGAGCTTGTGTCGGGTGGGTTCAGACTTGGAAAATTCCACCGAAAACAAATGCGGATATTTTCTCTAAAAATCAAACATTGAGATAAAAACTTTTCGACGTGGACCGTTTACTGCTGGTAGCGTATAACGTTGTTAAATGGTGATATATATTACTCAATCCAAACGCACTCTTCTTGATGCCAAATTCAAACGGGCGTATACAGGAGCAAGGCTAATAAACAGGTACAACGATAAACCATACGTACGCTCTCAAAAATTCACTGCTCTACTATGAAAGCAACAAGTTGCGAATCGAGTGTTTTATATTTTCCAAGTTTTAGAGCGGACGGGTAAACGCGTAGCTAGCGTTATCGATTGTGACAGAGTTAACTTTCAATCACAGTTAACTCTCTATTACAGAGACGCTAACGACGCACTGAGACACATTTTAATTAATTAACTACGCGGTCTTTCCTCCGCCATTAAGACTTCTAAAAGATTCTGAATCCGAAACTGAAAGAATTATAAAAAACAGCGAAATAACAGAGTTATGGTACGTTAATATGCTTTCTATCCTTTTGATCTACATGTTGATTACAATATAATCAGACACGCCAAATTTGGTGACCGTTGAACACGATTCGAGTGTCATGGGGAGGAGTTCTAACTAACCCTAAAATATATCCATACCGAATAAAACTGAACGCCTGGCTGGTGCGAACGGTGGCTCAGTTGTCAGGACCATGATGCACTAGACTGTCATTAATCATCCACGCTGGGTCGTACCAAATGAAATGTCAATTCAAGTCCACAATCATCACAAAGCACCACTATGCATTCGGATGAAGAGGAACACACATATATACGCATAACGGACACATGGGATGGGGTGGAATCTGACCTCTAGTTTATATTGTATTTGTTATATTACTGAATAAAGTTAAATTAATCAATACTGAGTTGGTTGTGTTTTGTCAACTCTTAGTAACGATGTTAATACATTCTCATCGTAGTGCACGGAACACCTCTCTAAACCGAACAGAAGGGCCGTTCCGAAGGAAATTCGGTTTCGAGATGTCTACCCTGTATTATTAAAATCCGCCCATTGAAACTGCTGAAGATTTTTGAATTATTTAAATCAATGGTACTAAATGGGGTTCTCTTGTTTTCTCATAATCTGAGAACATCCCTACAAATGAACAATTGGCTGTTCCAATTTATACTTTTATAACTGAATAGGAGAGTCTGTTGAGTCATGGATGGGTTACAGCTTACAATATAGTATATAGGGCTAACATATGATGGCTACGAATAACTCTTATTTCAAAAAAACACATTGTCTCCCATCTCAAATCTCTCCCAGTGCAGCCTGTATTACTTAATTGTAAGTTACTTGGGTTATCATCAGGAAATCTCAAATATGGATAATTCTTTCTCCGGTACTCGTTCCGTGGTTTGAGCCTAAAAACTCACAATCAGATAAAACATGCGTGCATGAATTCTAAGTCGAAACAAAGCCATAACACCATACAAAAAACATTGGGTCAAACCCATATTCGAACCAAATATGTAATTTTGTCCGAGGAACTCACATACCAAATTTGATTCCGATCAGATAACAAATGGTTGAGTTATAGCAGCATGCGTAAATTCATAAGTCTAAAAAGGACAATAACTCTGATTTGATAAATCTGATCATATCCGAACGCGATCTGTACTTTGGGCTGATAAACACATACACACAATCTGGTTACGAACGGATACAACATTTTGAGCTATCGCACCGTGCGTAAACTGTCTACAGACAGACGGGCAGACAGATGGACATACAGATGAACAGACAGATAAAGTATGCCGAAAACACCAGCAGTCAGATGCTCGTAGCTTGTTTATATATAACCATGTGTATATGCAAAATATAACCGAACAAAAAAACCAGCGTTCTTTTGGCTGTGTAATTAGCTATGGTTTATGTGCTTGTGGTTGACCGTATATAACCTGGTACCGTGTTATTGCTCGAGTGGTAGTTATGCACGGCTTGTGTTTTTTAAAATTATAATGGCCTTAGCGGTTTTTATGTCTTGTCGTGTGTGGTCCGTTTTAATGTTTGAACAATGTCGGGAATAGACGCACTTTTGATACTAGAATTTGCACAGCAGGAGCGTGAGGAAAGAGCACGTCATGTGGGTTTAATGGTATTTAGAGATCGAACCAATCCATTGGAACATTTCGATGACGAAGAGTTCCTGCAGAGATACCGACTGTCGAAGGAAGTAACGCTCGAGTTGCTTGGACTTATAGTCCCTGAAATAGAAAATACAACGGAAAAAAATCATGCCGTCCCTGCTATCTTAAAGTTGTGCGCTGCAATGCGTTTTTATGCAACTGGCTGTTTTCAAAAAGTTGCCGGAGATTTGCATGGCATGTCACAACCCGCCATTAGCAGAATGACTTCTGTTGTTACGGAGGCGATTTGCATGAAAAAGGGACAGTTTATTAAGATGCCAAGTGGAGAGGAAATCAACACAATTAAAGATGGATTTTTTTAACATGCCGGGATGCCAGGCGTCATTGGTTGTATAGATTGTACACACGTCCCGATATTAAACCCGGGTGGTCCTCATGCACAGCGTTTCATCAACCGGAAGGGATGGTTCAGTTTAAACTGTCAGATAATTTGCGATCATCAGTTGAAATTTCGCAATGTAGTTGCTGAGTGTCAGCACATGACTCGCGCGTATTTGCCGAATCAAGAATAATGACGAGGTTTGAAGCTGGTGAATTCGATGGAGTGCTAATTGGTGACTAGGGGTACGAGAATAAGAGGTATTTATTGACCCCAGTAAGGACTCCAGCAACTGCAGCTGAGAGAAATTATAACAAGGCACACATGGCTACCAGAAACATTGTTGAGAGGAGCTTTGGTGTGTACAAACGGAGGTTTCCTTCTGTAGCTTTCGGGAACCGGCTTCGTCTAAGAGTACCAAACTAATCTAAATGACATGGTCTGATTTAGGGGGACAACTGTAGGTTAGTTCGGAGTTCATGTATGTGGGTAGAGGCTAATTATTGAGGAAGGGGTGCCGGCTTGGAATTTACAACTGCAGACACGTGAACCCCAAAATTCCAATTACATGTGGGGAAATGAATTTGATTCCCTTGGGTTGAATTTTTAAAACCGTTTACCATCAAAGTACCAACTGTTGGAAAATTTTCGATTAACATCCCGTAATGGTAGAAAACTTTCCAGCTGACACTCAGGACAAAACAAGTAAGACAAAATCGAAAATTATTATACGTTTGGTCTGAAAACATTTGGCTATCAGACAAATTGCATACTATTTCGGTCTGAAAATTTAACTAATGACTGTACCGGACATGTCATTAACCCCCAACCCATCTCCCCTCTCTCCACGTCGCTGTTGAGTATCAATTATAATAGCTGAACAGAATGTAGCTACATGTATGTTCAAACAATATATACAAATCACTTCCAATTGATACATACCCCTTGAATAATTAAATGGTGTGTGACCTAGTGAACACGAACACATTATCACATGAATACGTATACATGTATGCGACATTTCTGAACAAAATTCCATATTTAAATTCAAAATAATATTTGGCTTGTTGATGTTATCTTCTTAATTCAGAGCTTTTGCTTCATCGGCCGCTATGCGACATTCTGTACTAAGTTAACAAATTAACAAAATTGCCTTTAGGGTACGTGCACACACTGGCACTTTGTCTGAAATTTTGTCGAGACTACTGTGCGGGCCTTGCGTTCTCTATTGCACTACAAAATGCGATTTTCCCATTTCCAAATGACCAATAACCTCTTTTTGTCTTCAGTTGGACGGGTGTATGGATACAATAATTGCAACTTGCTGCGTACACAACTTGAAAATGACCACACATGATCCAGAACCAGACGACAATGTTGATGCGATAGAAGGCGATGTAGCCGAGGGCCGAACGCTGCCAGATGATCCAGATGCCGTCATCTTTCGCGACCAGTACATTCGACAAGCATTTGAGACATGAGTAAATTACAACAATTGTCTTAAATGTATAGTAATAAGAATGCAACATTATTACGAGAAAAAATTATATTCAAATACAGTATTAAAATAAATTTATTGTTAAATTTTAATTCCCAGTGATGCACCTGAGCTTGGCTTCATAATAAGCCTTCTTCGCCTCTGCAGCTGCTTGCTTTGTGGCAATAAGCTTCATCTTGACCTGGTGTTCTATATCCATATAAGCTAATGCCTTGTCCGTTTTCTCCAAAACAGTCGTCTTCTTTCGACCCTGACGCCCCAAAGACGAAGGGATGATTCTCTCTGGATGAGCCACATCACTGGAAAGAAGCATGATATATGGTCATTGTTACTACCACAACAAAATCTGAAATCTGATGTAAAGCACAAGATCCCCAACATTGCAATTAGAGAGAAAACAAAATTATATTATGAAATATTGCATATGCGAATTACTTTTTAACATTTATTATAAATTTTGACGGACATTGTCTGTTGGGGAAAGCCCCAGTCCCCACCACGCCATCATATCACCAGCAAAAATAAAATTCATTACTAGTCATGTCTAATTGCTGGTGAGGATCCATCATGTTGAATAACAGATACATTCCTAACCAAGTCAAGTAGTATATTGTGCCAAACTAATATCCAAAAACAGCATGAAATGTTAAAAACAATATCGATGATGTTGCAATGCGACACGAAGACATAAATTGTGTTGCAGTGTCAAGTGATTCAAGAGGTATAACTCTAACAGTCACTCATTCATCAGTGATTCAAGTGGTTGAACTCTACCGCGCGTACAACCATCAGCGAAAGGAGACTCAATCACATTCCATCCAAATGGATGCGTATATAATGGTGCCACTGTTCGTAGCCGACTGTAAACCTTTGCGTCAAAATTTAACATGCTAACGGCCCCGACACGGACGCGGTATAGGGGGTCTGTTGTGACATCCAACTCTGCACTACCCTCCCCCACTCTCATGGAATCAGGCCGTCATTCCAAATGTGGGGGCCTTCATGGTCATACCTACAATGTGATGGAATATTAAACTGGTACTTATATTGGAAAATTTTAACCTGGAACCCACCCACTGTTTAAGTCATCAATTGACGACTTAACCAAAATGCCAGACGTTGAACCATGTTGGACTTTATGTCTGGGGAAAAAAAAAATATTTTCCGTTGAAATAATCTTACATTTGCTACGAAAGTCAACCTCAACATGTATGAAACACAGAGACGTGTGGACATGGGTTGTGGGCGTCTAACTCTCCAACTTTGGTCCAGTGTTAATACAGTTGAGAATTTTAACTCCAACGTTATGGGGGGGGGGGGGGGTGTAAGGTTGTAAATTTTCAACAGTTGGAAAGTTTTAAAAACCATTTGAAAAGTTGCAAGAACCAGGGAGTTTATTATGTCCATTCAAGTGGGGAGGGGGCTGTTGGAAATTTCAAGGTGGACACCCCCCCCCCCGACGGAGACACCATAGCCATGTCTGGTGGTGTTCCTATTCGCTATACTAAATATATTACCTTATCGTTGCAGTATCCATTCCAACGCTTGGTTCTGTGTTAGTCTGAGCACAAATCACCCCACTGGGGCCTGCAATTACGGGTTCTGGAATGGCGGGCTCCTCGTGGTTAGGCACCATGGAATCCATGTTCCGTGGAATCGTCATCATAACGACTTGCTACTTCAGAAAATTCACCAGGAACCATGCCAACAATACGAGCCGTATCATCATCAATTTCACCCACTGTAGGAGAACCCCCACCAGTACCATTAACATCCAATTTCTTGGAACGAACTGTCTGTTTCGCTTTGCCTTTAATTCTTCGCCAGAACTCTCTATACGCAACAGCTTTCCGCTTAGGCTTATCCGGGTGCCTTTCGTTCATTTTTTTGACTATCACAGCCCATGCCTGGTTTTTGGCCCCTTGGTTCCTGCTGTCTGTCGTCTTCTTCTCCAAAGTAGCAATATCGCTGCCAACTAAGTCCAATAATGATGCTTTCTCATCTTCCGAGAATGCGATACCGCGCCCTTTGCGTGGGGTGCCAATAACCCCAGACTCAATCTGAGATACCCCTCGAGTTTTGGCTTTTGCTTTCGGCATAGCTCCTTTAATTTCGACAATACACAACCGCGCACCAAATAAAAAATATTTCCGACGAGATCACACGGTAACGTCGTGCAACCCTATAAGGAGATAATTGTGTTGTCACAATTTTACGGACGACCGATCGTCAAAAAACGCAACATCAAAATACCCGGACAATTATTATCGATCCAATCTGTGGAGTGTGTTTTCCTTGTGTATTTCTCGCATACACCCATGGTTATATATAAACAAGCTACGAGCATCTGACTGCAGCTGGTTTTTCTCTCAGCTATATATTATACCAGAGACTTCAATTATTCTGGCCACAAAAAGCCAGAAGTCTCACACATGTGCTAATGAGGTAGACTCCGAATCGAATGCTTCGTTATCGCGAAGGTTTAGTTCCCCCAAACGAACAAACGGCCTTCCCGGTACGACAGTTTGGAAGAAATATTTTCAAATTTGATATCTGACAACATGGAGAACAAACTCGATAATGTTGTCCATATGCTAAGTCCGCAACCACAGAAGTCAGCTAATGACAAAATTGTATTGTCGCCACCACAAAGATCCGCACATAGATAGGAGTCTCAAACACAATGACCCGATTCGTCATCTCAGGTTTAAACCTGGTCTACGTAAACCTCTAGGTTTAAACCGCCGTGAGTCAGCAAAATCCGTTGTTTAAACCCGCGACCGCATGTCTAAGTGACGCATTCGTCATCTCTGGTTTAAACCTGGTCCAGCCAGACCAGTGGTTTAGCAGTAGTGTCTCTGTATCGTCGAGAAAAATAATCGTACTTTCCTAATGCGGACGGCGTCGTTTTATTGATTGCAAAAATCAATAATTACGACAGCGACCATATTTTGATTGGAAATTTATAAGCGAGAAGCACTCACTCCTATAAAGCGTGTGGGGATAAGTGTTTGTCAATTTCGATGTTTTATTTGCGTTTTATAAGCTTATACCGGCAACTAAACCATCTAATTCGGTGGTCCAGCTAAACCAGCTTTCTCGAGGCTAAACTTCAGATTACGAATCCGTCTTTTCTTCATCGCGGTTTAGAATTGTCAGACAATCAATCAAAGGGGGGAGCTGTAAATTATCTCGAGTGAGGGCGTGTCCAAGTGGCGGTTGCCGACTGGTGTTATCGTGTCACAGTTGATTCATTCACATGCGAGCTTTGCTCAGATATTGACACGTTCCTTCAGTATGATTTTACAACTATATTGTGTGTTTTTTTTTTTTTTGGCTTGTGGCAATCACAAATACTGGTGTTTTCTACGAATTCATTTGAAGGGTTCAACGTTTTAATTTTGAAACCAAAACGATGCTACTGCATGATCAGATATGCTATACACATAGTTTGCAATCCTAAACTTATATTGCTATATGAGTCAAATTTGATAACTTATTTTTATGTAGATCATGCCACGAAGCTCTACTCTGGCTCCGCTCATAATTTTCCATAATATTCCACCAGTTCAAAACCTGGGAACTTTTGGATTTTCTGCATGATGGAAAACTTTTTACATTGACAAAAAGCAGCGCATGTAATATATTTCTTTATTAAATGCTGTGCCTCTATATAGTTGCCCACGTTAACCAGTTCAGATGCCGCTTCTGGTGTGTACTCATAAGCAAATTGCTTTTACTTGACTGACCTCTTGGTCCAGGATTGACACGATTATGGAGCCTTTATTCATGCAGCGTCAGATGGTCCTGCGGCCCCTTCGTGCGACAGGAGCCTGCGTCACATTTTCGCACATTTTGATCATTTGAACATTTTAATTAAAATTTTTTTTTAATTATATTGAAAACAAACAAATATTAATATAAATTTAAATATTGTTTCTTGTTAGATACAACTCCTTGCTCAATTTAACAACACAATTTTTTCATTTTATTTCAAATTAAATTATTCTTATTTTTAAATCATTTTTAGAACAGTTGCAAACAGACTAACGGACAAACATATATACAGCTCCTATATCCTTTAATATATACAGATATACATATAGATACACCATATTTTGTCTTTGCGGGTAAAGCATCTTGTAGAAAATCAATCACAAACAAGGTGATAAACAGCGCGTGAAGCTCGTGTTGAGAAACATGCCCTTTGTCAAATTGATTTAAACCCACAAAGAGATCGGATTAATGGTACATGAGCGATACTCATTTCTCAAAGAATAAATCGTGCACGCGTTCGCGATGATTTATGACATGTCAATGACCATTACATCGGCTTGTCTTTTGGTCCGATAGGTAAGAGAGTAGTTTGACTGTATGCTCATATCACCAAATCGAGTTGTCAATTAGTTGGTAACTGAATGACAAAAACGCCCCCTTAGACTCGGTTTGGCTGGACCGCCAATGTAGGTTTAAACCAGGTTTAAACTCGGAGGTTTAAACCGGAGATGACGAATCCGGCCAAAGTGACTCTGAAAGGTAGTCTTCGATTCGGGAGGAACAACATTTTCCCAACTTCGACTCTTGAGATAGAATATTCAGATAACAAACATAGAACTGTGGTAAACAATTTGCTGACATTTACGGCGCGGACTCAGTCAAATTCAAAGATCAGTCCGAAAAAGTTCATATCAATTTGGATCTCTCTCAGAACAAGATTGTGTAAGACAGTTATAGGACACATGATCCTAATGTCTTGTCAGCACTCAGGGGGGAGGTGTTTGATGAACATCCTACTTCAGCGGAAACAAATGAATTCCTCAGTGCACCGGCCTTAGATAACTTGGTCTAGGGTTGTCTGGTCAAGAGATTCGAGAATAAGGCAACCTTCTATTGTTTTTAAATTGCTTGTATTCTCAACCTTATAAAATGGCAGAGAAAATTTCTCACAAACACCAGCAAGCATCTGAACTTCCTATTTCGTCATCCTGTCTCACTGTAGTCAGTATTCTGTGTAGCTCCGTTAGAGAGCGACTGTTCCGAGTTTGTCCTGCGTCGCGGATTAGTTTCAGTAGCTTCTCCTTCGCCGTGAGCACAGAATGCAGTCTACGTATCTGTCTCCACTCCTGTTTCTCTCTCAGATTCTTTAACCCGGACAGCACGGCGAGTACAGAATACTCCACGGATCGGTCGCAGTGAAGTGATTCACGCTGTAAGGAATGGTGAAAAGGTAATTTAACTAAACAAGTTAAACAAGATCAACTTTCTAAATACAGATGGACAGTCACCATGACACCTATGTGAGCAGATACATGAAGGTAGTTAACAGGGTTCATGAATTATTGAAGCCACCGTAAAACATAATTCACCGTAAGGAGGTGGCCTCCATATAACAAGGTGGTAAGTCCCATAAATAAATAGTTTTAATAATAGTAGATTATACACAACAAGTTACAACATGCCAGATATGCACGAATTGATCCAGTGACTCACGAGGATCAGACTGAAGAATCGATTATTTGACAGGTAGGTACAAGGACATTCGCATTACGCAGATAGCACACAGGCATTCAGTGACTCACAAAGATCAGACTGAAGAATTAATGATCGAGTCTCTGTAGGTACAAGGACAATTGTATTATACAGAGAGCATACAGGCAGGTGTGCAGTCATGCAGTCATGCTGTTCATGTGCATGGAAGGCAAACAGAGAAGAACATATTCGATTCTCAGGCACCAACTCATTGAAATAAATGACCTGCATTTAATGTTTTTATTTTGATTATTGATATTATGACAAATTTTTTAAAACAAAATGTTTTCACCAACATGTTAGTGCGGGACCTGGTGTTCTTTTCCGTATTATGTGCCTCAAGTTTTAAGCAATATAAATTTGCTTAAGTAGCTAGAGTTTTCCTGGATATGCATAAACAGTTGTGGATTAATCGGATTGAAAAAGTTTGCTGAGGTAGTGCAAAATAATGCAGTAATATTAAAAAAGGAATAAAATCCCATCTAGAGGTCACCCCGATGACCCATGTGGAGTTTGGTGATAATCGGAACAGGGAGTTGGCCACTGGGTTGCGCCAAATTATTTAGTAATACAAGAACCAAATAAAAAAGGCCCTCTTGTTCAATGAAGTTCAGACAAATTTGATAGCTACCATCCAGTGGTCACCAAAAAAAGATCCATATGATAATCGTGATGGTGATAACCGGATGAGGAGTCTGGTATGTAGGGTGAGCCGAAATATTTAGTCATGCAGTAAGTAAAAATGATGGCTCTATCTACAGGTCACACAGAAGATCCATATCGGTTTGGTAATGATCGGATGAGGGATGTGATCTGTATTGTGTGACACGGGATTTAGTCACGCAAATAGTAAAAAGACAGTTGCCACCAGTCATGTTTTATAGAAAATCCTCAACTTGGATAGGCGTTAATTTTGTGGTGAGCAGTCAATAGAATGATAAAGAAGACGGACATTCAAAAACTTTCAGTAAAGTGTATGTATTGTGTCGATGAAATTATTTTCATTTCAAACATTTCACCAATAAATATGGGTTGCAGGGTGGGCCGATGGATGCATATGTGGAATCCAAAATGGCTGCTAGCGGCCATGTTTTTACCATTTTTTGAAATATCGGATAGCTCCAATCTAGAAGTCACCCCAAAGAATCATATGAACTTTGGTGACAATCGGATGAAGAATGCTGCATGTACGGTGTGCCGAAGGATTTACTCATGCAAAGAGTAACATTCAAGATGGTCTATGGCAGTCATGCTTTCCAACGGAATACAGACAAATGTATGGCTCCCACCCAAATGGTGCCCAGAAGATACATATGCAGTTTGGTAACGACCATATGAAGAATGTGATATGTAGGATGTGCCAACTGATTTAGTCATATATAAAGTAAATTTGTTTAAATATAAAATACTTGAAGTTTTAATATTATGATGATTTTGTTGTAGTTTTTAATTATGTCTGCTGAACAAGTTTGTAGATGCCATGTTTATATTAGCTCTTTCTATGATGGCTTCTCATATACATTTCCTTTCATAATTAAGTTATCAATACTTTGTGCGAAGTATGTAAGACGGTTCAATTGGTCAGGTTGAAAATGTTTTGTTGACAAATTTACCACTATTGATAACGCATATTATGAGACACAGTATGTATGTTGACAGTGCTTGTGAACACTGTGCCTAACTATAGTTTAATAACTGATATAAAAACAAACTGCAAACGAGCTAATCTCTCAAACTGTGAAATCTCAATTGTTCAGTGGACGTGTGAAACAAGCATTGCAACATCTAACCAGACCCCTGCTACCAATGGCTGGCTCATGGGCTAAATACTCGGGCTTATGGGCTAAAAGTTAGGATCATGCGAATTGGATATTTTGATCGAATCGAATATCGAATCGAATCAACGAAATCGAATATCGAATCAAATATCGAATCGAATCATACCTGTGTGTTGCATTCTCAGTTAGGCGTGTTTTGATAGACGATTTGTGCGACATTCTATGAACTTTCATAAACTTCCATCGTAAATTGTGTGGCGATGAACCGTCGTTCGCGATACTATCAACTTCAATTGATAATTGTCGAGTACAAAACACAGATCAAAACGTCCATGTGGCCATCACCACGATTAATATATAACCAATACACGGATTATGGGAACTAAAATCACGCGAAATGTGTACAGGATGCATGTACATTCAAAATTGCAAACCGGAATTCCGAAACACCCGTTGTTATAAACTTGAAGATGCATGAACAGTCACAGGGTAGCCTGTTTATGCAGTGCTGGATGCTTCTTGGGCATATGATTACATAGATGGGTCGTGTCCCAGATGCTTGCGATTTATACACCATGTTGTATTCATCACACGTGTAAATTCATGCACTGACTGCAGCGTTATCGTGTTTAAAATAAACATGATTAACGGAAGACATATTGTCGAGTGTCAAGGAACGATCCGAAACTAAAAGTCAACTTCAAAAGAAAACACAGCCCACAAGCACTTTCCGATGCTGGGAACACGTGTTGTATACAGTCTCAGCGATGTTATATAGCGCGGAATCTGAGATGGATAGTCGGCGGATAACGATAGCGGTTGTTAGATTTAATATAACCTACATATTTCCTTTATTCAATTCTCAAAGGTAATCACAGCCTCACAACGTTTGGTTTCTGCCTTAAACCAATCATGTTTATTGTGAAATAATTTTCACGACAGACCATCGACTTCAAAGAACAAATATTACTTGAGCTCGAATGAATGCAAAATTTGTCAATCTTCTCACTCGTGGGAACCAATCTGGTTGCCATTTTAATTACAATTGGTCCTAGTATTGCAAAATGCAATGAATATAATAGGACTATAGGTTTTATCATCCTATCTTATCTTAACAAAACTGTATACATGTGTGTACATATCTCACTATAATTTGCATCAAACAGCCTTAGTGACCCGTCTGAAACACGGCGGCCATCTATGGCGCCATCATATATTTAACGCGTTCCACGAACGCTGGATCCAGTTTGGTGCTGTAATCCGTAAGTGGACGATCCTTCCGTTATTGTGCGCTGACGACTCCGCTATAGAGTCATGAATATCTCATAATGATATATGCAAAAAAAGGAAAAAAGAAATAATCCCATTTAAACCGTTTTACTATACTGTCCTAATTTACCCAGTAACTGGTGTTATTATGGTTTTGTGACTGCAATGCAGGGGCACCGCGACTAAATATGCAAAGCAGAACTGGTTAATGGGCTGACTATGACATAAATACATCTTCCGCAACTGTACTGGAAAATACATACGAGTTGATGATTGCATGCATTTTAACCACACAATGCACCCCGGTTAGATGAGCCATTTTCTTAGAACAGTACATTACCTCTTGTGAGTATATATCGTCACATTCTTTCTCATTATCTTTCTTACCATGGCAGGTGAAGCAGCTGCTGTATCCGTGAGGATATCGGACCCATGGATATCAGATGGCTCTGCGTGTATGACCTCGCGATCCTCCTTAATAGATCCATCCACACCGCCTTTCTCTGACCCACTCTCTCCATCTGTATAGGTGATGACATCGGACCCATTGATATTAGCCGCTGTATCCGTGACGACATCGGACCCATGGACATCAGATGGCTCTGATTGTATGACCTCGCGATCCTCCTTAATAGATCCATCCACACCGCCTTTCTCTGACCCACTCTCTCCATCTGTATAGGTGATGACATCGGACCCATTTATATTAGCTGCTGTATCCGTGACGATATCGAACCCATGGACATCAGCTGTCTCTAAGTGTATGACCTCGCGATCCTCCATTGATTCATCCACACTGCCTTTCTCTGACCCACTCTCTCCAACTGCAGAATGTAATATTATTAGGCTTGTTTTTATTGACAGAATAGTCCCTGGCTACACACAAAACCATCCATTTGGGCCATTATAAGTATAGCAATATATATACAGGCAATTACCACGAAAGAATGGATGTAAGAAGGAGGCTGTTTATTTTACCAGTACAAGGTACCCAATGGACATCACCAAATATTGCATGAATCCGGTACATTTTTACTCCGCTATGCATTTTGTAACAGTGTAAACAGTGTTACAAATGTTACAAGTTTTTAATTTGAATATAATCATTATTATCGGCAGAATTTAGACACCACTTACCACAAGTGAGAACATTTGTAACAATTGTAACATTTGTAACATTGGCTAGTGGCAGACACATGTACCGGTTTCATGCAGTATCTAGACATTACCGGTACTTCTCTAAAAGAAACTTATCAAAGTTTTGAATTGTAAACAAATAATAGTTTTTGGATATTTCTGTGTGAATTTGCAATTTACAATTTTATGAGGCCCTCTCCGAATGTTTGTTAACGCAGTAGTTTTAAATGTTGGTGCTTACCATTATTGACTTCCTCCTCCTCCACCTCATCCTCCTTGCTTTCTGTGTCACTGTGATCTTGACTAGATCGTTGTTGTTCAGGTGTTGTTTCCTCTTCCTGCACTTCATCCTTCTTTATCTCTGTCGGTGATGTATTTTGTTCCTGAAAGAAGATTGAGACAAGGAACGTAATTCTGGTAAAATCAAAACAAACTTGGACAAACCTGCTTTCGAAATCAATCGAGATATTGTCGTAAAATATTCATGTGAATTTGGGGCCATTTGCCAAATTTAAAAACAAAATCGGACTGGGCACAGGTTCGAGACTATATCGCCCCACTGTTTCAAACTGACCCAAACTTTTCAGCCCAAAATGTTCCTCTCAACTAGTCACGATTCCGGGCTCACTGTGGCAATTTCTCTTCATTTATAGACTTTGCCTAATTTCCTGACATTTCGACCTAATTTTTGTTTGGCCCAAATTTATCTTATTTTGTACTAGCACCGTTCCGATGGCGACATTTTATAAAAAAAATTCGCACAGAGCACAGGGTAGAGTCATATTCTGACCACTTTTTTCAAATTTTCGGCCTAAAATGTTTCGCTCAGCTGGCCATTTGCCACCCTTTCCAATAGTTTGCGAATAAGGAATAAGTAATAAGTAGCGGAATTCACGTGGCTCGTTATACCAACAAAAGTTGTATCTACAACGGGGTTAAACGTTGGAATGAGTTAGACAACTGTAGACTCAAATCAGTTTAAAGAATATGTCAGACTGAAATTATATTGCCAACTAGTAGATAAAGCAGAGGAAATTTGTTTGTGGACATTAGACTTTAATGTTCTTTAAATTAAACTTAACTCCTTTTTGAAGTGCTGTGTTTGGATTTCATCTATATTCATGAATATCAAAATATTCCAGTTAGTTGTGTCTCTTTATATAACAGTTTTTAGTGTTAGTAAATTCAACCAGAGTGGTCTATGGATTCGGGGGGTGTGGTTGGTAAACAATATTATATTTGAGTCAAGGTACTCACCCACCAAAGCGCAGGAGTTACCATAATTTGATTTTTGAAATATGCTATTTTTCACCATCTCAGATATTTAGCGGCCTAGCAAATATCACTGAGTGGTATTCTTAACGCATGTCACCGAATTATTGTTAATCGTTACCAGCGTTCACCTCGTTATTGTTTCTGTGACAGTGTGTATAACTGCATCAATTCACCACTAACAGCCCTCCACCACAGTTTTGTTTTATAACTTTGTTAGCGCAATCACGGTCACCCGAAAAATCGCCTATTGAACAACTTTTATCTTATGACTGTTTTCGCCGACACATGTAATTCACAATCTACATAAATTAAAACAAAGGGAATCGTCCTTTGTCTCATTTTCACCAGAGTGATGGCCTTTTGTTGAAATTACCACAGCCACAGCCTAGTGATGCTCTTGTTTTTATACATTATGATACATTGTGTTGTTAGTGGACGCTGGCTTGTGCCAATATGTCCACGCCGTCTATGTCTGGTTCACCGAATTCACTAAATTAAGGTCCTATATGTTTGAGTCTAGCCGACGCACCACTCGTCTGAGAACTGTTCATCCCTAGTTTAGCTTTATAATCAAGTCTCACCTCTTGATTGTTTAGTGTATCAGCGTTGACTACATCTTCTATCTACTAGTTAGTTCCAGGGCTCTACAACTCTGACTAAAAGCACAGTGCCCCGGGAAAATTACTAAAATACCAATATAGACTATACCAGTGACAAGGTTCAAATGATCGCGTTTGGCTAAAACCACACAAACTATCAAAACCATAATAAATTCAAGAAATTGAGTTGAACGAAGCGAAGTAGATATATAATATCGGAAACTAACGAAATTTACTGAAGAAATCGGGTCGTCAATCTCACTATCCGATCAAAGGCCTTTGACCGAGTTATAAAAGCAACATTTTTAGCAATAACTTGTCGCGAATGTGCACTTGATTGCGATGGCATAATCTATAAATGCTCAAATATGTTCCGCAAGTCATTCCGAAGACACACATACGTTTTTGTATTTCATGTGCTTGCGCCCAATTTTCCAACTTTATTCATCAAACAAATTCCAAAAACAAGACGTGTCTGCGATTGGCAGTAAATATTGACCGGCTTGCCGATTGATTGACAATAATCGAGATTAAGTTCACAAATGTTGGCTTGAACAAATAAATATGCATAGATATCCGATGAGTATCTGAATAAACACTTGAATTATTAATTTTCTCTGTACCAAGAAGTTTATCTGATTTTAAAACATAAGTGAAATTATAGTTAATAATTTGAATTTGCTTTGATACAACACTACAATTCTGGCAATTCCACGTGACCTTGTCCCGTGCATTATTGTTATACGTTCGCTTTCAATATTTACTGCAAGTAGCAAACACGTTTTGTTTCTGGAATTCGTTTGACGAATAAAGTTAAAAATATTGGGCAGACACATCGGAAGTAACAGCAATACAGTCAATGACTGTGTGTAGCTCACCATACTGTAAAGACTGAGAAGACTGGGACTCTGAGAATACAACGATTAGAACTTGACAAAATCGCTTAAGACAAGTAGTTCTAAACATGGTCATAGCTGGAGGTTCTAAGATGATCAGGGCTCTTCACCATGACATTTCTAATTGCACACCACTGACAAATCACAAACGCCTTACCCTTTTTTATAGAAAACAACCATACCACAGTACTAAGTTCACAAAAATCCTTTTGCACATCCCTCTTAGGTTGAATTTGACCGGTACTTCAAGCTCTCAAGCTTTTGAAAATTACCAACCTGACATCCCCCATAAAGTTAAAATTTATATTTTACAACTGGTACTGGTACTTCAAGCTCTCAAACTATTGAAAATTATCAATCTGACATCCCCCATAAAATTAACATTTGTGACTAATTCGGTCCAACAGTTTAACCTGAAGTAGGGACATATGAACTGTTGGTTTTAACATATACTGGTTGGAAAATCAAATCAAACTATGAAAATAATTCTAGCCTATTTTTGGTGTGAAAATAGAATCTACTACTAATGTTGTATCATGCATGATATTTTCAACTGTTGAAAATTTGATAAAAGTAGGGGGTCAAAACTCCACCCCTTTACACTCCCTACCCACTGCCTCAAATATTGCCCTCACCAAGCAGGTACAAATCAATATTATTATACCAGTACCAAACAACATAGGTACACGTAGTGAGGGTGGGGAAGAGTTAAATTTCTTATCTCTGCCCCTATTTGAACAAGTGTGAATCCCAATCTATGATATACATTCATCTAGTAATTTCAAAGGGTAGATTTAAATGTTGAAGTGAATAGATTTCCTTCAAACGTTTCCTGAAACATAACCTTATTTGAACAAATCTGAACCCAAGGACCCACCATACAGACAAACTCAATCCAATATACCCCCAGATTTTTCTTTGAAAAATCAGGGTATGATTTCACCTGAATAAGTGGTGGATAAGAAAATAATATTGGAACAGCCAAGCCTGAATTTAGTGTGTCTGACATTTGCAGAATGATGTCCCCAAAAGGTAAATTTAATAATGCAATGCCGCAAGGTGTGCTAGCATCACCGCATTCACCCTCCGGGAGCCTCATTCTGAGTAGGCCTCAACTGCCATGGGAAATATAGGAACATATTGGAGTTCTCCAGTTGAAGCTGGTGTTGTACACACCATTGTGTACATCGATTATGCATTTCTTCTTCCAAATTAGGAGATATAGAAACTGAACATAAGAGAACAAATAACTAAAAATGTCAATTTAATACTCTAGATCCTTCCCAGAAAATGAAGCCTAAGGTAAATGAGGTCCCTGGATGGTGCATGTGTTGATGCTAGCCTGCTGTATGGGGTAGCATCATCTCATTCTGCAAATGTCAGACACACTAAATTCAGGCTCGGGAACATAATTCAACATACAGCAGTGGTAATGTAGTTGTTTACACAATCCTGTCCGATATATGTTATTCTAATCTCAATTAATGACTATAACTGTGTCTGCCTCTGTTGGGGGAAGGGTGTGTTGGCGGCAGGGTGGGGGGTTTTGGGTCATGTGGGGGTGTGATGGAAAGTTTCAGTAATTTCATTAAAGTTTAAAGTTTTCAAATTTTATAACATGATTAAAACAACAACAAAAAACTAAAATGTGTTTTAGTTAAATTGAGCAAGGAGTTAAATCTGAATTTGTTATTAATTTTGTTCAGTTATGGCTCCGCCCTCATTCGACACAGTGACCTCATTTAAACAAATCTGAACAACAGTCACCCAAGGACCCTTTATACCAAATATGAACCCATTCGGTCCAATGGAATTTGATAAGTTGTTTCAAGAATTACTATGGAGGGAAAGATTTATGGTCATACCTTCGCAACTATTTAACCTGGTGACTTCGTTTGAACAAATCTGAATGTAAGTCACACAGGGAACATCCACACGAAATATGAACCCATTCGGTCCTAAGAATCTGGCGAAGAAGATGTTCAAATAATTGTCGACGGACGGATGGACGGATGGACGGACCGACGTGCGGACGAGGAGAGATGACTATAGCTCCACCGGAGACTTCGTCTCAGGTGAGGTAACAACACGTCAAAAACATATTACCGACTCCACAGAGTGTGGCTGGAAAACTGTTGCGGAGTATACAAGGAATAACATGGCGGGTGATTCTGATGACGAAAAACGGTTGAGGGCGTCGGAAATATAGACGCTTTTATCTCCAAAGATGGCACCTTACGTATTGCGGACAAAATGTAGACAACTGGTGTTTTCAAAATGGGTTATGTACCCGAAACTTCACATGGTGTTTCCCGATTTATCATATATCGTTATAAGATAGATGTGTATTGTCAATCAACTACTGCCTAGCAACAATGGTTAGGCAACTTTCCAGAGTTTCAATATATCCTGCAAATATAGCTTATGACATTATTATTTCACTCCAATGAATGCATTATCTTGTTTATCGAATGACGCCAACTTGACTTGTTCCAATCTTCATGTCAATTTGTATATGATCAAAACAAAGGTATGACTGTAGTCAGCACCAACGGATTTAGTCGTGCAATGAGTAAAATCCAATGTGGCTGCCATCGGTCATGTTTTATGGCCGAATGTACCCAAAATTACTCGTTCCCGTCTACATTTCAATATTAACATCCACGAAAAATGTCATGATGATCAGACATCACTGCGATCTGTAGCCCGTGATGATTGATTAAATTTCGAAATCCAAGATGGCTGCTGTTCGACCTGTTTTTTGGCCGAATAACCCGAAAATGATTCGTTCACATCTACATGTCAATGTCAATAGCCATGAACAAATTGCATAATGATCTGATCAAAGGTACTTGTAGCCCGTTCCTCAATTAGTTCATTATTCATACAAATGGTAAAATCCAAGATGGCTGCCAGCGGCCATGTTTTATGGCCAAGTGACTCGTTCCCATGACTCGTTCCCATCTGCATGTCAATATTAACATCCACGACAAATATCATGATGATCAGACAAACACCCCGACCTGTAGCCAGTCCTAATGGATTGAATTTCGAAATCCAAGATGGTCGCTGGTAGGCTTTGTTTTGCCGAATGACCCAAAAATGATTCGTTTCCATCTACATGTCAACAGCCTTGACAAATTTCACAATGGTCCGACCAAAGGTACGACTTGCAGCCCGTGCCAAATGATTAAGTCATGAAAAGAGTAAAATCTGCCAGCGGCCATGTTTTATAGTCGATTGACACCAGATATACTCGTTCCCATCGACAGGTAAATGTTAACATACGCGCCAAATTTAATAGTTATCCGATTAAAGGTACAACATGTAGCCCATGCCAAAGGATTTTGTCATGCAAAGAATAAAATCGAAAATGGCTGCCATGGCCAAGGTTTAGGTCCAACATGACACCAAAATGACTTGTTCCAATCTACATGTCAATGTCAAGAGCCATGACAAATTTCATGATAATCAGACGAACGGTACGACCTGTAGCCGATGCTAATGGATTTGACTTTATAATCCAAGATGGCCGCTGGCAGCCATGTTTTGTTTGCCTAATAACCCCAAAATGGCACGTTCCCATATATATCTCAATGTCAACAGCTATGACAAATTTCATAATGATCTGAACAGTGGTACGACCTGTAGCCCGTGCTAAAGGAAATTGTTGATTGACCTACATATGGACACACACACACACGGATGCCAAATACCAAGCCATGACAGTAGCTCAAACTTTACAAAGTAAAGTTGAGCTATAAATGGTTATGTACTTGAAACTTCACATGGGGGTTCATGGGAAATCAATGGTCATTTTAAGTAAATAGCCATCCGGGAGATATTTGTGGGAGGTATGCCCAAATATGCTCATGTTCCAATTTTTTTTTTTCAATTGATTTCAAATTCCATCTTGTTATAATTTTTTCTATTTAAGCTTATTTAGAAATGTATACACCTAAATAAAATAGTAAAGAGAACATAGTTATACAGCTACCATGAGTGTGAGATACATACATTCATGTTTATATAAAGTAATAGCAGGGAAAATGGAATGCGAAATCGCCGGCATGCATTTAAGGACACCGCTAAATTCCTGCTCTAATTCCAGTTCAAAAATATAGAGTGTGCTCCCTTGTATTCGATTTGCACAACAGTGTCATTAAGACAAAATGATTCACGCTCGTTTGCGTAATCCTAAGTCTTGTTATTCAATATATTGCCTATACTATAACCACAGCTTGCATGGCTACGAAAAGTGTGAAAATTAATTAGCCTCAATTGACTCACTGCTCATTAATACTGAATGGTGAGGAATGTGAAATCATTCTTGTTTTTACCGACATTGTGATTATATTTAAATTTTGCGCAGTATTGCTTAGTGTTGAAGTTACCAAAAGTGCATCTCCACATGCGGGAGAAATTGGTGGTCTTCGGTATTTTGGAGGTTTTGCCTATGACAAACAGAGACTCTCGCGGAAAATCCGTGAAACGTAACAGCTCTGACTCCAACCCTATGTGAATGTTTCAAAGGTTTGTTGTGATCTTTCTGAACTATTTTAGCTGATTTCGAGAGGAACTAACCTCTGCTAACTCATCCGTTACTTCATCCTTATTTCCCATATTTGATGTCTCTATTGTACCTCCTTTTTCACACTCGACTGCGTTGACATTGGATTTAATGGACGACGTGGCATTAATATTTGTTTTATTGGCTAGTGATTCTGTGGAAAGAAGAACATAATTATATTAATGTCAGAACGCCGTTATACAGCATACTGCCCAATGTATATAAGATATTTATAACAGGCCTGTCATTTACAAACATGTAGACGGGCCACGTTAAATACATTACCCATATGTATTAATGACGTAGCAGACATTAAAATCACAATAAATAGGGGCCTACATATATAACCTACGTAAAATATTGTTAAACTGGTGGTACCGATAGCTACTGTGTTAGTCCAAACAATTCAGTTGGTGTATTTGTGCGATGTAAGGGATGATAATGCTACCGGTACACTGGTGCCCCATGCATATTTCACTTCACATGCAGCTGGTGGCACGTTTTTTAACCAAATTCGGAAAAACTGGATTACTCCCATCTTGTGGTCATCCCGAAAATCCATGTAAAGGTTAGTAACGATCGGACAAGTAGGGCATACAAAATGATTTAGTCATACAAAGAGTAAAATAAAAGATGGCCGCTGGCAGCCATGTTTTTCAACGAAATTCAGAAAACTTTGATGGCTACCATCTAGAGGTCGCCCCGATGATCCACATGGTGATGATCAGATGAGGATGTTGTATGTATGTTAATTGTGCCCAATGATTTAGTCTGTCATGGCGAAGGATATAGTCATGCAAAGAGTTAAATTCAAAATAGCTGCTGGCAGCCATGTTTAAGGCCAAATGACACCTAAATGACTCTTTTCCCATCTGCATGCCAATGCTAACAACCATGACAAATTTCTTGAAATGATCCGAGCATAGGTACGACTGTAGCCGATGCCAAATGATTTAGTCATGCAAAGAGCAAAATCCAAGATAGCTGCAAGCAGCCATGTGTTATGGCCTGTAGCCTGTGCTAATGGATTTAATTTTAAAGATTGTTTTGCCAAATGACTCGCAAAATGACTCGTTCACATCATCATGTCAATGTCAACAGCCAATAATGGACCCAGCAAATCTATGACCTGTTATCCATGGTGAATGATATAGTCATGCAAAAAGTAAAATCCAAGATGGCTGCTGGTGGTCATGTTTTATAGCCGAATGACCCCAAAATGACTCGTTCCCATCTACATGTCAATGTCAACAGCCATAACAAATTTATAATGATCCGATAAAGGTACGACCAGTAGGCCGTGTTAATGGAAATTGTTGACTCAAGCCACGAGGTATATATGCACACAGACGACGGATACCAAGCCATGGCAATAGCTCAAACTTTACAAGTAGATATTTCCGAACTGGAATTGACCCAATAATTAGAGGGGCCTTGTAGATAAATCAGCATTTAATATATAATAGCTGCTCAATATCGGCCAAAGGCATTCCACAGTGATGATCCAAGATACACTTTCGGATACATGTTACAAGATTACTGCGTCAAAATTGTCCATCATAACATTATATTCAGAAATGTCAACTCATAAAGGAGGATGCTTCATTAAGACTAATGGCTGTCATGTTCGATGCATGTAAAGAAACATTAAATAATCTACTGAATGATTCCCAAATGGTGTGTACCAATACTAATGTTAATGTGGATGAACTGACACAAAACCCAGGCAACTGATCAAACCTTATTCAAGCACAACCGAAAAAAGCTTCATAGGCAAAACTGACGGGATATTTCACAGTCGCCACAGCCCACACGAACTGCAGTTGCCGCTCAGATATTTGACAGGTTTACGCTAACACCAAGAAATGATATAGAAAGTGGGAGCTCTGCTACATCTGTTACCAATGTAAATTAGTTTAACCAGAATACACACAACGATGTGACCCGCGAGAAATATCTCCACAATGACTCAAATAAGAAATCTCAATAAGTAACTAATATGTCAACATATGAACTTTCTGAAGCAGAAATCGCAGCTCTGGAGAAGGTTTTGAAGTTAATTCCGACAAACAAGAATACTGACAACTCCAATCTAAATGAGTGGGAAAGGCGCATGCGGCTGCGATAGCATAATTATGGGATACCGAAAAGCACGACAAACTGAGATGGCACAGCGAGCGTGAGTGAAGTAAAGTTGAAATTGAAACAGAAAAGAAATTTCACACTAAAGTCGGGACGCGACCTTGCTCTGAATTCATACATCACTCTTGTGAAAAAGGACATAATGGCTAGTATTGACAAGCACCACTTTAAAATGTTACTGAGGATGGGAGAAGAGCAATCCGCTCTTTAACAGATACTAAGGCGATCATTATAAGACCAAGTGATAAAGGATCGGGCGTAGAGGTTACAGATGAAGATAAATACATCAATCAACTCTACTCAGAAGTAAAAGACAGTAATACTTACGGGGAGACAGATCGTCATATGACGGACCAAGCAACAAAGAAAGTAAAATCGCTGCTTAATAAAATGAAGCGAAAACATGTCATCACGGGAGACTTGAACAAATACATGAGTCCTCGATATCCCACCGCTGTAAAACTGAAAGGAAACCAAAAAACTCCACTAGGAAAACGCGCCATATCGTACAATTGTTAGTGGTATAAATACTCCAACAGAATGATGGCGGAGGTAGCCGAGCACAAACATGAACAATTTGTATACACAACGCCAAGTTTTGTGAAGGGGACAACAAATTATCCACCAAAAAACGATCCCACAAGCATACAACAAATTATCCACCATAACAACGAATCCACAAAATGCTATATACTTTTGTTATGATGTCCACAAGTTATACACATCTGTACCGCGGGCGGAAGGATTGGCGGCATGCAAGATAGCCATTGAAACCCAAGCTACTCCATTGATTCCCATAGAATGCATGATGGATATGATACAATCAGTACTAAAATATAATAGCTTTGGTCTAAACAACAAGAATTCTTTCCAAACTGACGGAATTGCCATTGGATTGCGTCTGGAAAGAAATTTTGCTTGTTCTTGCATGAGGAAATGGGATGAATCATTGATTAAATTCAAGGACAAACCCATCCATGTTTTATGTGCGATATATAGATGACGGATTTGGAATATGAACACATGGTCTGCAATCACTCAATAAGTTCATAGCACACGCAGATAATACCACACAAATATTAAAGTAGATCTGAGGTAAACACAAGTGAGATAGTCTCTGGACACCTATACGTGAATATATCAGAAGGGGACAAATACACGGATATATATTACAAGCCGTCTGGCAAAATGATGTACCTGAACCAAACATCGAACCAACTCGCTCACACTAAGAGAGCCGTCGTATATGGTCTCGGTCTTAGGGTAAGGAGGATCACAAGTTATTGAAGATACATCTCAGAAGGAGAGGATATAGCAAACGTTTCATCGAACGGGAACTGTTGAAGGTAGATGGTGTTGAAAGGAAAGGCCTTTTGAACTTAACATTTAATATATAATAGCTGCTCAATATCGGCCACAGGCTTTCCTCATTGATGATCCAAAATAGACTTTCGGCTACATGTTACACGATTACTTATCTAAATGATAATCGATCGAATATTGTGCTTCAAAGTTGTCCATCATAACATTATATTCTGAAATGTCAACTCATAAAGGAGGATGCTTCGTTAAGAATAATGGTTGTCATGTTGGATGCATGTAAAGAAACATTAAATAATCTACTGGATGATTACCAAATGGTGTGTACCAATACTAATGTTAATGTGGATGAATTGGGTGAATGAAGTCGTCGCACGGAAAGCATTTCTCAGACATAAAACACAGGAAAATGAGAAATCTTATTCGAGTACAAACGAGAAAAGCTTCTTTGGCAAACCAGACGGGATAGTTCAGTCGCCACAGCCCACACGAACTGCAGGTGTTGCTCCGATATTTGGCTGGTTTACGAGTAGTCATTCGGGCCTCTATAGGTAGTCAATTTAGTGACGAAGCACTGGGACGAAGATGAGGAGTCAATTTTTAGTCATAAAGCACTGGAGTCAAAAATCGACATGCCATCGCAGTGTACGTTTACAAAGGATCACATACAATGAATCATTCTATTTATAGATACGTGTTGTGCAATATACGAAAAACAATACCACAGCGGTAGACGTGTGTACGGAGAATCGATGAAACTCATCTTATTTGTCGGCATGCCGCTACTAGACTAATCAGATATCGAGCTATACAATTATCTGAATTGGGAGCCTTCATTTATTTGCTCATGGCCATAATGCTTTAACTGAATGTAGTGGGTACATTTTAATATGCTAATCCACTCTCCATTTTGCTCTATATAAACGGATCATTTACAATTTTTAGTCACTATATTTAGAACCGTTGTTTGAAGCAGACGTTTTCAACGACCAGGACGTGTAACAGTAAGGGGTATTAGGGGGATTATTTATATAAACAACGGGGTCTGTCTGTTGGGAAAACCCATTACAGCTAAAAAAAAAAGGTAGAGCACAGTTATATTCTATATATAGGGATGTAACAATGTGTTGCTACAAGAGGTAAATATAGGTTGTTTCTAGATGTGACACAGCCATCTTATGGACCATAATCAGAGACTGTTTGCACGCGGCCATAGTCTAATCTATATGGATTATGCACAGCTAGTATCTCGCTTGTCATCTTATTTTGTCATTAAGCTCACAAGCGAGATACTAGTTGTGCATAATCCATATAGATTAGACTATGGCCGTGTGCAAACAGACGTATATTATGGTCCGTAAGATGGCTGTGTCACATCTAGAAACAACCTATATATACCTCTTGTAGTAAAACATTACTACATCCCTATTTATAGAACATAACTGTGCTCTACATATTTTTAGCTGTAATGGGTTTTCCCAACCCCGTCGGTTACATAAATAAACCCCTTATATCCCTTACTGTTAGCCGCCCTGTTCTTTGAAAACGTCTGCTGCAGACAACGGTTGAAAATAAAATGAGTAAAAATTGTAAATGATCCGTTTATATAGAGCAAAAGGGTGTGGATTATTATATTACAATGTACCCACTCCATTCAGTTAAACCATTAAGGCCAAGACAAAATAAATGCGGGCTCCCCATTCAGATAATTGTATAGCTTGATACCTGATTAGTCTAGTAGCGGCATGCCTACAAATAAGATGCGTTTCATCGATACTCCGTACACACGTCTACCGCTGTGGTATTGTTTTTCATATATTGCAAAATTCGTGTCTATAAATAAAAATTATTCATTGTCGGTGATCTTTTTTAAACATACACTGCGATGGCATATCGATTTTTGACTCCAGTGCTTTGTGACTAAAAATTTACTCCTCATTTTCGTCCCAGTGCTTCATCACTAAATTGACTACACTGCATGAAAACTGGAATTTATTCATTGCATAAATTCCGGATAAATGTGCATAAATCTGGATAAATCAGAAATTTATTCACTGAATAAATGTGCATAAATCCGGAAATTTATGCACATTTATTCACAATTTATTCATGAATAAAGGCCGACATTTATACACAATTTATTCACTGAATAAACCCACGTTTATTCAACAGAATAAACTCGGAATTTATTCGTACGTTTATGCACATTTATTATCGACCTGTTTATGCATAAATGCGAAATTTATTCACTGAATAAAGCTGCATAAATATATATAGCTACATTTATTCTGGTTATATACTCCAGTTTATGCACATTTATACCCCGTATAAATTATTTGGATTTGAACATATATATCCATATATATTTGTGAAATCTACTTTATGGTGACATTTGGCTTGTAACCAGCATATAAGGCGACACGGATGTGTATATCTAACTATACATATACACATGTGTCGCCCTGATTCTGGTATCTCCATGTGTAGTAATTTGCCAACAAAATGCTGCCCTATATTGTTGGTTATACCAGTCACAAATATAATATGAACTACTTGGACATGGCACTTTGGGTCATAGCTGTATCTTGCCGTCATCAATTTTCGTAGTCTCTGCAATAAAGAATAAAAATTAAATAATTAAGTGATCGCATGGGAAATAAGTATAAACGATAAAATATTAAAACTAAAATAAGAATTTTTTTTCTGCTAAAGAGTGATATCGCCCTTCAAGGAACACAATTTTACGGGATTCAAAATTGTGTAACATCATGGATTTATTGTACATGAATTTTTATGCGATATGACAAAGCGTGATATCACCCTTTCATCGCCACAATTTTACTCGATTCAAACTTCAAAACGGGTTTACATCATGGACTTACTGTACAATGAATTTATATGTGATATGGCAAAGGGTGATATTACCCTTCCATTACCATAATTTTACGCGATTATAACTTCAAGACAGGATTACATCACGGATATATTGTACAATGAATTTATATGTGAACTGGCAAAGGGTGATATCACCCTTCCATGGTCACTACTTTACGCGATTTTAACTTCAAAACAGGATTACACCACGGATATATTGTACAATGAATTTATATGTGAACTGGCAAAGGGTGATATCACCCTTCCATGATCACTATTTTACCGATTCTAACTTCAAAACGGGATAACATCATGAATATATTGTACAATGAATTTATATGTGAACTGGCAAAGGGTGATATCACCCTTCCATGATCACTATTTTACGCGATTCTAACTTCAAAACGGGATTACATCACGGATATATTGTACAATGAATTTATATGTGAACCGGCAAAGGGTGATATCACCCTTCCATGACCACAATTGCAATTTTACGCGATTAAACTTCAAAACAGGATTACATCATGGATATATTGTACAATGAATTTATATGTGGCATAGCCAAGGGTGAAATCTCGCTTCCAACTCCACATTTTACGCGATATTTTAGCCTGTTTAGCAAAATATTTAATTGAAATGTACGGCATTTTATTTTTGATCTGGCTAAGGGTGGAATCACTCTCACAAAACCACATTTTCACGCGATAGAATAACCTTCTTCCGACGTCTGTGTATAATCAAATATTAATTTTGACATGTGTCGATCACGCTGCGAATTGATGAAAGAATGAATCGGCAACATAAATTGTGAAATGCCTTCATTTCATAGCCACATATGTGTTAACTTACCCTTGGTAAAACGAGTTCCCATCTCATTCACACACGTCTTCGCATCAGCTTTGTTTTCAGACAAAGAAACCTAGGTATCCGGCCGTTAGCTCGTGTTAATGATACACGCCTCACATATCCACATGGTAGTAATTAAATTATGGGCCAAGATTTAAACCCGCCGTTGGTTACAGTAATGAGCGAAATTAATGCGGCATTTATGCGAGATTTAAAAATATAAATGCGAGATTTATATTTTTGTATAAAGGCGAATTTAATATGCATAAATGCATGCATAAATTTAGGGTCCTAAATTTATGCGACATTTATATTTTATAAATCTCGCTTTTCGTGCAGTGCTACCTATAGAGGCCCGGATGACAACTTTTACGCAAACATCAAGAAATGATATAGACAATGGGAGCTCTGCTACATATGTTACCGATGTAAATTAGTTTAACCAGAAACCACCCAGCGATGTGACCCGCGAGAAATATCTCCACATGGACTCAAATAACAAATGTCAATAAGTAACTAATATGTCAACATATGAAATTTCTTACGCAGAAATCGCCGTTTTGGAGAAGGTTTTGAAGTTCGTTTCGACAAACAAGAATACTGACAAGTCCAAGCTGCTCGCAGACCTGAATGAGAGGGAAAGGCGCATGCGACTGCGATAGCATCATTATGGAAACCGGAAAGCACGACAAACTGAGATGGCACAGCGAGCGTGTGTGAAGTAAGTTTAAATTGAAACAGAAAAGAAATTTACCACCAAAGTCGGGACGCGACCTTGCTCTGGACACATACATCACTCTAGTGAAAAATAACATAATTGCTAGTATTGACAAGCACCACCTTCGAATATTTCTGAGGATGAGAGAAGAGCAATAATCCGCTCTTTAACATATACTAAGGCGAACATTATAAGACCAAGTGATAAAGGATCAGGCGTAGTGGTTATATATACAGATAAATACATCAATCAACTCTACACAGAAGTAAGAGACAGTAATACATACGAGGAGAAAGATTGTGATATGACGGACCAAGCAACTAAGGAAGTAAAATCACTACTTAATAAAATGAAGCGAAAACATGTCATCGCAGGAAACTTGAAATAATACACGAGTCCTCGATATCCCACCGCTTAAAAACAGAAAGGAAACCAAAAACTCCACAATGAAAATGCACCTTATCTTACAATTGTTAGTGGTATAAATATTCCCACAGGAAGGATGGCGGAGGTAGCCGAGCACAAACATGAAAAATTTGTATACACAATGCCAAGTTTTGTGAAGGACACAAATTATCCACCATAAAAACAATTCCACAAGGATAAAACAAATTACCCCCCCCCCCTTCATGCAGTTAATGGCCACACAAATATTAACGTAGATCTGAGGTAAAGCACAAGTGAGATAGTCTCTGGACACCTATACGTGAAGATATAGGAAGGGGAAATATACACGGATCTATATTACAAGCCGTTGGACAACATGATGTACATGAACCAAACATCGAACCAACCCTCGCATACTAAGAGAGCTGTTGTATATGGTCTCGGTCTTAGGATAAGAAGGATTTGTGCGAAGGAAAAAGATTAAAAGAGGCATCATAAGTTATTGAAGACACAACTCAGAAGGAGAGGATATAGCGAATATACACCAAAGAAACAAAGTTAAAGCGGGTTCTCCTCGTATCAACATATAACGAGTCCTTATCGGATATAGGTGCAATATGTAGGAAATATATGGACATTCTATACGAGTCGGAGAGACTGAAACGGGTATTCGAATCTCAACTACTTGTTGCATATCGATGCGATAGGAATCTGGCAGACATTTTGGTGTGACATTATGTACTGATACATGCAAAACGTGCACTATTGTAAATGTTGACCAAGTCACTAATACATCAGCTGACACATATTTTCATGTTAGGAATAATGTTAGTTATAAATCGCGAAATTTGGTGTATGTACTCTCGTGTAAGAAGTGTCAATGTGCAGTATATGTGCGGCCGACAGAGAGACAGCCATCAGAGATGATCGACGAACACTCCCGCGACATAAGGGTGCATCCAGATAAGCCGGTTTACCAACATTTGAAAGGGACTGGATATTTTACTAAGGACTTGATTGTTTCGGTGGTAGAGATAGTCAGGAGAGGGAAACAACTTAGACTTATAGAAGAAAATTCATGGATTTTAAGATTCGACACATGAAACCGCAGAGGGTTCAATTCCCGCGCCAGTGTGATTACGTCAATGTGATTATCTAACGTTATGATGGACAATTTTGACGCACAATATTCAACCAATTGTCATTTAGATAAGTGATCTTGTATCATGTAGCCGAATGTGTATTTTGGATCATTACCGAGGAAGGCCTGTGGCCAAAAGCTTTGATATTGAGCAGCTATTATATATTAAATGCTGATTTACAAGTAGAGCTAAAACCACTCTGCCCCAACATAAAAATAGTTTAGATATGGATAATGTGGAGACTATGAGATTACATGTATGAATATGAAAGTGTTATGACACTGTAGCCCAACTCGGAGAGGGGATAATTTCATGTCTTAGTCAATGAGCAGATACATGTAGTAATGCGAAAGCTAATATGTTATTAGATATCACCATGGAGAGATATATATAAAGTAAAATCAAATATGGCCACTGGCGACTATTTTTCCAATGAAATTCAAAACTATTTGATAGCTCTTATCTAATAGGTGTGCTCAAGGATTTAGTCATGCAAAAATTTACATCCAAAATGAATGCCAAGTGGCATGTTTTTAACGAAATTCGGTAAAACTAGAGTACTCCCATCTTGTGGTCATCCCGAAGATCAGTGTGAAGTTTATTAATTATCGGAGGTTGTACCAAATTATTTAGTCGTACAAAGAGTAAGATCAAAGATGGCCGCTAGCGGCCATGTTTTTCTGTAAAGTTCGATGGCTCCCATCTGGAGTTCTCCCCGATGATCCACATGAAGTTTGGTGATGATCAGATGAGGGATGTGGTCTGTAAGTTGTGCCCAAGGATTTATTCTGCAAAGCAAAGGGTAAAATCCAAGATGGCTGTCAGCAACCATGTTTTAAAACCAAATGATACCTAAATGACTCTTTCCCATCTACATGTCAATGCTAGCAGCCATGATAAATTCATTAAGGATCAGACGAACACTCCAGCTTATAGCCTTTGCTAATGGATTGAATTTTAAAAATTATGTTTTTTTCCAAAGGACCCCAAAATGACTCGTTCCTATCTAAATGTCTATGTAAACAGCCATGACAAATTTCATAATGAACCGACCAAAGGTTCAACTTGTAGCCCGTGCCATAGAATTGATTCATGCAAAGCGTAATATCCAAGATGGCTGCTGACGGCCATGTGTTATGGTCGAATGACCACAAAATGACTCGTTCCCATCTACATGTCAATGTTAACACACAGGACATATTTCATGATGATCAGACGAACACTCCGGCCTGAATCCCTTGCTAATGGATTGAATTTTGAAATCCAAGATGGTTCCCATTTATATATCAATGTCAACAGCCATGGCAAATTTCATAATGATCTGACCAAAGGTATGACCTGTAGGCTCTGCTAATGAAAATTGTTGGCGGACGTCGTGACACACACACACACACCCTCGGACGACGGATACCAACCCATGGCAATAGCTCAAACTTTGCAAAGTAATGTTGAGCTAAGATAGATAGATCAAAAGCATTAAGCCTGAACAAGATATTTTGTGTTATAGAAATGTGACATTTTGCAGTTCGAGGATTAATACTCATTCATGGCCAAAAATAGAGGAGGCATTTAAATTTGAAGTAGACACAAAAGGAGTCTAAAGCTTCAAAAAAGGTACATGTGTTTCACTTTTGAACAAATTTAAAAATCTGGTTAGACAAACACAATCTTTTCCTGATTTGTGGGAATGTAACCCGAAATTTCATGTAAGTTGTAACCTCTGACATGGAGAAGTCGAAGCAAATGAATATCTAAAATAATCTGACTTAGTTACAGTCAAAATATAGTTGTACAGCAATGTGCAATCTAAAGTTGGGTAGTATAGAATGTGTCTTTTTTCGTAACCTGTCACACAGGGCATTCAAGCTTCATAACTTGGGAATATCAAAGTTTTCCAGGAATTTTTGGTTTTTATACAGAAATATAGACAATGTCCTTAAATGCAATAATATCCACAATCTTTACATTTATGTGATGGAAACTTAGTAGATAATTTTGTCAATCATGATCTCTTGTAACGTCTGTCATGAAGGAATTAGCCTGACGTGATAGGCAGGAGGACGGCCAATAATGTAACTATAGTGAAGTCATATGAACAGACGTAACAAATAGGGCGGTTTGCCGCGGTTGTAAGAGTTCCCAAACGCCTCATCAACATTCTCTCCGTCTCCCTTTAACCAACCATTTTCTCTTACTATCTGCAATAATCTCACATCTAGCTCACATCACTCTCACATATAGCTCACCTCACTCGCACATATAGCTCACCTCACTCTCACATCTAGCTCACTTCTCTCACATCTAGCTCACCCCACTCTCACTTCTAGTTCTCTCCACTCTCGCAGCTAGCTCACCTCACTCTCACATCTAGCTCACCTCAATCTCGCATCTAGCTCACTTCACATCTAGCTCACCTCACTCTCACATCTAGCTCATATCACTCTCACATATAGCTCACGTTAGCGCATATATCCATATGAAATGAAAACAAGAGTTTTGGTTCTCGGGCATTTTTTTCTTCAAATCAGTGAGAGGGAGACTTTCATTTTATTTTTTCTGAAAATAGCCAGTATGACAGTGATAGACCTTCCTCGGTCTAGTAATAACGAAAAGCATGTAGAGGAACCTGTTATGCATATACACTCATTTAATCCAAAATAAAAATGACATTGTACTACGAGTATATGACAGGTTATTTTACTTTTAATTTAATGCAGTGGGGCCTGAGAAGCAAAACCTTCTATTTTAACCTATATCTTCATGCAATCCCACATCTCACAAATGTTCTGTCAGCTTGTACATTCTATAACCTACATACACAGAAGTCACACATACCAATACACCAATTAAATTCATAGTTATACAATTCAGTGCGTGTTGGGGCACTAAAATGTGACTCAGTAAAACAAATAGGTGCGTGATTATGAACCTATGTCTCTCCATCTATCATAAAGCACAGTGCGATGCATGCATCAGGTTACACGTACAGTATACAATACATGGGTTACATGTACAGTATACAATACATCAGTAGCATGTACATAATACAATACTCGACATCATTCATACATTATATGTTATACTCAACATTATTCATACATTATATATGACACTCGACATTATTCATACATTATATATTATACTCAACATTATTCATACATTATATATTATACTTGACAGTATTGATATATTATATATTATACTCGACGTTTTTCATATATTATAAATTATATTCGACATTATTCATACATAATATATTATTCTCGACGTTATTCATACATTATAAATTATACTCAACATTATTCATACATTATATATTATACTCGACGTTATTCATATATTATATATTATACTCGACAGTATTGATATATTATATATTATACTCGACGTTTTTCATATATTATAAATTATATTCGACATTATTCATACATAATATATTATTCTCGACGTTATTCATACATTATAAATTATACTCAACATTATTCATACATTAAATATTATACTCGACGTTATTCATATATTATATATTATAATCAACGTTATTCATATATTATATATTATACTCAATGTTATACAAACATTATATATTATACAGTAGGTGGCCTCACCATGGTATATAGTTAGCATTTGTTGACTTTTGATGCAGAAATAATTGACAGACCAAGAAATGGTTTGTAGGTGATAACTTTATGGTTTGTGAAAATAGATCATATGTTTGTTTGTAAAGTTATGAAATTAATATAAACACTCACCGGCGGGAATAACTCGCAGCGACCAGAGTGTGATGCAGAGATCTGTTATAACATCACTGGGTGTAACCTTATCCTGAGAGAGGTATCTACCCCGGGTTCTATCATGATGTGCTTCTATCATAGCATCCCATCGGTGATCACTGTGACGACGACGGACATCAGATATATATAGTCTCGTCCTTTCATTGTTAATGAATGCTGTAATTCCGATGTCATGGAATATGTTATGGGTCGCCCACTGATTCAGACACAGAGCATAGACAATGGTAATCTCGAGGATGCGGTTACTAAGCTGATTAAAGCTCCATGATTCTGCCGTCCCATAATGCTTCAGCAGATAAAATAATACCAGTTTGATATAGTATGAAGGAAAGGCTGCCTTCGGACACTCACAGTCATCCTGTTTATAATCCGGGAGGAAATAATGAGCTACACATTTGGTGAGCTGGTACGCCATTCCTGCACCGGTCCCGGCTAAGTTATGCATCAGCCTCGACTCGGCGAATGTTGTTGTTACTAGGAACCTATCCCCGCTATCGGTAAGGATGTAGAATGCGAATGGTGGTTGTTCTCCGAGTGATTGTACGAGTCGATCATTACGTGATGAAGGCCGACTCTCCTCGTCCCTCATCCCGACCGATATATCAAGCTTGATTTCTGAGTCGTTGAGTTTAAATGTTACAGCTGTGGCTTTATGTTTGACGCATTGCTCGATGTATTTAAGGCCGGGTATTTTCTCCACATTAGGTGAGTGAGTGAGTGATTCTACTATGAGTCTCCTTAGTGTTTGTCCTGCTCCCTTTTCTCCAGCTCCATCGATGTTATCCTCGATATATCTTACACATGATTCACTGACTGGGAACTTATCTCTAGCTCTATCTCTATCTATATCTATATCTATATCTCTATCTATATATATATCGCTATATAAATTGCTCTTCACCGGGAAGTATGTGCGGTGGAAATCATTCAGCCAAGGCAAAAAAATAACGAAATCTCCTTCATCCATTTTAATAGTTTTGGTATTTTCTGATACAGATCCGAGTAGCACCGCTGTACTCTGATTAAATATAGGCCGCAGTGCTGGGTTTGAATGCTCTCTCAGATCCTCCAGCCCACGCTGGATTAATTTCAGGATTTCATTCATCACACCACGACTGTCTGATCGAGAGGTCACATTGCAGTCGCTGAAAAAGGAGCATATCATGTGGTGGAGTATGCTCCCCGTATCTGGTGCCATCAAATCCACCCGCTGCGCTATCATCTCTATCAGCTCTCTCATATTTATTGGATGTATCATTCCTCTCAGCTTTATCATGTCTGTCATCCTCACCTCATTTACCTTCATCAATATCATCTCTCTAATTTTCTTCTCTCTCGTCTCTATCATCTCTCTTATCTTGATATCTCTTATCTTCATCTCTATCGTCTCTATCATCTCACTCATCATTATCATCCCACTCATCTCTAACATCCGGATCACATTGCTTCTCTTCATTGGTTCTATAATATTCTGTAGTAGTGTTTTCGCTGAGGATTTATTCAGCAGGTTGTGTTGTGGGTTTTCGTCTCTTGGATTACACCTCCAGCACAGGTCACCTGAAATATAGATACAATTGCATAATGTTTAAAACGTTCATGTGAGAAATGTCTGTATAATTGTGTTCTATATATTTATACAACAACGTATTATATATTTAACCATTCTCTTATAACTTATCAGTAACAAGTGATACAGACCGCTACCTGCTCAAATGTTTTCAGCAACACACAAGGCTGCAATCACGTTTGACAGTGTTTTGATATAATAATAAGGCCATTCAAATATTTGTTTTATTCATCACCGCCGCTTTGAGCGTTTGATTTTGATTTTTGATATTATAACCAAACAAAAGTAAGAAAAATAATTTGTTTTTATTTGTATCGGTAGCGTGGTATGTTTTTATCAACATGTCAGTACACTATGAACATTATTTACAATAATATGATCTCTTAACATATCTCTGTAATATGTGAAAAGTGACTATTATGTAATACATATAGTGACATACAAGTAGATGACCACATTAAAGTAAATGATTATCTGATCCTAATGGTCTGCTGTACTAATTATACCTCCAGAACAATTTAAAGGCACTGGGGGAAATTTAGGATCCTATGCTATAATGGAGAGGTCTCAATTTATAGACAACAATAGCAATTAAATATCGTAATTATATTATACCACACAGAATTAGAACATGCCTTTCAAGCATCCATATATGTAAATTACTCGCAAGTATCCAGAGAAGGAAGTGACTGGGCATTACTATTAACAATGTTTAGAGTATGCCAACTTGATGTCAATCGCTTTCTGTCAATTATGTACTAAAAACAGGCTTCACTAAAAGGCTGGTATCAGCATTTACTAATCCCTGATCAAACGTGTTATTATTCCCATTGATGAAGCACATGTGTTGAACACCTGCATCATGAATCTCAGTGAATTGACTTCATCTTTTGGTGATTCAGACCATGTTAGTAATATTTTAGTGTCCCGAAAGCTGTTATATTGTGTTCGGAGTAATTTCATTATGAAGGGGTCGAGTACAGGTTGTTTTCCTGACGCACTTATTGGTCGTTCATTAGAAGTGTTGATGCAAAAACCTTGTAGGCTGCAACTGGACATTATGTAGCTGGAACTACATATGAATGAATGCTCGATGGTGAATATTGGAACATTCTCCTGTTCGGGTTTTTGGCGTCCTTTCATTATGTTTTAAATATTCAATTCCATTTGCGTCCTTTTTAAGCACAATGTAACTCCATCTTAAACTATGCTGTTGCTTTCCAGTGCGCATGCTGTAATGTCTAATTCCATGTTGTTTAAAATTTACTAATTATTAATTATTTACGTTCGTAGCATATGAGTATACTATTTTACGAGTTTTAATTGGTTATTTAGACGTGTTGTCTTGAAAACAAGCCAGTTGTCGAAACGCATGTGCACCAGCTGTTGCTATCCACGATATCCTTGTTGCCATCCAGGATACAAGATAGGAAACCCCTAGGCGTTTTCGTGCGTATTTGAGGACAAATAGCTAAATTGTAAGATAAATATATATATATTAATATTGTAATGGCCTTGCTATAATGACGAACATTCACGGTTATAAGATCAGTACAGTATGATCTCAGTAAACAACCCATGACATTGTTTCTTCCGAATATAGCAGGCAAAGTAGCAAGTACTTACTTGGTTTTAGTGACATCAAATGATCCCACATCATGTACAGCCTGAAAAGCAATGACATGATTATAGATACAAATGAATTGCCATATATGGTACAATAGTGAGAGTGGTATAGTGTGGTTATTCGTGTCGCTGGTATTAAATTGGTTCCAAGACTAGACGTGACTTCTCGCATCAGAATCACCACAATGAGGTGAAGGGAAATAAAACCATAGATCCTGGTAAGAAAATGGAACGACGAATGATATATTTCTTATTGATATCACTTGTAGGCAATTTGGGGGAAACTTAATTTCTCTGGTTATTCAATGGATGCCTGCTGAAGAATAGAATCTATTCTCACAAAACACAGAAAAGCGTGGTTTTCTAGACCTGTGGGTCAATATGAGTTATGCACGGTAAAGCTGTCCATAAACCAGCCTTTAACCAGGGGCTGTAATAAAGGTTTCCATGGCTGCAAGCCGCAAATCAAACTGCTACTCAACACTGTCACTGAAGGGTGACCGTCGCACATCGGGGTAATTTTTGCGACACAATTTTCTTAAGTGAAAATTACTCTAGTTTCAGAATCAGCGAGTACCGAGCCGAAACAGGTGACGACATATAAATGTCCACTATGTTTCATAAGATAACCTAGCTAGTATTCTTTCTGACCTGGCGGCCTACTTTCGTCTGATCAGTTTAGCATCCAAAAAGAATCGCGCAAACCAACCGAAAAGGCTGTCAGATTGAGGTCGGTGAAAAATACGGAATAGCAGCCAGAAAACTTACTTCAACTTCGATGTCAGAACGGAAGGGGGATTCGAAATATCTCAAACACATAATTGAAAAATACTTGTTTTCAACATACAGGAATGAACATGATTGTTTTCACCCGTCGCTATCGCTTTATAATCGACTGGTTTTAAGCGCATTCTGGCCAAAGATGTGGGCACATGGGTGGGGTCATGGCTGCTGGTGGCCATGTTATTCAACGAATTTCGGTCAAAATAGGAGGCTCCCATCTAGAGGTAACTCCGAAGATACATATGAAGTTTGGTGATCATCAGATGACGAATGTGGTCTCTAGGGTGTGCCAAATGATTTAGTCAAGCAAAGAGTAAAATCCAAGATTGCTGCCAGCGCCTTGCTTTTTTCATCGAATTTTTTTTCAAATTTGATAGCTCCCATCTCGAGGTGATTCTAAATATGCCTGTAAATTGTCAAAATCATTCTACAATAAATGCGGGTTATTATACTAGTACATGTGTCATGGTGGCTTTTAGTCGTCATTATAATGTTCCTGTGTGTTTCTTCAGACAAAACATTTTGTGTGGAGAAGTGCACGACTGTGAACCGCATGCTAAACTCCTCCCAGTCAAGATCGATACGTGCGTAAACAACAGACTGTCGAAACTACAATAATTATTAATTAGGCATGCAGTTTGGCATAATGACGTTTTAAATTGAAGGCTAGCCAGGCATTGTTTTTCAGTTTGTGTTTGGAGCCTAATTCACAACAACGTAATAAACCATTTCCAAATATGGAGTGTATTCCTGGCGAAGCAGTAAATGTTTGTGAGAATCGTGGTATTTAGAAATAGTTGTAAATACAAGATGCTAAAGAATAATCAGTCACGAATGTCTCCTATATTGCGATGAGCAAAAAATAAGTTATGGATATATTGCCTGTATTCAGTTTTCCAACATACCTCTGATCTGTGAAGTAATATGTTATGCCATAAACCAATGAAATCATACACCTGCTTCGCCATTATCCAATAAATTGGGGGAATCCCACCAATTCAGTAACTGATTATGAATGAGATATCCAGAGACGTAACTTCTGTAAAATTGGCTTTCTAAAGAGACTGGGCCGCTGGCAGCCATGTTTTATCTAAGAATTTCAAAAGCAAATCAATGGCTCCCATCTAGAAGTCGCCATGAAGATTCATATAAAGTTTAGGATATACATGTAGTTTGTAAGGTATACTAAAGTATTTAGGCATGCGAACAAAATAAATGACCACTTAGCTATCAAATGTGAGCATGGACATAACACGGACAGACGATGGACACCAACCCACGACATTATCTCAAACTTTACAAAGTAAAGTTGAGTTAAAAGTTAGTGAGAAATTTGTTTTCTGTTTAATAAGTTGTCATGTCTTGGTCAAACTTCATTATTTCACACCGGGCTTGTGTATTTGTTATTTACATTCTTAGCTGCACCCACTCAACTATTTTATCGGCTATTTCAAAGACTTTCTTTCAACCGATTATCACCGTTTGTCTGGCAAAATAACCGGAAGATAACCGTCCTAGTGATGCAAGCGTTAATTAATCCAACATTTTAATGTTTAATTTTGTCAAAATCGAACATTCAAAATAAAATTAACTGGATTAAAAATATGCACATACACGTAGGTCAGTTATGGAGCAAGGTGCACTGATTTATCAATAACAGAAAAGTTGTCGGAACTCGGGTGACAACTCCAGGTCTCATTTCGGTGACAAATATCGGTGTTTTTCTCATGGGCGGACAACAACTGTATATTAATAATTAGCATAACCATGGCTAATTACAAGCTGAACATTCTGACTTTCTGACCTGTATAATGATGCCATTTGAGTTGATATAAACCCGCTGCTAATGTCATCACTGGTATCATCACTCCTGTATTCAGCAGACATCCTGGGCTCTCGCTCATCCATTATGCATGCTCCCTGGGATGACAAAAACAACATGTTAAATTTAGTGGTGTCAGGTGGTAAAAATATGAAAAGTTGAGCCATAGGCATGCCAATCTGGATCTTGATCAACACTGCAACTGTCAACTAATTCACCTATCTTCTAATTGCATGATTTGTTATCATTGTCTGGTTTTGCATCCAGATAGTCCATCATATGTTCCACAGTCACAAAAAATCACTGAATTTTGTTGCTTGTTGTTAGGAGTTGCACTATATAACAATATAGAATGTATACTTAGATAGAGCGTCAATCTCCGGGATTCCCACGAACTCACAATTCTCAAACATGACACTATTTATTTAAGCTGATAAACACAATAATAAAAGTACAAACAGCCACGGGGAAATACATGTTACTCGGTTCACGATTCGGAAGGATGCATGACTCTTTGTATTTTGAAGACCATGTACTAACACTAAACATGAATCATACGTCTTTATGTGGTTCATTTCGATTGGTCAGCCGTGAGACAAAGAATGAGAACCATGTGTTGTCTGAATCATAAAGGACACACACTGCGACATAATTTCTTCAGTCATGGTCTCCATATATAAAATGTATTTGCATGGATTTTCTAAAGACAACAAGAGAATTAACCAATTCTATGATGTGTAAAAAAATTTCTTGGTAACTTAAATTAAGATATATCATCACGTATAGGGGATTTAACAATGGCTTACTATATTATAATATTAATAAAATATTGTTATATTCACGAATGCATCTGCATTAGTATTACAGCAAATTGGCAGATCGCTGATTGACATTACCTACATCCATACCAATTTAACACAGGCACCATCCAATTTGATTCGAAATCTGATTCAACTTTGAAATATGAATGTCTAGATTTGCAGGATACTAATGAGTTAATGTTCGTTCTGACGGCATGAATAAAACTCCCTATTTTGAGAACACGAGCCTGTAAGTATTCTGGGAAGGAGTTTGTCCAACTTTGTTCTAGTCAAAATGCAGTATATACTAACTGTCTGTTGCATTGTTAGATATGTGTTTTTCAACACATCCAGCAGCTTACAGTGACCTGGATTGCTTTCATCTAGATTCGACGATGCAATCAAGCTTGATAGCTGTTGAGGGATTGTTTCACTGTCCTGTAAACAATAACGGACACACCATTAGAAAAATGAAATCTATGTCACCAGTCTATGTATTGGCAGATCAACCTGCGTCAAATTCAAGAGATTCTGATATATCTATAAATGCTGAAAATCGAATATGATTTAGTTGAGTGTATGCTTTTGAATAAGGAACTAAGATGACCAGAAAACATAATTTGGTTTAAACAATGTGTGTTCTTAAACAAACATAACATGACGATATATATTTATACATAGGCAGTGTGCTACACTAAATCATAGTTGGTGATTTATCAACTGGGAACAGGGTATGGCATATTTTATCCCAATAAAACAGAACATAACACTAATAAACATCAGACCTTGTAGACCTAGATAACTAAACGTGGTATGTAGAATAACTGGGCATGTTTTAAGTGAGCTGCCCTATACTAATCAAGTGAGGGATCATAGACTAATCGATCAATAATTCACAGGCAGAATATTGGGCTAACAGAGTGAGACATGGTACACTCTTCAAACTACATACAAATGTGTAGGAAAATCCTTCAATAAAACATACTCAAACTGCATTCATTTATTAACAATCCATTCAGTGGTTTGTTTTGCTTTAATCAGTTGAAACCTGAGGCAACTATTGTTTTATTAGTTGGTTTACGGATAACTATTTTAAAATAGGAGGGAATAATCAAAAACATAAAATTGATTTTGAATTTAGAATTTTTTCATATTATCGAAAAATCAGGTAGGAAGATAAAGAAATACCTTAAATATAATGTATGACAAAACAAATTTAGGCTAAATGATGCAATGAGTCTCTAACAGATGTAAAAGAAAGCTTTCGATGAGTATGTTAAGATATTTATTTGCGAAGTACACTAGTGTTGTAATTGATCAGAATGCTCCTTCTTATTGATGTACAAGGTGAATTCTGGGCGGTAATCCAACTTATAGCCAATCAGAAATAGTTTGATTTAATAGTCTGGTTCAATAGATATTATTACTAAAATCAGCAGGTAGATCATTTTTAGAAGCCGTGGACCTCTTGGCCTTTTTCAGCATTTAATACGAACGTGTCATTGACACTGTAGCTCAACCTGGAGAGGAGATAATGTCATACATTACAGTCAATGGTGCAACAAGGAAAGCGGAAAGTTTAAATGTGTATGAAGTAATAACACACTTCAATACCAAGAGCCATATGAAGCTTAGGATCATTTGAATAAAAATGTTGGCAATGTTATAGCTCCCAACAATAGGTGATATTAAACAGACTCACCAGACTGTAAATTATGAGAATACTTGGACTCTGAATACTACCTGTACTATATTCAGTAATGAATGATGACAAATGATGCTACTTAGAAAAAGCCACTACGTAAAAAGGTAATGCCCTGCCCGTTGATTCTCATACGACTGCTACCCATGTGTAGACTATGTAAATCATTACACATTCGAAAGTGGTAATGCCAACAGGAAACTCACGTCTTCAATGTAAGCTGTTTCAAACTAGCCAAGCCTAAAGCTTCAAATAGAGGATTCTTCAACATGTCCAACATGAGGGCGCGCACCAACAGTTGATTAAAAAAACAATTTTAGCGCAGATTTCCGCCAAATTGATATATTATTCTTCTCCATGATTCGAGGCATATAATAATGCGATTTAAATAGGCAAAATTGGTGCCGTTTGGGTGAGAGATGGGAGTAACACATATGGCACGAATTGATTTAGTTGCCGATTACCACCTAGCTGATATATATATAATCATCTCCATTATATAATGCATGCAAGAGTCAAATGGGCGTGGTTTAAATATGTCAAAATTGGCGCCGTTTAAGTCATGCACGGGGAAGGGAGTTGAACCAAAACTGATACAAATATATTTTAGCATTAATTTCCACCAATTTCATGAACGTTTTTCTCCATTGCTACGATTCAGTAAATCAGATTTCATGGATGGCAAGATGAAATGTACTAGCATTGATAAGATTATTCCATTCGCCGAAACATGCATAGAAGAAAGCATTAAAGGTATATTTATCATTCTGTTTAAGAGATACACATATTGATGTAAACTGAGGGACCTTGCATATTAGGATGGCCCATGTTAATACTACAGCACAATTGAGTCTGCCCAATTAAATTTAGTTTTGTCAAGAGATATGGAAATGTAAAGAAGGCCTGCTCAAAAATAGCGATCACAGTGTGGAGTCAAATATTATTTCTTCTGATATAAAAGAAAACGCAGTCAGTGGCACATTACTTTTCAGGATCAACCAATACTGACATCTGACAAGATTATATCTGCCTAATACATATGATTTATTTTATGTTTTAGAACAGCCTAATCGCCTAACATAAATACAAAATCTCGCTGTGTTGGGCACATGTAGCTGATATACCTGCATAACAATATTTCTTTCCAACTGAGAATAATTAGCCAGTATATAACACCACCAACAGAGGAGTAATTTGACATTTCTTCAAGACATCCGTATCTTCATGGAGATATGATAACCATTGTGTCCTCAAAAGCTTAGTCAAACCCACTAGATTGATTGATTGATACATCTCTATTTAAAACCCAATTGTGGTCTTTTATTTTTGCGAACTAATGTGTTTATGATGTTCATGTTTCATGATATAACGTTTGAAGTATACGCAGTTGTAAATAAATAGTTCTTTATTAGTGGGACGGATTAATCGCGATAACCAAATGACAATCGGTCCGATCCGACAAAGTCCGTTACTACTTATATTCCGTGTGTTAGAATGTTTTGTGATGCTATTTGGATATAAAATTTATGAGAATATGTGTAACGCTTGGAGCAAGAGTACCCTCTATTCCCACAGTATGCAGCGGGTTTCACATCACTTTAACCTGTGCAACGTCGGGTAACCCTGCTATTATATCTATATAGCTACATGTTTGCACAAAGTAATCTCGGCTGTTTCTGGATGTATCCAATTTAAAAATTGTATCTATATAGGAAAGGGCCCCCGATTGCATCAAACGTCGTGTTTTGACATCAATGACGTAATATTGTCCAGAAAACACGTTTTTATGGACAGATCGAAACGAAATGTTGTTTCTAGGTGTAAATTTTACCAGGAAGTGATGTTGGCTGGGTCGTTATTATGAAATATGCTTGTTTTGAAGTTTTTGTTTTTGTCATGTTGAAAATAAATAATTGGTCAATCGATTGGCGAAATTATTTTTTTTAATTCTTCGAAATCCACATTGTTATCTAATTCCTGGCATAAGACGAACTTGTGTTTCGTACCTGCCACATTGCATGCATCTCACATTTAAATCCGAGCAGCCACATACAATATTATTCCACTTGAAACTGTCAGTACCGGAACCAGCACCGGTACCGCGGTACCACTACCAGAACCATACCGGTACAGATAGGTCTGGAACCATCGGTATTTTGAGAAGCCTGGAGAGAAGTGGACTGTTATCAGGGAGAATTAACATTAACTGAAATTCAATTTACACCCAACCCAAATATTCTATGATCTAATAGGTAATATACAAAACAAGCACACATTTATAAAACATTTATAGTGAGTAAGAATCCTATTGTAAACAGTAAATATAGAAATATACTTAAACATGCTGTACAATTTACATATGCATATTGGTATATGAGAGAGAAGTCACTGTTCCATGGGACAAAATATAGAGAAGGGCGATCATACACTCCTCTGAATGTACTCACAATAACTCTAAAACGGAAAACCCGAACAATGCGATATAACACTCCCTTGAATGGTAGTGAATAGTAGTGAACATCCACATAAAACTATAATTGAGATCCGATAAACAGTGGTTGAGATGTCTGCTCGGACGGAGGGACAGACGGATGGACAGAGAATCGGATGCTATTTTTAATTTGACTCCAGAAAGTTTATTTGACGCTTGTCTCGTTGAATATTCTCACGCAATACTGGAAACATATCGCTCTTAAAAGTAACATTTTCCCTGTTTAAATAATGGCCATTAGTGTTGTTGATTTTAGAATTTGAGGCAAATAATTTTGGAAATGGACAGTCAATAGCTGCCGTTGTGCTTTATCCCCCTTGATATACTCACCCTCTTAGTTTTTCCAAAGTAGGCCGTTATGGAGTTAACGATGCCTTTCTTCTTTTCTTGTTCATTCCCTGCAATAATGAATCAAAGTGTCAATGACACTGTAGCTCAACTTGGAAAGGAGTTTATTTTTTTTTGCTGAGCAATGAATAGAATGATAAAGAAGAAGGAAAGCCAAACATTTGCAGTAAAGGTCTTGTATTGTGAAGATGAAATTAATTTTCGTTCAAATATTTCATCAATAAATAAAGGCTGCAGGGTGTGCGGATGGATTCAAATCTGAAATCCATGATGGCTGCTGGCAGCAATGTTTTATTCGGAAATAACTGAGGGCTCCCATCAAGAGCTCATCTCGAAGACACATATGAAGTTTGATGACGATCAGATGAGATATAATATGTCTATAATAAGTCAAAATATGTCTATAATAAGTCAAAATACCACTGGGAGCCCAGTGTCAGGGTAGCCGTTGTGGGGAGCCAGGATCAGGGTGTCGGTCGTTGTTGGGAGCCAGTGTCAGGGTAGCCGATCGTTGTGGGGGAGCCAGTGTCAGGGTAGCCGATCGTTGTGGGGGAGCCAGAGTTCAAAGGGTTAATGTCACATTTCCCCGTGCACGGTCCACGGATTAATGCCTACAACACATTATAGTGGTAATAAACACAAATTTATTTGTCCAATAACAGGCTTGTCAAAGTACTGCCGGTACCTCGATTATCGGAACCGAAACGATACTGTTGTGGTAACACGGTAACGGTACCGGTACTTTTAATAACATAATACTTGTGCATGTCATTAAATGGCCATTACACATTATATGCTATAGAGTATATTTCAAACAAATTAGTCAGTTATGTGAACTGAGTGTATACGTTTCGATATTCGTGGGACATTGCGTCACCTCCGGTATAAATTCCGTCTTCCAGATCATCATATTTGCACAATCTCATAAAGATGAATGTTGGGATTGTGGGCCGTAGGGAATAACAACGAAGACTTTAAGAGCACTAACCTGGGAGTTGGATATTGCCATCTTTGAGCCATCTTTGAGCATAAAATTAAAACTGGTTACCTCTAAAAGTTTGTAACGGTGTGTAATTGCATCACACTGCTCGACCCGCAGGTCGTGCATTTGCAATGACAACTGAGTTGACTGACAAGTGATACATTGGCACACAGTTATTCACTAGACTGGATGCGTGTGCAGCGCGGCTTACCCAGTGCACTGATGCGACAATGTTTTTGTAACTTCCGTTCAACATCAAAGAAACTGGATGCGACTGCCGCCCGTATCAGCTAACTTTTCTTCGATTTTCGTACAGCCCGTCAGGTAATGAGTCCCGCTGGTACTTGGTTACAAAACAGATAACAATTTTCGGCGGAACCGGTACTGGTTGACAAGCCTTCCCATTAAGTGAACCATTTGGCAGGAATTAATTGCTTTTCAGGGCTACACACATTGATAATTATTATTTCAGTATTCTGAAAGATATCATAGTGGACATCTTAAAAGTCACATGGTTGATTCCGACTATGGCTGCGGACAAACGTACCACAGAGGCGATGGCAACGTAGGTGTGACCATTTATTATGCTGGAGTTTGGTGACAATTGGTCGTCACACTTCTGTGACATAGTTAGCCATGTTGCGTGCTGAGTTTCCGCACAATGTGTCGACTGGACAAATTAATCCATTGCATTTCATCAATGTTGATCTCTATACGAATTACGTTTTGCTACATTGTATTCTCCACGACATATATCATTGCACGATCGATCGTCCAGAATTGTGATTTACCGTGGCAATCCCTCATTGACACACACATCGTGCACGTAGTACGTTTTATTGATATGATATCAATGCATTTATCTACTTTTTAATTTCATGCGTATTAAGACAGTTCTCCATTTGTGTTTTTTTTATTTTGCGAAGTTTAGTTCTACGCAAAATCTCGCTAATAGTATCATGTGGGCCGATGAAGCTGTGACGGAGCTGTTGTAGGAAATGTTCTTAATTTTGATCAGATATTTTGAGAAAATAAAAACATACACGCAATTAAAGTCTATGCCAAATTATGTTTGTTACGCCCATGTATTACTTTCGAATTGAATATATGTTTTATATTTGTATGCCAAACATTCTTCCAATGGCTCATGGCAGAGACACCAGACGATTTCAAATGTATATATATAATGACACATGTATATCACCATAAACACATATTTAATTAAAAAATGATATGAATATATACAACCCAATGTTCCTAATTCGACAAATCGAAAAATGTAACGTGATCCATTCGAAGAACCTACTTTTGATTTACAAATTTTGATTTAAAAGATTGTTCAATAATTAAATATATGGTTAACGATATATCGAATATATCATTTTTAATAATAAACTTATTGACAGACCGATTGTCGCGCTCGAAGTAACTTTTTGCTACGAACACGTGACCTTAAAAACCGATTACGATACATCATTGGCTAACCACATGTCACGTGTTTGTAAACAACTCAATTGCGCCCAAGTTTAGATACTCTAAGTTTCCGCGCTATGTATCGTTATTATTAACCCCGTGACCGGCAAGACAAATGTTTTGCACAATTGCTCCGAAATGTGGGAAACTATTAATATATGCATGGCATTTAAACATTGTGATATCTTCCATCACATGTTGTATCACCCTAATTAGAACAAATATATGGTAATAAGACATATTTAGGTCATTACAAATACGCATCTGCTATCGCTTAATAAAAACAAAAGTCACGAGTCCTTCAAAACATCGGTTTTCATGTGTCGTTATCGTCATTAGTCAGTTGATTGACTGAACATATTTATTCAACACTTTCAAATCATATATTTATCTACATACAATATTTCTAATTAACATTATGTATGTAACCATAATGTAGATGAATAGGGGATTGGAATACAAGTTAATCAGTCCGGTGTCAGATTTTTTGGTGAAAAACTGTGTTTGTATCAATAAAACGAGTACATGATCTGAGTATGATCGGACCACCCATTTGGCTTGTATTGCTGAGGGCTATTATCAATATTTTATCCAGGAACGTATGATCGGGGAGGGGGCTGGCCGAGGGGTCCCGGAATATTTTTTCTGCAACACAACATTTTTATTCCTTTACGTCTTTTACTCTTTTTAGTCTTAAAACATAGAAATAATGTTAGTCGACATACACATTATTTACTAACTAACAGTCAGTACTTAGTATGTTGTTATAAATTACTGTCACTACAAGTCCATTCCCACTTAAAATTGATCGACAAAATTGCATAAGCAATCACTATCCTATCAAACTAAACAAATCGCATATAAAACCTGTAATAGAAGATATGAACACTTATGTATCTGACTATTACATCAGTCAAGGAGCCTCACATATATAAGATGATGCATTGGCCTACCACTATTTGCATTAGCATTGTTTTGACAGTGCATTCTCTTATATATGCGAGTCAAGAAGCATCACATATATAAGATAATGCATTGGCCTAACCATATTTACCTTGACCTTGTAAGCCAGTACATTCTCTTATATGTGCGAGTAAAGGAGCCTCACATATATAAGATAATGCATTGACCTAACAATATTTACATTGTCATTGTTTTGCCAATGGATTCTCTTATATATGCGAGTAAAGGAGCCTCACATATATAAGACAATGCATTGGCCTAACAATATTTACCCTGACCATGTAAGCCAGTGCATTCTCTTATATATTCGAGTCAATATAACATAACAATATTTACCTGGACCTTGTAAGCCAGTGCATTCTCTTATATTTGCGAGTAAAGGAGCCTCACATATATAAGATAATGCATTGGCCTAACAATATTTACATTTACATTGTTTTGCCAGTGCATTCTCTTATATATGTGAGGCTCTATATCAGTATAGTATGCAAGGAAATACATTCAGTGTTTTTTTTATTCTCGTAAATCTGTGTTTTGTGCTACTATGGGAGTGGGCGTCAAAACATTGCAGAACCGGAACAGAATTTGGGTTAAGGGTTGGGTCACAAAAATGATCAAAAGCAGAAAATGATTACACGTAACACATACCTGCAATTTTTTTCTGACACCGCCATTGTTAGATATATAATTTTCTCCCTATTAATTTTGTATCTTTTCGATGAATAAAAATGTTCAAGTAAACCTAATTCTATTTTGAGAACTGATATTCACAGTCCTGACGATATTGTTAAAATAATTCTGAATTGATTTTGACATAAAATTACCTCCAGGATAAAGCTGGTAACAGTTGCTACAGACTCTCGCTTGTTTATTGTCCTTATATGGCAGCTTGGATTTCAAATTAGAACACGTAGAACAAACTACCTGGAAAACATAAAATGAGATATACAAGACATATTTACCTTACAGTCAGACGACTATGAAATCAGCTATTTCGCGATATTGCTGAAGCTAGTAATGTTTTCACAAGGACACACAATTTGAATGTCCCGCGATACACTGGTGGGTGCAATTTATATCGGTCGATGAAATTGTAAATGCACTTCCGGTTTGAATGTGTTTTCTTCAAGCTACTTCTGTATGTGCGGTATTTTGTTAACTTCTAACGCACTGGCAGCATTTAAATCACATTATATATTGATTTGCTGTGGCAAGTAATGATTCCAATGTGTTCTGTAGGGTACACTTTGAAGCGGAATTCACGAACGATGGGCTGGCCAATTTAGCGCGTCCAATTCAGCGGTTGTGTCTGAGGTGAACCCATGATTTCTTACTGATCGTTCGCTTGACACGGGATGAAGTGTGCTAGGACTGTGATACTATGTCTAGGGATGGAGATTATATTTGTAGTCAGGAAGGATAATATTGTTGTAAGCTACTACCTAATAGTCATGCGTTATAAGTGATCCCCATTTTTTAAATAAGTTGTTTGAACCCTGATGGTTTGATAGTCAAATGACTAGTCATTACAGTACAATCTACATATCATGCTTGAGTGACACCGATGAGGGAGCAAGTCATTTCAAATATCATATATTTTGATATATCGATATGAGTTCTGTAACTTGTGATATCATTTCAATATGAAATATCATTATAACAAATGCCAAATTAAGCGTGGGTTGTATTTCACTTTAATTATACGAGTTGACTAAATGTATCAGATAGCGTGCTGTAAAGAAAATAACAATAAACCAGTTGTTTCATGAAATGCCTGCAAGGTTTAGCGCACGAAATGACTGAATTCAGAATCTTTGATACACACAACATGGCTTAAACAGACGATATGCGAGCTTATTTGAATATTTTGAACTTATATTTTGTAGCATATACCCTTTAAATACCCTCTGTGAATAACATTGGTATTTGCTTAATGAACATTAAATCTTTATACCACAACATCAGCTGGTTTGGAACTATTTAAGAAATAACTATTGTTTTGATTAAGGTTATGCAGTTATAACCAAAACGTTTGAAGACAAATTCTATAACGCACGTAACCTTAATCGAAACAAAACTTCTTATAATTAAATCTGTCATTTCACAGGAGAACCGCCATAAGTAGAAGGTTGAAGTAAAATAAGTGTAACACATTGAGATTTTTTCTGATGAAAATAAAGTTGAAACTGACAGTGAGTGACACGCTGTCAATCATCGAGTTATCGATTGATCAATTGCCGTTATTAATTCGTTGTTTTGATTGGCTACTGAACAGCTGAACAGTGGGCCCGCAGTGGTCGCTTCACTTTGGCAGCAGCTGTCCCCTGTTTCGGTTGTGACATGAGATGTTAGTTTCAGAAGCTTTTGTTATTTGCAAATGTTAGCACGATTGTGTCGTGTAGATTTTCCAAGGTACGTATGCACTGAAGTACGGATAATTAATTAACAGCAAAGTTATTGGCTGTTAGTCATGTTTGACTGATTTAGATTATGACGTGATCGATTCAACTTTGAAATTCCATTTTAAATCACAGGAAGTATCAAACAGTTTTAAGTCCATTACTTGGCATATGCGTGGTCACTTGACACTGCTGTTATTTATGTTGAGGATTGTAAACAAGAAATTTAGGTTATCAAGAAATAACCTTAATAGCAAAGTGCGTGGCAGCTAATTGTTTGCAGTATTCCATGGGTTGACAGCTTATTAGTATGCTTGAATTATAAATGTATTGCAATTAGCTGAATTCATTGCTGCCAACTGCGTTTTCTAACTATGGCTTGAATAATAGCTAAAGTCTGAAGCAGAAACATACAATCCATGTAAGAATCTTACTTTTCCACAGCCCCGGCAGTGATGACGTCGCTTGAAAAATGTAAATATGGCTCCACACATCATACAGACATGAGCCTCACTGTCTGGAATCCACTTAGGGGGGACAAGTCGAAAGGTATTTGTGTTGGAAGACTGCATGTCTGTGGCAACCACTGAGTGTGACGGCTGTATCTCTCCTGATGCTGCACCAGCTTCCTCTGCAACTGATCATATTCAAACACAAATGTCAAATGATTTTATCGAGAGGCCGATCATGATTGCCATATGTTTTACTTTCGATCATACAAACAACTGTCAAAATCATCAATCTAGAACAGAATATATAAATGTTCACAATGAGAGAATCATCACGATCGTCGTATGTTTAACCCACATGTTCGACCAATCTGACTAAAACAATTAATCGAAACCATCATTCTAAAACAGAATATATAACTGACGACAAGGAGTGCCCAATCGTGCCTTCAACAATGCTGACTCGAGATCAGTGATCTTGGAACTCACTATACACATGTACACATAATGTGGAGACAATTAAAAACATATACTAGAGGGCATCAATCATTAACTTGGATATATAACAAATATGAGACTGATCAGATAAAGTATTGATGATGATAATAATACAGGGTTTCTACATGGGAGCGGGTCCCTTTTAAAGTTCCCCTCCGACAAATCCTGATTATGCACGTACCTGATCCTGAGATTAATGCTTATAAGCATGTGAATATCATCTTCATAATCATTATCATAATCCACATCATCGTCATAGTCAGTATCACTATCGTCGTCGACCTAATCATATTCATCGTGTCATCATAGTGATTATCGTCCTCGCGATGCCTTTGTAGTCATCCTAACACTTTGAACATAACATTTAGTATGTAAACACGGCAAACGTGCTTACGTATATTGGGATTCAAAGAGTTCTTTCTTCACAATGGCTTCTTTAGTACAAACAGGCACATCACCCTTGTCGGGAAGAGTTGATCAAATGTGTCAGAGGTTCGATCTTCATATGCCGAACGGTGAAATATGTGGGAATTGGATGCAGAAGCCATGTCTTCTTTGGAGACAAAGGAAGAGTTATTCACTTCAGAAGCCTTGAAATATTGTGTCTCTCATTTGCAGAATGAGGTCCCCAGAGGGTTAATTCAGTGATGCTACCTCGCACAGTATGTTAGCATCACTTAATTCACCTTCTGTGGACTTCGGTCTGCTGGACCTCATCTTCAGGGAAGTATATATAGTCTCATATTAACATTGTTTTTATTTACTTTTTCCATTCTGTTGAGTGTCTATATCTCCCAATTTGCAGAAGATAACATGCATACTCGAGGTGACTGAGTGAATGAGTGCATATCGCCAATTCCAACGTATCTAATTGGGCCTTACCAACATTGTCTTCTGATACAATGACGTCTCCCTCCTCCTTGCTTTCTGAATCACAACTCTTTTGATTCTTAGACTCTTCCTCATACCGTTCGTCAGTGTCTGTCTTCTCTTCTTGTCCTTCACCCCCCTTGAAATCCATCATGTCCAGACTATCCTGTTCATCTTGCTCTTTCTGAAAGTAGGTAGAGAAATAAACATTTGACAAGTCCCATTGCGGTGACTTACACCTAGCATATATATATATATATATATATATATATATATATATATATTTATAAAATAATGAAGAAACTCTCCTCTGAGGTAGGTGACTGCTGACGTGAAGAATGGAATAGTTTGAAAATTAAGAAAGGTATCCGTTCATTGTTGAATATTTATTACATGTATGTACAAACAGCTATACCGGTTTCGGCACATCTTGCCTTTTCAATAGCTTGGAGTCACTGATAAAAAATGTGTACTCATCTTAGATTCTGTGAGAGATATCATGGTGAATCATGTGAAACATATATTTGATTAAATTAAATTATACGAGGAACCTCATTAAATTGTTATGGCCTTGGCACGTAGAGAGACGTGCTCAGACGTGCGTTCCTAACGGCGCGTGTATCATTAAACGCTTGGACATAATGGTAATTTTATTTCTGTTTGATAGCGTTTAATCTGTTGATGGGTTTATGGTGGCAAGTCCATCTTAATCTAATGTTTTTGTCCTTAATGGCACTTGCCATCTTTAATGGCGACATTATATTAGAAGCATGTGTATTTTCGCTATACATGTTGATTCATAACAATATTTATTTTATACTGTGTGTAATTATTGATCATTGTGATATTTTCGCTGAGTGAAGTTGATTTTTAACCACTGGATATTTTTGTAGATATCTGCAATAGGCGCAATTTAATGAGGTTCCCAAGGTAGTGATAAACAAAACAATAAGATAGAAGTAATCAAGACATCCGTCGGTCGCGAGTTGCCAGATGAGAAATACATGAGGGCTCAAGTATTAGTTTTACTTGGATAATGGCATGTTTTTCAGTTTGGTAATAAATTCGTGTGAACTTAAATGTGCATGTTGCAATAAATAACGTAAATATAGTAAGGGAACTCGAATGCCAGCCGACACCCTAGTGTTTCTATGTGGTCGTTTAGCTTGTTAAGACCATACTGACCACATGTGTTATATACAGATATACAGTGACAGGCGGACATCCAGGTATGGAAGTCACTCTCCAATTGCCATGCAGCGACATGGTCAACAAAGGTTGAGGACTTCCGTAGAAATATGAATTTATGATGCAGATGAAAACTGTGATTGCAGCAAGGTGGCCGCTTGCCCCCAATCTGCAATCCAATATGATACATCAAGTTTTATTATTCAGAAGAATATCGATGTGTTGCACAACAAGCAGCTATAATTTACGATGAACACTTTGGTTCCAGCAAGAAGACCGCTTGCCCCCAAGCTGCCATCCAATATGATACATCAAGTATTATTATTTCGAAGAATATCGATGTGATTTACAATAAGCAGCTACAATTTACGATACAAACTGTGTTTACAGCAAGGTGGTCGCTTGCCACCAAGCTGCAATCCAATATGATACAGTGAGTATTATTATTCCAAATAATATTACTGTGTTGTGCAACCATCCTCTATAATCTACGGATTATTTAGAATTATAAAGATGAACGAATATGTCCGAGGCGCGTTATTTTCGATTGAGCGAGGGTTTAAACTGGTTTATAAAATGTTGTTCTTTTACTTCTAACAATTGGGGATCGGATGTTGTATAGAAAGGAAATATTTTGAAATCACCCCCACTACATTCATCGATGTGTTTGCTAACATATAGTGTGCGGTAGTTCGTATCCCGTATCCCCTGTTTGTGCAGTGTTACTCTGTGTCGCAGATTGGTTGTTTGACCGATATAATTGGCGTCACAGTTTGAACATATCACTACATAAATAACATTTTCTGATTCACATGTCATGTCCCGCTTGACTTTGAAATCCCTATATGCGTTCTCGAACCTGAACGATGAACCTTCCAATAAAAGGGGGCATGTTCCACAACGTGTATCCTTGTTATGAACTTTCCTGCACGATTTTACAGATGGTATTGTCGGAATGACACCATCTGAGAATCGGGCTTTACAAAGTGTGGTTTTCAAACTTGGCGGTTGTCGTTTACTTTTGATGATATGTGTGGAATTTAGTACTCTCCTCATACGTTCACTCTTCTTCAAAATAGGTAAGTTGTTATATACCACGGGAAATAACTCAGGATTTCGATTGTTATAGGTTGTTACCATAGCAAGGGGTGTTTTGTCCGCTTTTGAGTGTGGTTTTGTCTGTCTAAGCTCTGCAAGGGAATACGATTGGGCTTTTTTAATGCCTTGGTCTATTAAGTTAATGGGATAACCACGCTTTACTAGAGTGGTTCTGAGTTCCGCCAGTCGGATTATTTGGACGTTGGAGTCTGAGACTATTGTACAAATGCGTCTTGCTAGGTTATATGGGATGTAATTGCGGCAACTTCTGGGATGATTGCTTTTAAAGTGAAGGTATTGCTGAGTGTCTGTTGATTTGCGACAAATGTCCGTTGAATTTTTTTTACCATCTTTTATAATGAGAATATCAAGAAATGGAAGTTTTTGTGGGCTTGTTTCTATGGTAAATTTTAGGTCGGTATTGAGTCCATTTAAAATCGAGCCCAGTTCATTGACGTCACCCCATGATTTCTGCCAAAATATATTGCAGTCATCTATGTATCGTTTCCACGAGGTTTGGAATTGTCACTGAACGTTTTGTCATATCTCTGTTGTAGAGACACGTAAAGTTTTTCTTCAAGATACCCAAGAGTGCTATATGTTGGGGCCATTTTCGTTCCCATAGCGGTCCCTTTTATCTGTTTATAGTTCGTTTTGCCCATCTGAAATGTATTGTTTTCGAGGATGAGTCTTACTGCATCTTCGACAAAAGCCATAGTAAATCTGTCGTTGACAGTTTCCGGATATTTTTTCATCCAAAATTGAATTGCATCCTGGCCTAGTGAGTGTGGTATGTTGCTATATAAGCTTACAACATCGAAATTTACCAGGAGGGTGTCATCTGTAACTTCCGTGGGAATATAGTTTAGAAAATCAATGTCATCTCTGACATAGCTTTTAACATGTTTGAGCAAGGGTTTTAAAATTATGTCTGCAAGGTTGCTCAGTCTGCTAGTTGTGCAAGCTGGTCCCGCAACGATCGGGCGAAATTTGAGATCCTCAGGTCGGTATACACTGATGATTTCGGAATTTTGTTCTTCTATCGCGGCTTTTATCTGGTTAGATTTGTGACATTTAGGTAATCCATAGAAATTACTCGTTTTACAGCTGAAATTTGTGAGATAGTCGACTTCCTTTTTTGTGAAGCATTTCTGGTGTTTATTGATAAGTTTATTCAATTTTCCAAGAATTTCTTTATCTATGTTTTGCGGAATTTCCTCATATGTGTTATGATCTGATAACATATCCCTTATTTTGAGTTCATAATAATCTATGTCCATTATGACTATGGCACCCCCTTTATCCGACGATTTTATTATTATTTGTTTGTTATTTTTAAGACTGGAACCAAACTGTTCATCGTAAATTATAGCTGCTTGTTGTGCAACACATCGATATTCTTCTGAATAATAAAACTTGATGTATCATATTGGATTGCAGCTTGGGGGCAAGCGGCCACCTTGCTGCAATCACAGTTTTCATCTGCATCATAAATTCATATTTCTACGGAAGTCCTCAACTTTTGTTGACCATGTCGCTGCATGGCAATTGGAGAGTGACTTCCATACCTGGATGTCCGCCTGTCACTGTATATCTGTATATGACACATGTGGTCAGTATGGTCTTAACAAGCTAAACGACCACATAGAAACACTAGGGGGTCGGCTGGCATTCGAGTTCCCTTACTATATTTACGTTATTTATTGCAACATGCACATTTAAGTTCACACGAATTTATTACCAAACTGAAAAACATGCCATTATCCAAGTAAAACTAATACTTGAGCCCTCATGTATTTCCCATCTGGCAACTCGCGACCGACGCATGTCTTGATTACTTCTATCTTATTGTTTTGTTTATCACTACCTTGGGAACCTCATTAAATTGCGCCTATTGCAGATATCTACAAAAATATCCAGTGGTTAAAAATCAACTTCACTGAGCGAAAATATCACAATGATCAATAATTACACACAGTATACAATAAATATTGTTATGAATCAACATGTATAGTGAAAATACATGCTTCTAATATAATGTCGCCAGTAAAGATGGCAAGTGCCATTAAGGACAAAACATTAGAATAAGATGGACTTGCCACCATAAACCCATCAACAGATTAAACGCTATCAAACAGAAATAAAATTACCGTTATGTCCAAGCGTTTAATGATACACGCGCCGTTAGGAACGCACGTCTGAGCACGTCTCTCTACGTACCAAGGCCATAACAATTTAATGAGGTTCCTCGTATAATTTAATTTAATCAAATATATGTATCACGTGATTCACCATGATATCTCTTACAGACTCTAAGATGAGTACACATTTTTCATCAGTGACTCCAAGCTATTGAAAAGGCAAGATGTGCTGAAACCGGTATAGCTGTTTGTACATGTACATACATGTAATGAATATTCAACAATGAACGGATACCTTTCTTAATTTTCAAACTATATATATATATATACTAGGAGGTGGACCCGACTTCGTCCGGGCTGTTTCCCCTCTGCTTTTCGGCGAATTGCGCGATTTAACCTTGAATTGTCCATTTTGAAGGTCAAGGTCAGGTGGGGTCACGATTTGACCCGTCCAAAACACTGCCCGGACAAAAGTACCCGACAAAAGTACCCGTCAAAATCCATACGGTTTTACCCGATTTGACCTTGAATTGGTCCGGGCTGTTGCCCCTCTGCTTTTCGGCGAATTGCGCGATTTGACCTTGAATTGTCCATTTTGAAGGTCAAGTTCAGGTGGGGTAACTATTTGACCCGTCCACAACACTGCCTGGACAAAAGTACCCGACAAATGTACCCGTCGAAATCCATCCGGTTTTACCCGATTTGACCTCGAATTGATAATTTTGAAGGTCAAGGTCAGGTCGTGGTTACGATTTGACCCGTCCAAAACATTCAGTGGACAAAAGTAACACTGCGTATAAAATTTCGTCGAAATCCCATCAAAATTCGCGATTTGACCTTGAATTGACCCGATTTCTAGGTCAATGTCACGTCGCACGGGCAAACGCATAGGCTTACGACACTCCCCATACGAAAGTATCCCTAGACACTAATTTTCATCGAAATCCCGTGATACTCGGGCGTTCGACCTTGAAATGGCCCGATTTCAAAGTCAAGGTCACGTCGCACGGGCAAATTAATAGGCACATGCCACTCCCCGGCCGAAAGTATCCCCACATACCAAGTTTCATCGTTTTCGAGTCCATCGCGAACACACAAACAGACAGACAGACACACAGATTACCCAAAATATATAATAGATATAGATTTTTTAGTCATAAGTTCACATGCGGTCTGGTTTGAAAACCGATGGCGCTAATTACAAGGTAATTATATAATTCTTTCATGGCATCAGTTAGAAGAGATATTCAGTTGTAGTTTCATCGATGGAAATAGTTATGGGAACCGCGCTTTTATGAAAATGACACCACACTAAGCTGCAACCCCATGGGATGAAGGAAAACGGTGTTAGATACCATACACAAAAGAGACAAAATGTAGGTACCTCTCTTTAAATGACAAAATACCGAAGAACGCGGCAATTGCCAGACGGCAAACAAACATAATCTTAAAGGGTATACATAGTCATATAACAATATAATAACCACAAAAATTCCGCATAGTGGGGAGGGGGTCTATAGCTGGCTCATGATCTATCAGGTATAGTTAAAGAAATTGTAAATGACACTGTAGCTCAACTTGAATCGGGGATAATTTCATGTGTTACAGCCATACGAGCGATGAGTCGTTGTAGCCCAGTGGTTAGGGTGTCGGAATGTAATGGTGTTAATGCACCGGCGTGATTTCGCGTCCTGTCGGTGGTTTATCGTCTCCGCAACAGTGGCTTGGCCGAATTAAGTGGTGTGTGTGTGCTATATATAGCCACACACTGTTTCAAATCTCGCGCCAGGTTTTGACCCTTGGGCAATGTTACTTGTACTGTGCTCGTTCGTCGTACCTAGACGAGAATTAAGAAACTGGTTGTTGTGTAAGTGTAAGCCGCGAGCAATCTAGTGAAGCGCCACTAAGGCAGCATGCAGAAGACTTGGCATAACGCAACAGCTGTCGTAATACTATGAAGCGCTTTGGGCCCTCACGGGGATAGGCGCTATATACAGGTCAGGCACATCCTGAATTCCACTATAATAGTAGTATTCCACTATTATAGTGGTATATGACCATTACCATAATGTGAATTTGATAAAAGAAGGATAATCCAAAATCTTATTTTACGCAAATTATTGAAAATCAGTGTCGCACTACTTCGGTATTATACATATATTTTGTCCGGGAGAATGGTTAAGCATGACGGTACACGATAAGCAACTCAATTAGCATTAAATTAGTTTAAATTTGGTTAATGAAGGAGCTTTTGAGTTATCCTGTTGTTGTCATTAGAACGGAATATATCAGTAATATTATTGAATAACACAGCCGGCGCAAGAGATTGCACAACGAATTTTGTCGGAAGACTGTTCCTTCGCTGCGATGTTGTTAAGAGTGAAATTTGGCTGTGCACAGGTATGCGCCGTCTTCTATTCCCAACGCAAATACTATATACAGGAAATTGAATATGTTATGGTCATATACCACTATAATAGTGGAATTCAGGATGTGCCTGACCTGATATAAGCTTTATGGGTATTAGTGTTGTGATTAGGAATGCGGACATTTTAAATGGCTAAGTAATACGAGATGGCTCCCATCCAGAGGACACCCCGAAGATCCATATGAAGTTTGGTGACGATCGGTGAGGGATGTGGCCTGCAGAGTGTGCCAAAATATTTTGAGATGGAAAGAGTAAACCCATGATGGTTGTCGGTGGCCATTTTTTTCATTGAAAATCGGAAAAAAATTGGTATGGTCCCATTTAGAGGTCACCCCTATTATCCATATGAAGTTTGCCGACGATAGGGTGAGAATATGACCTATATGGTGTGCTAATTGATTTAAAACTGAAATCCAAGATGGCCGCCGGCGGCCATGTTTTTCAACATAATTAGAAAAATTGTAAGGTCCCATCTATAGGCCAGGCAAATATGGACATAGGTGTCGCCTCGAGAGGGAATTTATGAGACCTACATTTTTATTAGCGTAAATACTAAACTAAATCCGTATGTTGGATTTGTCAGATAGGCGGACGTATTCTTGAAGCACCCGATGAAAATAATCGGTCATTTTTTAAATAAAGCCGACATTTTTAACAGAGTAATTTCACACATTTTGAGAAGAAATATTTGTTTTCTTGTATCGACCGATTCGTCTGAAATTTTGATTGCCGTATTACACGATGAGCCTCAGGACATGGTCACAATTTGGGCGCAATCGGACATGGCAGTGAAATATTTCTAAACGTACCAGAATCGTGACAGATAAGACAGATAAAGACACACATACACACATACAACATATAGATTATGTTCTATGGTCGCTGACATAATATTGCCATACCTATCATCAGAATTCGATTTGGGCGCAATCGGACATGGCAGTGAAATATTTCTAAACGTGCCAGAATCGTGACAGATAAGACAGATAAAGACACACATACACATATACAACATATACATAGATTATTTTCTATGGTCGCTGACATAATATTGCCATACCTATCATCAGAATTCGAAAAAGATTCAAGACATCCCTCCAAAACATAAGACATTGTTTGGAAATTGAATATGTATGTTAAACAGAGGGAGTCGACTGTGCAATAACTTATCTTTGTAAGAAGTTTCTCGCTTACCTCATTTGTCTCATTGTTCCAGTTATGATGACCAATCATCGTGTTTAGTAGATATATTCTGGGGTAACCCCGGTCTCCGATGAAGGCTCGCCATTCATCCAGATGCCGTGCTGTCATTATTTCTGGTTTCTTTGATTCCATGGTTTATCAAACTAAAAATGAAATATCTTGATGAAAAACAAAATTAGGTCAATAACCAGCACTGTAACTAACGTCTCAATCAAGTTATCCATCACTTATACATTCATGCATATTCTAATAATTCGAGTACACAGCCAAATATCGCGTACTGGCGGTACTATCAGCTCTCCCTACTCCCATGTGCAAAACTGCAGACCGGTATATGCAATTAAGTGCAGAGTGGAATATTCTGATTGTTTTTTAAATATTGTTAATAAATACCATGTTCAATATATTTTCATATATATTGTATAAAGTATATCTTAGATAATTTTGTATCGGAAACTTATCAGACCCATATCATATATAATATGATATGGGTTTCCATATATCTCTGTCCAATCCAAATCACATAAGGATATTCCAAGTCTATCAGACCATTTTTCTTGTATGTGGGATGATGCTTCAGCAGATCATCTTAGACAACATTGGTAACATCTCTTACAGGGTTATAATTCTTTCACTAACAAGACTAGTATAAAGCTCGTCTGCCTGGCACTCCCTCTAATATCTCGTATGTATGAAATGAGATATTATGTCATCTGACAGCATTTGATAAACAAATAACAGATACTGTTTATTTGTGTCATTTGTTTATATCAGAGTAATTACCATGTGCTGTGTTCTATGGAGTTGTACAGGCAAGTGTTATAGTACCTGTATATAGGCTATTGACTTCTTTATTATGCTGATGATTTCGAGAAACTATTATCAGAATTGCCATGTTCATAACCCTTCCCTAAATTTTGAAACGTATTTTAATGAAACTGAACTAACTTAAACTTCTATAATATACCAGAGATCGCCAGATCAATGGGCCTCACAAATTGGGATTTACATTTGGTGCAAATAGGGGCAGAGATTTAACACTCCCGCGCCAACCCTGTTTATGATATGAATTCATGTTTGGTAATTTTATATAGGTTCCTGTAATACTTAAATTTGTTATATATGTGTTATATATACAATAGGTCTGTATCGAATCATGTAACGCGACGATGCTAGTGTTTGTGGCCATATAGCGACGAGGCGACCTTGGTCGCCGTATGGCTATGTGGTCACGAAAACCAATACAAACACATTGTGTATATAACACGTTTATCTACCATTGGTGTGACAGAATTCACCACACAAATTACATTATAGAAGTTTCGTAAATGCCAAAATTGTTGGATTTGTGTCCGAGGATTAGTTTTCTTGCGTAAATTCTCCCAACCTGCAAAGGTATCGGTGTTGCGCGATTAGCTCGCTTTGCTAAATTTTCCCAACCTGCAAGTTCACGCGATTATGCCTGACTAAATTCAATTCAGTGGACAAAATCTCTTACAGCTGCGTGTATTATATAATGTATAATAAATTCTCAACAAATAAATATTAGTTACTCTATGATATGTTATACCATAATACCTATGCTGGTAGGCAATCGACTAATGTTAAACCCTAGGAACTATTTGTGTATAGGTATGCACGAATATACGTTGCAAGGTCGTTTTGATTTTTTACGCGATTGATGTGATGTCAGTTCGTTCATGATTTTGAACCAGTCAACGACGTCACGAGCTCCTTGTATCGCAACTGCATTAACCACAAAGATATTTTTAACGCCAATTCGTTATCGCCAACTTTATCAGGGAATGTTAAAGGAAATGGTAGATAAATACCGGTATTATCAGCAAGGTTTTGATAAATTTCCAACAATTGAAGATCTTGAATTACCAGTTGTATTTTAGTTTGATCTAATTGGGAGGTAATGGGCAATGATTGGGGAAGGGAAATGGATGTGCAGTTGGCAATTTCAAAGTGGACACCCCATATCCCCTACCACCGCTCAACAAAGACCCACTATCTCTTCAGAACTACTTGTTTTAAAGTGATTTGACAGGTACTGACTATTTTAGTCTTCAGAGGTATTCCTGGCTTTTACGTGGCAGCCAATATTGCATATTTCCTTGTATTTTCTGGCATTAATATACCCTCGGAAATGCTAAGAAAACTAAGGATTTACTGATAATTCTTTCCCTGCTTTTTTATTGCATTAACAGTAACATTAGAAGGACCAGGAATGTAAGGATTTCTTGAGAACTTACGGTTTCTCATGGACGGCCAATACCGCAAATGTCCCGGAAATGATGGGAATTCCTGCCCCGGGATTCACGGGAGTTCCTGGAGTTCAAGCTTTGTTCTGGCCTGAAAATAGCCATGAATTCCCAGGAATTTATTCTGGCACAAACGAAAATAATTTCTTTATGCATCTATGATTGAGAAGACAAAAATATTCTTAAGAAAAATGTGTCTTCCATTGCATGGTCTTAGCCAAATTTGCCTGTGATACAGGACCGGCATGATGAAACAGCATATCTGAGGCCATACAACTCAATAAATATAATCCATATTCCCTGTATTTCTCAAAATAAGTTAAGTATACATGGTTAAACATACTGTGAAAACTAAGGATTTACTGATAATTCTTTCCCTGCTTTTTTATTGCATTAACAGTAACATTAAAAGGACCAGGAATGTAATGATTTCTTGAGAACTTACGGTTTCTCATGGACGGCCAATGCCGCAGATGTCCCGGAAATGATGGGAATTCCTGCCCCGGGATTCTCGGGAGTTTCTGGAGTTCAAGCTTTTTTCTGGCCTGAAAATAGCCATGAATTCCCAGGAATTTATTCTGCACAAACGAAAATGATTTCTTTATGCATCTATGATTGAGAAGACAAAAATATTCTTAAGAAAAATGTGTCTTCCATTGCATGGTCTTAGCCAAATTTGCCTGTGATACAGGACCGGCATGATGAAACAGCATATCTGAGGCCATACAACTCAATAAATATAATCCATATTCCCTGTATTTCTCAAAATAAGTTAAGTATACATGGTTAAACATACTGTGAAAACTAAGGATTTACTGATAATTCTTTCCCTGCTTTTTTATTGCATTAACAGTAACATTAAAAGGACCAGGAATGTAATGATTTCTTGAGAACTTACGGTTTCTCATGGACGGCCAATGCCGCAGATGTCCCGGAAATGATGGGAATTCCTGCCCCGGGATTCTCGGGAGTTTCTGGAGTTCAAGCTTTTTTCTGGCCTGAAAATAGCCATGAATTCCCAGGAATTTATTCTGGCACAAACGAAAATGATTTCTTTATGCATCTATGATTGAGAAGACAAAAATATTCTTAAGAAAAATGTGTCTTCCATTGCATGGTCTTAGCAAAATTTGCCTGTGATACAGGACCGGCATGATGAAACAGCATATCTGAGGCCATACAACTCAATAAATATAATCCATATTCCCTGTATTTCTCAAAATAAGTTAAGTATACATGGTTAAACATACTGTGAAATAATTCCAACAACCTGGTGTAGAAAATCAGCTTGAGGCCCATGAATCCATAGTATGTCAATGACTGTCACTGGATTTCACTCACTTTACTGGAAACTTTGAATATCGGTAAAATGGGATCAGGGACACCATATTGACAAAATCTCAGAAAATTTGCAGAAAGTTAACAGCACAAGCTTGAGTACAAACCCCACAAGGTAAGTAAGTAATCTCAATGTGCACCTCACAAAGTGCCATTGTACATTGATGTAACCCCACAATGAAACCAGACACAAAATTTGCACAAGGTATCTATCGTCTGTATATCCGTTCAGTATGTCCGTCGAGCCGCCCGCCTGTCCACCCGTTCATTATGTCTGTCGGGCCGCCCACCTGTCCACTCTTCTAATATCTCACCAAAGAAAACGAAACTTGATATATTCGTGAAATTCCCTCTAAATATGCGAGGACGAATGCATTTTTGAACCTCAACAGTTAATTGCCAATATTCATATATATTACTTCAGTACCGCGAGCGTATATTGTTCGAAGGATAGAATAGGATATTTTATATGCAATACACATATCTATTACATAATAGTGGCGACAATTATGGAAAATTATGTCGTATATTGTGGGGGACGGCATAGTCTGGCAAGACTGTCTTCCTGCCATCCCCAGTATGGTGAATATAGAAATTAATAACAATAGTAAGATGGCTTCGGGTGAGCCGTGCACAGATTGTGTATATGTAATTTATAAGTTTAGGGCTTAGTAAAAGAGTGTGTGAAATTGGATACTACCCGAGGGCTGTTCAATATCATGTGTATGGTTCAAATTCAGATGAGTGGGTAGTATTTTTGGCGGATGAGGGTACAGGGACTACTGATTCGTTTGGTTGATGTTGACATTGAACCCGTCATGTGACACTTCCGGGTACGATCTGGGGGCAGTCTGGGCATCCTCTATTTTTGCGTTTGATATTGTTATAATATGCGCTTATTATTTTGTCTGTGATGTGTTTTTTGAATACGTGCCTACTTTGATTTTTAGTCATGGTGTTATCTAAATTGTTCCATGAGGTTGGGAATGCATGAAACGGTAGCTGTCCGGAAAAGGTGGTTTTCGGGGTTTTGAGGAATAATGGGCGCGGTTGTCTGGTATCGGGTCCGTCAATACATTTAGTGAAAATTTTCGAGAAAGATTCAGGTAAGCGGTTGTAATACCAGTCATGCATGAATAGAGTAGTATGGACTTTGTGAAGGTCGTATACCTTTAAGATATTCTCTTTTTTAAACAAAGTTTCGGTATGGCTCCTGTACTTTTTATTACACGCAATTCGTATTGCTCTTTTTTGTAATAAAAAGACTCGTTTCACCTCGGGAACATGACCCCATAGTTGGATTCCGTATACCAAGTGACTTTGGATTAAGGCATAATATAATGTTTTAAGGGCAATGCCTGGGAAAAAGTGTTTGACTTTATTTATATGATATATGCCGTGCGCTAATTTGGAGCAGACTGATGATATATGTTTTTTAAATGATAGATGTTCATCTATGTGAATGCCTAAAAATTTAGTTGAGGTTTCGTGCTCACGATTTCCAATGCGTTTCAATTCTGTGTTATTTAAGAGAATTTTCATAGTGTTCCATTTGGTGTCGTTATTTTCCGGGTGCATGAGCATGTAATTGCTCTTTTCTGTATTGATATAAAGCTTGTTGCAGCAACACCAAGTGTATATATTACGTAGTTCATTGTTCACATAACTTTCAATTTGGGTGCCGTTATCCCCGCTAGTCATTAAGGTGGTATCATCCGCATAAGACAATATATTCATGGTTGTCGCGTTTGGCATATAGTTTGTGTAGATTACAAAAATTATGGGGCCGAGTATGGAGCCTTGAGGGACTCCGCACGTTATGTCCATTAGTTTGGATTTATTTCCCTGAAGTTCAACATATTGTTGCCTGTTGTCTAGATAGCTTTGCAACCAAGGCATGGCAGTACCCCTTATCCCGTAATGATCTAATTTTGAAATTAATACATCATGGTTTATAGTGTCAAATGCTTTAGAGAGGTCTAGGAATAGTGCTATTGTTGAATCCCTGGTTGTTTTATCATTGTTATTGGCTATTTGGTCGAGAAGATGTATGATTGGATGGAAAGTAGAGTGGTTAGGACTGAAGCCGTATTGGTGATTGTACAATGTATCGTGCTCAGTTAAAAAATCTACTCGGCGTTTTTGCATTATTCGTTCTAATAGCTTGGAAAAAGTAGGTAGAATGCTGATTGGTCTATAGTCGGAAATTTCGTGTGCATTGTTATTTTTCGGGATTGGAACAACCTTTGCTATTTTCGTTTTCTCTGGGACAATTCCTTGTTCAAATGAAAGGTTAAATATATGTTTCAATGCTTGGAGCTATGGTTTCAATTGTTTCATTCATGAGTTTAGTGGTTATCCCTTTAAAGTCCATACTAGATTTAGCTTTAATTGATAAGCAGGTTAGAATCATTTCTTGGATTGTGGTTGGGGTAACATCAAAGATGTCAAGGTCTTCTATTCTATTTCGGAGATAATCAGAAAAATCTGCGTTGTGTTCATTCACTACAAGTTGACTGGTTTTACGCCCAATACTCGGGAAGTACTCATTAAATTGGTCAGCACTAAGACTGGGACAGGTAATTTCAGTCCCGTTATCGAAAAGGACCTTTGTATGATTAACAGTGACCCCTTCCATCTTCAGTGCACCCTTCAGTATAGTCCAGGTTTTCTTCAGATCGTTCTTGTTTTCATCAAGAATTCGTGAGTAATATAATTGTTTGCTCTTTCTGAGAAGTTTATTATATAATTGGTGTTAATTTAAGTTTGTATGTGTGGCTCGATCGGATGCTGATTTGAGTTTTTTGGTATATAATTCTTGCTTTACGATACTTGATTTAATCAGACCTCCTGTCATCCAGGGCTGGCGTTTTATAAATTTCTTGGGTATTTTGCGATTCTTGGGTGGAAATTCCAAGGCGTGTGCATTCTCATGGATTTCAAGAAAATTATCATATGCACGATCAATTGAATTACATTCTAATACAGATTCAAATTTGCATGTTTGTAGAACAGATTTGAAGTTACTGATATTTTTAGCGCTAACAGATCTTTGGGTGGTATTTGGGCCTGTGTCGAGGGTGTGCTGAGATGCGTGTATCTGCTTACTCGGTTCGCTGTAGAATATGCCGCAATGATCGGATACGTCACATGTGATTATGCCTGCGCTATGTTCATTGCGAATATTGTTTGTGTAAATGTTGTCGATTAGAGTAGCTGAGTGGTCTGTCGTTCGAGTTGGCTTGGTAATCATGGGCACGAATCCTCTGGTGAAAATATTGTTAATAAACTCATTTGTTTGGAATGCGTGTTAAAATTAAGTAAGTCTATATTGAACTCCCCTGCTATCTATGACGTGTGATCTTTATTTTTTTCTAAAATACCATCGAATTTCGCCATGAATTTATCTATATCAGCTTTTGGTGCTGTATTAGGCCTGTAAACACAACCGATGATGCGGGAGTTATGTTTTCCTGGGTTTATTTCTATAAATACAGTTTCAATTACATGCGGAATGAATTCAGTGAGATCGGGTCTAATTTTGTATGGAATGTTGTCTTTAACGAATAGACATACACCTCCCCTGCCATCGTCGTCGTCTGACCGACATCTAAATTCCATGGGACGATAACCCGGTATTTGGTAATCGGATGATTGATAAATTTTAAACGTTTCTGTTAGGGCAATTATGTCAAATTCATTCGTGGATTTCAAGTCGCACAGAACGTTACACAGAGATTCGAAATTTGCATTTAAGCTTCTACAATTCAAGTTAAAAATAGAATTTTTTGTTTTCTTATTCAAGTAGTCATGGGCCTGTGTTGGGGAGAAATAATGACAATCATTATCTGGTGGAATGTTAGGCTCTAAATACGTATCCGCGTTATGTCCTTCTATATCGCCCATTTTGCGGCGAAATCATAAGCGTCCGAGTCCCTGACCTCATCCAGAGTAACCACACTACTTGCTAACATTGAATTGGATTGTATGGGTTGTGAAAGTAGTGCCCTTTATAGAGAAGGAATTGTTCATAGGAATATACACAATATGTACACAATCACCCTGGTCGTATGTGCATATATAACAACACGTATTTTTCATTTAACAATAATATGGTGATATGTTTTTTTTTTGGTTATTGTTTCCTTACATAAATGCACTATAGTGTGCATATAATAAAACATTATTGGTTTTGTAAACGTCCCTATTTCATTAGCTCAAGAATACCCCGACGATAACACTGCATAATGTAGAATCGTCATGCGCAAAACGTATATAGATGGGACCATGCTGGCAGTCGGTGTACCATTGTGCATAGCAGCTGAGCCAAGGCACCATTTTCATATGAATAGGAAATCATTCATTCGACGCCCCTGAATCATTATTTATGCTGTTAGTGGATCAGTATGAAACCAGACACCATTTTTATTCTAATACGAGAATCATTCGTGTTTATCTGTGATCCGGTCCATTGCAGATGGTGGCTGATGTACCACAATCGTAAGTATGCAGCGACCGCTTATTCTTAGGGACACATAAAGTCACAACAAACCACGTATACGGTAACGTACACGTGCACCGATTATGAATCGTGTCGTCTTTTTGTGCAGATTTTAACTCTCGCTGTGCTGTTGATGAATAAAATCGACACAACTTAACAATCTATAGAGGACCACGCGTCAGGCTTGTCATAATACGCCCGTGTGCTAGTTTCAATGTGTATATTTTTTGTGAGAAGAAAACATGTGTATGTACTGAAAGAAAATTGACTCTTCTATGGTTTTGTTCATAACCTAATTTTGTTCTTCTCAAAATAAATTTGGTACTGTGGTCGAAACCACAAATGGAACCAATAACAGTTTATTTCAAATCCAGATGGTGTTGAGCGTAATTTGGGTATTTGGATTTGATTACAAAAATGGGTTTCATATTTATAGGACAAAGTTCAAAACCAGTATTGGTTTTGATCAGAATCAGATGTCATTTAGCATATGGTTTTGATCAACACCAAAATTGGTTCCATATATATTCGGAACAAAAGTTCAAAACCGGTTTTGGTTTTGATAAAACCAAATACTTATACCATCTGGTTTCGATCAAATGGATAAAGTTAAAAAAGTTTTGGTTTTGATCAAAACCAGATGGTACTTAGTATTTTGTTTTGGTAAAATCGGATGATACTTGGTATTTGGTTTTGATCAATACTTAATTTGGTTACATATATACGATCAAGTTCAATACCAATATTGTTTTTTTTAAACGGATTGTGCATCGTGCATCGTGCAGATTATAACTCTTACTTTGCTATTGATGAATCAAATCAACACAACGTAACAAGCTAGAACACCATGCACCAGGCGTGTCATAATACGAACGTGTGCTAGTTGCAAGTTACATTACAGAAAGATATACCATAGTAGTTGGAGTTATCAGCCAAAACAAACTGTGGTAAAATTGGCAGACAAACCAAAAATCGAACTTCACTCATACTTTTTGTTTGTAAATGTAAACCTGCATACCGAATTTCATTCCATTCAGGCAGAATTCTATATTAAATTGATTATCCCATCCAGCTATATAATTTATCAAAATATACATTGCAATGGTATATTATTCATTTAACCCTTTACCCAACAGAACGTCCCTGTGCCAATGCATTCTCTTATATATGCGAGTCGACCATAGGTCGCCTCGCATATATAAGAGAATGCATTGGCTTAACACATTAAAAATTATAAAATTGTTAAAGAATATCATAGGCCAATGCATTCTCTTATATATGCGAGGGGACCTATGGTCGACTCGCATATATAAGAGAATGCATTGGCACAGGGCATAACTGTAACTATCACAATGTGGTCAAGGAGCCGGTTCCAATGATATCCATATTTGTATGGTTCTGTTGAGACAGACCGAAGATATTTTAGGCTGTTGAAGCTTTATTTGGCCGGTTTTGGCCGGTTTGTTGGGTAAAGGGTTAATAAACACAGAAGACAGACCCGAATATAATACAAGCGCACGAGGATAATTTGTGGGACATATTCAGCAAACATGTCCAACGAACGGACTGTCTGTTTGTTGCACTTAGGGTACGTTCATAGATTGGCAAGTTTGCACCGTATGTTTTGCAGGCATTTCGTCATAAAGAACCACATGGTGCCATCATATCAAAGTAAATGTTCCTATAATATGCATATTTACCAAAGCGAACGATATGAGAAGTAACTTTTCTGTGGTTTCACTTGTTACGGCGCTACTGCCATTCGCCTTCAAATACCTGTGTGATTGAATCTTGCGTGCTAATTGCACGCCATTTACAGACAAATTCCGGTACCATGGCTACAGGTGGAACCACAGAGTTTTTACATCGTATACAGTTAGGTGTAGTACAGATGCATTGTATATGCTTGTTATCGTTCATATTCTGGCACCATATCGTTTTATACGACGAAATTCCTGCAAAAATACTGTGCAAACTTGCCAGTGTATGAACGTACCCTTAGTAGACATATTTCGCATAATGAACGACGAGAGCTAATTACTACGAGTTAGTTTGTGAGGCACTTGTGCTATTATGATATTGTGATATTTCTCACTATTTGCATATGGTATTTTCAGTGGGTAAATTATTTCTTTGAACAAACTCATCCGCTATAAAGCAAACTTTCCAATACATGTCGAAGTATAATCCCGTGTACAATGGGCAGATAATTAATAACCAACACCATTGTCAAATATATCCACATGGTTTAATGTTGCGACATTAATTACAGTTATATTCAATTCTACCGTGTATATAGTTACGCTAATCACGCAAATCGAGTTCAATCATGCCTGCAGCATTGTTTGTAACTTGGAAACTCACAAACACACATGGATAAAAAGATACGGTAATTTTCGATAGGAACGGAATACGAATTTGGAAGTTGTTGCTGTCGGACACGTGTACCCATCGGGCTGCATGCTATGTGGTCCGGTGGGATCTTTATCTATGTATATATATATATATTGTTGGTGCTGTTAAATTTGTTGATTCATGTACAAATTAAAATGACTAGTTCCCCCAAGAAATAAAACCAAAATAAGCTCTGCCAAACTAGTTATCTTATCTTACTCTATTTTGCGACATAGTGCAGACCGGATGCCTCTGAACGGTAAATTATAGAGCTCCATTAACACAACGATACATTGAAAAGAGTAAACTGGGACTTAGATGCCCATTACAGCCAAACATACACAATTCATTGAAAATCGTGTACCCATCCATTTATTTCAATCTGGAGTACCATCATGATGAATATCCGTAAACAGCGGAAACGAGGAATTTATGGAAGAATTAAGGATATATATATAACAAATTATGGGGTGGTGACATCCTCATAATGTGGGTGGGATATTAGTTAACAACGTAGTACTCACCGAGTAAAGGAATAAGGATTAAACAAACGAGTAAACTCCTTCCAATGATATGTCTCTTGCTTCCACTCCCCTTCAATGAACATAGACGCAAGACGATATGCAGTGAAGTATCAGCTACGAACTTGCGCCTACAAATAAATTGTGCGCATCATTTTATGTCAATCAACTCAACGAGGTTTCACAGCAAACAGCAAACGGTCGGCAATGTTGGTAACATTGAAATAATTATATCCCTTAGGCCTCAGTTCTGGGTGAACCCGACTCGTATAATAGCTACGCATAACTGCACTGCATGAGTCAGTGTTTTAACCATAACTGCATTGGTCTCATTGTTAACATATAACGATCGGCAGCCCGTAATTGACACGGATTGTGATAAATAGGTACATGATCACCAAGATTGGCATATGCACATAGTTTCTGCATGAAAAAAAATCATATCGTCGAGCATGCAATGTACATTAAACTTTGGATTAAAAATCTAGAGTCAGAATTGCATGAACAAAATATTGACATTTTTTACCTCACACCACATACAATCAAACTAGGAACCACGTGATTTACAATGTGCCAATGTTTTGTTTGGCGTCTGGAATTTCAAAAGGTGTGATTGCATGTATTTCATATGTTTGAATATCAAAACATCTATACATTACGTGTATTTAAATTCGTGCAGTACTATTTTTCGCGCATCAGTCGGTGCGCGAATTTAAACCTAAGCGAAATATAGTACGACTTCTGAGTTTAAACGAATTAACCACAAGGAAAACAAGATCGAGAATTATGTTAATGAAGTGCACACAAGCGATGTAAAAATCATAAAAATCATGGTACACCGTAAAGTCGACGATGTTGAAATTACATGTCCCCATATGCACTGATCTGGGTACCGTGGCCATATAGTCTGTGTTATTTATGTCATCACAACCCGCAGCCAAGTCTTTGTTTTGATTTGTTTTTTCAGAAACTGTTGCCTTCGCGGTTGTGTTTTTTTGTGTTCTGGTTTATTTCGTTGATGTCCAGTCCATAACTATTTCAATATCAGTATAATTATTTGGAGCATATAAACAATCATCATCGCATCCAAATAATTATTCAGTTATGGTCTAAAATATGTAAATCGGCCGCGAATGTGTGCGATGTTAGAAACGACAAAGAACTAAAACTGTCATCAGATCCAAGACTTACGAAAATATTTTTTGTCAGTTTTGATTTGAATTCGTGGTATGTGCGCGAATTTAAAGTGCGCGAATTTAAAGTTGACCGAAAAATAGAACTGCGCTAATTTAAATACGATTAAGTATTAACCAGAGCCCAGTATTTTTTTAATTCTCCTGCATCTTGGCCCAAACAAAATCCATTGGATGGCGCTACCAATCGAATTACGCCAAAACAAAGGTAATTCACGGTACAATGGCATGGGACCGTCGGAGTATGACGGTCCGACACTGTCAACCCGACAAGATTTTCTGACAGTGCATCTCCTCTCTGGACATCGAATTTACCAATGGAACTCATTCTACGGGGCTATTTTCCAATACCCTCGCTCTATCGAACGCAATCATCCACGCTTTCACAAATTTGTGGTGTGAAGTCAAATCTGTAAGTTGACATATGAGCTGTTTAGTGCACCACATCAGTTTCTGTTTTGTTACCACCTGGAAATAATTTATCACCTATCGTTATTGTTCGCTCGTAGAAATTCCGCTAACGCTATTCTTTTTCGCTGAAAAATCCAGAACGCACATTGAAGGCTATCGCTTTGGTAGTCTATGACATATCAAGTGTCGTATATATAATTATGCATGGTGTACTCACGCAGTGCATGAGTTGTAATATATATGTTATTCGAGGACGTGCAATTATAAAACCCGATTCCCACGAAGATTAGCTCCTATTCGATTTAGTTTCAGTCACGCAAACAGATGTTCAGGAATCACCCAATATAAACATCACAAGTGGAAACATTTAATACTTGATATATATCAATAGGTATTAAGTGGTTGTTCCCCAAATAGATATACCAATTAGATGTATCCAGATGGTAGTTAGTAAGGGCGGCCGCTCTGGTGCACTCCCTGTGATCGAGGCAACTCTGACACGTTAGCCTGAGTGGCATCGAGCCCAGGGACTGCCAGAGTGGCCGCCGATGATGGATGGGCCAGAGTGACCACGTGACCAGGTATGCCCAAGTCAAGCGTGACAATATCGTTGCGGTCAGCATTCCCTCATGCGGCCATGTCAGAATCCGAAAAAGTTAAAGTACAGAAAACATGAAATGATATATAATAAATTTACTGCCTTTATAATCTCACCCATACAGAGCCCCAGACAAACATGAGCAGACGACACTCTTATATGTGCTTCTATATATGTGTGGGGCTCCCTGCAGGGTAATGGATGTTTTTTTATTTTATGTACTAAAAATTGTAAGAAACATTTATTTAAAAAAAATGATAAAAAATTGTAAGGCCAATGCATTCTCTTATATATGCGAGGCGACCTATGGTCGACTCGCATATATAAGAGAATGCATTGGCACAGGGTAAACAAAATCCCGACTTACGACTGGAGATCATTTAGTTCATCATGGTATGCTAGTTACAGGAGGGCGATTTCTTCATTTATTTTAATTTAGGAGATCGATGGCCAACGGATATGCTGATTATAATAGCCCGATATTGTTCGGGGGACATTAACTACTTTTAGCAAGAGTACTCTCTGTTCCCATCAAATTTAACCTGGGCAACGCCGTGTAACCCTGCTAGTATAGGTTGATAAATACATATACGAGTATTAGATGTCACAGAAAGAGGCATAACACAAACTTCGAACAATGTGTGTGGGTCCCGTACAACATGGTGCCATTTGTATTCATCAACATTCTGGAATGAGAAACGGAATATCCGAAACAGGTATATTGCGTTATACTAAAGGGGCATGTACACCTTAGGTGACGTTTACACATAGCCGGTGAAGCCGTTAGCCGGCGAACCCGTTAGCCGGCGAAGGTTGGGCAGAGTGTTTACACATAGCCGGCGAAGATACGCATATATTCATGTGTATCCTTTACTTGTTAATAGCCGCTTCCTGTTAGAGATATGGTTGGGCAGTATAGTGAAATGAAACTTTTTAGAAATGAAAATGCCGAAATTATTAATATCCAACTCAAACTTTCAGGTATTGCTATTGGTAATTTTATAGATATTTAAAAAACATTGTTAATGGTTTGTTTGTGTTCACATACAGTCTGTGAAGTGAGTGTCGCACTAAAAGCATGGCCATTGTCAGTTTTGAGATCTTTTCGTCGGCTACATCTACAAATTGGTGTCTAATCATTCGGATTGGATTTTATATTATATATAAAAGTTTCAACATCGCGAATCAAATGTAACACATTTTCCGTTTGCACATCATACAATAAAATATGTTTTTCATTTTACTCGGGCGTTCACCATGTCCATGTATATAGGGCCGTGGCGATGGGGGTGTCTCATCCCAACTTTAATCAAAATATTCAAAAGCTGGAAATGTCATACCTGACACGGCAATAGTTGGACATTTGACATCAGCAATATGTTGAAATTGTTCTCGTAGTTTTATTTTCAACAATTTGTTATTGGTGATTTCTTTAGGCAACATTTGCTTATTTTTTTACCAAATTGTTGGACTGAAATGACCATCAGTTGGAAATGATCCAACCTTATTAGAGGTGCGTCAAGTTTGGAACATGTCCAACAATTGGAAATCTTAAGGCTGGATGCTAGGATTTTGCAATTTTCAGGGTTCAGATTAAAAACATTTCTCACACCTGGCCATAACCACGGTCGGTCGATAAATTCCAAAGATGAACAGTCCCACACCTCCAAATCAGGCCCTCTAGACCCGTCCCTGTGTAAATATGTCCACGGCGCACTCAGATTTCGATTATTGAACTAATTGTCCATTAAGTTTGAATCCACAGAAACGTGCCATCCCATTTCTTCCATATATATATGGACATACATGTACATGAATTAATTCCCTCGAATGCGCAACAAATGTACCATGCACATGCAGAGTACGTGTACCATCATCGGTTAGTATTTATAATAATAGCTTATAACCAAGGTGCGTGACCACCGACCTGACAGCTGATTAGAGACAATCAAACTGGCACACTGACCAATATGTACACAGGTGGAAAGCGGGATGGTCTATCAGCGATTGCACAATAATATTGTTCGAGTTAATTGTTGAAAGGAAATCACCCATGACGGCATGACCCCAGATAAACATCTAACTTAACCGCAGAGCCAATTAGAATCCATACGACAATCAGGTGCTTGTACTAAATCATTTTATCAAAAAGTTGAAAACCGTATAGCTGAGTATCCGGATAGCCGTAATTCTTATCCGGCGAAGTATAAACACTCTATTGTTATCGCTGCCGGCTAAAGCGAATGCGATCTTCGTCGGGCAATGTATAAACACCCCCTAAGTCTGGTAAGTTATGGGATCATCTATGTTTATACTCAGCAGAATATATGCAACAAATGAAGTAATTTGAGCCATGTATGTGTACACAATACACTTATGTGCTCTATGAGCGATGGAAACAACGTGGTAATTTTAATGAAAATGAATTTATGACTCAAGCCATTTATTCATTATAATTGGGATGGGCGACAATGTCATACTTTGCAGCCATTCGAGATATAAGCAATGCGAAAGTTGAATAGTTTAAGTAATACCAAAATAGCAGTACATATATGAAGTTGAGGATCAATTGGAAGAAATATGTTGACTGAAGGTTTGCCAAATATTTAATATTGCAAAGAGCGAATTTCATGATGGCTACCCGTGACGATTCTTTTCGTCTAAATGTGTACACCATTCGACAATAAATGTGGACTGCAGGTTTGTTGACCAATTCAGTAGGGAATAAGATGGCTGATGGCGAGTAGAGTAGACTACATGTAGAAAGAGTACAATCCAAGTCGGCCACTGGCGTCTTTGTTTTAAACACAATTTAGGAAAAAATCTTTGGTTTTCACCCAGCGGTCACAGCAAATATCCGTACGAAGACTCGTGACGGTCGGATGAGGGATATGGCATGTATCGCGTGTCAAAAGAAATTGTTGACGAAATCACGTATACACTCTTAAACGTTTTGGTTAAAAAAAAAAACCAAAATTGGTTTTGAACTTTTTCCCATATATGTAACCAAATTAGGTTTTGATCAAAACCAAATATCAACTACCAACTGATTTTGATCAAAACCAAAACTGGTGTTATATATGAAACCATTTGTGGTTTTAACCAAACATTTCAAAACCACTTTTGGTTTTGATCAAACCACTTTTGGTTTTGATCAAAACCAAATGCCTTTTATTATTTGGTTTTGATTAAAACCTATTGGTTACATATATGGGACAAAGTTCAAAATCAATTATGGTTTTGTTTAAAAAGTTGCTTGTTTGCACAATTTATTGAAAAATGTGCCATACAATATACCTATGCAGCCTTTAAAGGGTACTGTACACTAAATCCAGCCATCTATGGGACCATATCCATACTCAACAGGATGTGAATTTGGTTTTCCAAGATCGACATGGTAATTAGAAGGAAAATGAATTCATAACTCGAGTCATAAATTAATTTTCATTATAATTACTATGTTATTTGAATCGTTCATAGAGCACATGAGTGTATTTTGCACTAATTCATATCTCAAATTCGTTCATTTGTTACATATATTATGTTGAGTATAAATGGAGATGGTCCCATAAATGGCCGGATTTAGTGTACAGTCCTCGTTTAACCTTGATGACTGGATAATCATTGATGTGTGGTTACCTCTCTTTGAGTAACAAGTAATTAATCATCAATCAGTATCCAGTTATCAAATAGTTTAAATTAATTTAAAGCAACTGTCCTCTAATCAGTATTTCATTCTTGTCATTTGCTTTTATCCCATAGAATCCCTACACATCAACAATATAGTGGAGCAGCTGGGACCAGAATTGGGCGTTATTTTTCGAGTTCAACCAAGTGGAAGAGTAACAAACTGAATTATTTATCAAAATGTCCCTATTGATACAGCGGATAACTTGCCGGTGTTGCCTTTTCGTTGTTTAGATAAATTCCCAACCAGAAGTAGAGGGAAATATTATTCAGGCAGCTTGATTCCATTTTCCACTGATTTTTTTTCGAAAAAGCCTCTTTTACCCACAAATAAACAATCGTACAATATCTCACAAAAAGGCAACATCTGCATGATATCCGCTCAATCGAGACGAACATTTTGATATGTGCTTCAGTTTGTTACTCTCCTACATGGTTGGACCGATGTTTTTCTGGTCTCTGCAGGGTGGGGGGGGGGGGGGGGGTCGGAAAACAATTTCAGGCACGTATGGCATTTTATCCCTTTCGATAATTTTTTGTAAAAAACCCACCCACCCCCACCGCCAATTCTTTTTCCGTTTTTTCCGACCATTTTTTGACACCCACCCCCCCTTTTAACACTAAAACAGAGATTGGCGGGGAAAATTCACTGTAAACAGCTGTATATGAATTTCTGTGCATACTATTTATCATGGATGTTAACATGGACATGTAAATAGGAATGAGTCATTTTGAGGTCATTCGGCCAAAAAAACATGGCTGCCTGCGATCATCTTGGATTTCAAAATTTGCAACAAAATACAACACGATAACTGCCTGCAGTCAGTTTACCAGTTAGAATTACATTATTTCTCTCATTCAAAGTGGTTTTGAAGCCCAACTCATTGCCAAAACACTAAAAAAACAAGCAGGAAATTTGTTTTTTAGTTGCGGAAAAAATTGCTTGTTGGTGGCTTTGACCACCCACCCACCCTGGCATATGTGCCGGAATTCTTTTTCACCCCCCTGGTCTCTGCAGCTCCACTAATATGCTCTTCCAATATATATATATATATATATATATGTATATAGAATAGAATGGGCCAAATCCATTGAGATGTTAAATGGTTACTTATATAAGGCTTTAGAGTCAGGGTGCTATACAGTCTGAAATAGATGCCACCAGAATCCATTTCCAGAATAGAAATTCAGTTGATCACTTGCATACTACAGGCTATCAAATTTCTATGTTATGGCTTACCCTCCCACAAACATAAATGTATATGGGTTCTTTTTGTCAATTGGTGTGAAAATACAAGCTATTGTATTCAAGTAGTGCAAAGGCCTACTCGGTGAAAAAAGAAACACCGTTAACATTACGAAAGAAACAGTCGCCAGCAATTAGACCGTGTCTTTCTTCCGTAATAATTACAGTCACCAGAATACGGTGAACAGAAAATTGGTGAAAAAAAAAACAATTATTTTTCACGGTTCCCCCATAAAAATTTTGGTTGCCAATTAAACAGAAAATAAACGGTGACCATGTAAATGTTATCACGTATTTACTGTTTACACAGTCCTGAAATTATTATGATAGAACACAGCTGGACGGCTATATTGACGACGGACGTCAAACCATAGCAATAGCTTAAAATTGACTTCATGTTTAGCAAAAATTGTAATTCAAGAACCGACAATAGTGCTTACAACAACGGCATTGCAATGCCAGTACAAAGAAGCTCAATGTAAGTAATATGGTAATATGCCATTCGAATAATTGAAGACCAGACAGAGTGTTCCATTATGGAGATAAAACTCCCCCATGCTCATTGCACTGCTCTCTCGACGATGTATATCTGAACAACATTCCATGGTTTCTACATTGGCGTCAATAGAAGACTCGGAAACTTCAAATAATTGCATTCCCCGTGCCGCAATAATTTTGTCATGTAAGACCGGTCACCTATATATAATCCTTGCATGACAGGAGATTCCTGGAATTTTGCGAAAACCCTGTATCAATACATTCTCTTATATATATTCGAGTCTCCCAAAGGAAACCTTGCACGTACACATAATAATATAATGCTTCACCAGCGCAGCTCCCGCCGTGAAATGCATAAGGTGCACTACATACATTCTACCAGGACAAAATGACACTAATTACTTGGTATATATTTTAACTTCCCTTGAATTACTTGCCAAGGATTCATTCCGATGCACTTTGCAGTAATACCACGCTCCGATAAGCCAAATACAAAGATAACTCATTTAGGTAAATGTTCTTATAGTTATGGCACAATGGCAACGGTAACCAGGTCAGGAAGATCCTGCATTCCACTATTATAGTGTCATTTTACATTTATATGCCCATAACATATTCATGTTTCATTTATTTGCTTCGGGAATTGAATATGACGCATGCCAGTTCACAGCCAAATTTCACTCTTGAGAATATCGCAGCGAATGAATTGTCTTTCGACAATAATCATTGTACAATCTTTAGCGCCAGCTGTGTTGTTCAATAATATTACTAATGTATGCATTTCTAAATAACAATAACAGGATGACTCAATCGCTCTTTCATACAATCATTTAAACTAATTGAATGCTAATTGAGCTGCTAATCGTGTGCCGTCATGATTAGTAATTATCCTGGACAAAATATATGTATGATACCGAATTAGTGCGACACTGATTTTGAATAATTTGTGTGAAATATGATGTTGAAATATCCCTCTTTGATAAAATTGACAAAACAGTAATGACCATATACCACTATACTAGAGAAATAGCACTATACTAATGAATTAAGGATGTGCCTGACCTGTCTATAGAAATTCATATGACGACAGAACATTCACAGTCACACCGCAGACTATATTGAATCACCCGTTCAATTCGCCATCACGATGTTATGCTGGATGCGAATGAATAGTTCTAGGTGTCGGTAAACGCTGCACATTTCCGCGGATACAATATATCGCGAGCTGCTATCACGTGACATGAATATGCGCAACATGCAGCATTTATTGTTTGTGCATATGCGGTCTCCACAGTTAACAGCGAGCAACAAACATAACCTAACTGGATTCAAAGTTAACAGCGAGTGTATTTTCATAGACGATAGTGTGTAGTATGGATGAGTACGACTACACGGGATGGAATGGTGCCATGGATTGGTATGACAACAGGGAATGGCATCGTTCCACGCCGCCCACTGACATGAGCATGGGGGAGTGTTATCTGCATAATGACACTCAAAACATTTTAATCATGGAAGCTGTTTCTAAATGGATGAAGATTACTTTACTACCAGTAATTTCCCTTTTCGGTGTGGTCGGTAACATTCTTTCCATTCGCGTTTTAAGGAAATGGAGTGGTGACACAATTCCGATTTATCTCGTAACACTGGCTATCACCGACACTGCTGTGCTGGTTTACACCATGTTGGCGATGTGGATACCCACTGCTGTTGGATGGTATATAACAAACAGTTCGAATATGGCATGTAAAATTGTCGTCTTCGTAGGATACGCGCTCCCTTATTTCTCTAGTTGGATAATAGTTTGTATGGCGATTGAAAAAGCTATAGTTCATTACGGATGGAACGTGCAGAATGACCAAGTTGATGATAATTCGCATTCGCGCAGAGTGGTCAAGTTGTTAATTTACGTAGGGGTATTCATATGTGTGCTTTGCAGCCACCTCCTGTATGGATTTAGTTTTAACGAGAAAGGCCACTGTTCTGTTTGTAACAATGGATACGATTTATTTTTCTTTCGTATTTGGTCCTGGATAGACCTGTTAATAAAAGCTGTCGTTCCGTCTGGCATCCTTGTTGTCACCAATGCCCCTATAATATGGCGATATAGAAGGACAGCCAGACACTACTCAGAATTTACAGGAAACAACAGAGGAACCGGGCAGTCGTCTTCAGAGTGTACTAAGATCCTGATCGCGATATGCGTAGTGTATGTAATTACAACGCTGCCTTTCCTTGTTACGGTTATAACCGGATCTTGCTGGCAGTATCCCTCGTGCTGGAACTTGGTAGCCCAAGCGAAGTTAAAGCTAGCTTTCGACATCACCCTTTTACTCTATTATTGTAATAATTCCGCGAATTTCATTGTGTACTGTTTAAGCTCCGAAACGTTCAGGATTGGTCTTTCAAGGTTAATCCCGTGTTGTCGTCCGTTTCTTCGTCTACATAACGACGATCCACAGGAAACCCGACCGAACCCAGGTACTGAAATAAACTGATAAACATATGTCACTTGGGTAACTTGCATAAAACAAGAAGTGCACGGAGCATAAATGCGGAAGTTACTTTATTAGAAAAATATTCCACATATTGTTTCGAATCACACCAATATTCTTGTCTACTTTGGAAGTTTTAAGTTATCATCAATAATTAATTTAGTTACAGTTGAAAAACAAAAACAATTAAGACTGATTTGTGTGACTCCATAATTGTAAATGTAATGTTGATACATATGTTCATACTGTTGCATAGATTACCACACCTTGATGATCATTAGTGAACCACCTACATGGAAAATATTTGTTTTAAGTTTCAACGACTTCTCTGGGTTTTTTTGGAGTGAAAATCTAGTAGTAAATAACCATGATCTGTTGACGTTGCATCAAGTGAGGTAATTGTATTTTGGATGCAATCATTTTTATTTTACCTTTATCGCGCACACTTTGAAATGAAACCATGTAATGTGCGTTCAAACTAAAAGTTCTACTAGCTTTCGATTTCTGAAACATGTTTTGGGTTATGTAAATAGCAGACCTATTTATGTGATGTCCTTTCCTCATAAACCATCATATTTTTTGTTTTCATCATTATCACCTGAATTGTCATAAACAAGACGAGTGTAAGCCTGTCAGCAACTGGTTCATTGCCATTGTCGGGTACCCCGTTTATACATTGGATATTGTTAATATTCTTGCATCTGACTATATACATTTTGCCATTCCTTGTAGTACCACACGACGCTGTGTGACACAGTTCTGAGCAAGTCATCTTGGTATTCAAAATGTTCTAACAAATTCTGTTTTGTTCCACAACACTCGGTCCTGATATGAAAATATTATAGAATTATTGTTTGAAGAATAATGGCTCTTAAATCTCCACTCTGAGGCAGATCATGTAAGACTGATTAGAATTGTTCATCATCAACTTGTTTTATTTTCAACGAAAAATCACCATACCTACAAATTATCCCGCATGTCCAAATGAGTTCACTATCTAAATCTGAAGTAGGTGGCATTTAACATGTAATCCAAAGCCACTCTTTCATTAAGTAACTTTTCAATTGTAAAAATTATATACTTTTCTCGGAGAATCGGTTTTATTTGTCTACAAATAAGGTAATTGACGAACCACTCGCGAAATAATATGAACATTTTTGTCGCTTGAAAGGCTATAACCATTTAAATATACGCCCACGCTGTTTACACAAGTCAGAAGTCACTGGCGATAATTCCGACACGCTTGCTTTCACGCACAACTTTGTTGGCTAAGTTAGGTCAATTCGTCCTTTATGGATTTGCTTTGAACGAGACAGGACCAGGCTGTAATTGTTATTGTCAATCGAAAGGGAAATACGTTATATGGCGGCATGGCGAAACGGTAGTGAAAGATGAGCATGTCAGATTGTCCAGTGGTTGGGTAAAATATAGCCAATTGGTCTAAGTTAAATAACAAATGTTCTATGTTATGTGCTGAGCTTCATTTACTGGAACAAGAAGCAAAGAACTCTATTTCAAGTGTTTTTGCACATGGTACAAATAAAAATATCATCATACAATGGGGGCATACTATTTGTTTTTGTGTGATTTTGCATACAACTAGTACCTACAACTGTAAATATTTTAAAGCTCTATTTACAATTTTTGAGTATGAGTTTCAAAACAACTGACTCGATACAAATTTATCTAAGTGGAGTTAGATTGCTTCAGTTGAGACATAGTCAAAGTACCGAACCATTTGTTGCTTATGGGCTCACTCTTGCACTCCGTGGTATCGTCATGCATCATCCACATTGTTCTCATCAATCATTGCCAATTATCCTTGAAAAACATATTTGTGTTTATTCATAGTAGCCTTTTTTCTCATGCTCAGAAAATCAAATTTAGTGCCAACAAATGTAACAAAACAGCTACTCTGTGGAAGTTTCGTGGCTCACACAGTGTTTCTGTTAGTTATCATTACGTGGTCGAAGACCATTCAATATGGCCAGAGGATGCTTACATTACCATTAATCGAAATTCCCCAAAGTAACCTTTGTCCGATATCCGCATATAAAATATATGGTTTTACTCACATCTTGAAATAGTGACGACCCAGCCTTTATGCGTGTACAGGGAAAACGTAAAATGGCAATAGCTTATATAAAATTACAAAAGTTTCTTAGGCATTGTATAAAGGCCATTGGACAGGAACCATCAGGACATTCTACTCACTCGTTCCGTCGTGGGGGTTGTAGTTTTACTTTCCAAGCGAATATTCCAACATAACTTATTCAACTCACGGGAGATTTGACCAGTGACCAATCAATCAATCAATTCTTTATTATCTCCGTCCACTGCTTTGTGGAACTGGCGGTAGACATTTATATATTACCATACATAATGTCAAAATTTTAAACATAAAATAGATAAATAAAGTAGGGACTCTCACTCAAAAAAAACTAATTCGAGATAATAACATACAGAAATATAATTAAATACACACTTCGCTGGGAAAGCTGCACTGGGACCATGTTTATGTACATACAGGAGGGCATGCATGTAGATTCAATTTAAACCAATTTCAATTGAAAAGGCTGCTTTGGTAACTATTTCGGATGCAAATCTGGCTAATTTCAACATGGTTGTTTTATTTCCGTCATTGAAAAGAGTTTTTAGTTTTGCCTAAGTCGGATTACTTTGAAAGTATGTTTTCAGATATGTTCTTCGAAAGGACGAAAGTTCACTGTACATGAATAGATAGTGATATTCGTTACCCGGTGTATCTTCACCGCAAAGTTGGCAACGTGAACAAGGAACTTCATAGTTTTTCCCAATGGAAACTTCAATAGGAAGCCGATTATTTCTAGTTCTCAATTTGATCAGGTATGAGCTGAATTTTGGCGGCAGTTCTAGAAGATATTTCTCTTTGTCAAAAGTTGCTTTAATTTTTTTATATAGAGTACATTTTGAGCTCTGGGCTAAAGTTTCGTTCCATGATTGCAAGTATTCGTCCTTTAACGACTGTTCAACATATCGAGCATCCCGTATATATGTGAGACAGGTGACGCATATAAACGGTACCTACATTATACACTTAATGACCACTTAGCAGAAAAGATGCGAGAGTGTATAATTGATCCTGAGGAAATAATATTGTTTTCTCTCTGAGGATACGCAAATTTTTGGCGGCCTGCGGGTTGGCGATGTGAACATGTATATAGTACAACATTACATTTATGAATTTGGGTATCCAGATTATGTTTAAATGTTGTAATTATGCTGATATGTATATTTAAATCATACATGTATTATATGTTTGTTCATGTCTTGTTCCAATTACAATAAATTCATTTCAAAGAATATGTTTCCTTGTGGCAATGCCACGTTAAAAAATATGCAAACCAATCACCTTATATATCCATATACGATTCTGGTTCTGGATTTTCGTGATCGCAAAACGATTTTCGGTGTGGCGATCGGGAGTTTGTGTAATGTCGTGTTGTAGCTGTGACAGTTAGTGAGTTCACGACATTTTTGCGAATTTGCCCAGCGTCCGGATAGCCCAACGCCGGGTAACCCTGATAGTATATTATATTTCGAATATGGTACGGTCTAAAACATGTGGATAACTAGATCATGGTGCCATCAACTGAATGAACTCAATCGCAAAAATGGGTCTATTTTATCAATTCTTCACAGTCTCTTTTTAACTAAAAAGCTTAACAGTTGCCATTATCGAAGACCGACAAAACAAATCAAAGCACATTTCCGGTTTTTACGCCAAGGCCGGACAATTCTCAAACAAAACATGAAGAAATTCATTAAAATTGAAATGAAAAGAGAATGATTATCATGTACTGTATGTTTATAGTTCGTGGACGTATACCGTATATACCAACTAAATGTATGTGCAAAATAACTGTACCATCCATATGTAATGGATGATGTAATCCGCAATACATTACATAAGCAAGGCGACATTGCCATCACACATCAGAATTACTGTGCGTGTCCCATATTAATTCCCACTCTACTATATTGAGTACCAGACCGAGTACACACTTCTGACGTCATATGTGTTCCTTTCATTAAAAACGACAATAGTTTACTATTACTCACTGGTTCATTGAAACTTATATGACTAAAATGAAAAAAGATCGCACGACGTATCTCTGGTGTGAGTCATAACGAAACAACCTTGATTGGGAAAACAAACTTTGAGTTATCTATTTTTGTCCGTTTCGTACAATAGATGTTCGGAGTGGGTTGTATTACTGATTGCTATTTACTGAGTCTATACCTTTGGTATATGCCTCATATCCCCCGATACGCATAATTATGTTATCAGATTTAACGAAGAACCATCCGTTTGGGGTGTTTTATTTACATCGTTAGCATTTACACACAAACTTATGCATCATGGTAAATACGTCACAGTGTCCGCAATTGTCTGGTATAAGGTGGTACCAGACTTCGCGTCATGTGGAATTGTCCACCTCGCCTGATACCACACTATACCAGACAACTGGATACACTGCATCCTATATTACCAGGCGCAGACATAGCACTGACGGTGCGTGCTCTCTCATACGTATAAGCATCGTAAGTATATGCATTATTGTACGATATTGTTTGTTTGCTCATACATCTTATTATAAATTGTTCACACGAGAGGGTACAATACAGCCGAGAGACAGAAAAGAAATGATTTAATATTAAGTGAGAATTTACGTAACTCATAGACAGAACTGCAGTCCCGTTCGAACTGTCATTATTGCTTTCACGAGATAGATTTTAGCGGAAGGATGATATTGAACGAGAAGCCACAGGCTTCGAGTTCAATATTATCCTTCCGCCATAATCGATCGAGTGCAGGAAAAATTGACAGTTCGAACGGGAATGCAGTTCTGTATTTATTTCACGCCGGCGGAACTTAAAAAATGCTAACGATTTGAAAAAACTTAAATAATTATGATTACGAAAGCGAAATCACGGCAGAAGAGGAGTTAATCCGTTGGAACTTAATTTTTTCCGTGGAACCAGTCTAACAATGTCTCGGTGTGCGTCCTTCAACTTGATGACGGATGCCGCCTTGAATGTAAATTGTTCGCAATTTCACAATATTTAATGTGTAAAATTAAGTATTTTGGGACCTGACAAGAGATGGTTATGTAAATTTTGGATTTAATGAGCAATGAAGTTCGATTATCTGTATTTCTTCATGGAGTAGTGACTCCACTTAATCCGATAATTCTAAAATGAAAAGTTTGTGATCTTGAGCGTGGAAAATTAAAGTTCACACGGTGCAACACAGCTAAGAGAGGAAGTTTACTAACAAAATTAAATTCTTGAATATATCGAACGGAGCTAGATATGGAGTCGGAGAATCTCCAACAAACTTCATAATTTGCTACATCACGGTTAATTCTGACTCGAAATTCTGGAAAACGTGATTTTCAAAAATACAAAAAGTCAAAATGCTTCAGGTAAGTTATTTTTTTTATATAAATAAATCAGAAAAAAATACATGTAAATTCCTATTAAGTTAACAATCAAATTCCAATCCATTGGTATTTGAATGATTTGTCAATGAATTATTCAAATTTTTGAAATATGAAGTTTTTTCAGTTTATATTTTAGAAATGTTTACTATTCACCAATTCAGGCCTAATTTTCTAGTGTCTAGTACCAGCAGGCCTACTACTAGTAGTATTGCCTAGTGGTGCAGAAGAAAATTTTAAATTCCACATTTATCAATATTAGGACAGTTTGTCATTAGACTTCACCAAATAGCATACGGCGTACAACGATTTTGAATTAAAAACAAGAACAATAGCTGATACTAGAACAATTTCAACCATTTGTTTTAACACGAAATTGGAAAATATAATATTTGTAGGCCTACATGTATTTCTCTCTGATTTTAGCATATTCTGATTAGTGCGGGCATTTAATTAATTTATAAATTCCAGTGTTAAATTAATGTCACTTCCAACAAATATTTTGTCAGTTATTCATGCTATTAGAATAGTAGAGGGAAAGTACCGGTATTCATACTATTATCATAGTAGAGGGAAATATTGTTTATTTGCTGTCCCCAGGGAAGGGCATACAATTACATTTGAAATATGCTCTTTGACAACAAGATCAAAACAGTTTCGTCTTAAATAGAATATCAACATGTAATTTATAACAATTAGTGAATTTTACATTAATTAGTCTGTGTCGCTGTCTGATTCAATACGTGCTATTCTCCTGTATTTCTTCTTGCTGTGCCTGTAATAACTTTCTGCATCTGAATCACCACTGTTGGCCCTGGGCATTTTAACGGTTATTTTGAACGTGCCACCATAATTGTTGGCATTACTGTAATCCCATTGCATCAATCTTTCTTCAACTGAACATGTGTTACTAGTAGTAGCTACTTTGCTCAATGTTGTACGTGTACTGGCACCTGTGTTGGTGACTACTTCCTTCAAGTGAGTAGTGGCCTCAGTGTAATACGTGTATCCCATCCCGCTACTTGGCAGTAAAGCCCGGCAAGAACTTTCACTGGTGGGTAATTCATTGGCTACAGGCATCAGTGGTTTGAAATTATGAGAACCGGTAGTCGCTGCAAGTTCTGCAAAACATTGAGAACCATTAGCGGAATACAATGCTCTGGGAACAATCATCACATTTGTATTATTTGGATTGTTGCCTTGCAGAATAGCACACATCCCTTTTTGCTGATTTATGGACGATGTGGCACAGTTATGAAAGCTGTTCACATTTTTATGACCCGATAATTGAGAGATAATTTGAGGGTTCACACCAGCATTGAGTAATTGTGTGCACATCGTCTTGAACCATACAATGATAGGTCCCGTTGTCCAATGCATATTGACAGAAATATAAAAAGGAGATCCAGCATCCATCAATTTTTGTGGTCGGTTTCTTGCATAGAGTTTGTACATGTCTAATGGGCATCTGTTTTTGTTCACATCATTTGGAAATATTTTTGGACTGAATGGTCTCGTCGTTGAATTTCCATCTCTTGTTTTGCTAAGGCTTTTATTGAACTCAAGATATTCTGTCCCAGTGCTGTCAACTTTCAATTCAATATCACCAAATTTTAATTGTGAAATTTCATGCGACCCGCGGAATCCTAGCAGTTTTGTATTGTTACACCACACAGTGTCCAATAATGCTTCTGGTGTACCACTCCCCAACTGCACTGTCTCCCACAGTTTCTCTTCTTCCTCCTCTGTCAATGACTGCGCTTTGTTCGGTTTGTTCCCAAAACCCCGTTCTTTCAACTCTTTTCGCTTGGATTTCAGTACATCCCTGCTCATTTAAAATTTGTCAGACGTCAATATTTCCTCTCCGTATTCTGCGTCTTTCAAATGTTTGTGAATTCCTTTGTGCAAAGCTGTTAAGCAATCTGGTTCGAACTCGGATCCATTTTCCTTACGTGAAGTCAATAAGAAACCACCGATATACGTATCAAGTTCAGGCGGTGGAATTTGTTCTGGTTCCCTGCCCTCATCCTTCACTCGCAACCATTTAGTTAGCTTTCTGATGCGGGACACTGTTTCTTTTAATTATACTTCCATGGTGTAACCAAGGAAGTATATTGTTTTTCTACTGAGGTCGTTTTCCGTTTATTTCGAAATACTCAGAAACTGATTGCAGTAGGAACGCGAAATCTCTAGCGAATATAGGCATCGAAGGTTTACTAGATATAATGGTATCCGGATTTCCGCCCAATGTTTCTTGGCGGAGTTATGGCCCTTTTGCCATTATTTTTCATTGTTATTATTATTATACTTGACACTTTTGTAATCACTATTACTCGAAAAGTACAAGAAGTAGGACACTAAAACTTGGTAAGTAGGTTGGGGTACATGAGTTCTATGCCTATGGCCCATAACGATTTTGTCCGCGCTTTTACCGAGGAGTTATCTCCCTTTATTTGAAAAAATGTCATTTTATTATCTCGGAAATTATAAGAAGCAGAGCATCGAAAATTAGACCGTATGCACATCTCGATATGCACTACTGCCCACGGGCATAAAAACTTGGTCCGCGCTTTCCCTGAAGAGTTACCGCCCATAGTTGGCAAACCTCTATTTTATTGTACTCTGTTGTCCTTACCTATTATTCCAGAATACTGCATTTGGTTTTTGTAGTCGTATTGACCGTTGTCAGCTTAGTCCAAGGAAGAAAATTTGACAGGGTTGGACATATATTTTTACACTGGGGTGGGGGGCAAAATTTTAGAATGTTTTTTTTCATTAACATTTATCTATTTAAGTATATAGATTCCCTGAACGAAAACAAACCCATATCGGAAAAGATTTTTGAAATCCGAGATGAAATGCAAGAGTAACGGGCCCTCAAAGTTTGCAATTTGGTCCCATGTGCTTGTGATCACATCTCCTCCGAAGATGTCAAACTTTGGATGTCATCTGATACGCCAATTCGTGCGGTCTGAAGAGAGCACGCGATGGGCCAAATTTTGCCAGTGTCGGTTCAGTGTTGTGGGTCAGGGGAGGGGTGGTCCGGGGTACCAATTTTGTATTCTTCTCCGAATCGGATGAAACTTGGAATATAACATCCATACCGCCAACCGATCTAGAAACTGAAAGAATTTCGAAAATCCATTGAAAAATGTCAGAGTTGTGGGCCTTCAAACAATGCAAATTTGGCCCCATATGCTTGTGATCACATCTCCTCCGAAGATGTCAAACTTTGGATGTCATCTGATACGCCAATGCGTGCGGTCTGAAGAGAGCACGCGATGAGCCAAATTTTGCCAGTGTCGGTTCAGTGTTGTGGGTCAGGGGAGGGGTGGTCCGGGGTACCAAAATTTATTTCGTCTCCGAATCATATGAAACTTGATATATAACATATACCATACACGTTGATCATAAAACTGAAAACAGATTGTAAATCCGTTAAAAAATGGCGGAGATTTGGGCCCTCAAACTTTGAATGTGGGCCCGTATTCTTTCCAATAAACAAAATGTTATTCGTCTCTGAATCAGACAAAATTTATAACAAATAATCAATGTAAGTAGCTGATCACAATACTCAAAACAATTTTTAAATCCATTGGAAAATAACGGAGTTACGGGCTCTCAAAATTCGCATTTTGGGCCGGGTTTGACTATTTCCCAATCCCGTCACCCAATTTCGAGGCAGGGGTGGGGTCACTCCCAAACACTTGAGATCAACCCACACATGTTAAGGGAAAGATATAATCATCCTAATTCATATTTTCCGTCCCTTAACTGCGATTTATTGAGCTCATGATTTGCCCTATTATTATACTTCCATGGTGTAACCAAGGAAGTATATTGTTTTTCTACTGAGGTCGTTTTCCGTTTATTTCGAAATACTCAGAAACTGATTGCAGTAGGAACGCGAAATCTCTAGCGAATATAGGCATCGAAAGTTTACTAGATATAATGGTATCCGGATTTCCGCCCAATGTTTCTTGGCGGAGTTATGGCCCTTTTGCGATTATTTTTCATTGTTATTATTATTATACTTGACACTTTTGTAATCACTATTACTCGAAAAGTACAAGAAGTAGGACACTAAAACTTGGTAAGTAGGTTGGGGTACATGAGTTCTATGCCTATGGCCCATAACGATTTTGTCCGCGCCTTTACCGAGGAGTTATCTCCCTTTATTTGAAAAAATGTCATTTTATTATCTCGGAAATTATAAGAAGCAGAGCATCGAAAATTAGACCGTATGCACATCTCGATATGTACTACTGCCCACGGGCATAAAAACTTGTGTCCGCGCTTTCCCTGAAGAGTTACCGCCCATAGTTGGCAAACCTCTATTTTATTGTACTCTGTTGTCCTCACGTATTATTCCAGAATACTGCATTTGGTTTTTGTAGTCGTATTGACCGTTGTCAGCTTAGTCCAAGGAAGAAAATTTGACAGGGTTGGACATATATTTTTACACTGGGGTGGGGGGCAAAATTTTAGAATTTTTTTTTTTCATTAACATTTATCTATTTAAGTATATAGATTCCCTGAACGAAAACAAACCCATATCGGAAAAGATTTTTGAAATCTGAGATGAAATGCAAGAGTAACGGGCCCTCAAAGTTTGCAATTTGGTCCCATGTGCTTGTGATCACATCTCCTCCGAAGATGTCAAACTTTGGATGTCATATGATGCGCCCATTCGTGCGGTCTGAAGAGAGCACGCGATGGGCCAAATTTTGCCAGTGTCGGTTCAGTGTTGTGGGTCAGGGGAGGGGTGGTCCGGGGTACCAATTTTGTATTCTTCTCCGAATCGGATGAAACTTGGAATATAACATCCATACCGCCAACCGATCTAGAAACTGAAAGAATTTCGAAAATCCATTGAAAAATGTCAGAGTTGTGGGCCTTCAAACAATGCAAATTTGGCCCCATATGCTTGTAATCACATCTCCTCCGAAGATGTCAAACTTTGGATGTCATCTGATACGCCAATGCGTGCGGTCTGAAGAGAGCACGCGATGAGCCAAATTTTGCCAGTGTCGGTTCAGTGTTGTGGGTCAGGGGAGGGGTGGTCCGGGGTACCAAAATTTATTTCGTCTCCGAATCATATGAAACTTGATATATAACATATACCATACACGTTGATCATAAAACTGAAAACAGATTGTAAATCCGTTAAAAAATGGCGGAGATTTGGGCCCTCAAACTTTGAATGTGGGCCCGTATTCTTTCCAATAAACAAAATGTTATTCGTCTCTGAATCAGACAAAATTTATAACAAATAATCAATGTAAGTAGCTGATCACAATACTCAAAACAATTTTTAAATCCATTGGAAAATAACGGAGTTACGGGCTCTCAAAATTCGCATTTTGGGCCGGGTTTGACTATTTCCCAATCCCGTCACCCAATTTCGAGGCAGGGGTGGGGTCACTCCCAAACACTTGAGATCAACCCACACATGTTAAGGGAAAGATATAATCATCCTAATTCATATTTTCCGTCCCTTAACTGCGATTTATTGAGCTCATGATTTGCCCTATTATTATACTTCCATGGTGTAACCAAGGAAGTATATTGTTTTTCTACTGAGGTCGTTTTCCGTTTATTTCGAAATACTCAGAAACTGATTGCAGTAGGAACGCGAAATCTCTAGCGAATATAGGCATCGAAAGTTTACTAGATATAATGGTATCCGGATTTCCGCCCAATGTTTATTGGCGGAGTTATGGCCCTTTTGCGATTATTTTTCATTGTTATTATTATTATACTTGACACTTTTGTAATCACTATTACTCGAAAAGTACAAGAAGTAGGACACTAAAACTTGGTAAGTAGGTTGGGGTACATGAGTTCTATGCCTATGGCCCATAACGATTTTGTCCGCGCTTTTACCGAGGAGTTATCTCCCTTTATTTGAAAAAATGTCATTTTATTATCTCGGAAATTATAAGAAGCAGAGCATCGAAAATTAGACCGTATGCACATCTCGATATGCACTACTGCCTACGGGCATAAAAACTTGTGTCCGCGCTTTCCCTGAAGAGTTACCGCCCATAGTTGGCAAACCTCTATTTTATTGTACTCTGTTGTCCTCACGTATTATTCCAGAATACTGCATTTGGTTTTTGTAGTCGTATTGACCGTTGTCAGCTTAGTCCAAGGAAGAAAATTTGACAGGGTTGGACATATATTTTTACACTGGGGTGGGGGGCAAAATTTTAGAATTTTTTTTTTTCATTAACATTTATCTATTTGAGTATATAGATTCCCTGAACGAAAACAAACCCATATCGGAAAAGATTTTTGAAATCTGAGATGAAATGCAAGAGTAACGGGCCCTCAAAGTTTGCAATTTGGTCCCATGTGCTTGTGATCACATCTCCTCCGAAGATGTCAAACTTTGGATGTCATCTGATACGCCAATTCGTGCGGTCTGAAGAGAGCACGCGATGGGCCAAATTTTGCCAGTGTCGGTTCAGTGTTGTGGGTCAGGGGAGGGGTGGTCCGGGGTACCAATTTTGTATTCTTCTCCGAATCGGATGAAACTTGGAATATAACATCCATACCGCCAACCGATCTAGAAACTGAAAGAATTTCGAAAATCCATTGAAAAATGTCAGAGTTGTGGGCCTTCAAACAATGCAAATTTGGCCCCATATGCTTGTGATCACATCTCCTCCGAAGATGTCAAACTTTGGATGTCATCTGATACGCCAATGCGTGCGGTCTGAAGAGAGCACGCGATGAGCCAAATTTTGCCAGTGTCGGTTCAGTGTTGTGGGTCAGGGGAGGGGTGGTCCGGGGTACCAAAATTTATTTCGTCTCCGAATCATATGAAACTTGATATATAACATATACCATACACGTTGATCATAAAACTGAAAACAGATTGTAAATCCGTTAAAAAATGGCGGAGATTTGGGCCCTCAAACTTTGAATGTGGGCCCGTATTCTTTCCAATAAACAAAATGTTATTCGTCTCTGAATCAGACAAAATTTATAACAAATAATCAATGTAAGTAGCTGATCACAATACTCAACAATTTTTAAATCCATTGGAAAATAACGGAGTTACGGGCTCTCAAAATTCGCATTTTGGGCCGGGTTTGATTATTTCCCAATCCCGTCACCCAATTTCGAGGCAGGGGTGGGGTCACTCCCAAACACTTGAGATCAACCCACACATGTTAAGGGAAAGATATAATCATCCTAATTCATATTTTCCGTCCCTTAACTGCGATTTATTGAGCTCATGATTTGCCCTATTATTATACTTCCATGGTGTAACCAAGGAAGTATATTGTTTTTCTACTGAGGTCGTTTTCCGTTTATTTCGAAATACTCAGAAACTGATTGCAGTAGGAACGCGAAATCTCTAGCGAATATAGGCATCGAAAGTTTACTAGATATAATGGTATCCGGATTTCCGCCCAATGTTTCTTGGCGGAGTTATGGCCCTTTTGCGATTATTTTTCATTGTTATTATTATTATACTTGACACTTTTGTAATCACTATTACTCGAAAAGTACAAGAAGTAGGACACTAAAACTTGGTAAGTAGGTTGGGGTACATGAGTTCTATGCCTATGGCCCATAACGATTTTGTCCGCGCTTTTACCGAGGAGTTATCTCCCTTTATTTGAAAAAATGTCATTTTATTATCTCGGAAATTATAAGAAGCAGAGCATCGAAAATTAGACCGTATGCACATCTCGATATGCACTACTGCCCACGGGCATAAAAACTTGTGTCCGCGCTTTCCCTGAAGAGTTACCGCCCATAGTTGGCAAACCTCTATTTTATTGTACTCTGTTGTCCTCACGTATTATTCCAGAATACTGCATTTGGTTTTTGTAGTCGTATTGACCGTTGTCAGCTTAGTCCAAGGAAGAAAATTTGACAGGGTTGGACATATATTTTTACACTGGGGTGGGGGGCAAAATTTTAGAATTTTTTTTTTTCATTAACATTTATCTATTTAAGTATATAGATTCCCTGAACGAAAACAAACCCATATCGGAAAAGATTTTTGAAATCTGAGATGAAATGCAAGAGTAACGGGCCCTCAAAGTTTGCAATTTGGTCCCATGTGCTTGTGATCACATCTCCTCCGAAGATGTCAAACTTTGGATGTCATATGATACGCCCATTCGTGCGGTCTGAAGAGAGCACGCGATGGGCCAAATTTTGCCAGTGTCGGTTCAGTGTTGTGGGTCAGGGGAGGGGTGGTCCGGGGTACCAATTTTGTATTCTTCTCCGAATCGGATGAAACTTGGAATATAACATCCATACCGCCAACCGATCTAGAAACTGAAAGAATTTCGAAAATCCATTGAAAAATGTCAGAGTTGTGGGCCTTCAAACAATGCAAATTTGGCCCCATATGCTTGTGATCACATCTCCTCCGAAGATGTCAAACTTTGGATGTCATCTGATACGCCAATGCGTGCGGTCTGAAGAGAGCACGCGATGAGCCAAATTTTGCCAGTGTCGGTTCAGTGTTGTGGGTCAGGGGAGGGGTGGTCAGGGGTACCAAAATTTATTTCGTCTCCGAATCATATGAAACTTGATATATAACATATACCATACACGTTGATCATAAAACTGAAAACAGATTGTAAATCCGTTAAAAAATGGCGGAGATTTGGGCCCTCAAACTTTGAATGTGGGCCCGTATTCTTTCCAATAAACAAAATGTTATTCGTCTCTGAATCAGACAAAATTTATAACAAATAATCAATGTAAGTAGCTGATCACAATACTCAAAACAATTTTTAAATCCATTGGAAAATAACGGAGTTACGGGCTCTCAAAATTCGCATTTTGGGCCGGGTTTGACTATTTCCCAATCCCGTCACCCAATTTCGAGGCAGGGGTGGGGTCACTCCCAAACACTTGAGATCAACCCACACATGTTAAGGGAAAGATATAATCATCCTAATTCATATTTTCCGTCCCTTAACTGCGATTTATTGAGCTCATGATTTGCCCTATTATTATACTTCCATGGTGTAACCAAGGAAGTATATTGTTTTTCTACTGAGGTCGTTTTCCGTTTATTTCGAAATACTCAGAAACTGATTGCAGTAGGAACGCGAAATCTCTAGCGAATATAGGCATCGAAAGTTTACTAGATATAATGGTATCCGGATTTCCGCCCAATGTTTATTGGCGGAGTTATGGCCCTTTTGCGATTATTTTTCATTGTTATTATTATTATACTTGACACTTTTGTAATCACTATTACTCGAAAAGTACAAGAAGTAGGACACTAAAACTTGGTAAGTAGGTTGGGGTACATGAGTTCTATGCCTATGGCCCATAACGATTTTGTCCGCGCTTTTACCGAGGAGTTATCTCCCTTTATTTGAAAAAATGTCATTTTATTATCTCGGAAATTATAAGAAGCAGAGCATCGAAAATTAGACCGTATGCACATCTCGATATGCACTACTGCCTACGGGCATAAAAACTTGTGTCCGCGCTTTCCCTGAAGAGTTACCGCCCATAGTTGGCAAACCTCTATTTTATTGTACTCTGTTGTCCTCACGTATTATTCCAGAATACTGCATTTGGTTTTTGTAGTCGTATTGACCGTTGTCAGCTTAGTCCAAGGAAGAAAATTTGACAGGGTTGGACATATATTTTTACACTGGGGTGGGGGGCAAAATTTTAGAATTTTTTTTTTTCATTAACATTTATCTATTTGAGTATATAGATTCCCTGAACGAAAACAAACCCATATCGGAAAAGATTTTTGAAATCTGAGATGAAATGCAAGAGTAACGGGCCCTCAAAGTTTGCAATTTGGTCCCATGTGCTTGTGATCACATCTCCTCCGAAGATGTCAAACTTTGGATGTCATCTGATACGCCAATTCGTGCGGTCTGAAGAGAGCACGCGATGGGCCAAATTTTGCCAGTGTCGGTTCAGTGTTGTGGGTCAGGGGAGGGGTGGTCCGGGGTACCAATTTTGTATTCTTCTCCGAATCGGATGAAACTTGGAATATAACATCCATACCGCCAACCGATCTAGAAACTGAAAGAATTTCGAAAATCCATTGAAAAATGTCAGAGTTGTGGGCCTTCAAACAATGCAAATTTGGCCCCATATGCTTGTGATCACATCTCCTCCGAAGATGTCAAACTTTGGATGTCATCTGATACGCCAATGCGTGCGGTCTGAAGAGAGCACGCGATGAGCCAAATTTTGCCAGTGTCGGTTCAGTGTTGTGGGTCAGGGGAGGGGTGGTCCGGGGGTACCAAAATTTATTTCGTCTCCGAATCATATGAAACTTGATATATAACATATACCATACACGTTGATCATAAAACTGAAAACAGATTGTAAATCCGTTAAAAAATGGCGGAGATTTGGGCCCTCAAACTTTGAATGTGGGCCCGTATTCTTTCCAATAAACAAAATGTTATTCGTCTCTGAATCAGACAAAATTTATAACAAATAATCAATGTAAGTAGCTGATCACAATACTCAACAATTTTTAAATCCATTGGAAAATAACGGAGTTACGGGCTCTCAAAATTCGCATTTTGGGCCGGGTTTGATTATTTCCCAATCCCGTCACCCAATTTCGAGGCAGGGGTGGGGTCACTCCCAAACACTTGAGATCAACCCACACATGTTAAGGGAAAGATATAATCATCCTAATTCATATTTTCCGTCCCTTAACTGCGATTTATTGAGCTCATGATTTGCCCTATTATTATACTTCCATGGTGTAACCAAGGAAGTATATTGTTTTTCTACTGAGGTCGTTTTCCGTTTATTTCGAAATACTCAGAAACTGATTGCAGTAGGAACGCGAAATCTCTAGCGAATATAGGCATCGAAAGTTTACTAGATATAATGGTATCCGGATTTCCGCCCAATGTTTCTTGGCGGAGTTATGGCCCTTTTGCGATTATTTTTCATTGTTATTATTATTATACTTGACACTTTTGTAATCACTATTACTCGAAAAGTACAAGAAGTAGGACACTAAAACTTGGTAAGTAGGTTGGGGTACATGAGTTCTATGCCTATGGCCCATAACGATTTTGTCCGCGCTTTTACCGAGGAGTTATCTCCCTTTATTTGAAAAAATGTCATTTTATTATCTCGGAAATTATAAGAAGCAGAGCATCGAAAATTAGACCGTATGCACATCTCGATATGCACTACTGCCCACGGGCATAAAAACTTGTGTCCGCGCTTTCCCTGAAGAGTTACCGCCCATAGTTGGCAAACCTCTATTTTATTGTACTCTGTTGTCCTCACGTATTATTCCAGAATACTGCATTTGGTTTTTGTAGTCGTATTGACCGTTGTCAGCTTAGTCCAAGGAAGAAAATTTGACAGGGTTGGACATATATTTTTACACTGGGGTGGGGGGCAAAATTTTAGAATTTTTTTTTTCCATTAACATTTATCTATTTGAGTATATAGATTCCCTGAACGAAAACAAACCCATATCGGAAAAGATTTTTGAAATCTGAGATGAAATGCAAGAGTAACGGGCCCTCAAAGTTTGCAATTTGGTCCCATGTGCTTGTGATCACATCTCCTCCGAAGATGTCAAACTTTGGATGTCATCTGATACGCCAATTCGTGCGGTCTGAAGAGAGCACGCGATGGGCCAAATTTTGCCAGTGTCGGTTCAGTGTTGTGGGTCAGGGGAGGGGTGGTCCGGGGGTACCAATTTTGTATTCTTCTCCGAATCGGATGAAACTTGGAATATAACATCCATACCGCCAACCGATCTAGAAACTGAAAGAATTTCGAAAATCCATTGAAAAATGTCAGAGTTGTGGGCCTTCAAACAATGCAAATTTGGCCCCATATGCTTGTGATCACATCTCCTCCGAAGATGTCAAACTTTGGATGTCATCTGATACGCCAATGCGTGCGGTCTGAAGAGAGCACGCGATGAGCCAAATTTTGCCAGTGTCGGTTCAGTGTTGTGGGTCAGGGGAGGGGTGGTCCGGGGTACCAAAATTTATTTCGTCTCCGAATCATATGAAACTTGATATATAACATATACCATACACGTTGATCATAAAACTGAAAACAGATTGTAAATCCGTTAAAAAATGGCGGAGATTTGGGCCCTCAAACTTTGAATGTGGGCCCGTATTCTTTCCAATAAACAAAATGTTATTCGTCTCTGAATCAGACAAAATTTATAACAAATAATCAATGTAAGTAGCTGATCACAATACTCAAAACAATTTTTAAATCCATTGGAAAATAACGGAGTTACGGGCTCTCAAAATTCGCATTTTGGGCCGGGTTTGACTATTTCCCAATCCCGTCACCCAATTTCGAGGCAGGGGTGGGGTCACTCCCAAACACTTGAGATCAACCCACACATGTTAAGGGAAAGATATAATCATCCTAATTCATATTTTCCGTCCCTTAACTGCGATTTATTGAGCTCATGATTTGCCCTATTATTATACTTCCATGGTGTAACCAAGGAAGTATATTGTTTTTCTACTGAGGTCGTTTTCCGTTTATTTCGAAATACTCAGAAACTGATTGCAGTAGGAACGCGAAATCTCTAACGAATATAGGCATCGAAAGTTTACTAGAACTGAGTTCTACAACAATCAAATATACAGCTGCAAATCGACCAAAATGTTGTTTAACATCACGAAACCGATGCTTGGAAAGTCAAAACCATCGATTTTCCCCAACGATCGCGCAGCTGGCACCTTAGCTGATTCCTTTGCATTGTTTTTCCGAGACAAAGTGTCAAAAATCAGAGCCATTGTTGACCAAACGCATGGTGCACCGGAATATTTGGAGTTCTCAAGTCACAGAAAAATGGACGAATTTCGATCTGTGAGTTCGGAAGAAGTTAAGAATGTGATTTTGTCAATGCCACCTAAGTCATGTTCGTTAGATCCCATTCCTACAACACTTCTTCGTATTCACTGCGATCAACTTTTGGATGTAATAACTGATATTATTAACTCCTCGCTCTCAACGGGTGTTGTTCCCCAATGCTTCAAACACGCCAGTGTTACCCCATTGTTAAAGAAGTCTGGTTTAGATCAAAATTTGCTGCAAAACTATAGACCAGTCTCCAATCTTCCTTTCTTATCTAAAGTCCTTGAACGTGTAGTGCTCCACCAACTTCGTAAACACTTGAAAGACAATAATTTAGAAGAAAACTTTCAGTCAGCTTACAAGAAAAATCACTGTACGGAGACAGCCTTGACTCGAATTTTTAACGACTTGCTGTGTGCGACAGATGAGGGCAAACTCTCCATTCTTACATGCCTTGACCTCTCTGCGGCGTTTGACACGCTCGATCATTCCATCCTGTTAAAACGCCTTTCTGTGACTTTCGGAATGTCCGGCACGGTATTAAAGTGGTTCCATTCTTACGTAACCGAGAGAACTCAATCAGTTATTGTTAATTCTACGACGTCTAACCCCGTGCATCTATCATATGGAGTGCCCCAAGGTTCTGTGCTGGGACCTGTACTATATCTCGTTTACACACAGCCTCTTGGAAACATCATCGAAAAACACAACATTCAGTATCACATGTATGCAGACGATACCCAAATGTACATATCAGTTGAGCCATCGATCTTAGACGAAGCAATTTCTCAAGTTCAGACATGCGTTTCAGAAGTTAAAACATGGATGGAGATCAACAAACTCAAACTTAACGAAAGCAAAACTGAAATTATGCTTTGTGGAACTAACGCTCGGTTGAAGGGGGTCAGTCTTAATGCCACGCTCATCGGCGACAGTGTAATTGAATTTTCTGATGTTATTAAAAACCTCGGTGTGACCATCGACAAAAACTTCTCAATGTCATCTCACATCAGCAACCTATGCAGGTCCTTATATATGGAGCTCCGGCGCATTTCGCATGTACGTCCATATATCTCCGAACAATCCACACAAATATTGATGTCCTCATTTGTGTTATCCAAAATCGATTACTGTAATTCTATTTTAGCAGGACTCCCAGATTATCAACTTCACAAACTTCAAAAAATTGTTAATATTGCTGCAAAAATTGTGTGCCGTGCAGGCAAATTTGATCATGTTACCCCACTGTTGTATAAATTACATTGGCTTCCCATATTTGAACGAATTGTGTACAAACATGCTACTTTGTGTTATAGAAAGTCGGATATTGATAATGCTTTGCCACCATATATTGATACATTGTTGGTCAAATATGTACCTGCTCGACCACTTCGATCACAGGATGCGAATGCGATGGTTGTACCTAAACGAGATCTGATGTACTTTGGTCGCCGTTCTTTCGAGGTCTACGGGCCGACCATTTGGAACAACCTTCCCAAAGAGGTGAAACAGTCTGACTGTTTGGAAACATTCAAATCGGCCCTAAAAACTCACCTATTCATCTCCCATTTCGGACAAATAACATCAGAAAACGTTGAGGAGACTTAATTATTGAAATACATGCATATTATTTTTTGCGTATATGTTATAGTGTGAATGTGTGTGACTGCGTTTGTGTGAATTGTTCAGCGCCATGAGCCATACGGGATATGGCGCTATACAAATACTCTATATTATTATTATTATTATAGATATAATGGTATCCGGATTTCCGCCCAATGTTTCTTGGCGGAGTTATGGCCCTTTTGCGATTATTTTTCATTGTTATTATTATTATACTTGACACTTTTGTAATCACTATTACTCGAAAAGTACAAGAAGTAGGACACTAAAACTTGGTAAGTAGGTTGGGGTACATGAGTTCTATGCCTATGGCCCATAACGATTTTGTCCGCGCTTTTACCGAGGAGTTATCTCCCTTTATTTGAAAAAATGTCATTTTATTATCTCGGAAATTATAAGAAGCAGAGCATCGAAAATTAGACCGTATGCACATCTCGATATGCACTACTGCCCACGGGCATAAAAACTTGTGTCCGCGCTTTCCCTGAAGAGTTACCGCCCATAGTTGGCAAACCTCTATTTTATTGTACTCTGTTGTCCTCACGTATTATTCCAGAATACTGCATTTGGTTTTTGTAGTCGTATTGACCGTTGTCAGCTTAGTCCAAGGAAGAAAATTTGACAGGGTTGGACATATATTTTTACACTGGGGTGGGGGGCAAAATTTTAGAATTTTTTTTTTTCATTAACATTTATCTATTTGAGTATATAGATTCCCTGAACGAAAACAAACCCATATCGGAAAAGATTTTTGAAATCTGAGATGAAATGCAAGAGTAACGGGCCCTCAAAGTTTGCAATTTGGTCCCATGTGCTTGTGATCACATCTCCTCCGAAGATGTCAAACTTTGGATGTCATCTGATACGCCAATTCGTGCGGTCTGAAGAGAGCACGCGATGGGCCAAATTTTGCCAGTGTCGGTTCAGTGTTGTGGGTCAGGGGAGGGGTGGTCCGGGGTACCAATTTTGTATTCTTCTCCGAATCGGATGAAACTTGGAATATAACATCCATACCGCCAACCGATCTAGAAACTGAAAGAATTTCGAAAATCCATTGAAAAATGTCAGAGTTGTGGGCCTTCAAACAATGCAAATTTGGCCCCATATGCTTGTGATCACATCTCCTCCGAAGATGTCAAACTTTGGATGTCATCTGATACGCCAATGCGTGCGGTCTGAAGAGAGCACGCGATGAGCCAAATTTTGCCAGTGTCGGTTCAGTGTTGTGGGTCAGGGGAGGGGTGGTCCGGGGTACCAAAATTTATTTCGTCTCCGAATCATATGAAACTTGATATATAACATATACCATACACGTTGATCATAAAACTGAAAACATACTGTAAATCCGTTAAAAAATGGCGGAGATTTGGGCCCTCAAACTTTGAATGTGGGCCCGTATTCTTTCCAATAAACAAAATGTTATTCGTCTCTGAATCAGACAAAATTTATAACAAATAATCAATGTAAGTAGCTGATCACAATACTCAAAACAATTTTTAAATCCATTGGAAAATAACGGAGTTACGGGCTCTCAAAATTCGCATTTTGGGCCGGGTTTGACTATTTCCCAATCCCGTCACCCAATTTCGAGGCAGGGGTGGGGTCACTCCCAAACACTTGAGATCAACCCACACATGTTAAGGGAAAGATATAATCATCCTAATTCATATTTTCCGTCCCTTAACTGCGATTTATTGAGCTCATGATTTGCCCTATTATTATACTTCCATGGTGTAACCAAGGAAGTATATTGTTTTTCTACTGAGGTCGTTTTCCGTTTATTTCGAAATACTCAGAAACTGATTGCAGTAGGAACGCGAAATCTCTAGCGAATATAGGCATCGAAAGTTTACTAGATATAATGGTATCCGGATTTCCGCCCAATGTTTCTTGGCGGAGTTATGGCCCTTTTGCGATTATTTTTCATTGTTATTATTATTATACTTGACACTTTTGTAATCACTATTACTCGAAAAGTACAAGAAGTAGGACACTAAAACTTGGTAAGTAGGTTGGGGTACATGAGTTCTATGCCTATGGCCCATAACGATTTTGTCCGCGCTTTTACCGAGGAGTTATCTCCCTTTATTTGAAAAAATGTCATTTTATTATCTCGGAAATTATAAGAAGCAGAGCATCGAAAATTAGACCGTATGCACATCTCGATATACACTACTGCCTACGGGCATAAAAACTTGTGTCCGCGCTTTCCCTGAAGAGTTACCGCCCATAGTTGGCAAACCTCTATTTTATTGTACTCTGTTGTCCTCACGTATTATTCCAGAATACTGCATTTGGTTTTTGTAGTCGTATTGACCGTTGTCAGCTTAGTCCAAGGAAGAAAATTTGACAGGGTTGGACATATATTTTTACACTGGGGTAGGGGGCAAAATTTTAGATTTTTTTTTTTTCATTAACATTTATCTATTTAAGTATATAGATTCCCTGAACGAAAACAAACCCATATCGGAAAAGATTTTTGAAATCCGAGATGAAATGCAAGAGTAACGGGCCCTCAAAGTTTGCAATTTGGTCCCATGTGCTTGTGATCACATCTCCTCCGAAGATGTCAAACTTTGGATGTCATCTGATACGCCAATTCGTGCGGTCTGAAGAGAGCACGCGATGGGCCAAATTTTGCCAGTGTCGGTTCAGTGTTGTGGGTCAGGGGAGGGGTGGTCCGGGGTACCAATTTTGTATTCTTCTCCGAATCGGATGAAACTTGGAATATAACATCCATACCGCCAACCGATCTAGAAACTGAAAGAATTTCAAAAATCCATTGAAAAATGTCAGAGTTGTGGGCCTTCAAACAATGCAAATTTGGCCCCATATGCTTGTGATCACATCTCCTCCGAAGATGTCAAACTTTGGATGTCATCTGATACGCCAATGCGTGCGGTCTGAAGAGAGCACGCGATGAGCCAAATTTTGCCAGTGTCGGTTCAGTGTTGTGGGTCAGGGGAGGGGTGGTCCGGGGTACCAAAATTTATTTCGTCTCCGAATCATATGAAACTTGATATATAACATATACCATACACGTTGATCATAAAACTGAAAACAGATTGTAAATCCGTTAAAAAATGGCGGAGATTTGGGCCCTCAAACTTTGAATGTGGGCCCGTATTCTTTCCAATAAACAAAATGTTATTCGTCTCTGAATCAGACAAAATTTATAACAAATAATCAATGTAAGTAGCTGATCACAATACTCAAAACAATTTATAAATCCATTGGAAAATAACGGAGTTACGGGCTCTCAAAATTCGCATTTTGGGCCGGGTTTGACTATTTCCCAATCCCGTCACCCAATTTCGAGGCAGGGGTGGGGTCACTCCCAAACACTTGAGATCAACCCACACATGTTAAGGGAAAGATATAATCATCCTAATTCATATTTTCCGTCCCTTAACTGCGATTTATTGAGCTCATGATTTGCCCTATTATTATACTTCCATGGTGTAACCAAGGAAGTATATTGTTTTTCTACTGAGGTCGTTTTCCGTTTATTTCGAAATACTCAGAAACTGATTGCAGTAGGAACGCGAAATCTCTAGCGAATATAGACATCGAAGGTTTACTAGATATAATGGTATCCGGATTTCCGCCCAATGTTTCTTGGCGGAGTTATGGCCCTTTTGCGATTATTTTTCATTGTTATTATTATTATACTTGACACTTTTGTAATCACTATTACTCGAAAAGTACAAGAAGTAGGACACTAAAACTTGGTAAGTAGGTTGGGGTACATGAGTTCTATGCCTATGGCCCATAACGATTTTGTCCGCGCTTTTACCGAGGAGTTATCTCCCTTTATTTGAAAAAATGTCATTTTATTATCTCGGAAATTATAAGAAGCAGAGCATCGAAAATTAGACCGTATGCATAAAAACTTGTGTCCGCGCTTTCCCTGAAGAGTTACCGCCCATAGTTGGCAAACACACTAAACACCAGGATGAATAAACCATGGTTTTTTTTTGTTTTTTTTTATAAGTACAGAGCTCTAAAAAATTTATTGCATATTCCGAATTGGACTAGAGACTAGGACACGAATATACCGCTTAAAAATGTTTTGTACCCAGGGCTTTCCGCGTTACGGTGTACGGAAATATTGCAACAATTTTTCCCGCCAAATCCAAACCGGCTGATTAAAGAGCAAGATAATGTCGTAGCAAGTACGTTGACATACTTTATGTACGTGCCAGAAGTTTGACGGCTATACTATAAATGTAACATGCCCAATGGAGAATGCGTGTCAGGGTGGTTTGAGACTTTAGGAACATTCCACGAAAATTACAAAGGGGGGAAAATTCAAACATCGATATAATTTTTTTTGACGAGTACATCTGATGGCTAGTGTTCACGCGCATCTAGAGCACAATTTTCTAATTTTCAGATGGAACGGTTTACTCGTGAGAACGCTATATATCATAAATATGTATACTTATGTAGTCTATCACTAGCCGATTTTTAGCCCCAAATCCAAACGGGCTAATGTAGGAGCGAGTTTCACGCAGGAGCATGTAAGCCGGTATAATGTAGGCAAGCCTGCAAAATTTGACCGCTCTACTATAAACGCAACCTGCTCAAGGGAGTGTTTTTGTCGGTTGGGTTCAGATTTGGCAAATTCCACCGAAGATCAAATGGGGAAAATTACTCCGAAAATCAGATATTGAGATAAAAACTTTTCGACGAGTGGATGTGATAAGTAGTATCTAAACGCAAGATTAGTACGCTTTTTAAAGATTTAGATTGGACGGTTTAACGCTGGTAGTGTATAACGTTGTAACGGGTGATATATATTACTGAAAATCAAACCCTCTCTTCATGACGCAAATTCAAACGGACTTGTCAAGAAGCAAGGCAAATGCATGAACATGCTCACCGATATACTATATAGGTATGCCCGCTCTACTATACAAGTAACCTATTGTCACGATTTGACCTGTCCAAAACACTCCCCGGACAAAAGTTTCCCTAGGTATCAAATTTCGTCGAAATCCGTTCGCTTTACTCGATTTTACCTTGAACTGACCATTTCGAAGGTCAATGTCAGGTTGGGGTCACGATTTGACCCACCCAAAAGACTCCCCGGACAAAAGTACTCCTAGGCATCAAATTTGGTTGAAATCCGTCTGGTTTACCAGATTTGACCTTGGATTGACATTTTTGAAGGTCAACGTCATGTTGCGGTCACGATTTGACCCGTCCAAAACACTCCCTGGACAAAAGTACCCATATTTATCAAATTTTGTCAAAATCCGTCCAGCAGTTTTCCCGGTCATAGCTAACAGACAACCAAACAGACAGAAGTCCCAAAATATATATTAAATTTAGAAATGTTAATGCAAGTGCACCATCATATCATAAGACACCAATACGTTGTCGCATGAAGAGGAACACACATATACGCATAGCACTCACATGGGATGGGATGGTATACCATGGAAGTATATCTGATTCCATGGAATCTGACCTCTAGTTGTATTTGGATTTCTTTTACTCGCCACATACTTCTTCAGGTCAGATATATTGCATACCGGTGGGAACTCAGTGTTACTGGACATACTGTTATATGAAGGAATATTTTCATCATTTGTTTGTTGATTTTCTTCATTTTGAACTTCATTCTCATAATTATTACTGTCTGCTATCAACTCTATCACTGCACTACACGTACCTTGCACTTCAAATTCTTCTATCTCATGCCGCTGACTTGCTATGTAATTTCGTAAATCCATTATGTTATTTGTTGCTATTGATTGTTCAGGTTCACATACTTAATGCTGAGCATTGGGGTCGTGTTGACTTTCACTTTGTGTCGCTGTCACCGGGACAGGAGCAGTGGCCACCTCCTGGTCTCATTGAGAACTTTCAACGAAATAAAAGTCATCAGCTAGGATGCTTTCAACAAACCGGTTGTCACTTTCGGTCAGCGATTCATGTCCAGATTCACAAATAATAAAATCTCCCAACGGGAAAGGTGAATTCATTTTAAATTTTCTTTTCTTCTATCTCTGAATTACGAAAAATACCAAGAGGTAAATAGTTGCAGACGATAACATCCGCATAAAACGCTGTTTAAATAAACAAAATTAACGTATATTGTACTGTAAGAGCACTCATTGCATGGCATTTATATTTATATTTGTATTTTAGCAGTTAGTCATATTTTATAACGTTTATTTCTTTAGTATTTCAATTTTAAAATGTTTGGTCCCGTTGTCCAATGCATATTGACAGAAATATAAAAAGGAGATCCAGAATCCATCATTTTTTGTGGTCGGTTTCTTGCATAGAGTTTGTACATGTCTATTGGGCATCTGTTTTTGTTCACTTCATTTGGAAATAGTTTTGGACTGAATGGACTCGTCGTTGAATTCCATCTCTTGTTGTGCTAAGGCGTTCATTGAACTCAAGATATTCTGTCCCAGTGCTGTCAACTTTCAATTCAATATCGCCAAATTTTAATTGTTAATTATCATGGGACCCGCGGAAGCCTAGCAGTTTTGTATTGTTACACCACACGGTGTCCAATAGTGCTTCTGGTGGACCACTCCCCAACTGTCCTGTCCGCCACCGTTCTCTTCTTCCTCCTCTGTCAATGGCTTCGCTTTGTTCGGTTTGTTCCCAAAACCCCGTTCTTTCACTCTTTTCGCTTGGATTTCAGTACATCCCTGCTCATTTGAAATTTGTCAGACGTCAATATTTTCTCTCCATATTCTGCGTCTTTCAAATGTCTGTGAATTCCTCTGTGCAAAGCTGTTAAGCAATCTGGTTCGAACTCGGATCCATTTTCCTTACGTGAAGTCAATAAGAAACCACCGATATACGTATCAAGTTCATTCGGTGGAATCTGTTCTGGTTCTCTGCCCTCACCCATCACTCGCAAACATTTATTTAGCTTTCTGATGCGGGACTCTGTTTTTTATTTGTATTTGGGTTTCTTTTACTCGCCACATACTAATTGTATTTGGGTTTCTTTTACTCGCCACATACTTCTTCCGGTCAGATATATTGCACACCGGTGCGAACTCAGTTTTACTGGACATACTGGTATTTGAAGGAATATTTTCATCATTTGTTTGTTGATTTTCTTCATTTTGAACTTCATTCTCAGAATTATTACTGTCTGCTTGCAACTCTGGCACTGCACTACACGTAGCTTGCACTTCAGATTATTCAATATCATGGCGTTAACTTGCTATGTAATTTCGTAAATCCATTATGTTATTTGTTGCTACTGGTCGTTCAGGTTCACGTACTTCATGCTGAGCATTGGAGTCGTGTTGACTTTCACTTTGTGTCGCTGTCACCGGGACTGGCGGAGAGGCCACCTCCTGGTCTCATTGAGAACTTTCAACGAAATAAAAGTCATCAGCAAGTATTGCATTGTTTTGAGGTTGACATGAGGATTTATCAACCCTTTGAAGTTAATATTTACCTCGGCCTCGGTGCATATTAACTTCCTGTAGTTGATAAATCCTCATGTCGACCTCGAATCAATGCAATACATGTATAATGCGAATACCATAGGTTTCACACACTTGATTAGTACACATAACACCAATCCAATGGTCAAACTCTAGTGGATTGAATTATATCAATATATGTCAGGTTTCACATCAAGTTTAGTAGTAACCACAACATACAATCACCAGGAGCTAGTGGATTAAATTATATCAACATAAATTATGTCAGGTTTCACATCAAATGCAGTAGTAACCATAAATTCAACACACCAAGAGCTAGTGGATTGAATTATTTCAAAATATGTCATGTTTCACATCAAGTGTAGTAGTAATCATAAACTCAACACATCAAGAGCTATTGGATGGACTTATATCAGAATATTTCATATTTAATGTGTAATTTTGTGTGTAATAAAAGGTTCGTACAAACCTTTTGGGATTGAATTATATCAGATTATATCATATTAATGTGTATTTTGTGTTCGTGCAAACCTTTTTATTGAATCCTTAATTCCGATTAAATTGGACATATTAACACAGTATCACATAGCAGAGGGTATGAACAATGGTCTGCATTCCGTGCTCCCAAAGATGCGGGTAACACAATAATTTTGCCTGCTCTGCACAGATATACTAGTCTCACAAACTCAGCTGCTGTCAAGCATCCGCATATATGTGAGATAATCGCTGTTTATTTTGTTTACAATACTAGGAGACGACTATCCCGGAACGCTCTTGGACCCTTCCTACAATATATGTATTCTTCCACACTGTCCTACAACATATCTATTGTTACGTTATACCAATCATTTGGAGAGGCGTTCGTGCAATGGTCGACCGACATAAAGAATGTTCAGACAAAACGAAATTGTTTAACTTATTATCTTAACATTGCCTAAGGGATCTACACGTCAACGAGTATTTAATATAAAAAAGGTTAAACATGAACTATGGATACCATCAGTTGTTACCCCCAGACACAGCGTGCGTCCGTGCGTGCTGGTTGTGTTATTGTCGACTACACACATACATAATTATGTAAGCCATACTATAATTGAGCAAAATTGGGATTCGATTTTCGAATGCACGTTAATAAAAAAGAGCGTCCCTTGTTAGTAAATCAAGAAAACATGTCCCATTTCTGCTCGACAAAGACCGCTGACAAAATACAGAACATCTGAGTTGTTTTGAGAGTATAACCAGTTTATATATTTGATATGGTCTCCGTATTTAGATACCTCCTTTCAATAATCATGGTGCTTACGTGAACAATGCGCATTAGAGAAGAGCAATATATGTTGGCCGCCCTATATCATTGACCCACCTGTCCATCCGCCCTATTAACTGTCTTCTGTGATGACAGTTTATTGGGGGAAATAGTAACACAGGATGAGTCGGTTTACCCCCAGAACAGCAGCGAGTTGTTTCATATGACATAGCAGGATTCAAGTGTCTGGTGCACTGGCTGTCCGTAGTCTACTAAACACGAATTACGATCGTAATGACATTGTGGGAGGTCGGGTGGCTTAATAAATTCGACCGAGGCACATATAACACAATATGAGTTCGTTTACCACCAGAACAATTAATGGTTTCATGTGGACATCTCAGGATCCAAATGTCTGGTGCACTGGCTGACTGTAAGCTAGTACATACGAACGACGCTCGAAATGCCATTATGGAAGATCTGGTAACTAAATAAATCCAACCGAAGCCCATATAACACATGAAGCGAGCATATAAAATGCCACGAACCCAATAGTCATTGGTGCATTTGTTTGTTCTTGTTTGATACGGCGTGTAGCCTGAGCTCGTTCATTTTGAGTTGGCAGGTACAATTATTAGAATATGATATTATGTACTAAGCACAATGCGTACCTGATCTGGAGCAGGCTGTCATTTGCAGGTAATATAATATGTGTTATGATAGTCGAACACATAACGTAAGAATATATATAACACCAACATCAATCATAAAACTTGTATAGTAACATTTACAATTATGATGCACTATATCTCGCTCTAAAACCCTACTGACTACATCGTAAATGTATGGTGTGATTTTGAGACGTCTACGGTGGGTTTTACGATGTAAAATTGTATTTTACCAGCGATAATATGCTTTACTTGGTCCCATCTAGTCATCCATTGGACATAAATAAAATTCCCCTCCATTAGATTTATTGATTCGCTCGTCGATATGATTAACGGGGGCAATCGATTAATTGTCTTTCATCTTCGATCTTCGGGAACGGATCATTAAAAGCTGTCTCTTACGTTGCAGGAGAACATTAGTAGTCTAACATTGTATAGAAGATCTGATATACATACATGAGGTTCTGTTCAATGTTTACATCTGTGTTCGAAATATAAAATTAAACTCGATTCAGAAATGCAGTAAAACAGTCGGTAGTTTGGCAACGTCCAGGTCGACAATGGGAACGACGAGTTTGTTACTGACTGAACTGTAATGTTCATTTGATTGAACACGATCGAAGTCCTATACTATTAAACGTAATCTAATGCGGAGTATTTCATTTTGCAATATGCAAGGGAGTGTATGTAACTGACGACATGATCCCAATGAATCTTGCGCATGTACTTCAGAGTACCCGGACATGAACTCAACGTATAATACCTGGACATTTGGTACTCCAGAGTACCAAGATTGGTACAACCGAGTACATGAATAAGTAATACTCCAGAATACCTGGCTATTTGATTCTCCCGCAAGACAAGTACGGTACCCATGTACGTAATATGTATGTAGGTACTCTATTCTGATAAGTTGGAAAAATAAAGGCGACGCTGGACAGATTTGAGACCCAGTCCATGTTGCACGGAAATGTATAAACCCATTCCAACCAGTCTTGCTTCCAGAATAAGGATCCCCGTTTTATTAAAAGCTTCCAATTAGTGTTTGTAGAAAATGTGGCCGTTGTCGCATACTCCAACTTATATCGTCCGAAACCGAACTGCTGTAGAATGAGCTTCAAATCTCGGAAAAGGTGCATGTATTAAAGTGTAGACAAGGTTCGTTGTGAATGAACTGTGTGCACCTGACACTGCAACTGTTCTCTGTAGTTTTCTCAAGCGAGAGGTTACATAATGGTCATAACAGAGACAGTTTACCGCGAGATATATACATGTAGTACATCAATGGTGGAGTAGTCAGTAAACCAAGGACCATATCAGTTCGAGTTCTAACGTCAATAACTTTAAATGTGCTTAAAACATAGGCGATGTGCACGTTCAAGAAGGTTAACAGTCTGTCTTATTTAAGCCATATATGAGTTCTTTACCACAGACACCTTTAGGTATTTACCCAACAAACCGGCCAAAAACGCCCAAAATAAAGCCTAAAATATATATGTAATTACTATTTTAGAGAGCTCATTTATGTTATTGCATCCGCCAAAATTCCAATATTTGACAGAGCAAAATATGTGCTCCTTAGTTTAGAACTGATTTTATCAACGAAAACTGCACATAAATTGTGTTTACTGAAAGGAATACACAAACGTGTAATACTTTCGGCTTCTAAAACAGTATGTGGTCCGCGATCACAATAATACAATAATCTGCATTTTTGACGGGTTATATTTGGAACTGTACCATACAGACATATCAACTAGCGACTGTAAACCGGAGGCAATACGTGACAGTATGATCATTGGATCTGCAAGAGTAGGGCAGCAGCAATTAATACCATGCATTGTATAACGGTATGGTGATTTTCAAGTTCGTTTAGTAAACTATATATCTGTGTATAGAGAGTATAGCAGATGTGACATTATACCCCCTGTCTAGCATAGGAATCCAGTATGAAATAGAGTTTTGATATCGAATACAACATTGCATATCAGAACGTTGGAACAATATCCACGATTTGCCTTGTACAATTGGAAGAATAATCCGTTTATCCACACGGTGCGCAGGGAGCAAACAAACACTAGGTTATGATTATTGGACGCGTGGGAACTACATTATGTAACCAGAAATAGTGGGAGTCAAGCAGCTGATATCACGCTGAGAACCATTTGGCAAAGGATGAGTATATATACAAATATGGTATATAGCTCTAGCCCTGTGATAAGTAATTATTCATATAGTTTATATACTAGCTGGGATACACATCCTTGGTCGGGTGAATACCCCGTAACCTATTCGTGGCCATTCTAGTCATTTAAAATAATTAATATGCATCTGGGGTAAACAACACATAGTGCATGACTGACTCTATATATATACAGTTGTATCTAGCTTTTAAGTTGATAATAAACGCCCTTTATACCTAGGTATTATTGCCGCCCCGCGACAGTTTACTTTTCTGCAGCAAGTTTCCCACACATCTTCTGGGCCGATAGTAAGCGCTCTGTTGATGAAACGATGTATTGCCCCCTATAAGTCAGATGTGCAATATGCCTATTCGATGATACTCCACGGGTCAATTTATATTGCATGTCTCAATTTTCACCAACCAGATTGCAACCATTTTTGTTATATAATTAATTATTTAATGAATTAGTTAGTAGTGCCATTTCAAGACATTTAAGGTCAACATTACATTTCTAATAAGGTTCCCCGGGTCAAATTACCCATATGTACACATTTGCATCTCCAGTGTCCAGCCGTTTGGTCGCCTATTGCCAAAATATACATAAAATAATGATTAGTGCCCATTTGAGACATATGGTGTCAACCGGGCCTATATAATAACACTGCCGGGGTCAAATCACCCTATATATGCCAACTTCCAGCTCTGATGGTTCAGCCATTTGGTCGCATATAGGCGGACAAACGAAACGAAACTGATTTGTGTTAGTACAGATGACAGGCAGGATTGCGGCCCTGTTTATATCTACCCTTATATAAAGAAAATATAATTCCGCGCTTAGCTGCAGGTGGAATTTATTCAAACGGCGTAAAATAATTGAATCGGCGAGACAAGGCTGTAACGCAGTTACCGCGGGAGACATTCCTTTCTCGAGCGGGTGGAAAATATCAATGTCTCCGGAGCAGAACGGCAGAAACTGTTTTGTTATCCGATCTCTAAAGAACACAATCACCGTCAGTCACACGCACGATGTTGCCCTGAGTCATTGCATAGCACGAGTGCGTTCTTTCAATATCATGCATATTTCAGTAACATCATATCTTCCTAGGAGTTCTGGTCCATCAAACATAATGCACCAGAATGATTGCACACGTAAAGAAACCTGGCCTGCGTTTACCGGAACCACCATCCGCCGATACGGAGCGACAGTATTTGACATAAGATGCGTGTTGGTGCAGTGTGACTGCATGTCTTTGTATGGTGGAGGTTGACAACAATGACAGCACACTTCACTCAAAACTACACACAAAATAGCTATTAGTTATGTGATACGACTTTAACAAAAAATGGGTGTAATTGAATGTTTAACAACGACGTGTTTGCTAACTGGCTGGTTGAACAGTTGCGTTCGAGCAACATATATATGGAGTTATTTGTAATGTTCAGTCGCTGGGTTCAAATGTACTGCTGACTTTATTTTGCAAGGTGTTAAACATAGTGTGCACACTGGGCGTTGTGCTTCGTTTCTCACTGGACTCGGAACTATAATAACAAAATAATCAATACTCCCGGTCATATGATGGCAGAAGTATTTGATCGCCTTAGGAAATTTAATGTGAAATTAAAGTTAAAGAAATGTTCATTCTTTAAAACAGAATGTTCATTTTTGGGGCACATCGTTGACCAACATGGGGTTAGACCAGATGCTAATAAAGTGAAAGCAATTCAAAATTTAACACCGCCAACAAATGTGAAACAAGTGAGAAGTGTTATAGGATCATTCTCGTGGTTCCGGAATTTTATTCCTAAATTTAGTGAAATTTGTGGACCTTTGGTAGAATTGACAAAGAAAAACACAACATTTGAATGGACGGATGAGTGTGATAAGGCATTTCAAAAATTGAAATCTGATTTAACAGAAGCCACATATCTTGCATATCCAGATAAAAATAAACCATTCATAATGTATACTGATGCCAGCGCGCATGCTATTGCAGCATTGATTACACAGTCACGTGACCCAGGTGACCCGTGTATATCAAGATCGAATACGGAAAATCCTATACATTTTATTTCCGCCCGGCTGAATAAATCTCAAATTCGTTCATGGAGTATATTAGAACGGGAATGCTTTGCTATTTATTGTGCAATAAAGAAACTTCAATTTTATATCAGCGGGTCTCCGTTAATTATAAAGACTGACAACAAGGTATTAACTCATATGTTATCTGCTCCCATGGACAATAAAAATGTCGCACGTTGGGCTGTGTGCTTAGCTGCCTACAAGCCGCAGATAATCCACATACCCGGCAAAGAGAATATATTTGCAGATTATTTATCACGACCGGAAAAGTTACAAACTGGTATGTCAGAGGTACCAGAACAGTCCGACGTAACCGGCCCTGAACGAGAAGTACCAATGGATGTGGAAATAATTGACACATCTAAATTAAACACAAAACAATATGCAAATTGTCGCATAGACAAAATTCTACCTGAAAATCAAGAAGCAATTCAGTTAGAGGGGTTTGACATACAACTTGAACAAGAACGCGATATCGAAGCAATAGAGATTGTTCAAAAATTAAATTCCACCAAACCACCCAGACAAATAGCAGATAAATATATAGTAATTAAAGATGTGCTATATTTCATCAGTAATCATGATGATGATCCAGATATACGCCTATTTATTCCCGCAAATATTCGACAAGCTGTACTCAAACAATACTATGACTTAGCAGGGCATTTTTCCACAGTTAAGACTTTTGCAACAGCAAAACTTAAATATTATTGGCCAAATATGTATAGAGATATACATAATTATTGTCAAGCTTGCATGATTTGTTAAATGAGGAATTTATCACAACAAAAGGCCCCAATACAAGAGATGGACCGCCCTCCATTTCCGTTTGCGACAATAAGCACTGACAAACAAGGACCGTTTGAAACAACAATGTCCAATAACAAATATATTTTAACTTTTATTTGTTGTCTGACTAAATATGTCGAGGCATTTGCGATTCCCGACAAACGAGCCGAAACGGTGATAATGATATTTTTAGATGAGGTCATTAGCAGACATAGCTGCTGTTTAAATCTAATGAGTGATAATGGCTCCGAGTTCAAAAATAAAAAGATGGGTCAGGTGTGCAATGAACTAAACATCCACCATATTTACTCCAGCCCCTACCATCCGAATTCGCAGGGATGTGTCGAGCGATCGCATGCCGTTCTAAATTCTGTTATATCAAAATTGGTATTACAAAACACACACACTTGGGACATGTATTTGTCACAAGCATTATTTGCAATGCGTGTTCACGTAAATGATACCACAAAATTCAGTCCATTTTATTTATTATATCATAGGGAACCCACTTTAAGTCTTGATAATATTCTAAAACCCAGATTGAAATATGTAGGCGAGGACTTTACATCTATCGCTTTACAGGAACAGCATAGAAACTTTCGTTTAGTTCTATCGCGTTTAAGATCTCAAATCAGAACACAACGAAAGAATGAAAAACGGAAAGAGGTTTCATTTGAAATAGGCGATCCAGTTTATTACAAATCGGGGCGAAAAACGGGTAAACTGAGTTTATCATGGCAAAGTCATTGGAATATAATTGAAAAACGTAGTAATGTCTCATTCTTAATTAAAGATCAATTAAGTGCCCGAACAGTCCGCTGTCATGCCGACAATATTCGTAAAGCCGACACTGCATGGAAAATTCCTCCCAAAGATACAATACGTCAATTGCGAAGACAGCGATTTGTTGTAAATAGTTCTAACGAAGACCCAGAACAACCTGCGTCATCAGAATGGTCATCTAGTGACGAAATTGCGCAATTAATGAAACGCAAACAACTAAGAAGGAAAAATTCTTCAAGTCACGATGACATACCGAGATTGGAATGGGCAGATAGATTGCGCGCAAATGAGCAAAACAATAATAATTCAGATTCTTTTGCGGCCGAAACTGAAGAAATTGAAAATGTTGCCTCTGATAACATAAACCCATATGTACAAACAACTGTTACTGACATGGATATCGATTTAAATTCGCGTTCATATGATGCATCTACACAAGCAGGCATGAATGATATCATTCGTGTTATAAGCACACGAGAAACTAAATAGACAATTTGTCCGACAGAATTAATATCAGGATTCCATTAAAGTCATACTTACCAGTGTAAATGAGCAACAGTTATGCATCCGTAAATAATTATATATTGTAGTCCTGACGGAATAACAAACAATGTATAACAAAATCCTGAATGTTCACTTTCCGTATAACAAAGGAATAGAAATGATAAACAATTGAACTAAATAACACAAACATGATTTAAATCATAGTTTTAATATTCGTAGTCTACGCGGGTATAACATAAATATATCCAACATTGTGCCACTACACGCTTAAATAACGTGCCGACAACACATGCAAACTTTTCTGTATACAAAGCATGAGGTTTACTTGATTTATGTATCTGGACAACGGGTCCAGGAATATCGTGTAAAGCTATTGAGATGATCAATTTGCACATACAATTGAACTGACCAGCATGAGTATTGCATAGACTCCATAACTCAGCTGACATGCGTGTTATGTAGGTTACTGTATGGGTAAGCACCGCGATGAGTTGCCACTTGCCTATACATACAGTACAACGTTCAATCGTGATACTAATAAAAAATAGATTATCAGTAATCGTCTTGGACCATGCATCCTTAGCATACAATTTGTGGACCCACAAAGCATTACCCAGATGGATTGAATATAGGTATAGCGGAATTCCAAGTGGTGTGATCAGCCCTCGTCTTCCGGGTTTGACTTGAGATACGCAGGGATATTTAACCCTAGTGTTGGTAATGGAATGCTAAGAACAAGCATTATTAAATAAGAATGGTCCTTAGATGGCTTATACCAAGCACAAGTCTAATACTATTTTATTCACTTTGTAAACCGCATATTCAGTTTCGTTTACAATGGTAAATATGCGCATATAATATAATATGATATAGATAGCGAAGAAGTACATGTATGTGGTATCTCATTACCACGTGATTGTTCATAAATAATTGTGATTAGTTTAACGAAATCGCAATCATACATTGATTGGTTCTAATTCTACTGGAATGGTGAACGATAATTCACCCGATTTTAACAATAATTTCACACTAAAATAATTACAAGAGTAACACGATTGTTGTTTTATAAATGTAGTCGCGGCAGGCATGTTTGGTTATCGCACAGCAATTGTTTTCAGCGACAATTACATTTTTTATGAAAATTTATGGCGTGATATACATATATATAGCGGTTCCCTTTAATGTCATGATTCAAGACATATTTTTTAATTCCTACGATCACATTTTATTGATGATAAACCCAATTCCCTTAATGTCCATATCCCTCATTTATTGCATGACCATTTTTCTTTACATTTTATGGAAATGCTCTACGAACAGGTTCAAAATTTATGAAAATGCAAATTGCATTGGCGAGTCACTGATTTTGTTTCAAGATTCGTACTTTGGACATATTTTTAGTTTCAAAATGCTTATTAGCTATTGTGAGTTTATTGTGTTCCTTTTACAAACACATTATTCAGACTTCGTGTCATTTATGTCGAACTAAATGGGTTCGCCAAACACGATCAATGGTTGGTACTGTAAGTCAGGCAAATGACGTCACACGCGATGGACCATCCAATATACACCGTGCTGACATACCAGACACGCAGACCGGACCAGACATTGGTGTTTCAACCACATCTAGCGACACCGCTGCTGACCTTCGAACGTTCATGACACTGTCCTCACAAGATTATCCGACATAGCTATTCCACCGACTGTCCAAAATAAACACTCGTTGCTGCATTTCCTCGTTCGGCGTCTTGTATACAGTCGTTGTTTCAACGCTGACGCCACCACAGTTCCTTAGATGATTAACTAAATGACGCATATGCTGCCAGATCGTTCATGAATATCGCTGATACGTTTGATATACATTGGCATAAAATAATTGACATTTGATCGCAACTGTACACTGCTGATACATGTACACCGCTCATTACACGTAACTTCATTGCCTCCACGTCGCTTGCTGACTAAGACCAGAGATGTCACAGACGCTCTCCTGTGAAGCTACATATACCTTCCCAACTGATGAGTATATCGGTTACTACACATTCTCACGCCGCACGGACAATAACATTTATCATCCTTAATTGTTGCTGTCAATTAACTGTATCCTGCATGTGCGATTATTCTCTACTTCACACACCAGTGTTCTACATGGTGCTGATTATCCGACCTTGGATAGAATCGTTTGCCGATTATCTCTTGGTCACATATTTCATGTATACCCGCCAAGCCAGAACTTCTATAAGACATTCTTGGATAAATAAACTGTTCGCTGATAAACCAGTGCTCCAGTGACTTACTGTTCGATGCTAATCCAGTAACCTAGTGACATACTGTTTACCAGACTCGCCATGGATAAATAACTCTCGTTTCGTTTGCTGTTGAGTTTTTATGTATGAATATCCATGTGTTGATTTGTTTTAGGTTCGCGTTCGCGATTATAGATCCTAGATTCCAACTATCTTCTGTACACTCGGACTTTTACCACACTTTTAATTTGTAACTACATGTATTTACAAATTCTGAACAGAGGGGACTCTGTCCGATAGTACATACGATAGTTATGTGTTGTTATATGTGTTCCTGGAATCTAGGATAAACTTCCTTTCCCCAGTGATTGTAAATGCTAGGGTTAATTGTATAGATAAGCACAATACATAGAAGACAGATTATATAGTGTAGAAACACACACGCATAATTAACAAGATCACATTCTTAAGTGGTCATGACTGGTAGCAACCATTGTATAAGTTAGGGTGGATAAAGCCAGTATCATTCTATAAGACAGTATAGTAATACACGTCATATCCAAGTGTATCATGTATCTCGGACCTTATTTAGAGGCATGATACACCAGAGGTTGGAATAACTACCCGTGCTCTGAAGCGGGAGTCTCACTTATCCGACAACCTTGCTACTATACCAATACCTCTGTTCTTCCGCCTATGTACTGTGCTTATCGAGAAAGACTTATACATATATAAAGCATGAAGATCTATGAACTAGTTATTGTTTCGGCCAATTTGGCCGGTTACTTCATGTGAGTTTTTCATCTGACGTGTGTGTCGGAATAATGATATGGAGGATTTATGTAAATGTTAGCCCAAACTACATTTCCAAGTAACGATGGTTTTGTTGTTTATTTTGAGGAATAATACCGCGTCAGATGAATTCAGCCCAAATATGTTAACAGTTGTCGTGTAAAACATTCGGCAGTAAGTTAGCGTTATTTAGTATTTGTGGATGTCCTTTAACATGGGGAAAATAGACTACTGCGCTTGAACGAGCATGTGAATTGTCGTTTTTAATGTATAGCAACTTTATAATCAATAACAGAGGCATTCTCTGTCAAATAAGGTCGCTCTATTTACGATACCAATTGGGGAACTTTGTGAATTAAATTACGCGTAAACTTAACCTGCTGCAAATAGAAAAGGTGTCGGAATCGGCGTACTCGCCTCAGGGCTAACTCGCCCCAATCGGCGAGTGCCAACTCGGAATAAAAGGCCAACTCGGAATAAAAGATGCATACGGGGTGTTATATGGCGTTTGGTCCGTTGTTTCTCAATGAATATTATTGAAATTTGGTGTATATGTCCGGGCTGGGACATGGAATACAACAACGTTTGAATTGTTTTTAAATTTACAAATTTGTTGATTTTATTCATTTTGTTTTCGTTCTGAAACACACTATAAAGTGTATATAATATAATAACGAACACGAGACATACATAATTTATAAACTGTTAACAAAAGATATCAAATTCAATATATGACAAAGATGACTCAGTGGAGTTTATAAAGTGAACATAAAAACATTGAGGTAAGAATCTTTTTAAGGAATGCAACTTTATTTAATGATAATAAACACACAAATTAAAATAACAAACATGAGACATACATGATTTATAAACTGTTAACAAAAGATATCAAACTCAATACATGACAAAGATGACTCAGTGAAGTTTATAAAGTGAACATAAAAATATTAAGGTAAAAATCTTTTTAAGCATTACTAAACCGTTTAGCGCAGTCCACTTCACTCATCCAATCATCACTAAACTTCATATTTATCTTGATATTGATCTATCAGATGAGAGCTATCAAATATTTTTTTAATTTTATAGGAAAAAATGGTCGCCAGCGGCCATATTGCATTTACGTTATATGTTATCGCGTCATGTCGATATCTAGTATTAGTTAGAAATTTCACCTTTCCAGATTCATAATTGCTCCATTGACTGTAACAGATGGAATTATTCCCCTCTTCGGATAGAGTGTCACTGAAACTTTATTTTGTCAGACTGTCTGTATAGTCACTGATTATATATGGCAATAATCTGTAATAAGATGTAGCACTATTTTATTTTATATTTACATGCAGTGCTGTTTTTATACAACAATTCTAATCCCCCCTAGATCATCATGTGATCGACCATACATCGCGCGAGGACCTGGTTGAATTAAGGGGGGTTTTATGGATAACTTCTGTCCTCAAGCTAGATTATACTTATGACATTTAATGGCATGTTTATAACGTGGAGGGTTAGATATGCTTGAGACACCACCACTCTTCAATTCACACCAAGTTATCAGCTGTCATATTCGGATATTAGAACCCATAGCCATGATATATGGTTTATTTTGTGTATACTAGTAATATTGTTATGTTCAGTACCTTTATATACCAGTACTGTGTATAACAATGCATATAAATTAATCCATGTATACATGTATATTGATTCAACGGATTCAGTGGTTTTGTCCATAAGTCTATCAAATATGCGGGGAAAACATGGCCACAAGCAGTACACCCTGTTAAATTTCGAATTTGAATCAATTGGCGCACCCTGCAGCCAGCTTTTATTGGAGAACTTTTTCTCACGTGGATAGTTTGGGTCACCGCTAGATGTGAGCCATGTTTTGTTCTCAAGCTGTCCTTGTGAAGACATCACTGCCAGCGGTGATCTGGAATTTTACTATTTTTATGGCTAAATAATTTGGTTGATCCTACAGACGACACCCCTTGTCCGATCGTCACCATATTCCACAATGATCTTCTGGATAACCAGGGTGAGAATAATCTAATTTTCCCGAATTTCGTTAAAAAACATTACCACAGACAGCAATTTGGTATCTTACTGTTTGATCCTCTTTTGCGTGACTGAATTGTTTAGCAACTGTACAGTCATATCCCTCATCTGATAGTCACCACACTTTATATTGATCTTCGGGCTGACAACTAGATGGGAGCTATCGAATGCTTTGAATTTTTTTGGAAAACATTGTCGCCAGCAGTCATCTTCTATTTTGGTTTGTATATACATGTATATCTCTTCATTCGGATAGTCAGTATTACGTAGGTACTTCAACTTTCCGCATTCCTGTCATCATTTGAAATATAAAAATTTACCTGATACCATGCACCCTTCAAAATTTGTTTCGTCGTATCTATTTTAATGACCCGTATGGTAATATTGATACAGATATATTTGTCAAACATTTCTTTGTACAATATACAGGTATTTAGTTTGTAACTAAATCTAGAAATATATAATAGTAGCTGGTGGACCCTACTTCGTCCGGGATGTTCCCCTCCGATTTTCGGAGAATTGCGCGATTTAACCTTGAATTGACCATTTTAAAGGTGAACGTCATGTCGGGTCACGATTTGACCCGTCCAAAACACTCCCCGGACAAAAGTCACGACAAAAATACCCGTCGAAATCCGCCCGGCTTTACCCGATTTGACCTTGAATTGACAATTTTGAATGTCAAGATCAGGTCAGGGTCATAATTTGACCCACCCGACACACTCCTGGGACAAAAGTAACAGTAGGTATTATATTTCGTTGAAATACTTCCGTTTTACCAGATTTGACCTTGAATTGATCTTTTTGAATGTCAAAGTCAGGTCGGGATCAAGATTTGACCCGTCCAAATAGTCCAGAAACATGCCTACATCAGCACGTTCGAGAACATGGTCCCACGTGAAATTGGACCCGTCAATATTGCTCCCGGGATCGAAGTAGTCCTACACACAATTTTTTAGTCGGATCGGTCAAGGTCCAGAAACATGCCTATGAGCGAGGTCAAGTTGACACGTTAAATACCAAATCCGAGTCGGATCAGTCGAGCAGTGTTAGAGTCTATAACACATACACACATGCATCCATGCATACACACATACATACAGACAGGTGTTCCAAAATGTATAATCGATAGCTACAACAATTCTATGGTAGATAGTTCACGGCCGACCTGATGCATGCATCTTAGTTTTCTTGTTATCAATGTTCCCGACACGGCCAATTCAACATCTAAACCCTAGACACCGGGACATTGGGCAGCTGTCTCATAATCTGTTAAAATTCCACTTGGGCTGATGGTGATGTCGAGTTCTGCTGCCCTGTCTTTCACCAGATTGAAGAAACGTTGGTATGTGTGTTGGGTCTTGTTGGGAAGTAAGCCATACACCAAAGGGCACATCTTTCCGGCGACGAATGCGTGTATCGTGTACAGTTGTAAGAAGATCGTTGGGCTTTTCTCAAACGTTCCATCACAGAAGATCGTTCCAGCAACAGCTAAATTTTCTAGATTTTCTCTGGTCGCGAATATCAGAATCTTTTCAGTCTCTCCGTCATCGGCTAGTAGGAAGTCGTGGTTGTTGGCTGTTGTTTTGTATACATCAGGAAGGTCGACTCCTGAACGATGAATTGGTAACTTTGGCTGGTTTTCGGCTCTGGCATGATACAATGCTTAGTTTTCTTTCTGAATACTAATATAAAGAGCGTTACCAGATTAATGAGAATGCGAAATTAAATTTACTCAGTACATACTTCCTATTTCTTCCTGGTATAGCGTTGTTACTGGCTTGTTACTTGTCTTAACAAGCTTTTTGAGGTCTGCAATCCAGGAATCTGCTGCTACTTGGTTGAAATCAGGTTCGTGGTTATGGTTGCCGCTGTTGGATATCACCATATCGTTATCAGTGTTGGTGGTTGCACGGCAGTCTTTCTTACAACATCGCCAATGAATTCGATCATTTCTCCTTGATTTAACGGAGAATTTGTAGTTATCATATACCAGATACTTTCCACCTCTAGTATTTGGAATATAATTTACGTTCACTTGTGTGCTTGCCATCGTGTTTATGTCAGACCAGGGAATCTAACAGTATATATATTCAGTAGTGAACTCTACTTAAAACACTGATAATAATTCATAATACATCTTTACAAACAAATAATAAAACGTGTAAAATAAATAAACTGAATGTGGCTCACGCTATTAAACGTTATTCACCACCAACAGATATGGACTGTGACAACACTGGACCGCAGGTGTTTTGATCTGGACTATAATCTCCGCCGGCCAAGTCGTTAATCTCTGCCTGCCGGGTAGACAGGATATACCCAAAACAGTCAATTGGTGAACGTTCAGACGACCACGATTCCATCGTAAGTGGAAAAATTTCCATTATCGATAAAGGAAGTAACCGTTAGTTGAATTGCACATGCTCATGACAATGTTGCAGCCAAAAAATAATATCAAGCACTGTTTTATTTTATGCGAAATCGTGGCATATCCTTGGCTACCTCCACTAATTGTGGCATAATCGCTGTCGTATGTACGTACAAATCATAGCTGGATATGATTGTAGGGTAGTCAATCACATGCTTTACGAACAACTTACGATATCATGTACGACAACATCACAATCGTTAGATCCATTGGAACTTACCATCAAGTCTTACGCCTTGTAAGTTCCAACGTTAGCCCTAAACGCTATAGGCGAGTAGATTTTCAATAAAAGTAACAATTATGACCAACGCACATGTATTTATCAACTAAATACTAATACAAGTATGAAACCACCCACTCACGAATGTGTCATTTATCCTTAACATCCGACAAATAACAGAACGTAAACACTGACATGTATGGCTTGTTGCCATTCATTGGAAAGCTCTCGCCGAGAAACCTATGATGTGATTGTGGTGGTGGAGGACTTTGGGAGGGGGTGTTTAATTGGTGTCTATCCCCAACTTCGGTCAAAATGTTCAACAGTTACAAATTTAATTCTTATCTTACAATCACGGTGTAGAAACTGTTACATCGGAAGTCGTTCTATCACCGGTATTGTGATGGTTCTTGACTGATTTGTTATGGTTCCTTAGTGAACGTTCAGACTAGACCCCGAAGCCACAACAAATAGTTTTCACGGCTGGCTCAACCGATTTCGTGGCTGGTTAGCTAGCTAAGCCGGCTCAGTCACGACCTTCGTGGCTGACAAAATTTCCGAAATGTTCCTAATCCCCTATTATAGACGCCGTTTGTTTTAGCGTTTGTGGTGAACCCGTAGAATTCCAAACCACACAAAATCTTTTGATGTTGGGCCTTTCCATTATGGTGAAATACACAAAGGACTAGCATGGATATACTATATAGTTTCCCATCTAATCGGTATATTAAAGTTACATTGGACTTCTATCATCACTTGTACCTTGCGTTATACATGTATGTATGCGTCATTGAATGATGAACCCGATAGTAATGATATATAATATTTCAAACTATTTTCTATTCTTATTTGTATATATTGACAAATGCCAGCGATGTTTGAGACTGGGTGTTGTCGAAATATAAAGCAATTTATATTTTAACCCTTTCAATACCGAACGGATGCGCCCATTCACTCAGTTATATGAAAGCATGCATTGTGATAGCCTATTCCACATTAAGGGCCCCGGTGTTCTGATAATATAACAACCGTGGCATGTCCATGCGAGTATGCCAATATTAGGCAATGCGGTTTAATTCTTTGCGATTCACAGTACAGTTGTGCTTGACATATAAGTCCATGCACACGGCTCAGACACTTCACAATTCCGGCAGCGGAGATTTTTAAATGTGGCTGGCATTGGAGATAATATGGCTGGCTGCGGCTTGTGGCCAATATGGCTTGCGGCGGCGTGCGATGGCGGCTTCGGGCTCTAGTTCAGATGACCACGATACAATCATAAGTGGAAATATTTCTGTCGTAGAAAGTAACTGGTATTTGATCTGCGCATGCTCACGTCAAAATCGTAGGTAAAACAATAATATCAAGCACTGTTTGATTTTAGATGCGAAATCCTGGCGTATCCTTGGTTACCTCCGAAATCGCAGTCGTGTGTACGTAAAAATCGTAGCTGGAAATGACCATAGGGGAGTCCATATCATGCTTTAGGAACAACCTACATGTACGATATCATAATGTACGACAGGATCTCAATCGTCTGAACAAACTATCCACGATCTCGTCGGGCCCGATTCCTCAACTTGCGATTGTATCGTGGTCGTCTCATCAGGCTTTCCCATGAGGAAAACACAGCGAGAGCATTTATTTGCTCCCTTAATGCAGAAGACGGGTGTAATATGGCACCCATATACTATAATGGTATGTTGGGTTTTTTGCTCAAACAAAACGTCATTGTGGAATAGACCTATGTCGAGTTACACTTTAATATGCCATACATGTAGTTGAACTGAGATGCTAAAGGATCTAAATAAACCTTAAAATAGTTCAATATTGAACCAACAATTACAGTCTCCATTAGTATTTTGCGAAGGACGGGTGCGAATTTTAGCACCCACGATTTGAAAATTATGAGTGCATACGGGTGCGAGAGCAATCACTTCCGTCTCCTGGGAAGGAATGTCGTCTGAACGTTCACTTATGATTAAAAATTATCATTTCCGGGACAAAATTACGCATAATTATATATATATCTTAAATACATTAAACTTTCTTAAACGAGCATTATACAGTGAAGGATCCAGGTTTTCTTTGGGGACACCTGTTTTTGGGCAAAGATATGCCGAAGGCATATCCCGAAGATCTGAGCATGGGAGGTTCGAGAGGGGGTATTCCCCTGCTTATGGTGGGGGGGGGTCTGGTGGTTCTCCCCTGGAAAAAAATTTGAAAATCCAACGCATTGAGAGCTAACCTAGGGCTCTCGGAATCAGTATATTGAATTCAACTGAGAGGTAAATTTGATCTAGTTTCTCAAGTGTAACTTTGGAAATTTGTATATATGTACGGGTATGGATTGGAAATTCTTATAAGTTATTGTCAGATATCTTTTGGTTCAATGGATTATGCTTATCACACAGGTCCCCAGAAAAAAATTGTCCCCGCCCCAATAGTACTTAATCCTATAGGATGTTTATTAAGTTAGTAATTACTTTATGTTAATTATTCATTTGGTGTTATGAGATCCCACCTGAACCAGGTTGATTTGATTAAAGTGTCACTGTACTATATTGTGTAATTTCACTTGAATTTGATTGAAATACTGAAGTATGGAGGCTGAATGATAACAAACCTGAACTCAAGCTATTGGAAGTGTTCATAGATTAAAGCTGGATAAAGCCAAACATACTTTACAGTATGATTCCAACTGTTACACTTAAATGTTTTTGTAAACTTAAATATCTGATGTCAATACATAATCTTTTTATGATATGAATTGGGACCTGAATTAAAATTGTAATTATTTTTTTTGGGCGCCTGGAGTTTGGGCGCCCAAACTGGTAAACGGTATGAAAAACTGCCTCTGAATATGGGCCTGACATAGGCTGCATAAGTGCTGTTTCACCGAAATCTGAACTTTAGATCACAATTAACTCGGATATAGCGAGTTAACGTGTAATTATCAACATGTAATCACTGAAAATTGAGCATTTTAAACATAATTTATTTGCTTTCGGTAGCATACCGACTGTCACATGTAAATGCTTTCTGAAGACTAACACTGAGTATAAATTGTACCTGTGTTATTCTTCTGTCAAATAGCTGAGGAAGTATCCTGATGTGTGTCGGTAAATTTGGAGCATTAACCGTCTAATCACAACTTTTATGAGTGTTATGGTTCTATTCCAAGGTAATCACGGCTGTGACGGTTCTTTACATGATATTCATTCGAACGATATCTGCACTATGGGATCATTTAGTAGTGTGTAACAAATGTTTTAAACCCGATAATGGTTGCAGTAATAATCCAAATAAGTGTATTAAGAAATAAGAGTATGCTAGTAGCTATCTAAGAAGATTAAGTGGCATTACCTTCACTTCGAGTGGCAGATACAACATATTGAAAGTCATGTTGGGTATAGGATCATATATAATCGTGCACACCCACATACATGTAATTGACCCAATGAAATTAGACACTACTCTCATGATATTCTGTCAATTTAAATGGACATGGCTCAGTCGAGCTTCCAAGATTTGTCTAAGTAATTTCTAAGGATGTATAAGATTGATTGCAAATTATACAAGAAATGTTGGTAAGTATAAACTATACATGTATATACCGGCCTCATAGCCTCTGAGAAATACATACTGTGGTCAGAGCCCTATTCCAGCTGTTTTTTTTTCGTACAAAAGTGAAACAGGGGCTCCTTATTTCTACCATATTAAGAATAGACTAACATGGAAGGCTCTTTTCTGATCCATGTCGTGCAAACATCAGGATCAACGTTGTATTGTTCATGACTCAAATATGTCTTTCTGTGACATTATTTGACTGCTCATAGAAAGGAATTTCAAGTGTTTATTTAGCTATTTCTTTATCGGGAAAACTTAAAAAGCGACAATTATTAACCAATTAACCCCCCCCCCCCCCGCTGTAAATTTTGGATCGGGTGGGTTTTGTGTTTAGTGGTGACTGTTTAAGGCGTCTTGGGGTGGGGGCTTTTTACAGCATCCTTTGTTTAACCTTAATATATAAAGGAACCAAGAAGTCCAGAAGTGGCATGGGTCACCTATATGAATCCCTCTGTATGGGCGGCGGCCATGTTCAAATAAGGAATGGAAGTCACCCGGTTCGTATAATTTTAATATAAGCTGAAAAATACAACTTTAAAAAAAAACAGTGGCCGCCAATTAAAAAACAAAGTGGGCGCCATTTTGAATCAGTCGACCATGTTTGGTTTGTTGGGGAAAAAAATCAGTCTTCGCAGTTCACATTGACCATTTATGTCAAATTGCTTGTTTTGCATCACAATAAAGTGAATGATTCTGTTACTTCTGTTGACACATACTAAGATAATTATATATAAGAATGCAGTATATTAACTCACTGTAATTGATCATATTAAATGGTGTAAATTCAACATAACTGATACTCCGTTGTACTCACTTGGTTATATTCACGTATACTTCCAGATAATAGTCCTTGTATTTCCCGGACAGAACTGACTTAAATTAGGAGAAAACCGACTCGATCGGGAGAAAACCGATCCAGATATCACAATTCGCAGTTTTCGTCCTTGGTATTACACGCACAATAGGATTTTCATTATGTTTACGTTGCTTGGGACCATAGATTTTGAGGGGAATGGAAAAACAAATTGAATTATCACCTAGATGGCTAAAAAATTGTGTTTTAACTGTCAAAAAACTCGCGAAAATGTATAATTTGGATCACCAGGATGGAACTGTCACAAATCAGTCAAGAACCTTCAGAAATCCGTGATAGAACGATTTCCGATGTAACAATTCCTACCAAGTGCTGGCTAGTGGCTGCACGACTACTGATCCATTTAGAATATGCTACCATCTAGGTTTGTGAAGAAACAGTTGTGGGGGAGGTAAAAAAAAAAACAAAGTGGGGGTGGGGGTACATCACTTGTGAATGAACTCCCCCTACCCGACAGAGATACACGCCCATGTAAATGCCTCACATTTATAATATTGTTCCTTTGTCTGAAACCCTGAAAATATCGTCGAGACTGAAGAACGAATTGTGATGATTTCTCATTATGATGCCATTGGTGTTACTTTTTAGCTCAACTTTACATGTAAAGTTTGAGCTATTGCCCCATGGCTTGGTATCCAATGTGGATACATCTGTTAACAACTTCCATTAGCATGGGCTACTGGTCGTACGTTTGGTGGGATCATAGTTCATCATAAATAAATGCATTAAATTTGTTTTGTTCTATGAAAGATAATTTACCACATTGAGGTAACACCAGTGACAAGCAATTAACATACTCAAGGATATTCTGAATATCTAATAAATGTTATTAAAAAACATAAACAGCAGGCCGAGCAGGGGTCAATTTAATGTTTTAAATTTTTAACGCATTTTGCAGCACAGGGTAGATTTTGTATAGCATTCCCATTGGTCAACCAATACATATCTTTTCATTGTAAATTGGTTGGCAGAATTGGAAATTGAATCACAAATTAAAATCGAGCCCTGTTAAACAGTTGATGCCCCCACTTTAACATTCCAAGCAATTACCTTGAAATATTCTACCAACCAGTGGTGTTTCTTATCCTAGACTCATTCCTATCTTGTTAAAGGCCTTGGCGGTGGGTATGCTGTGACAATATTTCCACCGGTCAAAACCGCCACAAACAGTAAGAATATTAAAATGTAGACAGACTTTGTCCGTATACAAATAAGTAAAATCGCATGAACAGTATGTTATTCAATATTGTCATACATGTATGTTTGACCATTGTTATGTAAATAAAATCATGAAAAGTTACTTTCCTGGTGTTTGTTTATATTATGATGGTAAACATAAAGAGCGTTCTTTGTTGCTGAATTCCTGATATGGAACTAATAAAGAGCGTTTATATCATGTGTGTGTGATTAGCCAGTAACACTGTGTTGTCTTCTGTAACACAATCAGGCTCTTGCTTAGGTAATATATAGTAGGTCTTTATGATAGCATGCTGTTTACGCGATGGTCATGGTATATATGAACGAAACTGTGTGCGTTTTAATGTTTTTCTGTTTACGGTGATTGGAACAAATATGAATATTTTCGACAACTAAGGCCTCCCGTGCCTTTAAGGAGGATTATCAATATGGTAACACCAATGACACAGAAATCAGTAAGGTTTAAAACAAGCAAAACTTGTAAATATGATGTCTTGTCACATATTTTGGTGATTAATTTCACAAAGAGCAGAGACTGCAGAGTTTTGTGATAAATAAAAATAATAAATATGTATCATTTGCCATATACATGTATTAATATTGAGAATATCTCATGAAATCAGGTTGGTATGACCAGTAACATCAGAAAACTGGTATGTGGCTCTAATAATGTGCTTGGAATAAATTTGGAATCTCAATAAATTCCCTTATAATACGTTCATGTCAACCCAAGTTGCACCATTATGCAACTTTTATTCAACATTGACCCATATAAAATTGTAGGATATGTCTATCTGTCTGTCTGAATTTTTTCTCTCAGACCCCCTGGAACCCCTGGACCGATTTCAACCAAATTTGACGTGGCGACTCACTGGGTTAAACTTTTTTCTCTCAGACCCCCTGGACCAATTTCAACCAAATTTGATGTGGCGACTCATTGGTAACCCAGCGGATGTTATCATGCCGTCAGTTTAATAGTTTTTCAATATTTAGAGTTAAAAAAAAAAAAAAAAAAAAAATTATTTTTACATATATTTCATGCCATTTTAAATGGGTTTGTAATCTCCAACTAGTTGACAGTTCATAAATATTGTGTGACAATAATCCATTGCACCAAATTAAAAAATAAATTCCAGATAGATTTTGAGAAATTCTATTTTGAAATATTTTTGTTTTTTGGCAAAACATGCGTTTGATCCGTAACCCCACATGTTTCATCGGGGGTATGAAATTATCTCTATCTCTATAGATGGCACCAGGATTATATAGAAAGGAATAGCAATTGATATACGTATACGGTATACTATAGTAATACCATAGACATATAAGTGCAAGTATCACGCGATAAAATATTAAGTAACGTGACTATAGCGATGAAAATATTAAATAAATTGGACCGGGATTAGAGGTTGGGTTGGTTATATGTGGATAATTGGATATGGAATTCATACCGATGAAACGATACAAATTAGTGGAGCGATAAAGACCAATGTTGACACTTAGTCAGGCTACGCGGGAGAAAATAGGGGTTGATACGATAGGCCGAAATAAATTTGTCGGGTGATAATGACCAATGTTGACGTATAAAGTAACGCGACTGTACTGTCGCACAATTATCAGATATAACAGTCAAATATGGACTCTAGTGCCCAATATGGAACAGCTCAGAAAACATTTGCAGGGCCCTAAAATTTATTTAACAAGGCAATTGGCATCTGCCATATACAAATCGATTTATGTCGATAAATCTCTTATTTTTCAAATTGTTTAGCTCACACTTGGTGTTTGTGCGTGGGATACTTATACATTCCTAAAATGACAGGGTACAGCACGTAATTATTTTTTAGATCGAAGAAATGATTTTTTTTTATGATAAAATTTAACACAGGATTTCCCATTAAAATCGATTTATGTCTATAAAACTGTCATTTTTGAAGCGCATAATGATATAAAACAAGTATGTTTCCGGTTGTCTCACACAAAAGCGCCCCTCCATGACAGTCTGACAGCAAGATTGTGAAATGCACCGTTCCTTGCCCTATGTAACATTGCATCATCCACCATTAGAGTTCATATACAAATTCCGAAAACAATTATTTGGGCATCCTCGTTGCACAGTAACACGCATATAATTTGAGCATACTCTGGCAACATATAGACATGAAAACATATCGTGCGTTGTGTTTTACATTTTTTTAATGTTAGTTGCCGGACAACGCAGGAGACAAATCCGAAACACACCCGCATTCTTCTAGCCAGCGAGACACAGACCTTGTACTATTATAGCCAGTGAGATTGACAACTGCTACAGGCTAGTGTATAACCTCTCCCTTGCATACCAGATAGTGACAATTAATATTGCGGATTAGTGTTACTCGTGGTTGTAAGAACACATGGATATAACACATATTAAGTTAAATAGTTTCTTGTGTAGAGGCAATGCAGTGCGTCCCATGTTATAATGTGCATGCTTTATCATGCTACACTCATACACTGTTCCATTGCAAAATTATGTATGTTGTATCAGATAGTACGTATATATTACTAGCGCAACCACACATCAGGTGCCACAAATTTCCCCACAAATCCAAAATGACGTAAATGACGCCAGAAACATTGTCACGACGTCTTCGCTGGTTTTCATTGAGCTAACCAACGAAATTGGTATAAATTAAACTGACAGGCCTAAATCGCATGGAAATTCTTCGTAAGTTGTGAAGTAACTAATTTAATTTTTAACGCGATGGTCCATTCTCGATTCCGCGCTTTGGTTATCTCCACACAGTTGCTAACCGGAAGTCACGTAAGAATTTCTCCAAAATAAATACCCTCGATCATTGAAAAATCAGATGAGTATAGAACAACATATATGACGTCATTCACATGCGCTAAGGTATAAACAACCTTCCGCGCGCAGATGGTTGCTACTGGATGGGATGACCGGCATTGCCCGGGTAAAGAATAAGTGAACTATTAGTCCCTCCATTAGACACCCCGGGGAATTAAGTTACCCATATTATCCGTCCATATATTCTAGGCTGATTATAAACGCTCTATATTGCTATGTGATGTCACTTTAATTCATCGTAGCTGCACGGCATATAACCCGTGACAATCAATGGGTCAAGTTACCCAAAGGTGCCAATGTTCCCGCATATACTGTTACCTGATATTTAGTTTGATGTAGTTTTAACAGTAATGTTGGTGTACCATATTGGTATTACGTGTGGAAAATCAAGGCTGAAATAACCAGGGTAAACAACACATTGGTCATATAAGCGATAATTATATTATTTATATCTTTAATTCCTCCATTAATGAAGATATGATGTACACATGTAATTCAACACGAACATAGAAAACAATAGAATAGGAATGAGAACATAACATATATACATGTACACACTTAATGTATGTGCAAAACAAAACGAATATAAATGGAAACAGATCGGCCGGGCACACTAACAAGAGAGAGAGATAGCGCCGGATACAAATAGAGACAGTATGGTAAAATAGAATGATATGAGTTAAGTTAGAGTAAAGTGGGGAGAAACAGAGAGGGATTAATTGAAACTAGATAATCCTAAATGTACGGAGAACTGTAGCACCCAGCCGACCCACACGACCGGATGTTCACTCACATCACAGTTGTCAGTCATCATTGTTGGCCACTACAAACAAATAGTAGACCCAATATACACACCATTGTATATAAGAGGGCTACCACTTATTTATATTTGCCAACAATTGTGACTTACATATCCCACTAACTACATGCATATAAGTGACAAACAATTATGTTGTCAATGCGAACGATGGTTCCATTCGCACCCCAGCGCCCTAGTCGCCTTCAAAAAGTATCTCATTATGGTTTGTGGTGGAATGCATGCACTGTCCAAAAGTTCACTAGGCAAATAGCCTAAAAAGAGGGCAATAAGCCTCTCCTGATCAAAAGATTCCACAAGTTGAAATGCCCCTAAAGGCAACATATATATAAAGTGATACCAACAATGATTACGCGACGCTGCAAGTTCCGGGCAATCCGCTATAATGTGTTGCGGTAGGTCTGTATAACTTCGCGCACATACCAGGCACTGAGTGTCGCCAGCAAAATTTCGGTAACACAGTAGCTGTGTCGCGATGAAAAACGACTCCTTCTCATCTGGGTACTATTGGCGGACTTTCCATAAAAAACGATATTTCTGGACTGCTGTGAACCGAACGAAATCTATCAAAGGTAGGTTCCGTGCGTACCCTGTAAGACCATTCAGATTTCCAAACATGACTGCCCTGTTTCGATAGGGTTTTCCAAACTGTTTTCTCTGGAAACAGAGCTGTTGATATATATTGAGACATATAGGAGGACAAACTCAAGTTATCAAGAATAGTGGATAGGTCCTGAAAAAACACATACCTCGATGCAGTATTGGGTTCGTATGAAAAGCTCAGTAGTCTGATAATAAATACATCTTTAACAGTTTTTTTTAGACTCGAGTAAACAAAATGACGAAAACAAGGACAGTTTTCTACAATTAATGAATGTGATTAAAGGAGGAACACCAAGCAGGCCCAAGACCATGTCTGTGCTAGTCCTAGTTTTGAGGACTTGTACATATTTAGAGAGTTCGCTGGGGTAATACCACCGGAATGCAGGCCAGCATTAGCCAAAGAGAAGAAAGCGTTCTTTGTTTTTGTACAAATATTGTCAACAAGTGTGGAGCAAAAATAATATTTCTCAAGCGGAATACCTAAATGAAACACTGTCGGTTTTCTGTTAGGCCATGAGAAGACATGCGCCAGTTCTTATGACGCTTACGTGCTGCGTTAGCACTTTCATTGAAAACAATGTGGGTTTTGTTTGGGTTGTATTTATAGCGCCATTTCAAGCTGTATTCGACACATATATCCACAAGAGACTGAAGTCCATATGCAGTTAAAGATAAAAGTGCCATGTTATCGGCATGCGTTGGACACGTGCAATTTGCACCTTGCATCTAAAAGCCATATCCCGATTACTTTAGATTTGACAAAAGATCATTGATATATATAATATAAAAGAGGGGAGATAATGTATATCCCTTCCTTGTTCCTTCCAGCATTGGGATCCACCTAGAGCAACCACCTTGGTATTTAATGCAGCAGCTAATATTGTTAAACAAGTGGTAAAAAGGCCTCCACGTTTTCCCCTGTAATTGTTCTTATGCAGTTTATACAATAATCCGTTTATCCAAACACTATCAAAAGCTTTCCATACAACCAAGAAACAGGTAAACAGTTTGCTCTGTCTCTTGGATGTATACACTATACTTTATGTTACAAGAAAAGAAGACATGTTGCAACTTATGCCCCGCTGGAACCCATTCTGCAAGGAATCAACTTCAATAGCAAAGGCAGTATACTTCTCCTTTCTCGATACTAAAAGTTTCTCAAAAAGTTTATATATTGCTGGTAGCAGAGTGATTGCTCTGTAGCTATACAATGAATCTTTTGGTTTAGGGTGTCCCTTATATAGAGATATTATACAACCACGCTTAGCACCAAGTGGTATATATTGAATTTGGAAAATGTAGTTGTACAAGGTAGCAATGCAGCGGGCAAGGGCCTCACCACCAAAAATAATATGCTCATAATTTATACCGTCTGTACCAGCTGCTTTGTTGAGGTTTAAAGTGCGACAAAGAGATGTGATTTCCTTTATATTAGTTGGAAAAGTTAACAATCCGTATAATGGGCTGTCGAATTTTTCATCGATTCAGTCTCTACAAATTGGTCGACATGGTTAAAATGTGATTCATCAAACTTAAGCTCCGCTAGCGGTGTGGAAAAATGTTATAATAGTACTCAGCCCAAGCTTCAATAATATCTGGGGTTTCTCGTACTATCGAGTTTTGAAAGGAGAAGTGTGTGCTACCAAGTGCCCCTAATGATTTGCGTTTCGCGTTGAAGAGTCTGAAGAAAGTATCTTGATCACACTCAGCGCTTTTATCTATGTCATCATTAAAAGAGCGAAGAAAATTAGTTGAAAGAGCATTTGGCATCCTTAAAACAACGATATAAACCAGTTGCATCGTTAATTGGCATACCAGCCGAAATCCAAACAGAGTTGTGATATCGCATACTCTTGTTAAGTAAGCTTAATACTTTCGACCAAACTTCTTAAAACGATTCTTTGGAATATTATTCTGAGCAGAAACTGTGATAGAGTTAATTATGTTTTCATAAAATGTATCCAACTCAGACTTGTCATTTACGTCATCGTGTGGCAACGATGTAGCCAAATCTGACTGACACGACAATTGCATTACAGTGTCTAGCCTAAATTTCTTCCAACTGAACTTACATGTACTATGGCTTGGTATTATACTACTTCGAGGTGTATGTGTATAGTCGTCGTACTTCATCATGACGTAAATGGGCCTATGGTTGGACACATTGATTGCATCATCATGCAGAATTTCGCAATGAAAAATAAGATCAGTGTTGTCTTTGTTGACGACAATGTGATCGATCACTGAACCAGGATAGCCCATGGCAGGAACGTGTGTTGCAGGGACATTCAGGGAAAAAGACACGACATTGACAGAGATAAACTTATTGTCTAAAAACTTCTTAAATGATTTGGCAAGCGCATCATCACGCTGAAGGCTTGCATTAAAGTCGCCCATAAAAACCACTTTGCCGAGAACACTATATGTAGCACGGAGGTCAATCAACTTCTGGATGTACTCCCGGAAAAATGCTAGAGTATCGTCCGTAGACGGAAGATAAACTTGGAATATGAAGATATATCTCCTTCCCATGTTTACTTGTTTACAGATGCCACAGACATCCAGGTTCAGTTTATCAAGAAAATTACTGAGATAACACGCAGACGAAAGAATACCAGTCGCGTTCCATGTGCCAAGAGAAAGCATTGTGTGGATCATGATACTTTGCGCCAGTGGAAAATCATATCTTTGAGCCACCGTAGGAAGCTCATCCTTCTTTGGTAAATACTTAAAATGTGAGACACAGAATAATAGCGACCAAATAAATATCAAATACATTAACAAAGTAACAATTCTGCACTTATTTGCCTCCATGTCTCGCTGAGGAATGCGAAACTGTTAAAAGAGAGATAACTCCATTTTGTAAAGGAATTGACTAGAGTACTGTCCCGTTTGTATTGTAGATTTATAAACTTGGTGTGCGACCCACTCTTTGCATTGAACGTAGTCGGGCCAAAAGTGAGGTTCCAGAACGTCACATACGTTGTCTACAGACACATTGATTCTTGCCGAGGTGTAACTAGAACGTCGTGTTCTGAAAATACGGATGATGCTGTACGAAATGTCATACTTTTCCAAATAGGAATTCAAAACATTAGCATCACAATTTAGTGGCAGGTTAGTAACGAAGAGACGAGCTGTCTTCGTGTGATTATCATGTTTTTGATGCATAAATTTCCGATAGCGTTGATTATACGAATAATGAGAACGATCAATGCTGTCAGATGCACGTCTTCGTCGATCAAAGTTTTCTTCAGGTTTACTTATACTGCAGGGGCGATATTTTGTGGCACCACCCCTTGATTCACCAGGGGAATCTCCAACAGAGATGTCTTCCAAGTATGATTCGTCACAATAAGCTGTCTGGGAGGCTGTTTCCTTTACCGAAATAGGCGATGATTTCGGGGATGGATGAGAAGTAGGTGATTTTCTATCGGAAGTGTTGTTTGCAGAGGAGTCACAAAATTGCAAGATGCAACGGGAGATGTCAGATTGACATTGGTTTATATAAAGCAAAGACTTTTATAGCGACTCAGCGAATTCATTCAATTTATTAAACGTTTTTATACTTAAAACATCGACGGCCTTTTCCGTGAATTTTAGAAATTCCTTTGTTGCTTCCCGTGTAAGTTTTTTCTTCATTGTGTCACTGAGTGAAGCAATCGATTCAGATTGGCTAGCTATTTTCCTGTCTAACGCGTTACACCTTAGCTCAAGCTCTGTTACATCCTTGGATACATGTTTGTGATCACGCTTATTGCACATTTTAAAATCGGTCAAATCAGATGAAATTCCATTTGCGAATCTATAATGTTCATCATATATTTCAAAAATGTTATTGACTTTGGTTTCAAGAGTTTCCACAAGAGCAGGGATCGACGAGACTCTTGATAACTTATTTTGTATGGAAACTAAACGTGATTCAAAGTTAGAATCATACCTCTAAGAAGTGGAAGCTCACACAGTGCAGCCTGAGTCGTGGAGATTTTATCTTCCTTCATCAGTAATATATCATTCTCAATTTCAAGTAGAGATGAAGCCAAAGATGGCATTTGTGAGGAGTTAATGCTGACTGGAGTGTCAGTCTGCGATGCTGAAAAGTTGGATGGATTGTGGCGTGATTTGCTTTTACTGATCATTTCTGATAAAACTTCGGAGTCACCGTCCACCAAGAAACATACTAGATAATAAATCTCGGATGCAAGTTTAGACGACACTGAATTAGCGGAAACTTGAGTTGATTTGATTATTTTCTTAAGGAGGGAATCGACATCAAATGAGAAAAACGAACACGTTTTGACTTCGCTAAATATAAAGTGTCTCATACGTTAAAGAGATTCCTCGTCTAGAGTTGTATTAGAAATGGTGCCCACAATTTCCTACCTGGGAAGACAGTGAGAGGCATTTTTAACTCGGGCCATAATTTGTAGCGCCACACATTCATCATCATACGTGAATATTGTCTCTGATGAGAAATCTATACCTCTCAGCTCTTTATCAAGTGAGTCTAACAGTTTTGACAGTTCATATATGCTTGTTGAGTGGAGTTTTCAAGTTGAGTCATATCAGATGAAAGATCAATCGAGGAAGTGATAAGACCTTCCATCATTGACAACAATGAACTTAGGTGAAAACTGCGATCAGTTTTCACGATGTGTTGTTGATATTTTCACGCTGGAGTAATTACGTTGAATGGTTAGTCGACACTCGGCCGATGGCCATTGGTCAACGCCGCTATGGACCCCAACACAATTCAGTATTATGTAATTAACAAAGATATCAAGTATAAACCGTCGAGTAAGCGGTACTCTCTGTCTCATTTGTATGTTATCATAATTATCCAATTGTTAATTACATGGCAAATACCAGTATAAAACGATGTTATGTTGCCTCATATATTATAGTATTTACACATATGAAACTGTATGTTTTATATCCACTAGAGGGTTGGTATAACTGCCCGCAAACAGGCGTTTACCCGGGAAATTATACTTAAATCTGTTAATAAATATTACTCTGTTTATTTGTGTTTGAACTTATCTTTGTTGTACGGAGCGGAGGTCTACCCAAGTTTCCAGAACTTAGGTGGACCTCTCTTATATGTATGTATTAATATCGACCCCGCTGGGGGGTCCTACTAAACAACGAACACAAACGAACATTAATGAACACAAACGAACACAGGTCCAAAAATCGTAATAGAAGGATGAAATTTGGCTTATGGGTGCGTGGGGGCCCATGCTATGTGTCTCTGGCGTTATTTCCAACTTTGATGACTTAGTTTTTGAGTTATTAGAGTTATTTGAATACAAAGCTACTAAACAACGAACAAAAACGAACAGAACATTGACCGTTTAGCACGATAAGGCGTTAATCAAGGTGCTAATTAACTACCTCAACGATGAGATGCTGAGATAACACGATTGGTGACTAAAGCGAGGTCACTCTAAATCACGTCGGTAGCATAAAGTTGATTAAGTATTCTCCCTTTCCATGCATGTTGTCCTGTCTGATTCTGAAATAACTATGTCTGTAGAGCCACATGGAACTAGGAACTGTTATGGCTAGAAATCGTCGCGTGATATGTAATCGGCTTCACCCAGACACAGCGTATTCGCTTAGATCCGTGGGTCCGATTGGGCATCTCAACTGTATACCTAGTTTAAACTACCTGTTTAAAATTAGTTTTAGTAATATTAAACGCACAGTTTTACTGGATCGTTGTTACGATACTGGTTTTGTCGATAACGTCGACTGTGGCGTAGGGGGGGGGGCGTGGTCGTCCGTATATTATTCATTCTTATCAGTACTTTGCTGTTCAAAGTATTGATAATAATGCATAATATACTTTGCCGATTCACGCGCCTGGTTGACGATGGAGCTACTCAGTTGAACATTGAGACAAAGCCGTCAATGCCACACCATGTTACCGTCTATCCACCACAATAAGGTATATTTTCTGCCAATAGTCCTGGTCAATCATACATACATATAGCAATTTGATATTTAGTTTTAATATATGAAGTTTATTTCTCCAATGCATATGTTAAAACTTAAGACAAAATCGAAACACCTAAGGATGTTCACCTCTTTAATGAAACAGCAGGTTAATACCAGTTATGAGGGTAAACCTAACTTACTAATATGGCTATACGTAAACGTAATTTGCGAGCCCTCAAATGTATTTTTATGAGATTAACGAATGCATACCGGGTGATATAAATGGGACATATATTTGCTGCCACTGGCCTGGAATTATGCAACAGTTAATCTGGTATTCCAATACTTTCAACTATTGGAAATATTCACTAAATCAACCTGACATTAACCGTTTGGTTACGAGTTTCCATAGATTACCATATTATAACATAAAATTTATTGAAAGTATTGGAAAGTAGGACATTTTTCAAAAGTTGATTCGAGATAAGCATTTCATTCTAAATACCCGGTAACTGTTCTGTTGAGACCAATTCGAACCTTATTTCTAGTCTGGAATTCCAAAACTGATGATGTATTCCTGGGATATGTGCCAATGTCCAACTGAATCCCTTGAATCAGCCCACTGTTACCATTTGCACTCCTTTAATTGTAGCCTATTCTGAAAGGATCAGTAGTTTTGAGGAAATTTTGAGATCTGAACCTGAAAAAAATACTAACATCTTGTCTTCTAAATGCAGTCAAATTCACACGACCACGGGACGAGTACACATCATGCCGATCATGGTTTTGCCAGGAGTGATAACATTTTGAAATCTGAACATGAAAATTGCAAAATCCTAGTAGACTGGCCTCAAAGTTTCCAGGTGTTGGAAATTTCCAACCTGACACCCCACTAAGGTTTGGGGAATTTTGCAACTGATGGTCTTTCCGCCAAATTTTACCAAAAGTATTGTTTTCTTCAAGTAATTAGCTATTTCGACTAGCCACGGAAGGGACCAGCACACAAGCTATCTAAGTGTTAGAAATTTTCAACCTCTCACCCAAGGTTGCAAAATTCCAACTGATGGACATTTCTGTCAAATTTTGACAGAAAATTCCCCACTAATAAATTATTGGAATCATTCATGTGTATAAGAAATATTTCAACGCATTATTGTGGTGAAATTTCCGACTAATGTTCTGTTAGGTATGAAATTTCCAACAGTCATTAAAATTTTGATCATAAATTTGGTGGGGGAGACCACCCGTCCCTAACTGCTGGTGTGAGATCCTACTAAACTTTCAATCATAAGGTCAACATTAACAAACTGCTAGTTGTACCTGTATACACATTTAGAAAAATGAGGTGGGAAGGCAAATATTTGTTTTATCTTTTATTATTCCTGACAAGTATCCTGTACTATACATGTACATGCATATAAAAGTGGAATGGTCATCTATTGAGTTCAATACTGTTTTAAGAAATTCAACAGTATGTTAGGTTTGTGCTGGAAAATGGTGAACATCCATTTTGCAAGAATTGAAATAACCCTTTGTACTGAGATGAGTTTTAGTCTCACGTTTAGGTCACAAGTCCATAGCCAAATTCCAAGGTCACCAGCTACATGTATTTCTAACACTGGCCTATTATTGTTTATTGCTGCTCCCAGCTTGTGTGGACTTACGTGAATACCAACATTGGGCTACTAGTAGTTCCTTGGCGTAATAGTTCATGTCAAATAATATGTTATCAACGCACTAGACTAGTGTTGGCACACCTCTATAACATATGACTGAGATACTCACATTTCCAGATGCACAAAGATTAATATATCAAAAATGGAAAACCTGAACAAAACAATTGGTCACTCCACTGGATGTTAATATGGTAAACATCCGTTCCAAATGTCATTAAGATCAGACAACGTATGGTTGAACTATCTGCTTGGATGGGCAGAAACTAAAAATTCCCGAAAAACAAAGATGCACAACAAAGATTCCACTCTCCCCAGTCAGCATCATGCTCCAGTACAACCTTTATCCTTTATCTCAGATTCTTTAACCTGGTCAGCATTGCGAGTGCAGGGTACTCCACAGATCGGTCGTGATTCACGCTGTAAGAAATCACGAGAAAGCAATTAAATGATTTATCAGTTATAATGGTGGTTTAAGCATTACATGTACGGTATGAGTGTAATGTTAGTTATGGATAGTATCTCGTACAAACAGTAATGTCAGTGTTATGAGGTACGGCATACCACAGCATCATGATGCTCATGGATTCAGATCCGGATACTCTTTCATAACACTTATACTATAAATTGAAGTTATCCCTGGTGTGTATATATATGCAGGTCAGAATATCTACATTGGGGAGTTCATTTAATGATATGTAGTTACAAGAAAGTCTTACTCGATTATACACAGATCAAGATCATAACTCGGAGTATAACATACAGGTTAGTATATTTGGGGCCAAGTAGAACATTGTATGCTACAGTAATCGTAGGAGGGATTGATTTCGAGAGTTTGGAAAGCTATATATTTGGCGTTTTAGGCTAGCTATAGTAATGAAGTTAGTAGATATATTAAATGTAGCTTTAATGGAGTCAGGGGTGTGAAAGTCCCCATTGGTTTGGGACAGATCGTTTATAAAATATATGCCTGCATTTCTCCACGAATTAAAGTTAATTGGGTTTCCTTCCATTCTAATGTTAGCATTATTCCATATGGTCGCTCACATGATTTTACTATTTTTATAATCTGTTCTTATGAATTTGCACCAAGACCTGAGATCAGCCCTCCAAAATGGGTTAGAATTTTTTGAAGTTTGTCTTGTCAGGAAGTTGGCACCATAAGTTAGGTAGAGGGTTCATCGATACTGGGGTTGTCATATAGGAGAGAAATTACTATGGGCGTATTTTGCCATGCCCTAGCGATGCTCTTGTTGTCAGGAGTTATAGTCCTTGTTGACTTTTGCCAATTATTTTTGTTTGTTTCTGGGTGATAACTTTGGTTTTAGTTGTCTTGATTGTTTTCAAATTGTTATTGTTTTTTAACATTAAATGACTCTGGGACAGAAAATATTACTATTTTCAGACATATAAACAATTGATTTATTTATCATATATCAATACCTCTTTAACTGGAATCCAAGTTTCACTGAAATGGTTAGCAAATGCTGGATTTGTCTATATATTGCGTTCCTTCAAAGCTTTCAAATTGTCTTCCGAAGATGTGATAGTTATTGCCTCTCCAATTCATTGCATCATCATCGTTGCCTGTTCTATCTCAGTAACCCCATTTTTTTCTTTTTTCGAGAGCCAAATCTCCCATGCCTGTGTTCGATGGAATCCGCACGGGAGGGTCTTGGTGATCCCATGCCTTCGCTCGATGGGATCCTCACGAGAGAGTCTTGATGCTCCCATGCCTGCGCTCGAGAGAGTCAACACGAGAGAGTATTGATGCTCCCATGTCTGTGCTCGATGGAATCCTCACGAGATAGTCTTGATGTTCCCATGCCTGCGCTCGAGGGAGTCAACACGAGAGAGTATTGATGCTCCCATGCCTGCGCTCGATGGAATCCTCACGAGAGAGTCTTGATGCTCCCATGCCTGCGCTCGAGGGAGTCAACACGAGAGAGTATTGATGCTCCCATGCCTGCGCTCGATGGAATCCTCACGAGAGAGTCTTGATGCTCCCATGCCTGCGCTCGATGGAATCCTCACGAGAGAGTCTTGATGCTCCCATGCCTGCGCTCGATGGAATCCTCACGAGAGAGTCTTGATGCTCCCATGCCTGCGCTCGAGGGAGTCAAGACGAGAGAGTATTGATGCTCCCATGCCTGCGCTCGATGGAATCCTCACGAGAGAGTCTTGATGCTCCCATGCCTGCGCTCGAGGGAGTCAAGACGAGAGAGTCTTGATGCTCCCATGCCTGCGCTCGATGGAATCCTCACGAGATAGTCTTGATGCTCCCATGCCTGCGCTCGAGGGAGTCAAGACGAGATAGTCTTGATGCTCCCATGCCTGCGCTCGATGGAATCCTCACGAGAGAGTATTGATGCTCCCATGTGTGTGCTCGATGGAATCCACACAAGAGTGTCTTGACATCCGTATCTATAAAATGAATACAAATTTATCTTTACTGATATCCAAATTATCATGGGTAGTTCTTCATATATTAAGATTGTTGTTGTTGTTAAATTTAAAGAACAATATGTATGAAAACATGAAATCAACACTTGTTGTTAGGTACATATACTGGTAGATGCATAACTTTTCCTATGATTGCAGTCCAATCGTCACCAATCAGTTTCAACTCTTTTAGCATGCGACTCCACAAGAGCTGTAGAATAAAAGTACGCTAGAATAATCTTATAATATAGATGCAGATAACCCCTTACTTAAGAAAAATTAGATTGAACTCCTTAATCAATTTAAAATAAAAAATATTTTAAAAAGATTTGTTTTAATTAAATTTAGATTCCAATTATAACATTACTGTGGCACTATACTCATGATATAATTGGCCATACCTTTGAAAACTCGCTCCCCACAACATGTATCTCCCCACTGAAATGCTCCACCATGAACACATTAGGTTTCTATTCTGCATTCCAGCTTTTTAGAATGTTTAGGGCCTCTGATATGTCATCAGTTGTCTCGCTTTCAATGATGAATGCACCCACGACCACATAGTTCACACATCAAGAAACAAGCATGGGAACAGTGTACTTCATGGTACTGTATGTCACACCAAGGTGTATTAGTTCACATCCATAATTTATCATCATCATCGCCTTCTGCCACTTTGTCTGATGTTTTAACAACAGTATATATCCATGGCCATCGCTGCTAGTTGTGTCTGGACGAAAGAATAACTGATGATTTCCGTTATATGACCACTTTTCAACCTGTTAAAACTATATAAAAAAAATAATTTATAAGACCAACCAATATTAAATGTAACCAGTCAACAATTTATTTTACTAAATCCATCATGCTATTTTACGACCAATAAACACTTTAGAAGAATTCATGAATAAACTATAATACTATCTAAAAATTCAATATTGGCTGTGCCATTTCGTAATACACGACATCTGATCAACGCAGAAATTATTGAAATACCTGCTTTGAGAATTTTTTTGAGCTGTGAACTGCAACAGCCAATAGTGTTTCAAATAACTTTAATGTTTGACAATACCATTTTAATTTAATTTTGAAACATAATTATACACCCGTACAGATCGAGTTTGAATATGGGTTTGATCAGTTATTTTTTACGTAGTTTTGACACTTTTTTGACTCAGAATTCACGCATGCTGCAATAACTCAAATATTTCGTAATATGTTCAGGTGCAGCGATTTGAGGTATCATGTCGATTTCACAAGACCATGTCAATTTCACTCTAACGTATTAACCCTGCGAGCACGGATGACGCGCTTTGTTTAACAATATATACCTTTGGTATATACTGAAATTATCCCAGATAATCACGACTATAGCATCAGATTTCTCCCCATACATACCGTTATAAAGCTACTGGAATCTGCCCATGAATGGTATAAAAATAAAAATCGGAATGAGGCTCTTGTGTTTGGGAGAAAAGTTATCCACCATGACCAGTGATGTGGGCATGGACAAATCTCACCCTCAGGCAAGCCTCGTGTCCGGCCCAAATATCTGGCCCTCGGTTGAGATTTTTCCATCCCACACCCCAGGTCATGATGGATAATATTAATCTCTATAATTTAAAAGTGAGTGAGAAATTTTCATTGTGAACAACATATAGCAGTGAACAGCCATCAAATATGTAACTGGCTTTGTCTATAGATGTTTTTAGCATTGGAATATAGCACTCATAATCTGTTTTAAATATCATGTGGTGCAAACTCAATATTACTTCTGTTCTGTCTATTGTGTTGCATATCATGTTCATTAGAATATTGCAACTCAATCTGATGCATGTGTAGTCGAATACATAACTCAAAATGAAACAGATCCAGAACTCAATCAAACCATTACCAATATTGATTACTAAGGAGCTTGATGTCCCGTTCAGATGAATAAATTTGCCACAGTATATTAGCCCTGTACCTTTCCGAAATCACAAAACACCATTATCCCCTAATTGTCTGCAAGCACCAGAAGTAGACCATCTTCACATGGAATGAGATATCAGCAGTTATCGTTGTTGCCAGCTGTAGCATCATATTTCTCAGGCCACACGGGCTCCTCATATACTACAATGATCTGTACAGAGAATTATTAGAATAGTGAGTATTTATGGTGTTTTTTTTATAAACTCTCAACAATCCCTCATCAAACACTGAACCATATGTCACTCACCAACCGGATATCATCTTAGAGTCACTCCATAGAACTAGCCACCATCCATTCAAAACTCATCTGGCCCATTATCAGAGTTATGACTCACTAACTCTGATTAAGTATGATCATAAAATACCTGCTAAACTTATGCTATATTTCTCTAAAATCGAAAATAAATCAATAAAACGAAATACAGCGCTGAACCTAACCTGGCATTTGAAGAAACCCAGTAATTATGTTTGTTATATATCTCACTAACCCTTGTACTAATCGGTTAAGAGTTTGATTATAATTTCAGAATAAATGTTCCTTAAATAAGTCACTTAAAATGAATTATTCCTTATTTGCTAGATGACACATGCTACCGCAATGACGACGACACTGATATTACTAATGGTGATTTAAATATATTTATACCGGAAAGTTTGTGTGTATATGTGCAAATACTGCCACATATTTTGTATATATCTTATATTTGTCTTCTCAAATACTTTGATTCGAAAATAAACGCATTCATATGTTCAGGGAACACAATAAATAGAACAGCGTTTTGAAAGTAAATATAGGGAAATTATTTAATATTGACAGTAATATGCAACTTCATGTTTTCTGTTTTAAGCTATTGATATGATATTAAGAACTCTCCTTGATTTACACACTAATGTTAAATATAACCAGAATTCTACACCAATGTTATATATAACCAGAAAGCTATACCACTGTTATATATATCCATAATTTTACGCCTATGTTATATATAACCATAATTCTACACCAATGTTATATATAACCAGAAAGTTATACCACTGTTTAACATATATATGCTGCTTTTTGATTAAATAACTAGAGACTCCTAGTACGTGATTCAATACAGTATATTAAGGTGTATCCAGTTATCACGTATCATGTTTTACTAGCGCGGATGGCTTGTTTTACTAGCGCGGGTGACTTGTTTTTACTAGCGCAGATGACTTGTTTGTACTAGCGCAGATGAATTTACAGAAATCACTTCAGAACAGCTTCATCATGCTACTGTGTTTATTGCTAAAATGCTCAGATCACATTATACACAATATAATCCACATTATATACCACTTGGAAGAGGAACCAAACATATATATATATATATATATATATATATTCTACTAGAATACGGAACAATTTTGGCCTGTGAGTGTCGAGCAAGTGACAGAGATTCTCCCCAAGACCTACCCAGTTATACACCCCAGAATGCAGCATAATTCACAACTAAAACAACTAATTATTCCCCTTCCATTGAGAATAATACACTGGCAGTACAGACCAGATCAAAATTAAGCACATAACACACGTCAAGAATAGCTCTATTTTATATTGTACTAGCTAGTGGGCAAGACTTCGTCCAGGCTGTTTACCCTCTGTTTGACCATTTTGAAGTTAAGGTCAGGTCGGGGTCACGATTTGACCCGTCCAAAACACGTCCCGGACAAAGGCACCCCTATGTATCAAATTTCGTCGAAATCCCGTCGAAAGGGGCGATTTGACCTCGAATTGACCATTTTGAAGGTCAAGGTGAGGTCGAGTCACGATTTGACCAGTCCAAAACACTCCCCGGAAAAGTACCCCTAGGTATAAAATTTTGTCGAAATCCATCCGGCAGATTTTCCGGCCATTGCTAACAAACAGACAAAAGTCCCAAAATATATATTAGATAACTTAGTTGCTGACTAATCAGGTAACTCTCTCATATAATTGTCTTCACACTCCTCACTGACAACAGATGGCGTCGACTCAATACACACGTGTCTGATATTTCTTCTCTCACCATCTCACTTCATTCTTGCTCACTACTCTGTGGTACATAACTCACCGACATCGTTCTTGAGGTCATCATCACATGATCCAGGTGATGAAGCAATGATATCTGGATTCGCAATGGAGCTATTTTCTTGATAACCGACGTGACGACTGCTGTCCTCGTGAGGTTCACCTCGGTCAATATGTGATCAGTTTAATATTACAGCAGGAAGGGTTTCATCATTCTCATCTCAGGATAAACCATGATTAACCGCTTGATGTTTCCATTACACGAGGCCGTCGTCTGTTATCCGTTGTATGAATGCATGGAAGCATCTTTGTGGTATGTGTAAATAGGTACTAGAGCAGGAAAGTCAGTAAGGAGGTAAACATCGTCTTCTGATGATGTCGAATTTCATGTGGATTCACTGAACCAGGAAAACTCTCTACTGTCATGAGGCAGTCTGCTATGCTTGTCAGGCCCAGGATGTGAGGTAAGTGCGAAAGTTGCTAATATAATCCCCTTCGTGTCACAGGTGGTGCATGCTTCAGACAGTCCCTAGTGCTTCACACAGTATGAGAGAGGTAAGCATTATAGGTATATAAGTATATACAATCATGATCATCATCACATCAGCTTATTCTTCTTCCTGTGAACTGAGTTGTTAAATCAAGAGAATCAACAATAGGAGTCGGCACCAACACAACCGACGAGGTGTGCAGGAGTCCTAATCGTACTCACCCACACAACATTTTTTCTATCTTTATATCATGTACTCATCTACCAGAATGAACGAGCAGAATACATCAACCATCATGAAAGCTATAACATCACATACATAAACAGGGTCCCCAATTGTTTGCATCAGAAATTATCTCTGTGTGGTGTGCGAGCACAACATGTTCATGTAATCATGCCAATTAATCACATGTTTATCATTTTTAATGAACGGGAATCACTGTTTCCTAGAATTACCATCGCCATCACGCACAGCAGATTAAGTTACTTGTGGACTGAGCTGATAATCCATACTCTATTATATAAAAACTCATCAAAATAATAGTTGTATGAGTCACCACCATGATCGAAGCTATCAGTGAGTATCCAGGATGCACACTCGATAACTCCTCCATCCTGAACGACCTCATCATCTCATCTCATTTCGCCATTCTGTCTCCTGTCAGTATTCTGCGTAGCTCTGTTAGATAGCGACTCTCCCGCGGTCCTACTGCGTCGCAGACTAGTGCCAGTAGCTCCCTCTTCGTCTTGAGCACAGGATACATTATACGTAGCTGTCTCCACTCCTGTTTCTCTCTCAGATTCTTTAACCCGGACAGCACGGCGAGTAAAGAATACTCCACGGATCGGCCGCAATGAAGTGATTCACGCTATAAGGAATGGTGAGAAAGCAATTAAACTAAACAAGTTAAAGAAGATCAACTTTCTAAATACAGAGGAACAGTCATCGTGACAACAAGTGAGCAGATACATGACGGTAGTTAGCAGGGTTCATGCATTATTGAAGCCATCGTAAACATAATTCACTGTGCGGAAATGGCCTCCATTTACCAAAATGGTAAGGCCCATAAATAAATAGTTTTAATAAAATCAAGGAGTAGATTATACACAAAAAGGTCCAATATGCCAAAGAAGCATTAGTGGATTCAGTTACTCACAATGATCAGACTGAAGAATTAATGAATGAGTTACTGAAATGTAGGTAGGACAATTCTATTAAGACATTCAGTGACTCACGAGGATCAGACTGAAGAATTAATGATCGAGTATGACTGGTAGGTAAAATGAACATTTTATTACACAGAGAGCATAAAGGCATTCAGTGACTCACACGGATCAGACTGAAGTATTAATGATCGAGTCTGACAGGTAGGTACAAGGACAATTTGATTATACAGAGAGCATACATAAAGTGTGTTGATTCATGCAGTCATGCTGTTCTATGTGCATTTAAGTCAAACAAAGAAGAAGATATTTGATTCTCAGGTACGACTCATTGAAATAAATGGCCTGCATTGGACGTTTTTATTTTGATTCTTGATATTATGACAAAAAGGTGAGGACAACAATTTTAAAACAAAATGTTTTTACCAACAGGTTAGCCCTTTACCCAACAAACCGGCCAAAACCGGCCAAATAAAGCTTCAACAGCCTAAAATATCTTCGGTATGTCTCAATAGAACCATACAAATATGGATATCATTGGAACCGGCTCCTTGATAGTGATAGTTACAGTTATGCCCTGTGCCAATGCATTCTCTTATATATGCGAGTCGACCATAGGTCGCCTCGCATATATAATAGAATGCATTGGCCTAAAAAATATCTGTTTTCAACACTTTTTACCATTTTTTCTTACATTCTTTAACAATTTTATAATTTTTAATGTGTTAAGCCAATGCATACTCTTATATATGCGAGGCGACCCATGGTCGACTCGCATATATAAGAGAATGCATTGGCACAGGGCCGTTATGTTGGGTTAAGGGTTAGTGCTGGACATGGTATTGTACATTGTACTGCATCCCCATAACTTAACTTTATCTCACTAATTATCTTCCTTATTATGTACCTCAAGTTTTAAGCAAAATATCAATATACTTAAATAGCTAGAGCTTCCCTGAATATGCATAAACAGTTGTGGGTTAATCGGATGGAAAGTTTGCCTGAGGTAATGAAAAAGAATGCAGTATGCAGTAATACTAACAAAAGGAATACAATCCTAAATGACTCCCATCTAGAGGTCACCTCGAAGACCCAAGTGAAGTTTGGTGATAATCGGATGAGGGAGTTGGCCACAGGGTGCGGCTTTGTTAATACAAGAACAAAATCCAATAACAGGCCATCTTGTTCAATGAAGTTCGGAAACATTTGATAGCTACCATCAAGTAGTCACCCAAAAGATCCATATGATAATCGTGTTGGTGATAATCGGATGAGGAGTCTGGTCTGTAGGGTGTGCCGAAATATTTAGTCATGCAAAGAGTAAAATCCGGAACAAATGACGGCTTCTATCTACAAGTCACCCCGAAGATCCATATACGGTGTGGTAATAATCGGATGAGGGATATAATATGTGGTGTGTGACAAATGCGATCCAAAGCATGTACATCTTCAAAATAGTTATATGATGAAAGTGTCAAAGACACCGTATCTCAACTTGGATAGGCCTTAATTTTATGCTGAGCAGTCAATAGAATGATAAAGAAGACGGAACGCCAACAAGTTTCAGTAAAGGGTATGTATTGTGTAGATGAAATTATTTTCATGTCAAAACAATTTCACCATTAGATATGGATACATATGTGAAATCCAAGATGCCCGCTGGTGGCCATATTTTTACAACATTTTTTTGGAAATATTGAATAGGTCCCATCTAGCAGTCACCCCAAAGAATCATATGGAGTATGGTGACAATCGGATGAAGAATGCTGCATGTACTTGTGCCGAAGGGTTTACTCATGCAAAGAGTAAAATTCAAAATGGTCGCTGGCAGCCATGCTTTTCAGCTGAAAATAGAAACAATGTTCATGTGTGGCTCTCATCCAATGGTGCCCCAAAAGATCCATATGGAGTTTGGTGACGATCGTATGAAGAATGTGGTCTGTAGGATGTGCCAACTGATTTAGTAATATGTAAATTATTTTTGTTTAAATATAAAAGACTTGAAGTTTTGATATTATGATGATCCTATTGTAGTTTTTAATTATGTCTGCTGATCAAAATTTGCAGATTTCGTGTTTATATTCGCTCTTTCTATGATGGCTTCTCAATGACGAATTTTATAAGCATCAATTTCCTTTCATAATTAAGTAATCAATGCTTTGTGCGAAGTATGTAAGGCGGTTCAATTGTTCAGGTTGAAAATGTTTTGCTGACAAAGTTACCACTATTGATACCGTATATTATGAGACACGGTATTTATGCTGACAGCCTGACAGTGCTTGTGAACACTCTGCCCAACTATAGCTTATCAATTGATATAAAAACAAACTCCAAGCAAGCTAATCTCTCAAACTGTGAAATCTCAATTGTTCACTGGATGTGTGAAACAAGCATTGCAACATATATATAATGGCTGGCTAATGGGCTAAATACTCGGGATTAAGGTCTAAAACAAAAGACAGATGATTAGGGCTGGGCAGTATGTTAGACAATGGTACGAATTCACTAATCCGACGTGCAAGCACATTCAGTTTCCGGAGGTCAAAATGCATGTGTTCGTTCACAAGATCAAATTTGGAATGGATCAGTTTTGAATTCAGAGGTGAAGTTTACACAGAATGATTCGATGTATATAGGTACGGTTTGGAGAGGTTTTACTTTACAAGTACGGTTATTATTCTGTCTAACATCTCTAATTGAAGATGCTTCAATGGTTCCATCTGGTACGATGGCAAGAACTATAATGTTGTTTTATAACTCAATTTAGCTCTTCAAATGACGTATTGTCATAAATTGGAGTCATTTTAACCGGCATAAATTGGAGTTGTGTGCTACAGTTAAACTCCTCCAAAGCAAATATCCATACCATATTTCATTGAGATCCGAGCACTACTGTTCAAGTTGTGACATAATCATACATCGGGCGGACGCACATACGGATGCCTTGTCGGACAGGTCAACACAGTATACCCCTTGTCAATGAAACTGTAGCTCAACTTAGGAAGGAGTTAATGTTTTGCTAAGCAATGAATAGAATGATAAAGAAGAATGAAAGTAAACTAGAGGTCAACCAGAAAATGCATATGACGTTTGGCGATGATCGGATGTGGGATATGGTTTGTAGGGTGCGCCAAAGGAGTTATGCATACAAAGAGTAGAGTCCAAGATGGACACTAGCAGTCATGTGTTTCAACGAATTTGGGTCAAAATAGTTACCCCGAAGATCCAAATGAAGTTTGGTGATGATCGGATAAGGGATGTGGTCTGAAGGGTGTGCCAAAGGATTTAGTCATGCGAAGATGATATCCAAGGTAGCTGTCAGCGGCCATGTGTTTCATTGAAAATTGTTCAAATCTGATAGCTCCCACCTAGAGATGATTCTAAACATGCCTGTAAATTTTTAAATCAATTCTTCGATAAATACGGGCTGTTGGAGTGCTGATGGATTCAAATTTGAAATCCAAGATGACTGCTGGCGGCCATGTTTTTAAACAATATCGTAACCAACAGGCTCCCATCTAGATGTCACCCCGAAGATCTATATGAAATTTGGTGACGATCGGATGAGATATGGGGCCTGTAGGGTGTGCCGAAGGAGTTAGTCATACCAAGAGTAAATTCCAAGATGGCCACTGGTGGTCATTATTTTTCAGCAAATTTTTGTCAAAATAGGAGGCTCACATCTAGTCTATCTAGAAGCCACCCAGATGCTCTAAATGAAGTTTGGTGATAATCGGATGAGGGATGTGGTCTGTAGGGTGTGCCAAATGATTTAGTCATGCAAAAAGTATAATCCAAGATGGCTGCCGGCGGCCATGTTTTTCATCGAAAATCGTTCAAATTCGATACCTCCCATCTACATGATTATTGTGATCACAATCTTGCCTGTAATATTAGGACAGTATGCTGTGTCGATGTATTCAAATTTGAAATTCATGATGTCTGCTGCCATGTTTTTCATTCAAATTCGGAAAAATTAGATAGCTCCCATCTATAGGTGACCCTGAATCTACATATTCAGTTTGGTGAAGATAATAAAAGGATGCGGCTTGTAGCGCGAGCCGAAGGAAATTGTTGACGCACGTACATACGCATGCACACGCGGACACACGCATGACAGATGCCAACCCATGGCAACAACGCAAACTTTACGTTGTAAATTTGAGATAAAAATAGGGTATACCAATTGCAATAATTGCTTTATGTGCCTCCAGAAATCTTTTTAAATCAAAGGGGAAGATGCACCTGTGACTCCAAATTTGGTGTAAGGAAAGAAATTTTGTCAAAAAGTATACGGCATCAATAAAACATCACGTGAAGTGGCACAACGGAAAAGATAGCACAAGAGAGGCAGCCAAAGGATTTGCTTTTTTAAACAATATTCACCGGACTGGTCCATTAATTATCTGGGGGTATATTTTATAGCGTAGCTTCGGTTATGTAATTTGCATGTTTAGGATATTCCTCCTGGCTCGGAAGTAAACACACGAGAGGCCGGTCACGATCGGCAGATGTTTAACCCATACCATATGTAGTAAATAGCTATGATCTGAATCATAATATAAAGTTTTAATGTTGAATTATAGAGTATACTGTTATGTACTAAATTAGTACATAATAACACAAATTCTTAATTATTGGAATTTATGGGTCTTAGTACTAATTTTGCACTAGTATTGTCATAACATAAACATTGGAATTTCATAGGAGCTGAAAACTGAGACAAACGAATAAAGTTCATACCATGGTGGTCAGTTTAATAATAGCTCTCACGAAAATAGATTAGACCATACAAAGTAGTATCGATATGTTATCCAGCAATAATATGATAAGAAATATGGCCTCTGTGACCCCTAACTCGAAACACGGTTACCACAGTATAATAAATTACAATAAGTAGCCCTCATTAGAATTATTTCACACATTACAATGCTAACATAAATAATGTTCAATGTTAAGATATTTGTGTCCCTAATATTCAATCAACCATGACAATATGAAAAAATGGAAACTATGGTGCATGGTAATAATCCACACCAAGTATTAACAACATCTGCCTTCTTGAACTGGAGAACAATATTTTTGAAGCACTTATTTTATTTATAGTTATCTAACCATTTGTTGTGCCTCCTGCCCTGGACCACCTGACTTGATAAACTGAAGACAGCAAATGCTCTATAGCACTCAATTGATTTTGTCGTACATTGCAAAGCATTGATTTTTGTTCTCGACGTGAAATCCATGTTAACGTTCTAACCCCTCAGTGTCCCATAAATTTCAGTCAACCATGGCCATAATACACCATGTCATATGGTAATGTTCCATGACAAGTAAAGTGAAACATCTCCAAACCTGACCCCATATAAACCGAATCCCTCGCCATACTAAACAACTTGTCCGGATCCAAATTCACCTAAGTGCATTCTCACTAAAAATTACCACTGTAAACCGGAAACTCTATTCCGATCACCAGATGGCTTTTCTAGTAAATAAATGAATAAATACATTAATTAAAAATTAACAACATTTCTCCAACTCAGACTCAGAGATAGAATATTCAGATAACAAACATAGAACTGTGGTAAACAATTGGCTGACAGTTTTGGCGCGGACTCAATCAATTTCAAAGATCAGTCCGAAAAAGTTCATATCAATTTGAATCTCTCTCAGAACAAGATTGTGTAAGACAATTATAGGACACATGATCCTAGTGTCTTGTCAGCACTCAGAGTGGTGTTTGATGAACATCCTACTTCAGCGGAAACAAATGAATTCCTCAGTATACCGTACTTAGATAACTTGGTCGAGGGTTGTCTGCAATCACTACCAGAGCGCACCAGTCATACTTCCTTTCTGACCATGTGATAGTATGGGTACTATTCTGCCGTTTCTATATTTAGCGCGGGGTTTTCCAAACAAAATGGCGAAACCCGATCGCCCCAAAGACAAATTTCCCATGTGCTTTGAGAACAATTCCCGCACTTAAAACTGAATGACAGAATGGAGGATCAGAGCGGTAGTTTTGTTGACGATTTTCGCAAGCAAATCGACAAAACTGGAGCAAATTAGAACTCTTGTTTCTGACTTGCCATGCGTATTGTGGGTACACTGTCGTCCATGTGCGTTTAGACTTGTGTGTTGATAAAATAATCGGACAACCAACTCACACCGTTTCGAAATCTGGTTCTTTGGTTCTGGTGGGACTTTCCATACTTAAGATACGAAACCACACACATTCTGTTCGATATTTTGTGTGCCTAATAAGGGCAGCATTTTGTTCTGATCGAGTATATATTTTAATATCTCGGAAGTCCACCAAATATGGATGAAATGTCGCCGGTAGCAGCGGTCGCACCGAGTCAACAACGGAGGTAAACCCTGTATGGAGTTTGGATTGTCTGGTCAAGAGATTCTGGAATAAAGCAACCTTCGGTTGTTTTTAAATTGCGCACCCTGTATTCTCAACATAACGGAATGGCAGAGAAAACTGCCCACAGAGGCCAGCAAGCATCTTAACTTCTTATTGTTATCCAACTTTATATTCAACAAGGTATGGGTAAACTAATGGACTCAAACTCCAGGCAGAGTTATTTCCCATCGCTTCGCTGTCATAAGGAAATTTGGTTAAAGATTTCTAACGTGTTTTTAGTTATTATTTTTTAAGATTGAAATTGTCTATGTCTGGCTCACTCATTATTGTTTTTATCAATACCGAAAGAATTACCATTATTGCAAACTTTTGGTGGTCAAAATAAGATAATAAGTGACTAATTATAGTTTCGACGATATGTAAAAATAGATAGGATAGGATAGGATAATTTTATTTACAATACACACACATGGAAAGTACAATTACAAATAAATATAATATTAATAGACTATACATGTATATTGCTAGGGGTGATATAGTCATGGCTGACTGTCTTCCTATCACCTTCCTAGATGTATCGGTCCGCAAAGTACTATCCGTGTGGCAGTGCTATATCGCAGTGATAACTTAGATGGCGCTGCATGGAGTTTGTAGTGGACTTTGTGCAATCTGAGGACAAGGATCAAAGCATAGAGCACCCACAGAAAGCGTTTGATTTATCTACGAGAGGTCTGGAACAGAGTGGCTGCAGTGGATCATTCCACCAAATTATTCGTGTTTTAAAACAAGACATTCCAGTGGGACAGAATAACTTCGAATGCTTGGACCATGTTAATAAACGATTCTAGACACTGTTGGGAGAGGCTACAAAGTAGAAGTTGTAAATGTAGGTACACATAATGGGGAACCCCCGTGATAATAAGCGACACAATGACCGTCGGTATGAGCCAATCAGTCTCTAACAACTCTGGTGTATATCGCCATGTATGTCCATATTTGGCAAGCAAGAATGTCAACATATCCTTCTTTTATGTGATTTACATGTTGATTTGAAAGAAAATTGTATTGTTGTTGATAACAATTATATTCATGATATGGATTATGCGTACGAATATGTTAATGATCAAGATTATTGTGATAATGATGTTAATGGTGATAATTGTGTTTTTTATCAATACCACTTATGTACATGGCATGAATAATGTTAACAGTAATGTCGATGTGTCTGACATTAGCACTAAAATACATTGGGCTCGACCAACTTTCCTAACATAAATAATATTTAAAATAATATGACAACTGATATAGTTTCTATAATAATTTCTTTAAATACACACATCGAGATGTTGAAAATAATGCCAGTGATGTTAACTTCAATAGCAATCACAAACATGAAATAAATGATGTGCATGTATGTGCTAATGACAAGGTTTGTGATATTGGAGATATTCATGATTATGATGTTGATGGTGAATTGTCTATTAACAACATTTATACCCATGATTATGATGTTGCTGAACTTTTTTTTAAATAATACCTTTATCTATGATAATGATAATGATGTTGATGATGGTAAACTTTTAATAAAAAACACAATGTGTATGATAAAAAAAATATACATTGAATAACCTAACAATCTAACTAATATAAAGAATGAAATCTGGAGGTGATCATGAACAAAACCAATATCCTATAAATGCGGACTGTCGGGTGAGCCGATAGATTCAAATTTAAAATCCAAGATGGCTGAATGCGGCAATGTTTTTTCTCTCTCAAAAACTTCGGAAAAAATTGATGGCTCTAATCTACAGGTCATTCCGAAAATCTATACGGTGTTTGTCGTTGAGGAGGTAACAGCCGAATTGGTTTATGAACAAATCGGTCAAAAGACAGACACTGAAGTTATTTTTCAAAACCATTATCTGACGCCACAATCACTTTTGGAGAAGTTTAAAAATGTGTCATATTCATAGCGTACCTGTCGTCAGAACGGACATATGAACAAGCTGATTCAAATGTACCCCGTAACTTTGTTGGGAGGGTGGCAGAGTATAATAATGGTCGGAAAATCAAACAACTCCAACAGACTGCTCTGATGTAAAATTTCCAAATATGTCAGGTCACAATGTCAAGGCAGTCATCCCGACGTGTATACATGTGGATGCACACCCCCAAACTCCCATCTGTCGTCATGCCAGAACGATTAGCTATGAAGCTGACAGTCAATCAATGACTGTGGAGACACTCACCAGACTGTATAGGCTGAGAAGACTGGGACTAGGAAGACATTAAGAGATAGTACCTGTCAAAATCACTTGAAACAAGTAGTTATAAAGAGGGACGTAGCTAGAGGGCATCCGCTGAGCAGTGGTATGTCCACCTTGGAATTTTCAACTGCATGGCCATGATTCCCTCACCCACATAGTCTGCTCCATCCCAACTGAAGCAACTCACTCCCGAGTTCGTATAATTTCTTTGCACATGTTGGAATTTTACGACTGATACCTCAAACTTTCCTAACTGTTGCAAAGTTCCAACCCGACATGCCCCCTTGTTTAATGGAGGACCCCATTCAAACAAAGTTTGATCACCACTCTCAATAGCCCATGTACACCAATCGTCATTTCTTGACTGATCGAACCCATTTTAACGCATATGTAACCCAGTCCCAAGTAACTCAAGGACCTCCACACTACACATAAGCTAAATAGGCCTGATGGCTCTCGAGGAGGAGCCATTTTAAGACTGACTATGGGGAAGAGTTATATCCCTGTTCGCACCCATATTTAACACGGTGGCCCCATTTGAACAAATCTTAATCCCTGTCATCCAAGGACTCTCCATTTCAAATATATGCTAAATATGCCAAATGGTTCGTGAGAAGATGTTTTAAGAATAACTATTGAGGGAAAGAATCATGTCCTTGTATGTCCGCCCCTATTTGAACCAGTGATCCTATTCTGAATCAAATCTGAATCCCAGTCACCCATACCAACTATAAGCTGAATAGGCCTGATGGTTCTTGATACAGAGACGTTTTAAGAATTGCAATTACTGGACAAGTTACCTGGCTCCCCGACCTGTAGCCCGTCCTAATGGATTTAATTTCGAAATCCAAGATGGCCACTGGCGGGCTTTCTTTTGCCGAATGACCCAAAAATGATTCGTTTCCATTTACATCTCAACAGTCATGACAAATTTCACAATGATCCGACCAAAGATACGACTTGTAGCCCGTGCCAAAGGATGTAGTCATGCAAAGAGTAAAATCTGTTGCCATTACAAATTTCATGATGATCAGACGAACAGTACCGAAATGTAGCCCATGATAATGGATTAAATGGATTAAACCCAA